>OV884003.1:87837849-89044698 GCA_930367185.1 Myathropa florea | reverse complement strand
AGTTTAATAGTTCATCGACTAAGTTTCCACCCACTAATGACCCAGCATTTTTGTTCTTCTGTTGGCCAGTACCGAACATTTGCACAGTTTTTGTGTTGAAGTTCCTCCTCCAGCCAACGTCTACATGCGTCTTCTTTAACAAAACTTCTTCAGATAATTTCTTGAAGTTCCCACGTTCTGTGGATAGTGCCATTACCCATTTTAATTTTCCTCGCCTCAAGCTTATAACTTTCCTATCGAAATGTGTGCCTTTTCACAACATTCCATGGTCGGTCCTTTGGTGTTCCGCAATGGTCCATTAGCTGATTATGTAATCAACCATTTCTTTGCTGAAAGCAGCAATTTTTCCGGAAAAAACCAGCTCCGAGGCTGATCCCTATAATGCAAGGAAGTCCGCCCTTTTATTGCCTTCGATCCTCATGTGCCAAGTACCCAAGTAAGTATGTCATTACATGACTGGATGGCGCAGTTGGTTAAGAGCCTGCCCCAAGTTCGAGGGGTCACAGGTTCGAATCCCAGTGAAATCGAATCTAGTCCAGTCACCATCAGCCACTGGGATCAAATTAACGGCACTGGGGTAGGTTGCTACCTGGCAGTACAATAGACCAGTTTTGAGTCTGAGTGCTCCAGTAGTGTTTCAAAAATCCACCGAAAAAAACCCCTCTGACAGGAGGTGACAATAGCAAGTACAACAAGAGTGGTTGCTAAAATTCCTAGAGAAGCTAAGTCCGCTCCAGACCCCAGCGACATCAGTAAGAGAAGATGAATGTTTATCCAAGCTTTTATCACCGTGAAATACTCCTAGAGATTAAAGTCACCATTTAAGGTTAAGTCTAGTCTATTTTAAGATTTAGATGCTTAGGAAAATATATTTATATGTGTGCTTAGACTAATTTAGAAAACTCAAAGCCAGGTGGCATTGGCATTATTTATTTTAATCTCAATCTTAAACTAAATCTCTTAATCTAAACGTCCTCGTTAGTCGGAGTTTGTACCTCAATAGTAAGTACATAACTACTAGAGTTATTCTAGCATTTACCAACCATATTTATACAACCCTTTTTTGTTGACAGAAGTTCTTTCGCAAACCTCACTTATCTTTTTGGGATTTCCTTTTATTTACACAGAAAAAGCAATGGCCGCTCTTCCATCCAAAGTGTCCGAGTTCAACTCAGCAACCACCCCGGAGGAGGAAAGATCATCATCCCCAACAGACTCCCTGCCAATATATCAACAACGAGACAATTTTTTTACATAAAACGCAAATGTTCAAAAACTGAAAACAGAAACAGCAACTTAATTCCACAGTTAGATTAACAATCATTTTTTTGTTCAAGAAATAAACTCTTATTTCGTGCAGCTTTAAACCGAAACATTGACAAAAGTTTAATGCGGGCATTTTTCTCATTGATCCTTATTGAGCAACAATTTGTTTGGCAAGTGAAATTGGTAAGAAACAATTATTAGCAATATCTGCCTTAACAAAGAAAATAATAATTACAATTTGACTGATAATTTAAAAACAAAAAAAAGACTTAAGCTAAAATTAAATGCTAAATATCACAAAAAAAAACAAGATCCACCATATCTCACGGCTTTGCGCAGGCATTTAAACTAAATTAATCTGATTTCTTGTAAAATAGTTTTACCAAAACCGATATAAATGAGTAAACATATCATATTATTGTACACGCTAGTTTCGATGAGGGGGAAAGAGTAACAATATATGCATAAATTTACTGAACTTAAAACAATAATCAAAGACTTACAAGCACATAAAGTTAAAGCACATCCGTTTAAGTAAGACAACCAAAAAAAAAAACATTACATTTTGAAATAACAACAAACAACATCTGAGAACAGACTGATTTCAACAAACACTACGTTTAAAAGCGACAAATGCGAGGAATTTTTTCCAAGCAACATTTGTAGATTTTGTAAAACAACATCTATAACGACAAGCAACTATTCAATTTATTGTTATAACAAAATTACAAGAAGTTCATAAAAAAAACAACAACATCAAGACAACATGCAAAATACCAAAAAAAGAAAGGAAATTTGACAAAAATGCTGTAGGAAACTATGTAAGATGAATCGTTTTCACGGGAGACGATTCTGAAATGTTGAGGAAACTACTGTAAGCTTAGGTAACCTTCACAAAACGCACATAATTTCATGCACCACGATCGTGTAAAGTGATCAAAACGAGATACTAAAGACATTTTTTGGGCGTTTTTGGGAAATTGGAACATTAAATACACATTGAAGCAATTCATACTCACGCATTGATTGATTGTGAAGAAGAATGGTAAGAGGAGTGGTGAGTTCAAGTGGAAGGAAGTGAAAGAAGAAGATGAATAAATTCTAGGGAAAGGACTAACAACTTCTCATTTATTCAAAAAAAAAAAAGGAAAAGTTTTTCGATCGCCTATAGAAACGAAATTCCTTAGGCAAGAAATTTATAAGATTACAGTGAACCCTCTCATGTGTTTGGTGCCTGTCAAGTTAGAGTACGAGGGCCGTTTGACAAGTGAGTGACTGAAATAAGCGGCACGGTGTATCGCGTATGTGTTAGCGTGGTGCGACACAACCGGATCAGTTTTCTCGGGATCCCGAATTCGGCCATTGCTTCAAATAGTTCCTTGCGATGAATGCTGTCGTATGCGGCCCGCTAGACGAGGAACAGAGGAAGTATTCTCAGGATCTGAAACTGCGCTAGGACTGCCTGCGTGCTTGGTTAGGGCTTCCATCGATGATTGGACCTCTCGAGAGCACAACCGCAGGTGACAAGACTCTCCAAGATGTAGACAGACCCAACATCTGTACAAAATCCGCAGCTTTCTTATTATCTCTTAACAGAAAAGACTGCAAACAACTTACCAGCGTACCAACGGGGCACTTCACCTTCGCCAAGCACCTAAATGTGCTTGGCCTAAGCGATGAAACCCTCTGCGACGCCTGTGGAGAAAACGATGACACTGCAGAGCACTTCCTCTGCCATTGTACCGTCTTTGCTCGGATCAGGTGGCAGTTATTTGGTGGTGATGAGGTGAGAGCTGATAATGTAGGCTCCTCAGAAGGCGTGTGGTTTTCCTTTGGTATACCATAATATTTAAGTAAAAGTAGGTTGCTGCCTAGCAGTACAATGCACCAGTTTTTGCGTCTCATCCGAAAAAAATGCAGCTCCTGGAAGTGCTGCTTAGATACATTCACTAATCTTTGCGGGTTGTGGCGCCGTGGTGTAGTGGGTCGGTGCCTCGACTCCTACGCTCGAGGTCGAAGGTTCGAATCTCGAAAAAACACCCAACATTTTTTCACGGCTCAACCTCTTTCGTGTCACTAACAATTCTCAAAGAGTATAACTGTCTAGAAATACGGAGTCGACATTAAACTGTAGGTCACCTCCACTCGTGAGAGAACAATAGCACGCACAACGCGAGTGGTTGCTAAGAAGCTAGGCCCAAGTCCTCCTCGGACTGCGGACTGGGTTGGTAATAAGATTACCCGAAGAAAGTTGGTGCCCTTCTTAAGCCCTGTTGTCAGACCTTTGGCTTTTTTTTCTTTTAATCCTAGACTCGTCGATATCCCCAAAGAAAGGATGCGATAAATCCTTTATTTTTTGTGGCAGAAGCCTCTTCTGCTCCCGCCTTCTAACCCGGTACTCCTCTTGCGCTGCCCCGGTTTTTCGCTGGCAGTATGTTTTGGTACGCCTTGTCAGTTACAGTTTTTCTCTGCTCATACTTGCCATCGTACCACGGGTTTCTTTTTCGGGTTATTCGCTGACAATGTCGTTTGGTACGCCTCGTCGGTTACAGTTTTTCTCTGCTCACACTCACCATGATACCACGTGATTCTTGTCGATGGTGGGAGATTTTCTAAGGTGTTTGCGGCTGGTTCTTGTATAACCACACATTGCATCGAAGAACTAACTTCAAATCTTTCATTCGGCGTCGAACATTTAACAACCTGTACAAACTCTCAACGGCTGTCATTCATATTTCTGATTCTCTTTCAAGCTAGGACCACCTTCTTCTCCAAGCCATCCTTTCTTCACTCACCAATCAACAATCAAATAGCAATTCATCAAGTACCTTCTGAAAAGAAAAAAAAAACAAATAATTCTCATCGTCAAATTATAAGAAAAAAGATACTTACATATAAAATAATTCATTATACACTATTGGGCAAAATACAATTAATCGCTAAGTAAAACAGAAAACTTGTTAAATGTTGGCATTTGAAACAAAAATAAAAAAGAAACGATTTCACTAGACGTAAATAATCATGTTAATTGTTTAAGTCAATTAATGCAACGCAAAATTGAGTATAGATATATATATATATACACACATTATAGAGAGATGCAAGTAAAAATCATTGACAGAAATTCAGAACCAACAAAGTGGTCATTATCAAGTTAGTTAATTAAATAAATTACTCAAATATTCAAATAAAAAAAACCCTACCACAAAAGTCAACGACAATTAATTTAATCTTTACATAAAAATAAATTTAACACACTTATTATACTAAAAACAAAAAACAAAAAAATTATTGAAACGAAACAACAACCTAGAAGACACACTAAACACAATTAAATAAAAAAAAACATACAAAAATGTACAAAATCATATCGATAAACAATTACAATAGTTTCTCCTTTTCGATTTGTTTATGGAATTTCAAAGTGTACATACAAAAAAACCAATGGACGAAAAGGAAAAGTGTAAAAAGAAGATTTGTTTTAAATAATTTATTTGATTTATTATTATTATTTTTTAATTGTAGTTCAATCGATATTCGTCGGTGCTATAATGAAATAGTTATACGAAATATTTAAATGTTTTTAACAAAAATATATATTATTTTCATTTAAACAATCGCATGTAGATGTACATTTTTAAGTTTCAAATGTTTTCAAATTACATTCAAAAATCAGTTTAAATTTTATTCGCTTAGTTAATTAATTATCCTTTACACAGAATTGCATAGAGTTATACAATTTAAATAAGGCATTGCACGATGCATTAAGTACACAAGCTGACCATACTCGATATTCGTTAGAAAACCTACGACTGGTTCGTAAAAATGGAACGGCAAGAATGCGAACAGTATATATACCCACGGTTGAATTGTATAAAATATGAAATGGCATAGATATTGAACATAAAATGGAAACATATGCAAATAAAATTATCATTATCATGTTATTTTAATCATAAGATAAAAGAAAGTTAAATAAATTTAATGAATTAAATGGGACTTCATTCAGTCAGTGCGGCTGATTTTATTTGTTGGTGTATTAAATTGTGGTAATCGACTGCTTTCACATTTGCGACCGTAGCTTCTTCTTCAAGGATACTTTGCAGCCCTGTCAGATGTGTTTTCAACGGAAAATGCTCATATGTTCGTAGGACAGTATGCATTTTTAACCCGATTACATTCAGTGAACGTCGTGACGTAGTGAATAAGTGCGTTGTCTCCTATACTCAAAGTCTAGGATCAGTTCCCGACAGAGACAACAATTTTCATCCTTCATGGCTCCACCTGTTCCGAGTTGTGCAGGAATCATAAGATAACAATTCGTCGTTTTGAGCAGAGACCTGACTACTCATGAGAGAAAATAAAAACCCTCAACAATAGTTGTTGGTGCAGAAACTAGGCCATTTGGCCACCTCGGACTAAATACAATATAAAACCATAATACTATTGTGACAATCATGTATAACAATTGTCTGCTAATGCCGAACCTGACCAACTTAAGGAATGGACCCAACCATGTGCAGAACGCCTTTACCATGTCAACCAGACAGGCATCTGTACACTGTCGTCTGCATTCGCTCCATTGGATATGGAAAATAAGTTCGGCCGCTGAATACATTGTATCATACCCCGCCGTATGGACGACTGGATGTCGCAGTTGTTACAGGTTCGAATATCAGTGAAAGCAAAATTAATACGCTTTTATCCGATTTTTCACATCTGGTCCACGGCAAATGGTGACCGTTGGGATCAAATTAACGCCACTATCACTGGTGCGGTCGATCAGTGGTAGTAGTCTGCCTTTGGTCTAACATGGTCCAACATGGTCTAAGTGTGCTGCTGAGTTCACTAGCAGCCCCTTAACCTAACCTAACCTAACCTACCCCGCCCTAAATCCAAATTGGTTGTCCGGAATAATCTTGTTCCACCACTGTTTCATGACTCTAAAGATCATCTTTTTGAATACCCTGTTTATGCGTGGAAGACCTACGAGAAGGAAGGATTGCCTCGTTTGAAGATTTGTTGCACCACCGCTGTTTTCCAGTGCAACGAGTAGTAGGTATTTCTCAGTGTTGTACAGGGTGGACCAAATACAAGTTTCTTTTTAAGAATGCAATAAAATTAACAAAATTAAATTTTTTCATGTATTATGGGTTTATTCGTACGAACAAATATTCCCATTAAATATGAAGCACAACGTTGTACAAGTGGCTGCCTCGACTGGCTTCGCAGTAGCGTATTCTGTCATCCCAATTTTCCAAGACCTTACTGATGGTTTCGGGCTGTAGCTCACGGATTGCTTGGATGATATAGGACTTAAGTGCTTCAATCGTTTCCAGATTGTTGGCATAACATCAGTCCTTCACGGTTCCCACAAAAAAAAAGTCCAAAGGGGTCAAATCGCAGCTCTGAGGCAGCCAATTGACATCGCCAAGATGGTTGATGACACGATTTGGGAATTTGGTGCGTAAAAGATCGATCGTGGCATGGGCTGTGTGGCATGGCGCGCCATCCTGCATGAACCAGAGGTCGACTAAATCCGTGTTTTCCAGTAAAAAGAAAGTCGGTTAGCATGGCTCTGTAATGCCCATCGTTGACCGAAACGTTGTTCCCAGCCTCATTTTCGAAGAAAAATCGTCCGCTGATGCCACCACTCCACAATCCGCACCAAACTGTCACTCTCTGTAGACGCATTGGCTTCTCGACAATAACGTGCGAGTTTTCTGAGCCCCAGATGCGGCAATTTTGTCATTGTATGTTAACGTAGCTGCTGAGATGAAAATGCGCCTAGTCAGAAAAGATGATTTTTCGCCCAAAAACGTTGTCCAATTCAAGCTGCGCTGCTCTAAGGCCCAAACTGCGAAGCAATAACGAAGTGGATGGTCACGCGCCTTAAATTACTGAGTTAATTGGACCTTGTAAGCGAATAATCCGAGGTCTTTGTGCAGAATTCTCCCTCTTCTCAGGCTAGTGCGTGAAATGTTGAGCTGTTGATATCGATGTCGAGTTGACGTTCGTGAATTGAGTCTCACACTCTCGGCCACAGCAGCCACATTCTCACCTGTGCGCACCGTTCGACGACGGGGAGCATGAGCATACCACCAGCATACCAGTCTCACGGCCTTTTTGCACAAAATTGCGCACAGTAGTCGCGGTGGGTGCTTCATTTTGGCCAAGACTTCTTTTCAAAAAACGCACTGTTTGGGCTACACAGCACTCACTTTGGAATTAGTTTTCAATATTTCCCAACGTTGTTCACTCACGCTGCTTCATCATCCTTGACAAGATTGTGCAAAACTCACTGGCCTACACTAGAGACTCGATCTTTCAAAAGACCGTAGAATTGACTTAATTGATCAAACAAAACGAGCCTTCAAAGAGACGGTTGTTGGCTTTGAAACTGAAAATGGATCTAGCGGTGAACGAGTGCAAAACGAAGCATATCGACGACTTGGACAGAATGCCACAATGGGATGCTACAGTTTTGAGGTAAGTTTGCAGTAAGCAGAACAAACAAAATCAGTACCAAGATCAAACGCAGAATAATCCGATAAGTGATTGGCAAAATCGCTGTTTTTTTTGGCTCAGAAGGTAATTGAGTAATAGAGCCCTCCATCAAGACCAAGCTGACAAGACAAGACAAGTTCCTGCCCTACGGCAGAAGCATATTTTTTTTTTAATTTGAAACAATACACTGGAGCACTTAGACTCAGAAACTGGTCCATTGTACTGAGAGGTATGGACAATGTTCAAAGCAAATGAAACCGCTGATCTTTTTGAAAGAAAATTTCTGCGTGCCATCTTTGGCATTACTTGCGCTGATGGGTATGGGAGGAGAGGGGTCAACTGCGAAGTGTACTGTCAACTACGAAGTGCTATCCAGGGACATGGGTCTAGTCAGGAGTCTACGGATGCAATGTCTTAAGTGGCTAGGCCATGTATAGCGCATAGACAACTTCACTCAGGCCCGAAGAACTTTGGAATCAGTAGGACCACGTACGAGTAACAAAGAACGTCCACAATTAAGGTGGCGCACACAAATCGAGAGGGAGCTCAACAAACTTCGTGCTTCCTGAAGAGACCAGGTTCATTCTGGACTGTATCGACACACAAAGAAGAAGAAGGCCATGGCTTAAGACCTTACCCTGGGAATTTGTTTGTTTGCCTCTATAGTGAGAAGGTTTTCCTCTTTCGTCAGATGTGTACCCCGTCCTTACACTCTCAGGCGTGGTGTGAACTACATCCAAATGTTTATGATAAACAGGCCTTATTCGTGCCCTTTGTGGAGCTCAAAAACAAAAGAAAGTCCAACTCAATTTCTATTGAAGGCATGTACTTCAGTACAAGAACAACCGGAAGCATCGGCACACTCTGCCGCATAGACTTCCTCTGCCCAATTTGACCTCTCGTCCAAACACCCCCTTGCCCCCCACACATATTTTTGTATTCTCCTTCCCCTGTCGGAACAGATTTTCATGATCAAGGTTCCATAAGTAAAAAGGCCTATCTTCACATAATAGAATAGCAATAAATTTCCTACAGTCTGCCAGGCGGCGTGCAAGGAATACTAATGCACCCGCACGCCGCCGTACCCAACGCCTCTTGCATTATCAAGAACAATTACAAAAAAAACCCTCAGAGTGAACATGCGCCAACTACCAACCAGTGTGTGTGTACACATCCCAATGAAATCGAATAAAAAATCGTTGAGTGATTTTATGTGCGGCACGTTCTCCCTCGTCGCACTCTCCATCCATTTTGGAGTGATTAACATCGAGCATTAAGTCAGCGACTCAAGACACTCGGTCGTGCGGACGAGTCATCGGCGATGATGATTTGAATTTCATAAATGTTGTTATGACTTTTTTTGCCTCAAAATTAACACCAGGCGGACCACTTTCAATTCTGCAATCAGAGCAGCTACTTGACGTGCCTCTTTCTCTCGATCGGCGAGACTTGGTGTGGTCGGCTGAGGTGCGCAGTAACCCACATCTCTGGGCTGGATGAAACTTTTGTTTTCTAGTAAAAGTTCCCTAACACTCTTGGCACCGCATAAGTGGTAGCTATTTCGCTTTTAATTGGCAGCGAATTTAAATTTCGCCGCTGAGGTATTTCTTGGCTTCGAAGTGGCTGGCAACTTGAAGATCGCCAGTTTCTGTGTCAATTTCATGCAGACGACCGAAAGTGTTGAGGACATTTCCATGATCTCATCCTGCGCACGTGGACTCCTTTCTCCCGAGAACACGCCCTGCTAGTTTGACGCACGTAAACGGTCCCAGCAATTGGGTCAACATTGGAAAAGATAAACAAATCGTTGAACTCGTGGTCACAAACTATACACATTCCCTCTCAGTGCCAGCACCGGGTTTCTGTCGATTCCAAACTGGTTCACGATGTCGTCCAGACAACAACGCATCGAACATCGTGAAACAAGTATCTCATGTGACAGAGCCAACATCGGAAATGCGGAGTTTCTTGAACTTGGCCACCGCGCGCCGCAGCTTTCTTGCGCTGGTTGTGCCTCTCATCTGGCCCTGCGCACGAGGAGATGCTGTATCGTTGTAAAGTGAAAAATCTGAACAGAGCTGTGGTCGATGAAACGATATTCGGTTACAATTTATGCCATGTTATTGGAGACAGTGATGCGATTAACATCGATGATCGGCATATTTTAGGTCTCCGGCGATGTCACTTTAATGGAAAGAGATTGCAGCTGAAATATGACGTCCGTCGAAAGAAGATACTTAAGAAATGTTCTTTTTCACGTGTTTGTTATCTGGGGCAGGTTTGTATCGCGCGGGCTGACTGTCGAGGTGAAAGCATTCAATTAAGCAGGACTGCTTGGTGATCACGGAGAGTGGTAACATGTCAACGTCAAGGAAAGGATTGTGCGGAGACATCCCAAAAATAAAACTGAAAAAAATTGTTTTTTTCATAAAATTCCATAAAAAAATCTGTGTTAAGCCCCCACCCAAGGTAGATAACGGTCGAGTGAGGCGATTTTACGCGAATGTGCCCAAAATGCGGCGGTTATCTTTGGCGATTGGCTCTTGCGTTTACTCATGGCAATTCTACACAGGAAATGTTCATGTTTCCACTTCCCTTTTCACGTTATTAGAGGGGAGCGATCCATCTGCTGAGGCAACTCAAGCAACAGTGCCACTTTTCGTCTGGCTTGCATAATTATTACGAGTTAATAATTAGAATTGCTGCGAGTAAAAGGAGCCTAAGTGTACCCTTTGCTTGAAACTCCAAATGTGTCAAGCGGTTAGATTTGGCAGGAGTCGAAAGTCGTTGTCGAAAGTCTTATAAAAGGATGAGATGTTTGATAGGACAGTTTGCGTTCAGCAGTTTACAGTGAAACAAGAAGGAAGAAAATCGACAAGGAACAAAACAGGGGATCGTAGGGGTCGGTCAATATCACCGCTTTCCTACATTATTCGGCCGGAAGCAATTTCTATCGTCGCAGGAGATGTGTGTGCTGTGCTGTTTGGAACCACACGTTCTTTAGGCCTTATTGATACCATTCGGGAGTAAGAAAGTTCTCAAACATGTCCCGATAGTTGGAACCAGTAACTTTTACAACATCGTCTCTATCATCTTTAGAGAAGTATGGTTCAATGCTCATGCCAGGATAGATGGCGCACCACGCAGTGACTCTACGAGGATGCAGCGGTCTTATGTATAGGGTGGGCCATCTAGTGACAGAAAATCAGTATTATATCTCCGCGGAACGAAATGAGTCACTTTTCGCTGGAACAACGTTGGGAAATATTGAAAACTTATTTCCAAAGTGAGTGCTGTGCAGCCCAAACAGTGCGGTTTTCGAGAAGAAGTTTTGGCCGAAATGAAGCCCCCACGCGACACACCGCGACTGTTGTACGCAAGTTTGTGCAAAAAGCTCGTGAGACTGGGGTGCTAGTGTACAACACTCACGGTCCCATGGTCCCCGTCGGCGTATGGTGCACACAAATGAGAATGTGGCTGTTGTGTGGCCGAGAGTGTGAGACTCAATTCACGAACATCAACTCGCCACCGATCTCAACAGCTCAACATTTTAGGAAATAGCCTGAGGAGAGAGAGAATTCTGCACAAAGATCTCGAATTATTCGCTTACAAGGTCCAATTGACACAGTTATTCAAGGCGCGACCATCCGCTTCGTTAGTTTGGCCTTAGAGCAGCTTGAATTGGACAACGATTTTGGGCGAAAAATCATCTTTTCTGACGAGGCGCATTTTTGTCTCGGCGGCTAAGTTAACAAACAAAATTGTCGCATCTGGCTCGGAAAACCCGCACGTTGTTGTCGAGAAGCCAATGCATCCACAGAATGGAATGGAGAATGGAGAATACCCGTTGCTCCATCAAAGTCGGTAAAGCCTTCGGCGAGACTATTGATATCATAAAAGGGTACACACAAGGCACCGCGCTGTCTTGTGACTTCTTTCAAAATCATCTTCAAAATGATCGTGCCTAATTCAAACATCAATACCAGAGGCACGATCTTCCACAAATCTGTGAATTGCTCGCATATGCCGATGACATTGACATCATCGGAAGGACACAAGGGGCTGTTTGGACTTGCATTGAGAAGAAAACGTCTGAGATGCATTTTGCAATGAGGGTAAGACGAAGTACGAAAAAGGTTAAGCATTACCGACATCATTTTAGATAACTATAACCTTGAAGTAGTGAATGACTTCGTCTACCTAGGCTACAAAAAAATCTTAAATAGAGACATCACCGCAGAGATGAAGGATGATGCCAATAGCTGTGTCTTAGGACTTAGAAGGAGTATTGAGGAGTAAAGCCCTCTCTCGAGGAACCAAGTTACCTCTACGTAAGACCTTGACAGTCCCAGTCATTCTGCATGAGACAGAAGCATCGACAAAATAAGTCAGCCGACGAGGAGAATCTTAATCCTTCGAATTTACATTGATCCCGTGTGCACTGATGGTGTTTGGAGGAGGAGACTAAACGACGAACTTTATGGGCTGTACAGCGACGTCGACCTTGTCAAACAAACTAGAGTCTCTTTCTTTGATATGGCTATGTCGTGTAGAGCGAATGGGGACTAATGCTCCGGCTCGGAAAATCTTCGATTTCAATCCCGATGGACAACGCGGTAAAGGACAACCAAGCCTCCGGTGGCATACACAGCTGAACGTGCGTAAATACGACTGGATGGCGCAGTTGGTTTGTGTCTGCCCCAAGTTAGAGGGGTCCCAGGTTCGAATCCCAGTAAAATCGAATCTGGTTCAGTCACCATTTGCCGTTGGGATCAAAGTAACGGCACTGGAGTAGGTTGCTACCTGGCAGTACAATTTATCAGTTTTGAGTGCTCCGGTGTAATGTTTCAAAAATCCTTAAAAAAAAAAACTGAAAGCACCTAGCACAAGACCGTGCTCAATGGACAGACATATTGGCTGAGACCGACGACCACCCCGCGCCAGCTGAGGAAGAAGAAGGTAATAAAAAAGGACTATGGGCCTGAACAGGCTGTAAACTTCCAAGTCTCTCATATATTCTTAATTAACTTCTAAGTTCTCCAACAAGGTATTTTTCTTTTTAAGATTCATTGTTCACTGAAAACTGCACTTGACCAGGTTGATAAATGTGTTTACTGCCGCCTTTGTCCGCTTGGGCGTAGTACGATATTCCATTTAATTTATGAAGATTTGAAGTGAAATTTATCGAAATTCTTCTCGATAGGCGGTTGCAAAGGTACTCATTCATCAAGTGTTTGGGACAAATCCCATTAAAATCAGCGTTTTCATCCGTAAGTACACTGCAGGTGCGCAGGGTCACACTTAAACCAACATCAGCGACAGTTTAATACACTATTGTAAGCGTATGACATTCAAATTGAAAATTTACATTCAACGCACTGCTGAATTGCTGTTATTAATTACATGGATATTGGACACGCAACACATTTTGTAAGATTCTGTAAAAGGAATGAGTGTGCTTGTGCAACGTTGTGTTTACTGCTCGGCAGTGCTTCTGATTCATGAGTTATTTTGCCGCGTAACCATTTATTAAGACTTTAGGGTACCCAAACACATTCTCTCTCTCTCGTAAATTATTCACAATTTGTTGATACTGCAGCTACACAAGTGTGGAGATGCAAAATGCATGCTACTCGGACTACTTTGTGAAGAGTAAAGACATTTGTTGTCTTACTTCAAAAGAGAAAGAAACGTAGTTCTTTATGTGGCGCTACAGTTAGGGGTGGACCTGGGCTAGAAATACGATTGGGAAATAGGAAAAAAAGTGGTTGTCTTATTCTGATAACCCAAATGAATCGTCTTTCATGTAAACATGATCATGTTTCTAAAATATGGGTTTCGTTTTGTACTTTTACTAGATAGAGTGGTTTTTATGTTCCAGGTTGATATTATTTGCCCGTTTGGGTGATTTTGATAGTAATTCTCAGTTGAAATTTGAAATCCTCAATACTCCTTCTAAGCCCAAAGACACAGCTATTAGCATCGTCCTTCATCTCTGTGATAATGTCTCTGCTTAAGATTTTTTAGGAGCCTAGGTCGACGAAGTCTTTCACTACTTCAAGGTCATAGTTCTGTGGTCACAAGGAATAACCGTCTAAGTCGGTTTTTATACTTTTTCAGGTGAGGCGGTCATAGTTTCAAATCAGCCCTACTACTAGTACTTAGGCTACTAGGTTTTTTTTTGAAAAACTTCTATTCAGAAAAAGATACAGACATAAAAAATGTTGTGAAAGTAGATTTAAACATGCTGAACATAATGGTACTTATAACTCATTTTTGTCCTAACTCGAGTTAAGCGGTTATGCTTTGTGGCCACAGAAACATAAAGTGACGTTGGTGTTGGTTTACATTTTTTCGTAAAAGATCTGAAAACGCAGTAGATCACAACGTAAGCATTAAGAAATTATAAATATCAAAATATAAATTCATGTGCAAATTTCGAGATGTCAACAATTTAAAATCTCAAAGATTATCATTTTCCTCCAAGACGACTCGATGGCGCAGTTAAGGTTAAGTGCCTGCCCCAAGTTAGAAAGGTCCCATGTTTGAATTCCAGTGAAATCGAATCTGGTCCAGTTACCATTTCCCGTTGGGATCAAATTAACGGCACTAGAGTAGGTTGCTACCTGGCAATGGACAGTTTTGAGTCTAAGTGCTCCAGTAGTGTTTCAAAAATCCTCCTCCTCCGAGCAGATATGAAAAATTTGAGGAGACTCATTTATAATCAATTTGTTTCTTTTTCGAAATACACAAAATGTGTGTATGAAAGTTCAAGATGATCACTGAATACGGACTTGCGTTCATTCAATTAAGTCAAACTCGTGAAAATCCAAGCCCTCTCTTGCATGTTACCTGATAGTTCTGTAAATTGAGCTCAGACTTCGCATTGATGGCATTATCCAAAATACAAAATAACTTTAATTAGCACCACTTGAGTTTCCGAATTACAATTCGATCGGCTTTAATTCAAATCTGACCACTCTCACTCGTTTATGCTACTCCACATTGGATTCGTCGCATCCTACCCGGTTTCCCATGCTTGTAATCGATGTCCCTCAACCAGATCTGCTTCACAGTTAGCATAGAACCAACGAAATGTCGAAATGAACTCATCCCGATATCTCGGAAATCATTTTATGAAAAATAAAAAATAAATAAAAAGCCATATAAAAATGTTGTTTTGCTTGGATTTGACTTAATTTATTTTTATTGGCTTTTACTCATCGGCCAACTGAGTCAACTGAAATTTTTTACATTCCTTCGATTTTAGATCTTGATTATTTGTTTATCTAAGAACGTTTTTGTATGGATGCTTCTTATGTCTTGCAGAAGCCTCGTTGGTGAAAAAAAGTCTGTGAGTAGTTCGGGTATCTTCTCAGGGCTTTGCAACCTAAACTATGGCATGAGTAGGTATGGACGAGTCTTCTTTTAAAGGTTTAAGGCATTTTCGGATTTCAGAAATTGATCTTCTGGTTGTTTGTTATCGATTGGTAAGAATCTTCCGCATGTCTCTCAATGAGATATTGAGACAATGCAGTCTTACATGAGCGGAAGAAGGCAGGATTAATAGAGATACAATATACGATTTCACAAGCGAGAGAGAGATGGGTCGTATGCGCCGAAAAACGGCCTTCTTCACACGAAGAGAACTGGATTCTCAGGTGAAGCAGGCATGCTTTCATCCCTTTTCGTTCCATTTTCGACATGTTTTTCTTATTTTCTGATGATCGGTGATCGAGTAACACCTCACGCATGCTGCGAGGCATTTTAGGAAAATTGATCACAGGGAGAAATTAAATGCAATTTTAATGTTTTTTTATTGCATATAGTACTACGAGTAAATGCAAACATTGCAGATGAGCCTTAAAAAAATTGTTTAAGGTTTCATTATGAGAAATTGGAATTTAAAAATAGGCATTACTCAATTCGCGATAGAACATTACTGGGTGAAAACATGATGCAATTGAACCGGTTCGCGTGTTCTACAAGCCTGCCCAGTCGGATCTCCCAGTAGTTCGTAAACAGCCACTTATGGTGTACTGGGTGTCTGGACACAGAGATATTCCAGAAGACTGTGAAGCAGAAGAACTAGCCAAGAAGGATACAATAATTATTAATTTTGTCAATGCTTCTGCCCCTATAAAAACCTTGAAAACCAAGATCTCAGAGCTTGTAATCAGCAGGGCTTGAGAGAAATGGAGAAATCTTAACACCTACATGCGAGACAAACGCGGCCAAAAATGGGTCTTCGGAAAATCACAACCATCCTCAACCTTCTAATAATAATGGCGGCCCTAAAGTCCGAGATAGACCTGGGCCTAGCTTGAATGTAACCACTCGTGTTGTGCGTGCGGAGGGGTCCTACAGTTTAGTGCCGACTCCGAATGGCGATTTTGAGAAGCTTTTTCTAGACAGTAATACTCTTTGAGCATTGTCAGTGACTCGAAAGAGGTGAAGCCGTGAAAAAATGTTAAGTGTTTTTTTTTAGATTCGAACCTTAGACCTCGAGCGTAGGAGTCGACGCACCTACCCACTATACTACTGCGCCCAGCCCTAGCAGGAATAAATTGGGTAACCTAGTAGGAGTCTTCACAGGACATTGCGCAATAGGAAGACACGCCGCGAGACTAGGCCTGCCATACAATGACTTCTGCAGCATATGTATGGATGAAGAAGAGGAGGAAACCCTCTCGCACTTTCTCTGCAGCTCTCCTGCTATCGCCTCCACAAAGAAAAAAACCCTATGAGCTTTCTCCATAAATGCTTTAACGGACATATCAGAAATAGGGTTAGGTTATGTTAGGTTTGAGATCACCAGCTCACTCCATTCTGATACCCACAGCCAGACTACTACCACCGATCGACCGCACCAGTGATAGTGTCGTTAATTTGATCCCGTCGGCAAATGGTGACTGGACCAAATTTAAAAAACCGGATAAAAACGTATTGGCTTCGCTTTCACAGGGATTCGAACCTCTTACTTAAGACAGGCATTTAACCAACTGCGTCATCCAGTCGTTTCACATATACCACTTTATCTAACTTCGTTCTAGTTTTTCACCAAGGGCTTGAGTTCCCCTTTTGTCTTTTCTCTCATTCAACAGCCTAAAATGGTATAAAACTTGGCTAAAAGTCGTTCAAACCAAATTCTATAGAATCATAACTGCTGTCTTGTTTAGAGATTAGCTATGGACTTCATATAGAAGAACTATGTGTCTTGTAGGGTGATAATTAAGACTGAATGGTCGCTCGTGAGTACGTAATTGATGAGGACATTGACTTTTTTACTGTCGGAGTGTTTTTCGAAACAATACACTGGATCACTCAGACTCAAAAACTGGTCCATTATACTGCGAAGTAGCAACCTACTCTAGTGCCGTTAATTTGATCCCAACGACAAATGGTGACTGGGATTCGAACCTAGGACCCTCTGACTTAGAGCAGGCACTTAACTAACTGCGCCATCCAGTCGATCAGAATAAATGTCAAGAAAATCTTGATGCTCATCCACAAAACAAGATGGTTTCCTGAGTAGCGGTTGGAAGCCGACTCAGTGGCATCACAATGGATCTATTGGGTCTAAGTGAGTCCTTCACCTGTGAGGGAAGCCACCTTACCTTCCTAACGAGGTCACCAAACACAGGTTCAAGTCCACGTTTCTGTTAAGTAATCGAAGTCAATCGAAGGCAAAAATAGGCCCTCACAAGATGGTCAATTATTTCAAAGGAAGTTACTTGCCGCAAGAATAAGATCGCGAATACAAGCTGCCGAGATGAGATTTCTTCTTGTTGTTGTGGGAATTACTCACCGGGATAGGGTGAGAAACACGCCAGTGCCCTAGGAACTCAATGTTGGGGTGCTGCTTCTTCGAACGGAAAGGGCTGTACTTCGATGGATTGGTCACGTGGCACGAATGTCCCCATCATCGCGACTTCCGAGGCGTGCCTTGAATGCGATTCCATTAGGCGATCTCTTGACAGACCCAGGACGAGATGGTTGGACCAAGTCGAATCACTCACCAGGTTGCGCTTGACCATAGCTCCTGATGAGTTCGAGTAGATGGCGGAGGATAGTGTGGACTAGAGATCTCTCGTGCATTGCCCCCGCGACCCCTTTAGGGGAACATGCGGGTCACTGAAGATGAATATGAAGATGTCTCTTGCCATATTCCTTCACCAGAACGACAATCGAGTATTGCTTCCAGTAGTTTCTCCCTCAAATTCGATACATCTTGCCTCCCACCATCATCCTGCATCCTGAAATTGACTGCAATCTTAGATCACTTGTCATTGCTGTAACGACAGTCTACGTGCTTATTCAAGGGAAACAAAAAAAAACACATTCGAGTTTTTCACGACCATTTCTCATGCTGTCAGCCGTCAAACTCGAATTAATCAACCGATATCTCACGTCGACCGTCACCACGGCAAAGCAAAACAAGTTCCTTCTTCACTCACAGACGTATGAAGCACAGCATAATGTGTGATAAGAGCAATTTAGCGCCACCAGCTTATCGTCCAAGCCCCCACTCGATCCCACCTCCCACCGCGATGTACTGAGCGAATCTCAAAACAAAGCCCAGCTCTCTCAAGCGCATCTATCAAAATTGTCTCAGCTGGAATATGCTGCCCTGGCAATTACAGAAAACAAAAAAAACGATTCTCCCAAGCGATAATAAACACTCAAACCAGATTTACCTCATATCCATTAGATACCGTCGTAGGCATTGTCATCGGTCGTATAGAACCCGCGGTCCGAACTGTTCCTTTCCGTGGTATAAAAAGCACCTCGACACTTGGCAGCATAGTCATTTGACTAACTCAACTCACCTGCTCAAGATGGGTAAGTGAATATCTGAGTATCTTTCCTTTACCCGTTTACTTTTCGCTTTGTCCCCGCCTGCATGAGGAGAGTATATTTTTTTTTTTTTTGATTTCGCGCTGTTTCGTGTCAATAAGTTCAATCAACTTGCACAAGTGAAGAGTTGCTTTGATGAATCCGAGCGAGAATTGATGTGCCGCGGCTCATTTAAATTCCAAGTGCGTGCAGATTAATTTCAAAAGAAAAACAATGGACGATCTCGTAATATTCTCCTGCGTTGCGAAGCAAGGCTTTTCCGCTTTCGTCAGTGTTTTCTTTATTTTTTTTGTTTTGAATTTTGTTTCCTTTTTCAAAATAAGTTGTGGTTACTGTGGTTTTTGGAAAAACAATAAAGTCAGTGTAACAATGTAATCGTGCTAGTGACTAACTTGTGAACTGAGAAGGGATTAACCAATTTGATGGGTCTTCTTTCGAAGAACGATGCATAAATTGACAGATTTTATGGGCTGTGACTAGTCTAGGGCAAAGAATCAAAGAACATTCATGATCAATAAGATTCTGATATCGTAAACATTGGTATAGGTCTGGGTGATGAGTCATTTTTGTCCATTTCTTGTGGCCTAGCCCGTGTTTTGTTTTGAATTGAAATGACAGACTTAGACTTAGACTTACAAGCCTACAAAAATAAATAAAAAAATCAATGGTGTCTGTATCACTGGTTTCTTTCTTCATTTCACTCTCAGATTCATTCTAAATCAGCGAAACTGCTTTAAACAGTTGAAAAGCGAATGAAGTTAAGTTAAGAAAGTACACTTAGAACATGATAGGTCCAAATTGGTCAATCCACTTGTTCACTTGTTGGTAGTCATTTGGAGCTTTCGATAAAGATTGCTGACAGATGCCTCGCTAAGATCATAGATGTATGTTGGGCATTAAGGGTTGAAATTAATGTGCGGGATACACTGAGACTCTTGTTGAGTGTTGTGATGACTTCAGCAGGAAACTCATGTGCGACAGTGTTAGTCTTTAAAATTTAAAATCGTTGATATCTCGCAATTTCCACATAAATCGATTTTTTTTTCTTCGGCGGATTTTTTTAAAACACAACACTCCAACTCAGAACTGGTACATTGTACTGCCAGGTAGCAACGTCATCATCTTATAAGACTGGTTGTTGCTTTAGTACCTGCCCTAAGTTAGATGGGTCCCAGGTGCGGTCCAGTCATCATTTACCGATAGAATCAAACAAACGGCGCTATCACTGGAGCAGTCGATCAGTAGTAGTTGTGTGAGTGTGGCTATCACAATGGACGAATATGGTCTAAGTGAGCTGGTGAATTCACTAGCAGCCACCTAACCTACGTCATCATCTTTAAATATTGATGATGTTTTATCGTTTTTTGGCCAATACTTCCAAGACTATTAGGGCCCGAACTCTCGAAATAATTTCAAACGAAATTACTAATTTTTTGTGATTTTTTTAGATTTTTAAGCAGTTTGGTTCTGAAATAAGAGGAAGTGGTGAGAGCTGATGATGTAGGCTCATCACAGAAGCGCCTGCTGAAATTCCAGCAAAAGTAGGTTGCTTCCTGGTAGTACAATGGACCAGTTTTTGAGTCTGAGTGCTCCAGTGTAGTGTAACAAAAACATACGACAAAAAAAAGAGGAGGTGATACGTATTAAAACCTTTGAAACTTAAAATTTCTCAAAAAGTCGTCGACCGGACCTCCACATCATTTCAAAAGACCTATCGGTTGATATATCTCGATGAGATGCGCTAATATTTCAAAATCCAAGGGAACTTCACCTATACAGGTGTCACCCGCAAATAGTTATCTATATATATAAAAAATTGTTGCAAGTTCGTTGTGACTTTATAACTCACGAACGGCCAAACCGAATTCGATAATATTGTTTGGGTTTGTTCGTATTGTCATGTAGATGGTTTATCTAAAGTTTGTACGAAATTGGTCGTGTTCATGAGTTATGACTTTTTATGTCGACATCTGAGTTTGTCTTTATAAAAAAAAAACAACAACAAAAACAGAAATTCTAACCTCTCCACAAACATTCGACGGAGAATTATGAAATTTTGCACACATGTAAAGAACACCGAAAAAAAATAGATCCCCTGGAAAAAGAAGGGGACACGCTCATCAGAGAGGGAGAAGCGAATCACGCTGGATACTCTAGAACTTTTTAAATTTGCATCCATGGAAAATGATATCTAGGCCTAAAGCCCTTAATTCGAAAATCGCATGTGGATACCTTTCGAAATGAAGGAGATATGCAAGTGACTGACCGACAGACGGACACATCGAAACTATGACAGTTTTGGTTTTGTAAACGGCAAGGCATTTGAGCGTGCTGAAAACCAGATTTTTCAAAATTTCTCTTGGGATTTGCTCATTTTTTAAGCGAAAAGGCTCAGATCCTTCCCGGGCTGTAGCGTCATCAGAAGAAGAAGAAAAATGTCTTGAAAATTCTCATCCACAATAGTCCAAAGTTGCCCAATCGAGTTCAGGTCCAGACACTGGGGTGACTACTCTAAAACATCAACATTATTTAAGGAAAAAACTCGTATGCTTTGGTCGGTATATTGTTGGAAACAAAAGCTTCCCTCAGACAATTTTAAAGCAGAAGAATCAAATTTTTCCCAATAATGTTAATTTTGACCAGATTTCCAGCCCCGCGATAACCCTAAATCACTCCCTTTCGTACTCTACAGTTTTTTGTATGTAACTTACTCTGAGGTTTTTAGACGCCCTGCACTACACTCGCTTCCTGATTTTGGAGTATTTAATTTACATTTGCACTCTTTGGACCAAATTACACTCTGCTAGAATGTTTGTGACTTGGATAGAAACTTTCTTGCGAAAGTTAGGCGTTTTTTGATGTTGTTTTAGCGTAGCATAGGCTTAATTTTCACTTTTTCGGCGTTTACTTTGTACAGGGCGGGCCAAATACAAGTTTCTTTTTAAAAATGCTGCTACAAGATGATAGCATACCTCAAAGTAAAATGTGCATGCCAACCAAAGTTGGGAGTAGAAATCAAATAGCCACAACAATTCGTTATGGACCCATGTCGTCAAGAAGGATAAAAGGAAATCTGACCATAAAATCAAGAAAACAAGCAGAGAATATACAGGGAAGACCAAATAGAAGTTTCTTTTCAAAAATGCAATAAAATTAACAAAATTATATTTTTTCCATGTATTATGGTTTTATTAGTAAGAATAAGCATTCCCATTATCAAATACAACGTCGCTCAAGTGGCTGCCTCGGCTTGCTTAGCAGTAGCGTATTCTATCACACAAATTTTGCAAGACCTTGTTGATGTTTTAGGGCTGTAGCTCACGGATTGCTTGGATGATATTGGCCTTAAGTGCTTGAATCGTTTCCGGATTGTTGGCATAACATCGGTTCTTCACGGTTCCCCACAAAAAAAAGCGTTCAAAGGGGTCAAATCGCAGCTCTGAGGCAGCCAATTGACATCGCCCAACACGGCTGACAACACGATTTGGGAATTCGGTGTGGAAATGGTCGACTGTGTGGCATGGCGCGCCATCCTGCATGAACCAGAGATCGTCCAAATTGACCGAAGCGTTGTTCCCGGTCTCATTTTCGAAGAAAAATGGGTCAATGATGTTACCACTCCACAATCCGCACCAAACTGCCACTCTCTGCGGATGCATTGACTTCTCAACAACAATGAGCCGGTCTTTCGAGCCCCAGATGCAGCAATTTTGTTTGTTAACGTAGCCTGGGAGATGAAAATGCGCCTCGTCAGAAAAGATGATTTTTCGTCCAAAATCGTTGTTCAATTCAAGCTGCTCTAAGGCCCAAACTGCGAAGCAATACCGAAGCGGATGGTCACGCGCCTTCAATTACTGAGTGCAGTCGATTGGAAATTGTAAGCGAATATTCCGAGATCTTTGTACAGAATTCTCTTTCTCTCCTCAGGATAGTGCGTGAAATGTTGAGCTGTTGAGATCGATGGCGAGGTGATGTTCGTGAATTGAGTCTCACACTCTCGACCACAGTAGCTACATTCTCATCTGTGCGCACCGTACGACGACGGAGACCATAAGTGTTGTCCAGTAGCATACCAGTCTCACGAACTTTTTGCATAAACTTGCGTACAGCAGTGGCGGTGGGTGCTTCATTTCGGCCAAAACTTCTTTCAAAAACACACTATTTGGACTACATAGCACGCACTTTGGAAATAAGTTTTTAATATTTCCCAACGTTGTTCAAGACTAAAGTGACTGATTTCGTTCCGCGGAGGTGTAGTACTGACTTTCTGTTAAGATTTCGAGAGGGAACCAGCTGTCAGTGTCAAAGTAACTTATGATTTAAAAAAAAAGCTCTAGATGGCTCACCCTGCAGAACGGAGCTCCCCTAGTACCTGGCTACTATTCATTTTTTCCTACTTAACCCTCACGTTAAATACTGCTATCATATATCAGCATATTCTCATCTTCTTTTTAAGGTAAATCCAGTCTTCTAGTTCCATTTCTGCTTTTGGGCTTAGCTGCAGCTTTAGCAGAGGACCAGCCAGCTCGGGTAGTATGCTACTTCAGCAACTGGGCTGTGTATCGTCCCGGACTAGGACGCTATGGCATCGAAGATGTTCCGGCAGATCTCTGCACTCACTTGGTCTATTCATTCATCGGTGTCGATGACAAGAACTGGCAAGTGCTGATCATTGATCCTGAGCTGGACGTCGATCAGAATGGATTTAAGAACTTCACGAATCTACGAAAGACCCATCCGAACTTAAAGTTGCAAATTGCCGTTGGCGGATGGGCAGAGGGAGGAAAGAAATACTCTCGCATGTGCGAGGTCAAGGAACGCCGAATGACATTCATTCGAAGTGTTGTGCAATTCATGAAGAAGTATGACTTCGACGGGTTTGACTTGGACTGGGAGTACCCAGGCGCCGCAGATCGTGGTGGCAGCTTCAGTGACAAGGATCGATTCTTGTACTTTGTCCAAGAGCTGCGCAGAGCCTTCGATCGCGAGGGCAGGGGATGGGAGATTACCATGGCAGTTCCGGTGGCAAAGTTCAGACTTCAGGAGGGTTATCATGTCCCAGAGTTATGCGAGTAGGTTTCAGAACGGAAGTTGGTTGGAAAATGTCTTTAAATTTTCGAGCTTGATTACAGGCTACTTGATGCCATTCACGCGATGACCTATGACTTGAGAGGAAACTGGGCTGGTTTCGCTGACGTGCACAGTCCCCTAAACAAGCGTCCCCACGACCAGTATGCGTATGAGAAGCTTAACGTGGTGAGTATCCCTGTTCATTTGCCACCTCCCGTGCAAGTTTTGAGCCTAAGTCTTCTTCCGCAGAACGATGGTTTGGCGCTCTGGGAGGATATGGGCTGTCCAGCCAACAAACTCGTCGTTGGAGTTCCATTCTATGGTCGCACATTCACGCTGAGTAACTCAAATAAGAACTACAACCTTGGCACCTACATCAACAAAGAAGCTGGAGGCGGTGCGCCAGGACCTTACACAAACGCAAGCGGTTTCCTTGCCTACTACGAAATCTGTACGGAAACCCAGGACAAGGAGAAGGGATGGACAGTGCAATGGGACGATGCTGGCAAAGTGCCATACACCTACAAGGGCAACCAATGGGTGGGATACGAAGATCCAAAGTCGGTGCAGATCAAGATGGACTTCATCAAGAAGAAGGGATACGCCGGGGCGATGACTTGGGCCATTGACATGGACGACTTCCGCGGACTCTGCGGTGCTGAGAACGCGCTTTCGAAGATCCTGTACTACAGCATGGTCGACTATAAGGTCCCCACACCTTCGAGGACCACAACCCCAAGAGTATGTTACCTCCAACGCACGATCTCCACCAACCGGCTAATCTTTTACTTTTCCTCAGCCTGAATGGGCGAAACCACCATCAACACCGGCGTCGCCAGATGAAGATAATTTCGTAGTCCCACCATCGACGAGCAGACCAAAGCCAAAGCCGAAACCAACAACACAAAAACCCACAACAGTGACCACCTCAACCGCAAGCACCACCACCACTTCTGCTTGGGTAAGTTCAAAGGAATCTATTTTTGAAAGAGACGCTACTGAACGGCGAAGCGCCTCTCTGTCGATTGCTTGCCATTCAGGGGTCGCTCGCATCGATTTTCATCAGTCGATGAGGTCGAGATCAAGCAGACACTACATCTGGCACTGACATTCAACTTTGATGCTTTCAAGAGCAAACAAGAGGTGAATGAGTTCGTTCAAATGTTTGTGTGACTTCTATTTCAGGAACCCTCAAGCACCAAAGGCCCGGAGGTTACAAAGCCACCCACGACAACAAGCAGGCCCGTGACTGAATACGATGTAAGCTATCCCTCGACCACCGAGGGCGACGATGAGCTGTCCCAGGTCGACTGCTCGAACAGGGATTACGTGCCACATTCTGACTGTGCCAAGGTAAGCTCTTCATTCAGATAGAGGGCAGTGACGGGATGATGACTCCTTTGTTTTCAGTATTACCGCTGCGTTCACGGCAAGCCCGTTGAGTTCAGCTGCAGACCTGGAACCGCCTTCCACACAGTGACGCACGTCTGCGATTGGGCCGAGAATAGCGATCGTTACTATTGCACCCAACTGAAGAAGAATGACATCGAGAACGATGTCACAAAATAGGTTTAGCTGACGCATTGTAGACTAAGAAGGTACTGAGCATATTTTTTGTAATTTTTCTACTTCATCGGAATTCGAGAACACAAATACATTTAATTCTGTGAAATAAAAAATAAATGTTTCGAGTTTTTTTATCTGAATGAACGAAGATGATAGCGGCGAGTATGAATATCTTTGAGAGATTGACGAAAAGAATTCTTAGAAATTCCGTCCCGAAGGAAAGGGACGATCTTGGGCATCCCAACGGTTCCATGAGGACCTAAGTGCCCGCCTTCCCATTAACCTAAGCCAACATATTTCTTCTTCGGAGGTGTTTTTTGAAACAGTACACTGGAGCAGTCAGACTCAACACTGATCCATTGTACTGCCAGGTAGCAACCTACTACAGTGCCGTTAATTTGATCCCAACGGCAAATGGTGACTGAACCAGATTCGATTTCACTGGGATTCGAACCTAGGAACCCTCTAACTTGGAGCAGGCACTTAACCAACTGCGCCATCCAGTCGTTTAATGCTTTAGTAGTCACACATGTTGACAGGCCACGTCATTTACACCCATTTCAATAATCTTTATAGTTTTGCCTCAGCTTTGAGAGGAGCGGTTTGATTCCATAAATTGCTTGTGACACGTCGGCCACTGACCCTATTCTGGTAAGTTCTTCAGCTTTCTCATTGCCGGCTATGTCCCTATGTCCAGAGACCACGCACAGATTGATCGAGTGCTCTGAGCCAAGAGCCTTCAGATCTTCGCGACTAGCTTGGACTTGATTTCTGTTGCGGATATAGCGTTCATGGCCGCCTGACTGTCAATAAGAATGGTAATATCAGCTGGTGGTATTGCCATCATTGATATCGTTTTGGCCGCTTCTTTGACCGCCAGGACCTCCACTTGAAACACACTGCCATAATCAGGGAGTCTGATTGAGCAGTGCAAGTTTAGCTGATCGGAGAAAATGCCCGCGCCTGTGCCTGCTTCCATCTTTGACCCATCGGTGTATACCTTGATGGTCGTGTTATTGATGGGTTCATTGGTCGCCCGCTCGTCTCTTGTGGGGTATTGGCAATTGAAGGGTTTTTCAAAGTCGAGATGTGCGAGCCCATAGTCGCTTTCGACTTCTGATACTGCAAGTCTGTTAGGAGTACTTGCATGTCCTATGGTACATGAGCGTCAGTCACCAGATTGACTGATTCTCAAAGCACTTTTAGCGGCTGTTGCCTGCATATATATATAGGTCCAGTGGTAGCATGTGTAGGATAGTTTCAATCCAGCGGTTGGGGTGGAGCTAGTTAGGATTCTTCAAAGAAGTCACAGAAAACGTCTCCTGCTCTAGTTTTTGGGTTGTCAGTGTATCGGGTATAAGGCGAAATTCCGTCTTCCCAGTGCTACTTTCACCAGCTATTCTTTCCTGCTAAATTGTATTAAAATCAGAAATAAAGTCGGTTTCCACTCGTCGTGTGTTTATTCAGCTGTTTTTTGATTCAAGGTTGAAAACTCTTTACATTTTCTTCATTAATGACCTTGCGGAGTTGAATTATAATGAGTCAATATAACTTCACTTGATATTCATCGCAAGCGAATCTTATAGATAAAGATTGATATAGACCGCATGAGATGAATATTTTACTCAATTTTTTTTACTACAAAGAAGTTCACGGTATCAATTCATGAATTAACATTGACAACAACGTTGCGTAGTGATTAGCATCTCGAATTCAATTTCTGACAGTGCCAAAACTTCGTCTTTCATTTCACCGCACAACCTCCTGATAGCCACCGATAATTCTGAGAGAGTCTTTGATAATTCTTTAACCCACAGCAGAAATAACCTTCTATATCTTCTTATTCACTGTCGTTACACTCCGAGGTAAATCTGTAGTTCAACCAAATAATGTCCCAGTTAGCATGCCGAAAAGGAACCCAATACGGTGACCTGTTTCGATATCCTTCGAACACATTCAGCGCGATCGCTTGGCTCTAGTTACTCACGACAACTTATACAACTTTCATTCACTGCGTGTTCATCCACTGGCGGGTCGTCCGTAGAGTAGATGAGTCATGTGTTGTGTGTATAATACACCACATAACTTAGCCACTTTAGATGACGGTGTCATTAGAAGGAAGTTCGACGTTGGACGGCTACAATCGCAAGAGATCGTCAAAGTCTCCCTTAATCTCATAAGAAGTCTTATGCCGCCAATACACCAAGTTTTGAAGACCAGTGGCAACATTGCCAAAAGGCCATCGGAGATGCCGGCTTTTGATGTGCTGGATTTCGCTCGGACACCACAACGAAACCCCTGGTTTGATGACGAGTGTCGGTAGGCGAATGCAGCTAACCAAGAGGCCTACAAAGCGACCATGTCTTCAATTTCAGTCAGTTAACATGTCTCTGTAACGTCCACCGTTGAGCGAAACGTTGTTTCCAGCCTCGTTTTCGAAGAAAAATGGTCCAATGAGGCCACCACTCCACAATCCGTACCAAACTATCACTCTCTGTAGATGTATTGGCTTCTCGTCTCGACAATAACGTGCCGGTTTTCCGTTTTCCGAACCCCAGATGCGGCAATTCTATTTCTGTTTGTTAACGTAGCCGCCGAAATGAAGATGCGCCTTGTCAGAAAAGATGCTTTTTCGCCCAAAACAAAATCGTTGTCCAATTCAAGCTGCTCTAAGGCCCAAACTGCAAAGCGATGCTAAGGAACCGGATGATCGCGCGGCTTCAATTGCTGAGTGCAGTCAATTGGATCTTGTAAGCGAATAATCCGAGATCTTTGTGCAGAATTCTCTCTCTCCTCAGGCTAGTGCGTGAAATGTTGAGCTCTTGAGATCAATGGCGAGTTGATGCTCGTGAATTGAGTCTTACACTCTCGGCCACAGCAGGTACATTCTCCACTGTGCGCACCGTACGACGACGGGGTGACAGACCATGTGTGTTGTTCACTAGCATACCACTCTCACAAACTTTATGCACAAACTTGCATACAGTAGTCGCGGTGGGCGCTCCATTTCGGCCAAAACTTTTCAAAAAATGCACTGTTTGGACTACACAGCACTCATTTTAGAAATAAGTTTTCAATATTTCCCAACGTTGTTCAAGCGGCAAGCGACTCAATTCGTTCCGCGGAGGTATGATACTTATTTTCTGTCAAGATTTCGAGCGGGGTACAGCTGTCAGGGTCAAAATAACCTATGATTTAAAAAAAAATACTAGATGGCCCATCCTGTACAGTATCGCATTTTGCCTAATCAAACACATGCGTCTTCGTTATTGCAGTCATACCTATTTTGAAGCAGAAAACATGTTTGACCTAAAAGTATATTCTGTTCTTTGACAGAGTCGGATATCATTAGGGAGATAGAGGAAAGACCGCTCATTAGGCCTAAATGCGATGACTGTGATCCTGTCTATAGAATTAATCACAAACCCAAATATTGACATCAATTCACCCTCTAGGAAGACAACATTCACACCGCATGTAAAAAACATGCTCTCCAGATCATCAAAATGAACCTTGACGAAAATCGCATCTACAGCGCTGTTTAAAAAGTTTCATGGAGTACGAGTATTTCAAAAAACAAGAACTAAGCCCCATTGGAAGGAAAAAGTCTGACGACTACCCGGTCAATTTCAGAAACAATCGTTGACATTCATGGCAATTAGAGAAAGCAACAAGGTTGGCCCTATAAATTCGAATCAATTGCTTTCGCCTTCGTGCAAACAAAACCTGCATCAATCTGAATAGTCTACCATCTCTTACAAAATTTCGTATAAATCTTTCCGCACACGCTCTTTCTGTATCCCGTGCAGTTCTTCTTCGCTCGCAGCGACCATACGAGTATTTATGAAATCTTCTAATTTTGGCACCAGCCCTCACATGAACATCCTCTATCAGAAATCAACTCTGCATATTCACCGCAACATTGCCCATTGCAATGACAACCTTTCCTTAGCCCAACGCCAACCATATGTACAAGTCTATGAAACCCGTCTGAAAACTACTCAGTCTGACACTTTGTTGGCCAAGCATCTCAAAATTCAAGAATCCGATCATTTCACATAACAAACCCCCATGTCTGCTGGCGAAATTTCTAAACAGCAGCTGACTGTGCCAGCATCCAAGGCAGTACAATTTCTAATCATCTTCGTACGCTCCCCAACAAAACAAGCATCTATTATTATCACTTGTTACAGTCCCCACAAACAAATGGATACGATACCATCAAATAGCATAAAGATGATGAGAGAAGAGCACTATGACGGTCCCAATGAGATACAATTTGAGAACGTTCGCTTGCGAGAAAAAAAGTCACATCGCAAATTGAGTACGCGTACGGCAGTCGGTGTTTTAGGATATTTCGCGGTCACAAGGTAATTTTCGCTAGCTCCCCGTTATACGAATTCAATTTAGACCGGGCGACTTCGACTGGTGTATTTTTATATGAAAAGAAAAAAAATATAATTCTATAAGACGGGACACGCAAAAGAAAAAATTCTTTCTTCTGACACATAAAAAATCGAACGAACACCCCCACAGGGATACTTTTTTTTTGTTCTTAAAAAAATCCTTTTCCTTTTGAGGTTCTAATTTTTTTTTAATTATCCTTTTCAAAATTAAGGATATCCTGAATTTCTTTTGAATAAAAGACGAACGATTTTTTGAGTGTTTCGTTGGAAGGGTTTTTTCTTTTTTCGTTTAAAAAAATCAATCAGTTCTTATACGAGTTTCTTTTCTTCACAAGTGCAACCGCGACAAAAATCTTATTAATGCATCAATCGAGAGAAAAAAATTTAGCCTGTTCCGAGTGAAGTGTTATTTTTTAGTTCTTTGATTTAAAGTAAAAAAAATATATATTTATTTTTGCTATAAGCAAAATAAATTGAAAAAAAAATGGGTCGATTTTCATTTTGGGTCCTTCTGGGACTAACGCTCTTCGCCGTCTCATCCACTGGTAGGTTCAAAACACCACCCACTCAAAACCAAATAAATTCCATTCCGGTGCTGCTGCTGTTGCAAATGTTAAGTGATCCTAACGGGCCTTTAATAAATTATATAACAAAAGTTCTTAATATTCCTCGCAGACTACAAATTATTATGCAATTCTCACTCAAAACGAAAAAGAAAATAAAAAAAAAAAAAAATAACTCACAACCTCGCGTCAAATTCATTTTCGACACAAAAAAAATGAAAATTTATAAAAATTTGTTCATCGAACACTACTGCCGCATTCACAGCACGGGGGGCAGAGAGAGAAGGAACGATCGTGAGTGAATAAGCGACAGTAATCCAAAACGCGAACGAAGTGTTGGTAATAATTTAAATTTAGAATTTTGCGAAATAATATAGCAAATGAGAGAAAAATGAAATGAAATAAAATAAATGTGAATAATGAAAATAAAACAAACAATTGAACACACATTCAAGCGAACGCTCCGATGTGTACATGTATGCATGAGTAAATGAAATTTGAAAAAAGTTGAATTCTGTGAGGAATGATTTTCTTTTTTTTTTCAAATTTATTTTTCTATATTTATTACTCTTAAGTGCGGTTGTGAAAATCGAAGGCAAATAAGAGTTTGAAAAAAGAAGAAGAAGAAAAAAAACAGCAACAAAAATAAAGAATGAAAGGAAAGAAGTGACAAAATGAAAATGGAAGCAAGTTGGTGGAATATTAAATGTCTCGGCGGCGGTATGGAGGACGTGTCTTGACCAATGGATGAGCACTTGGGCAAGGGGCTGCTCTGTGCCAGCGATTGGGGTATTTTTGAACTGTGAAGTGTTCTCAGCATGAATGAATGAACATTTATTATGCATAAAACGATGTAAAGTGTTAGTTAGGCCCACCTTTTTGGTGATCGAGAAACATGAGTCAAAATACGAAAGGGTGATAAATCGTTTCAATTATTGAGAGGGCAAAATATTTGGGGAGAAAATCGTACCTTATATCTCAGTACAGACTGCACAGGTCACCACAATCATGTTAAGGAGCTACTTTGGGTTTACGTCAACTTTTGTTCGCTGGAGGGTTTTGAGTACCTGTCAAAAGAAAGACGTTCCAATTCTTTTGACTAATCAATGACTGCAGTTAGATAAAATATATTTTTAATTTTCAGTCATCTTCCGATTTGGTCACGATGAGTGTGGAAAAAATAGCACAGGTCCAACTGATGCTTAAAGTGACTTGACAATTTTCCTCAATCTTTATTACCACACTCATTTACCATGACGTAATTCAAAACTTATATGTGGGCACCGTAGCGTAGTGGGTAGGTGCGTCGACTACCTTACTTAAGGTGGCGCTACAGTCCGGAGTGGACCTGGGCCTCAAGCAACAAGCGTCTCTATCCAGCTCGATCTTTAGCTAGCTGCCTCAAGTCTCGCACGCACAGTTGGTTGAGGTCTCTTTCCACTTGCTTGCGCCAACTGAGTCACGGTCTTCCTCTACTGCGCCGTCCCTCGTGGGTGGATTCGAAGACTTTTCGGGCCAGAGCGTCGACTAAGTGTGCCGGTCTTAGTGTTCATACAAATGCTTAATAGAATCGAGCCCTTATGTCTCACAGTCATTGACACAACCCTATATACACTCACTTTATAATACTGTTTTTAGCACTAATATACACAATATACTTTTTAGCTTTAATTTGATGTATACATGTTTGTTCTACCTCATTCGGGTGAATATTAATTTAGTATATAAGATGACTATTCAGTCACTCACTTTTGACGCTGACTGTATAATGGAGCTCAGGCGGGACCTAAGAGTTTTGTCGTTATAAGCGATTCGAACTATAAGTATAGTTCTTCTGTTCGAGTGCAATTCGAGTGGATGCGTCAATGGATGTGACAATCTTCTAAATATATTGATAGCTCGCGCTAACAGCATGCACGATTCGCAAGCCCGAGTACTCGATTTCGGAAAAACGCCTACGAACTAACCCACACCCTGCACACTTCAACCAATGTCCCCGCGGGACTGCCGTTAGGTATTACTTCACGGAGCTGGTTAGCATTAATTATGCTATATTCAAGCAGGCAGCATCATGGGCCTCTCTTTGTGCTTCTGCTCTTTTTAGATGTTCCTGCACACCTCTCACAAATGAGCGAATTTCAACCCACTTACTATCTGAAGTTGTCATGCAGTAAATAAGGCCTTCTGGACTTGCCAGATTTACCGACTGTTTTTCTTCTGAGGAGCGCGTGTTCCGTATCCTCATACATATTTGGACATTCTGGCAAAGGGGTGAGCTATCATGTCCACATTTGTAGAGATATTGGTGATAGCCTCCATGACCGGACAAGAACTGCGTAATGTGGTAAATATAGTTTCCCATCGGCCGCGATATCCATGTGAGGATGTCTGGGATAAGTTCATATGTCCATCTACCTTTCGTGAATTGTTCCACCTAGTCTACCACAAGGCTATTGATGTAGCTCTTTCTTCTCCTTTTATACTTCTTTTTCCAGTGTTCGCCTGTGAAACACCCTTTGCAACTCGTCTGCCATGATGTCAGTGCGGAGCATTTCGGCTAGGACGCACGCAGAATCGTCCGAGATTGTCCTGAAGCCGAAGAGCCCATGCACTGACATCAGCATCCTTTTGTTTTTCACGATTTTCAAAGCTTCTGCCCAAATCGGAGCAGCGTACAAAAGAACTGAGCTGACTACCCATGAAAGTAGTATTCTGCGCCCATAACCAAGGTCCACCGATGTTTGGAAGCTTTCGGGACAGAGCTCTTTGAGTCAGCGATGCCTTCTTGCTTGCGTACCTGGTGTGTGTTTTGAAAGACAGCCTGTTGTATAACAAAACACCAAAATACTTCACCGACTCCTTCGATTTGACTAGCTGGTTGCCTATCCGAAAGTTGCATATTCCAACTTCTTGCGGCTGGTTATAAGGACAGCCTCCGATTTGTGATCGGCTAACTTCAAACCAGCGGTTTCTAGCCAATCTTTTGTATTTGCCACTGCCGTTTTCGTGGCACTCTCAACTTGTGCCAATGTGATGACAGCAATATCGTCGGCAAAGCCAGTCACATGCACTCCTTCGGGTTGGTTTAGCCGTAGAACACCGTCGTACATTATATTCTACAAGAGTGGTCCAAGAACAGATCACTGTGGAACTTCTGCCGTGACGTCGTAGTGTTTCATGACATCGTCGGTGCAGTACAAGAGTTTCATATTATTAAAATAGTCCATCACTATCCTCAAGAGATAGTTAGGCGTACCCATTATGATGAGGCATCTTCGTATGTTCGCTGCATTAAAAGCATTCTTGACACAAGGATGTAGACGTGTCCATTTGTCAGGGTAAAAGAACTTCTTTGTTTTTATTATTGTGTACACTGTTTACTAGCGAAAGATTCAATTAGTTCAAAAGGAATGTTTTATTCCTTAGGAGTCACTAAGTCACAGCTCTGAATTTTCGAAAAAAAAATTCAGACCATCTGCTCCAAACTGACGTTTACATTCATTCCCATTTTAGTACAAAAACATTAAGTTTCACAAAATTGAACTCAATTCGAAAACGAGTCTATAAAAAGCACCACAGAACTTGCATAGAATCTAAAGACAATTAAAGATAAATAAACAAACTCAGTTAGTCCGCTCGAAAGAAAACTCCTTAGAAATTATTGACTTAATGAATAAATTCATTTCCTGCAGATCCAAACTGAATTCTGCTTTACGCATCGTCTTTCAAACTGTCTACATTCAACTGTTTGTACATAAGCAAATCCAAACAGTTCAGAATCATGTGCACTTGCTCTGAAAACGTCAATCCCTGAAACGTAAACGGGCATCTCCCATTGCCAAGTTATCCTCTGGGCACGTTTGACCTTAGGCGGTCAAAATAAGAATGAATGAGAGTGTTGGAATGTGAACACTTGCCAGTTTGTCAAGACATGTCTGCCATACAATTTCAGCGAAATCTATCTCACACCATTGCTGATAGTCAAGAGACTATACACGTGATTTTTTTCTGTTTATGGGAATCCATTGAACTATAGTCTTCTGAAAAATAAAAATAAATTGCTTTCGAAAATGTGGCTTGAATGAGATCAACTGAACGAACTGAAACCAAAAATTATTTAAAAATAGAACACATGGTAACACTTTGAATTATTAAATGACATCATTAAGACGTAAGCTGCTGTAATTAGTGTTAATGTTCAATTTTGAAATATTAATTCTTTCATTTTCATATCAGTAACGGTTTATGAATAGGTTAGCATTAGTTTATTGCTAATTTTCTGTTTTTAAAACGGCTGATATGATGTAACACTTCTGAGTCGTAACCGAACAGCTAGTCCCGAGCAATTGTACATTTTCTTGAGATAATTTTTCTTTCATAAATCAGTATGAATACAAAAAAGTAGAACGAAGCTTTATGATTAAATAGGTTTTTATGACATTCAAAATGAGCGTAAGCGATTTTATGATCAAGGTCTAATAAAAAGCCCCAAAATAGGGGGGTCCCAGGTTCGAATCCCAGTGAAATTGAATCTGGTCCAGTCACCATTTGCCGTTGGGATCAAATTAACGGCACTGGAGTAGATTGCTACCTGGCAGTACAATGGATCAGTTTTTGAGTCTGAGTACTCCAGTGTAGGGTTTCAAAAAAATGTCCGATAAAAAAAATCTGGTAAACCAAGAATTCTTGAATTGTATCAAGTTCAAATGGATGCTTCAAAAATGAAGCGTCAAAACATCGAAATGTCAAAAGCTGTTCATCGTTTAATTGTCATGAGATTTTCAATTTGAAGAAACATACTTTTTTGACGCGGTGGAAGCCGGCGAAACTTAACAAATTTATCGAGTAGTTGTTCGGGAAAGAATTTAGTAACGTAATAGCCCATGAGTTTCAAAATGAAAACGTAAAATACGAGTGTATCTTGGTTTTACGGAGACAACAACATTTAAAGACGCGATATACAGCCTTGGACAAATGTATTAGGCACTCTTATCTTTTTGTCTTTGCTGCCAAATCACTTATCGGAAGCAATTAGTTCGAATTTTATGGTTTTTGGCGACACTATCTGAGGTTGTAAACGATTTTTAGTTTTTCCTCTCATTTCATTATTTTGAATTATTTTTTTGCTTTTTGAAGATATATCGAATCTTAAAGGGTGGCTAATTCATTTGACCAAGGCTGTGGAAACAATTTTGTCCTGCCCAACAAATAATTAGGAGTTCAGCTACTACCCTAAAAAGGAACAAATTGATATTAAATCCACGGAGAGACGGAAATTCAAACATGTGTGTTTGCGGCAAGAGTGTGTCGTATTATACGACAAATTATGGTCAAATTGGACTAACAGGCTTAAAGGTTCAACAGTCGTTATTCGAAAATAATAAAGGGTTGTCCAACGAAAACGCACGATGATAATTGCAAATAAAACAAAAAGTTTTCAGAGAATTATCTTAATATTTTTTGTTATGATAGAAGGATCTATGACAATTTTGTGTGAAACAAAATATCGGCCAAATGCTCGCCACGGCTTCGGTGGCATACCTCTATCCGATGGCCCATATTTTTTATGATTGTGAGACATAATTGAGGTTCAATGTCGTTAATGTGCCGTATTATTTTATCCTTTAGCTCTTGAATTGTTCTTGGCTTATTGACGTACACTTTTTCTTTTAAATATCCCCAAAGAAAGAAGTTCAACGGTGTCAAATCACATGATCGTGGCGGCCAATTAACATCGCCTCGACGTGAGATAACACGGCCATTGGATTTTTCGCGCAAAAGAACCATCCTGTTTGAAGCACATGTCGTCCAGGTCCATATCCTCAATTTCTGGCCACAAGCAGTCCGTTATCCTCTCGCGATAGCGTACACCATTCACGGTAATTGCTTGGCCGACCTCATTTTCGAAGAAGTACGGCCCGATGACGCCGCCAGCCCATGTTTTCGTTTTGTTTTCAATGCATTTTTATTCATTACTTCATTATGCTTATATCCTTGACAAAATGCTAATCCTAGTTGTACGGACACAGTTTTTACTCCAAACTTACTGGCCTCTGCGGGCTCTCTAAGCTAAACTTAACCTTAATCTATGTCTTTCGACCTTACCTGACTGACTTTATTTTAAAATAATTCAATGTACAATTTTATTCGCAGCCAGCCCATAAAAACGAAATGCATTTTGATTTGAATGCCCATTTTCGTAAAAAGCTTCAACAATCTTAACACACTGCTCAATTGTGTACCTCTCTATGGTTGAATTTGTCAAACACTGAAACAAAGAAATGTCAAATCAAGTTAGGCAAAAAAATGTGTGACTCACAATTAACATCGTGCATTATGGTTGGACCACCCTTCATAACCTTAAAAGAGTTGACACCTTGAAAATTGCGTTTTGCTTGCTTTACAAGTTGATAACTGTGCTGTCATTCAATTGTCAGAAAAACGAAAATGTTAATTTAAATAATCTATTATTAACCATACATAGACATTTCGTTTGTCAGAAATGAATGATTATGTTTTCATTCGGACTGTTTAACAGTGAATGCATTCTTGCCGGAAGTGAGAACTATAACATCAATTTAAAGTGTGTGTGAAGTGATAAGTAGTCCGATATTACAAATTGACTATCAAAGGACGCCGTGGCCGTGTGAGTTTTTGCGTCGACAGATACGCACTTGACTTTCACAGTCAAGGTTCAAATCCCAGCACAAGCAATAATTTTTCGAAACCAAATTGTTCGCGGCTCCAAGTCATTCGAGTATAACTGAGTATAACTATCAAGAAAAAGCTTCTCAATCCCGCCGTTCGGAATCGACATTAAATTGTAGGTCCCCTCCATTCGTGAGAGAACAATAGCACGCATAACACGAGTGGTTGCTGAGAAGTTAGGCCCAGGTTCACCTCGGACTTTAGCGCGGCCATTATTATTACTATAGCTCATAAATACACACAAACTGTACAAATAAATCAAGCAAATCAGCGATCTGTTCGTCAAATTTTCGGCACATTTTGTGATTTTTTTTCTCAACCACAATTGCTATGCCAAGACCACTATTCGACGTTAGATTGCCAAAATTCGGATCAAATGGTTCATTAAATAATGCAACAAAACGCAAGGTCTACTAAAAGCATCTCTGTTGTGGAAAACCCAAGGTCGACAAAAACCTCGTTAACAAGAACTTGGCCTTTCTTCGATTGGCCACCGAAATCATGCGATTTAACGTCCAAAGAAGCGACTGGATGACGCAGTTGGTTAAGTGCCTGCCCCAAGTTAGAGGAGTTCCAAGTCGAATCCCAGTGAAATCGAATCTGGTCCAGTCACCATTTGCCGTTGGGATCAAATTAACGGCACTGGAGTAAGTTGCTACCTGGCAGTACAATGGACCAGTTTTGAGTCTGAGTGCTCCAGTTTAGTGTTTCAGAAGCCTCCGAAAAAAAACGTCCAAAGACCGCTGCCTTTTGGGTTACTATAAATTATAGTTCAGTGCGATAAACCGTAAACAATTGATACCCTCAAAGTCACACAACGAACTCCATCCTGCAATTTCAGCCAGATTTATGCGACAAAGTCATCCAAAATTAGAACTGCCGAATACGTACCGCCAAGAAAAGGCTAAATGCCATAATAATAATGGCGGCGCTACAGTCCGAGGTGGACCTGGGCCTAGCTTCTCAGCAACCACTCGTGTTGTGCGTGCTATTGTTCTCTCACGAGCGGAGGGGACCTACAGTTTTAATGCCGACTCCGAACGGCGAGATTGAGAAGCTTTTCCTAGAGAGTTATACTCTTTTGAGCATTGTCAGTGACTCGAAAGAGGTGGAGCCGTGAAAAAATGTTTGATGTTTTTTCCGAGATTCGAACTGACGACCTCGAGCGTAGCAGTCGACGCACCTACCCACTACGCCACGGCGCCCACAAAAAAAAATGTTCTTACAAATAAAAAATTAGCAGATATTTCACACGCTTCTTGTTTTATTAACCGAGCGTCTAATTAAAAGAGGATTAGTGATGAAACAAACTCTTAAATGACTAGTCAAAGGCTAGCATAAAGACAAAACTGTCATTTATTTACATTTGTTTGAACTTTTTTTCAATAAACTTCTTTGAATAAATTAAATAAAATAAACTAATTTTGAAGAAATTCTAACAATAGTCTACAGGGTGGGCCATTTAGTGTTTTTTTTGGCAGGCCATAGAGACATTACAGGGAATTGCTAAGCATGCCATCGCACTGCCTCAACGAGTAAAATTCAGCGGTGTAGATGTGCCATTAGATGCTTGTACACCGGTGCTTAAAACTACAGCAGCCCAGAAAATAAATATGAGATGAACTACATCTGGGCACCAAGTATCAGACCTTTAGACTGATCTGGACCAAATCGTAAAGAAGTACAATGTCATAATAAGGCACTGCCTCCTAGGTTCTCAGGCGAAATGGCATGGAATGATTTTCCAATGACTTTTGCGAAACAGGCCTCTTTTTTTCTTATCCGGCTCTGGAATTATATGGATCCCTGCTTTTCTGATAACCTTGGTTACCTTAGGGAGGTACCTATCTGCAATTTAATTAGCTTCAATGAAATTTCTGGTTGGCTGCCCTAGTTGCGCAGTAGCTCTTTTACATATTACGTTCCACACGTCTGTATAATGGACCTAAGCTTGCTTAAGTGAACTCTCCGGATCTATAGTGGACCTAAACTTGCCTAAGTGAACTCTCCGGATCTATAGTAGTCATAATCAACCTTAACTCAACATTGAATGGCGCTAAAGCTTGGAGTGAACTTCACTTTAGATTCTTTAGCAACGACTCATGTTGTGTGTTTACGAGTAAAGGAAGTCTACACTTGTATTCCGACTTAGAAAGCCAAAGTTTCAGAAGCTTCACTTGACAGCTACACTTGTGGTGCCATAAAAAAGAAGCGGTTTGATCAGGATTGGTTCTATAGTCCCTCGATATACGAGTATACTACGCAATGGTGAGCGCCGTGGCATAGGGAATATGTGCATAGACTCCTACACATTTGACCTTCAGTCTAGGTTCAAATCGCATCGCAGAAAAAAATTGTTTTTTAAATGTCACAGCCCCACCTCTTTCCAATCACTGACAATGTTCTTAAAGTATTACTGTCTAGAAAAAGTTACTCAAAATCGCCGTTCGGAGTCGTCATTAAACTGTAGGTACTTTCCAGTCGTGAGAGAACAACAGCACGGACAACATGAGTGGTTACTGTACTGTACTGAAGGTAGGGCCATCTAGTGTTTTTTTTAAATCTTAAGTTATTTTGACAATGACAGCTGTTTCCCGTTCGAAACCTTGACAGAAGGTCAGTATCATACCTCCACGGAATGAAATGAGTTGCTTTACGCTTGAACAACGTTGAGAAATATTGAAAACTTATTTCCAAAGTGAGTGCTGTGTAACACAAACAGTGCGTTTTTTGAAAATAAGTTTTAGCCGAAATGAAGCACCCACCGCGACTGCTATACGCAAGTTTGTACAAAAAGTTCGTGAGACTGTTCACTAGTACGTCAGTGGACAACACTCATGGTCCCCGTCGTCGTACGGTGCGCACAGATGAGAATGTGGCTGCTGTGGCCGAGAGTGTGAGACTCAATTCACGAACATCAAATCACCATCAATCTCAACAGCTCAACATTCCACGCACTAGCTAAGGAGAGAGAGAATTCTGCACAAAGATCTCGGATCTCGCTTACAAGGTCCAATTGACTCATCAATTGAAGAGCGCGACCATTCGCTTCGTTATCGGTTCGCAGTTTCGGCCTTAGAGCAGCTTAAATTGGACAATGATTTTTGGCAAAAAATCACCTTTTCTGACTAGGCTCATTTTCAACTCGGCGGTTACGTTAACACACGTTATTTTCGAGAAGCCAATGCATCCACAGAGAGTGACATATTCGATCATATTCAAAATAAAAGTATTCATGGATTTCAAGATCCCTAGTATTTATGTAGAGTAGACTTTCTTGGTTTTCTTTTTGAATTCAACATTAAAAATATTTAATCTTGTTCGCAATCAGTCTGCACTCGTCCTTAATCAATGTGGTTTCTATCCTTGCAGCACACTTATAACGACTTAGCGGACATCATGTCTGATTATGAAAATCCGATTTTGATCTTAGGCCTGGGGACTAAAAATTGAGGTTAATCTTATGATACCGTCATGGCCTTTTTCTCTTCTTAATTATAAACCGTCGGGAATTGTCTATGCCGTTGAATATTTTAAGGAACTTATGATACATTTAGAGACGCCAATTAAATTAAAAGCATATTAAAGAATACATCAAAGTCTGACCCACCTTTTAAATGCATGCCAAGGAAAATCATAAATGGGACATCTGGGGCTGGTGTGTCTCTAGTCATTGTTAAGTGGTCTCGAAAGCATTTGTCTTTGCAGCTAGACGTACTTTATGATATTCGAAGAATTAATTTGAGTTCAAAACACGATCATAAAAATCGATGTCAATCACTTACAGCATTCAGACGCATTAATTTCTAAAGGTTACATTCAGATACTGTCTGCGTTAATTTTTAACAACGGCCTCAAACGATAATTGGTGCCCCATCACCCCCGGTCCGTTGAAACCCCAGACGATTAAACCTCCAAATCTTTATTTATAAAAATACAAAATGAATATCTTAACAATTCAAAGTTTATGTGTTTCTAATTTCTACACACTCTCAGATCCAATTTATACCATTTCCTCGTGTGTATTATGTTCAGTGTCAACTTTTGGAATGACAATAAAATATAATTCCTATTAATAAAAAATAATAAATAAAGACCGCGGTTATTAATAAAAATAAAAGCCGTGAGTTGTCCTTTACAAACAATCAAAAACATATGTGCTCGCATTAAATATAGAAAAGTCTGTAAGCGATTACTTAAGACCGAAACTATGTGTTCGCAGTTTCATAAGTGACCTCAAAGCCAACATTTTGAAAACTCAAGCGAAGCAAGAAATTAAGGGCAACGTGCCAACAAAATAAAACCTCTCACCAGATCATCCAAATTGCGAATAAAAAATCAAAATAGTTCAAAATAAATTCACAAAATTGTGTCATGTAAGCGAACGCGAATACCTACGACAATTTTAACCATAAATGCATGCGTGTTTTTGAAATATTGAAATACAAACAATTTAAAAGAGGAAAATGTAAGCAGCACAGCAACAGCACTGGGAAAACAATGAAAAACTTAAATAAATCAGAATAGTGTTCTCTTGCAATAATTTTCAATTTTAGATATCTTCGCCAGCGCGGAGGTCGGCCCTAGCGAGTCCGAGTGTCGTCCATACATCGAGAAGGCTATAAACGAATTAAAGACAGGTGATCCAAATGAAAAAGGTATGTATGCAATGCGCACTCAACTTGTTGCTTAATTTAAATGCTCTTGCATAATCGTGCAGTGAAATGTTGCAAAAGTAAATGTTAATAATGAAAATTCATATTTTCGTCACAATGACACATTCGGTATTGACGACTTGTTAAGCGCTTAAAACGAATTCGTTTGTGGAAGCGGTGTTCCTATAAAGATACAACTTGAAAAATATTAATTACCCAGTTGTTTTTTTGGTGTTTTGTCAACACGCCCCTGGAGAACTTTTTTTTAACCAAAAATTCTAGTTCTGATAGAAATTGTTTACTGTCCACGTTTTATCAGTTGATCGAAAATTCATTTTGCGAATTTTTTTCTAAAAATATTCTTTTTTTTATGATTTCTTTGAAAGCATTGCCAGATATGTGTTCCTGCAAAATATGTATAACTACGTAGTAATCTAAAGAATTTATGTACGTACATCTTTTCAAAGAGACAGAAGAACATGTTCCTCAACTTAGTTCAGAACTTAATTCTGTTATCTAGGAATATTATTTTGTGTATATCTAAGCAGGCCATCAGCAATTTCTTTGAAGTATCCCAACTTATTCCTTCATTTTGCTTCGGTCTTTAAGTTTCTCTTTAAGTATCAGCGTCTGCTGTGATCACGATTATCATTAAAATATTCAGCTACAATGACTATTGTTAACAGATTTTGGAAACGTTAAGCATTTTTTGTCTTTGAATCCAGGGATTTGATGCTTTGTTTCGCTATTTGAAAAACAGCAATTACGATTCATTCAGTTTTTATTCTGTACTAGAGTATCCAGCGTGCTTCGCTACGCCCTCTCTGCTGGTTGTGTCCACTTCTTTTTCTTGGGAATCTTATTTTTCCCGGTGTTCTTTGCATATTTGCAAAATTTCATTATTCTCCGTCGAATGTTTGCTGAGAGATGCGAATTTCTGTTTTTTCTATAACCTATGACCGCTTCTTGATCGATGGATGCTAATGGTGTTAAAAATTGCACAAGGATCGGTACAATTGTTTAGAAATTTATCCCATACATTCAAACGAACCTTCAATGTTATTTTTATAGATACAAATGGTAAAATAATAATTAAAAATTGAGGTTGGGTCACGTCGTCTCTTAGAACTTGCACATTCGTGGCTTCAGGTGACTGTGTGTCGTCCACTTTCGCTTAGGCATGATGAATATAAAACTCTGAATAATGACATAGCTCGAATTCTTATAAACCAAAAACGTATAAGAAACCCAAAGCTCTCTTGATAACCTCCTCTTAATGTCTGCAAAGTTTCATTGGACCAGCCTTTTCGAAGATTAGCCCGAACAATCAGACAGACAGACACTACGATTTTATTAACATAGATTTGCATACACACTATATGAAACATCATTGTCTCAATCATTCAATTATTCGCACACCAAAAACAACAAAACAATAACACTTACCGGCATACACCTTAACACGATCCCTCACTGACAGCTGTCAATGAGGCATATACAGCACACGCTCATATATGCCTACGTATTTGTTGTTGTTTTTTGATATGGACAAATTCATTCAATCATTTGATGTTGACATAAAAAGTCATAACTCACGAACGCTTAGACCAATTTCGTGCAAACTTTAGATAAACCATTTACACGATCATAGGAACATACCCTAAATGTTATCGAATTTGGTTTGACCGTTCGTGAGTTTTTTGTATATGTATATAGAATATAGATGTTCTCCTTTAATTTTTTTATTGCGGACATGTATAACGTGATTTTTAGAAATGTGTGTTTTTTTTTTGGACTGGCAGCATTTTCCGGCTACGATATTTTTTTTTTATTTTGGCGTTCCATATTTTACGATTTCACCAAAAATATTTATGTGTCAAAATAACCCGTTAAAATTGTGAAAATGCACTTGGAAATCGTGGTTTAACACGCGAATTTAACCGTTGACTGCAACTCATTCACGGTCAAACAATGCTATTTGGTGTATATGTACAGTTGTGTTCAAAATAATAGGAGCGCGACGTTGAAATCAATTTTACTGCATCCCTGGCAAACACTTTTTCGCCTAGACTGTAAAGACATTTCGGTAAATGATCTTACGGCACTTTGGAATCAAAATCAGTAAAAATGTGCACATTTGCACTTGCGAACAGAAAAATGCTGTTCAAAATAATGGGAGTATTTTGCAGAAAAGACTTTAATTGAAGTTTGCTGTTTGCTTAAGTGCTTGAATCTTTTCCGGATTGTTGACATAACATCGGTCCTTCACGGTTCCCCACAAAAAAAAAACTCCAAAGGGGTTAAATCGCAGCACAGAGGCGGCCAATTGACATCGGCTGATAACACGATTTGGGAATTTGGTGCGCAAAAGATTGATTGTGGCATGTGTGGTATGGCGCCAAAATCATGTCTTCAATTTCAGTAAAAAATAGTCGGTTAACATTGTTTTGTCGCCCACACCGCCCACCGCTGATCGAAACGTTGTTCCCAGGCTAATTTTTTGAAGAAAACTGGTCCAATGATGCCACCACTCCACAATCCCACCACAATACAATACTTTTTTCGACTGAGGTTATCCATAGACTATGATCGCCTCTGTTCACGAGCAGCCACAGCGGTCACATCGTTAAACCTCAGATATCGTCTATTTTTTCAAGTCTCTATCTTCTAATTTCTGGCTTAAAAAGCTTTGCGGAGTATGTACATAGGGTGGAGACCGTGCTTCCAGTGTGAGTTGACCAGATTCGAAGACAGAATATTCACCGCTTCGGATCTAATGGCCGCTCGACTGTAGTAGCAGGGTTGGATTAGGTTATTTTGACACTGACAGCTGTTTTCCGCCCGAAATTTTGACAGAAAGTCTGTATCATACCTCCGCGGAATGATGAGTCGCTTTACACTTGAACAATGTTGGGAAATATTGAAAATTTATTTCCACGGTGAGTGCTGTGTAGCCCAAACAGTGCGTTTTTCGAGAAAAAGAAGTTTTGACCGAAATGAAGCACCCACCACGACTGCTGTACGCAAGTTTGTGCAAAAATTTCGTGAGACTGGTATGCTAGTGGACAACACTCATGGTCGGTCAACCCGTCGTCGTACGGTGCGCACAGATGAGAATGTGGCTGCTGTGGCCGAGAGTGTTAGACTCAATTTAACGAACATCAACTCGCCATCGATCTCAACAGCTCAACATTTCACGCACAAGCCTGAGGAGAGAGGGAATTATTCGCTTACAAGGTCCAATAGACTCAACAATTGAAGGTGCGCGACCATCCGCTTCGTTCGCATCGCTTCGCAGTTTGGGCCTTAGAGCAGCTTGAATTGGAGAACGATTTTGGGCGAAAAATCATTTTTTTCTGACAAGGCGGCTACGTTCACAAACAATAACAAAATTGACTCATCTAGGGCTCGGAAAACCCGCACATTATTGTCGAGAAGTTATTGTGATTGAATACCAATTTGCATTGTCTGCTTTTCAACTAAAATCTTAGAGATAATTTGTCTCCGACTCTTCACCACTAAACTGAAAAGAAGAAAGCATTCAAAAATCACGTCAGTCATGTAGGCATTATCCACATTTCTCATTTTTCGAAAAAAAAAATATCAAGCTCGAAAAATTGGCAGATTTTAATAAAAATAAATCATTATTAAGAAAGCCTGAAAAATAAAAAAAAAACAATATATATTTGGGAACTAAATTAAATAAGGACGTACGTATTATAAAGACCACCTTTCTTACAAATTTCAGTGGCTAATGAGCACTTAAAATAGACTGTTCCATCCCATATCCTCCATTTTACTGCGGTAACAAGTAATAAAGAGGATTACCTTTAATTGGCTCGGACCATATCAAACCGGCGTATTTTCAGCTTATAATAAAATCCAAAGAATCATAGCGCCAAGATAATCACATTTTGTAGTTTCAAATGCATAAATCTTTTATCTGTATTAATCATCATTAAGCACGTTGTTTCTGTTTGATGTTTATTACCTGGCTGTAGCGTTATCCTATTTAAAAGACTTGATCTTTCCTCAAAGCCCGTGACAGTAAATTAAGGAATTTATAGAAAATTAAAAAGAATAAATTACCCACTTAATCGACCAGCACGCCTACAATTTAAATCCTCTTCAAAAGAAGATTAATGATTTATTCGTGACATGTTAGCATTCTTATTATAAATTGGAAGGAAACAAAAATAATTCCGTCAACATCAACAAGGCGCGTATTTATTTGCATAAAATGAAAACCATATTGGCTCCAATTTCACTTTGGGCACATCACTAATTCGTTCACTTGGAACAATGCAAATGCTGATCTATGAAAAATATTTAAAACATTTGTATTCCCAGTTGAACGCAAAGTTTTGGGAACTCACTCGGCATCCGATCTGGCAGACAATTTGTTTCTGCGGAAAAATAAAAGAATTTGTTTATCTGGAAATTTGAATATTTTTAAGAAAATTGTATATTTTGATATTTTCTTACTTGTCGGGCAGGGACAGGAGTATAAATTATATCCGCATGATTTTAGTTGGCGAATATACAAGATCACCAACATAAAAGCTATTTGGTGCAGTCAATCCCCGCCTGTGATAAGCAATCATGCCTATAGTTGGTGCAGTTTGGGTAAGGACTTTATTGAATTCGATACATTAATCTTTCCAATACGACTGGATGGAGCAATTGGTTAAGTGTCTGCCCCAAGTTAAAGGGGTCCCAGGTTCAAATCCCAGTGAAATCGAATCTGGTCCAGTCACCATTTGCCGATGGGTTTAAATTAACGGCACTGGAGTACGTTGCTACCCGGCGGTACAATGGACCAGTTTGAGTCCGGGGGGTCCAGTAGTGTTTCGAAAATACTCCAAAAAAAAAACCTTTCCACTATCCTGCCGATTATCAAATTGAACAATGTTTCGGCTTTTTTGCCAAAAAAGGTCTGTCTTTACCAAGGACTGTAGCTTTACAATATACAGCCTTGGTCATATATATTAGGTACCCTTATCTTTTTGCCTTTGCTGCCAAATCACTTACAGTGCCTCACAAGAATATTCGGAATTATGTTTTTTCCTGGATTCTAGTTTGTTGCATTATTTTTTCTGATTTTTTGTTAACAGAGAATAAATATTGAATTGAAACTTTTTTCTATTATAATTATAATAATTATTTGTTGTTTAAGAATGCTAAAATCCAGGAAAAAAACATAATACCGAATACTTTCGTGAGTCACTGTATGAATTTACGGTTTTCGGCGACACTATCGTAAGTGACTTTTAGTTTTTCCTCTCATTTCATTGATTTGTTTGCTTTTTGAAGATATAACGAATCTTAAAGGGTGCCTAAAACATTTGCCCAAGGCTGTATACCACTAAAGAATGTTTGGAATAATGCAAAATTGTTTAATTAAATTTCCGGAACTTAAGTTCTGCGTGCGATCATTGGTACTCTTTGCGTTGATGGCATTTGGAGGATAAGGTTCAACCACGAACTATTTGGGCTGTACAGCGACATGAGTCTAGCCAGGAGTTTACCGATCCAACGTCTAAGATGGCTATGCCATGTATGGCGTATGGACAACTTAGCTCCGGCCCGAAGAGTCTTCGACTCTGAGCCTGTGGGACAACCCAACAGAGGACGTCCACGAACAAGGTGGCACACACAAGTCGAGGGGAACTTCGGTCGGCTTGGTGTGCGAAACTGGAGACAGCTGGCGAGAGATCGTACTGGAGAGGCATGTTGTGTGAGGCCCAGGTCCACCTCGGGCTTTAGCGCCCTAAGAAAAAGAAGAAGATAACTTTGTTAACAGAAAATTCAATATGGGGTACCCAAAAAAGCCTCTATTGGTACATGAAAGAATATTACAATACCGAAGAGTAACTGCAGGGTACGTAAGCTGCTGGCATTATTAGGCCATATTTCTTTGAATATGTTAGAGGCTAGATTTTGACCGCAATCGGTGGGTGTTGGAAAACTTTCATGTGCCCAAATTGGATCAGAAAATGTGTTGCCAGCAGGACCGTGCCACATTACATACAGCCCGCGCTACGATGCAAATTATTCCCGGCGGAATTATGTCAAAAGTGATGATGACGATCAACTGATTTGACACTCCCCGATTTCCTCCAACACGTACTTCTTCTTCTTTGAGTGGCGCTACAGTCCATGATGGACCTCGTCATGGGTTCCTCAGTTACCGCTCGTGTTGTGAGTGCAATTGTTCCCTCACAAGTGGGGAAGACGTACGGTTTTATACTGACTATGAAGGTGGCCGCCGTGGCGTTGTGAGTAAGTGCGCCGACTTCTACGCTCAAGGTCTAAGGTTCGAATCTCGGAAAAAAAACACCTAACATTAATATTCTTTGAGCATTATCAGTGATTCGAAAGAGGTGGTTCACGGCTCAAAGCTTCGAAGCTTCTCAAACTCGCCGTTCGGAGTGGGCATTAAACTGTAGGTCCCCTCCACTCGTGAAAGAACAGTGGCACGCACAACACGAGTGGTTGCTGATTAGCTAGGCCCAAGTCCAGGTCCATTATAATTATAAGATTCTCTGTCAAAAGAACAGACTGAATTTGAACAGGACCCAATCCTGGTCTTCGTCACAGAAGAATAGACGATCTCTAAAACGGATGAAGAAGCCCTTGGTATTTTCTACAGAAAAGTTCTTCGCGCGGTCTTTGACCCTTTGGCGTTGATGGCAGCCATATAATTCTAGTCTAGCCGTATAATTCAGCTGTGTTCAAAATAATAGTAATGCTACTTAAAAATAATAATTATGTTACGAATGTTATACAAAATATCGTTAAAATCTCCAATTGTCCACCAATTGATATTTTTAATTTTGTAATTTTTGTCTAAATCTATGTTTAAAATAAATTAGTAATCGGAAAAACTAAACGTTTGAATTGTATTTTAGTTCCCGCTACTATTATATTGAACACAACTGTACGTACCCCTTAGTCTGCGGCCAAGGAAGGAGTGACGCGCGATTGAGCGATTGAGCGACTAGCGATAGAGCGACGAGTCTGAGCGATGTTGTAATGCGAAAATGTAATTTTGAAGTTCAGTTCAAAAAAATTAAAACAAATGAAATGAAAAGAGGTGGCCAGTAAACACTGAGGGATTTGCAATTTTTTTAAGCGATAAAGCGACGTCGCTCTGCAACCAAATCTGTTTTAATTTTTTAGTCGATCGAAAAATAGAACATAGAATATAGAAACTAAACGTAGAAAGTTTAATCTCAACTGTTCAAAACCCCACAGTTCAATGGAAGGACAGCCACAAGGATTATAAAAATAAAAATGTCACCGAAAAGCAGTGGAATGAAGTTGGACACATTTGTAATTGTTTTTTGACATGATGAGTTTCGTAAGGCAAACAGTTGTTCCAGATCCAACTGAAGGGAATCTGCGACAGACAGAGGATTATTCATCTGAACGTGACTTTCAACTAAAAGACTACGACAAACTGAACTTGAAAATTACATTCTCGCAACTAATCGCTCAGCGATGACGCTCAGTAAATGGCCACCCATAGCTCAGACTCGTCGCTCATTGCGTGGCCTAGGCGGCTAGTTCCGAAAAACCTACTCTGACTGTCTGACTGACTCTGACTCTGTGGGACAAAGTAACAAGTAACGATTGAGGTGGCGCACACCAATCCAATTGAAACGATTCGTTGCTGGAGAGAAAGAAAAATTAGTTCTGTGAAGGAAAATCAGCGGAAGTCTTATTTTTTTTTTAGTAAAGCCTAGTTTTATGTGACCTTCCACACAAGTGATGCCAAAGTGATCACCTAGAGGTACTGCGAAGTATGAAATATTGTGCATTAGTACAAACCACTGGCTAAAATTAAATCCTTTTAGACAATTTCATCGCCATGAGCGTTTAATCATCTTTAAATTATGTAACTGTGAAGTAGACAAAAAGAATTTTCTCCCTCTTATTCACAATGCTGTCAGAACTGACAAATCATTCATTGCTCGCAGTTTCCTTATGTTCCCTTTCTCACTCACTCATGAACTTCTGGGTAATCTCCATGAACAATTGATTACTTGGCAGATCAAGTGTTCAGCATTTGCCTTGTCAAGGAATTTTTCAATCGAAGTGAATACTTCACCACCTTGTTCAAACTGAAAGATGGCTTAAATATGCTGACATTTTCAGCTTTCAATGGAAGTGTTCTCCTAAATAATAGCCCAGTCCATTTTTTAAACATCTTCATTGCCATTATTTCAGACACTTTCTGTCTTCATTCTGTTCCCTCTCCCTTCGCAATAGCCACTTATCCCCAGACCGTGGCTGTACACAATGAAATTGGCTGTCAAAAGCAGCTCTAAATGAGTGATCATATGATCACTCGCGGAGTGATTTAAGTTTTTGAACGTCTATGTCCACGGCACACAATGAACATGGTCCATCTGCCACCCCGTCATATACATAATTTCGTTTTCTAGATCACAGATCGCACAGTATTTCCAAGTATGATGGATACGCAAGGCAATTAATAGAGGAATGTTCGGCAACAAAAATCCCGTTGACGAGAGTATGAGGAAAAAAAGCAAATTCCTTATCCAATTTCACTCGATTCGCATGGGATGCCCGCGAACATTAGTGAATAACTAAACAGAAATTAAAAATAAAAGAGGAACAATCAAAGGCTGTCATTGGAATAAATCCAAAAGATATAAAAGTCCCTCATTCTCACGTCAGAAACGCCATTGGTCGGTGTTCCAAGAAAATGTAAAAATAATTGCTAATGACTTCAGCTGTGTTGACCGAACGCGCGCACGCTTGGGTGTGCTTGTGTACGTCTTGTGCGAAATTAATTCAGAAACAGCAACAGGCAACAAGGTATTTTACAACATCCGGCCTCAAAAGTGTCGAGGATTATGCAAATGTCGCCACGGCGTATACGTAACAGCATTTATTTTGCAATATTTCACTGCACTGCAAGTTCGAGAGAGGTTAAGTTAGTAATTAAACGTTTTTTTCTGAAAGTATAGATGCCGATAGTGACGGTGTTGCTAGCCAGGAAGCCACTTCCGGCGAGGACACAACGAGTAAAGAACCCGAACCTGATGAAAACGACGATTCAGGCGAGCAGCCACAAGCAGATGAGCCTGCAGCTGAGTCAGCGCAGGACGATGCTGATGATGACGAGGACGACGAAGACAAGGCCGACGACGGAGACGAGGACAGCAAAGAGGAGGCGCAGGAGCAAGCAGAAACAGTTGAAGTAACCGACGCCGAGTCTGATGAAACTGCCAAGTCTGCTGAGGATGCTACGCAGGAACAAGACGATAATAAGGACGATGACGCTGATGACGACAAGAAGTCGGAAGAAGCCCAGGACGATGACAATGTAGAGTCCGCTGAGCAAGCTGATTCTGGAGAACCGTCCCCAGGAGATGACAAGGCGTCGGAAGAAGACCAGGAGGACACAACTTCAGCCGGAGTTGAGGGATCAGTAGATGACAAGGAAGAGGACGATACGAAATCTGAAGAAACTGCCGAACAGGAGGGCGAAGAGGATGGAGACACTGAGGAGGATAAGACCGATGATGACAAGCCAGAATCTGCGGAGGAAGCCGCCGACGACAACGAAGACAAAGCCGATGATGACGATGATGACGACGAAAAGCCATCCGAAAGCGTCGAGGAGGCTGAAGAAGAAACAGTCACAAGGACGAAGAGAAGCTTAGACGAAGCAGAGCCAGCTGATGCATCCCCTGAGGGAGCTGACGAAGATGGAGATGACGACGATAAGGACAAGGACGAGGAAGACGATGGAAAGGATTCCACCGAAGCAACTGAAGCTGAAGAGAGTAAGGAAGAAGAAGCTGCTGCGGAGAGCAAGGAAGAGGACACAGCCGACGATGGTGTAGACAGCACGGAAGACGAAGCCAAGCCAGAGGACAGCAAAGAAGCTGACGAAGACAGTAAGGAAACTGCCCCATCCGCTGATGATGTAGCCGAGAGCACAGAAGATGAAAAACCAGACGAAGCCGATGACGACCAGGACAGCAAGGAGGAAGGTGAGGCCACCAAGGATGACGACGAGAGCAAGGAAGTAGCGCCCGCTGACGAAGCTCAGGAGAGTCAAGAAGAAGGTGAAAAGTCCGAAGAGGACGAAGAAGCTAAGGAGTCCGAAGAAGACGACACCAAACCAGAAGACGAATTACTTTGGGTAAGAAACGTGACTGCACATATATTCTGAATCCTTTCTGTATTTTTCCCTTCCCTTCTTCCAGGAAGGAGTGATCCCTGAGAACCTCCGCAACCGCAACCACATTACAGAGCTCCTCCAGCTGGACGCCGAGTTCGAGGCAAAGGAGAAAGCAGTTGATCGAGTCGCCGAAATCATCCTTCGCGACATAAAGCGAATCTATGAGAACGCAATCAAGCCGCTCGAGAGCATGTACAAGTACCGCGATCTTAGCAACCGTCACTTTGGTGATCCAGAGATTTTCTCCAAGCCCCTCGTTCTCTTCATGGGCCCATGGAGTGGTGGCAAGTCATCCATCATTAACTACCTCACCGGAAACGAATACACCCCCAACTCACTCAGGACAGGTAGGACTGCCAATAATCCGTCAATCGACCGACACTCATTCCATTCCTCCTCCACCTAGGTGCCGAACCGTCGCCAGCCTACTTCAACATTCTGACGTGGGGCAATGAAACCGAGGTTCTAGACGGCACACAACTCGCCGCCGACTACACTTTCTCCGGGCTACAGAAATTCGGTCAAGGTTTGGAGGACCGCCTACGCGGCCTTAAGCTTCCAAGCAAGCTGCTCGAGAAGGTAAGTGCACCACACCCCCACGCAAGAGAATGTGCCTAAAGGCGCACAAAGCCTAGCATCTACGTCAAGTCATATAACGGTGGTATTTTTAGCGACGCCGCAAATAGATTAATGTGGAATCGAAACAAGCCGCACACAAATGTATCCTACGGCCCACGTCGTGGGGACCGCCACACAACCCACAGGCCTTGTGTTGCGGTTGCTGTCATCCGCCCATGTACATGTGTGCGACTAGCTGAAGATGAGAATTAAACTTATTTTCGAAGCATACATCACTCGAAGGGAGAGCATTCATTTTCGGAAATGATTTTCTAAATGCAATCTCTGGCCGGGATAATTGGCGCTGCTTGCGATCTGGTGCTTTGTTACACACAAGCCTGCATGTGGATTGCTCAGCACTAGTATGTGCGGCTAAAAAATCGAATTATGCTGGTTCCGATGATTAATTGATATTTTGTTAGAAACGTGTTTTCGGAGCGCCGTTCTAAATTCTTTGAAATGTGTACACACATCTTTTTGATGATCTCTTGATATTGGACATTGATGGATACTTTTTTGCTGTTTTCATTCTGTATCTTGAGGAGATAATGAACTTATCGAATAGTTAGCTTTTCAGAATGAAACTTGTCCTAGAAAAGCCTTAAAATGAGTTTGGTGGGAACATTGAAACAAAAAAAACTCACGTAAATGTTAATTTTTAGAATTTTGGAATTAACTTATGCATTTTTCTTTTCGTTTTCGAGGTCTATCTTGTTCGGTATACTGTAAAGATTTTATAAAGAGATTTCATTATTCATTTCTTGGTAATTTTAAGTTTTTACGCAAATGGATCCTTAGGGCGCAGATAATATCACCCCTGGCAAATTTTGATTGACTCAGACTCAGTGGCAATTGACTTTCCACAGACAGTTCCGGTTAACACCGAAACCACACGTGGGTTGATCTCACCATACTATACCAAAGGGTTAAGTCATTTGATGACGGCGCAAAGCATTACATTCATCACGAATCGGAACAACTGCTGCATTTGCACACGAGCAAAAGTTCATTTTTGACTGACTATCAATACTTGTTCTCTTGCTTGCTTCTTCCACTTGATTTTGCCACGAGAACAAGGCTATTAATTTACGGAAACGGGCAGGCGACGTACTCGTATGTTCTTATAAGAAATATGCATATACAGGGAGGGCCAAATACAAGTTTCTTTTTAAAATTGCAATAAAATGAACAAAATTTTAGTAAGAACAAACGTCCCCATTAATTATGAAATACAACGTCGTTCAAGTCGGCTGCCTTCGCAGTAGCGCATTCTGTCACCCCATTTTTCAAGGACCTTGTTGATGGTTTCGGGATGTAGCTCACGGATTGCTTGGATGATATTGGCCTAAAGTGCTTGAATTGTTTCCGGAATTTTCCGGACGCCCAAAGGGGTCAAATCGCAGCTCCGAGGCGGCCAATTGACATCGCCAGGACGGCTGATAACACGATTTGGGAATTTGGTGCGCAAAAGATCAATTGTGACGTGGCATGGGCTGTGTGGCATGGTGCGCTATTCTGCATGAAACAGACGTCTTCCAAATCCATGTCTTCAATTTCGATAAAAAAAGACGGTTAACTTGGCTCTGTAACGCCCACCATTGACCGAATCGTTGTTCCCAGTCTCATTTTCGAAGAAGAAAATGGTCCAATGATGCTACCACTCCACGATCCGCTTCTCAACGTGCGACGTCCGATCCGAGCCCCAGATGCGGGAATTTTGTTATTGTTTGTTAACGTACCCGCTAGCCGTGGATGAAAATGCGCCTCGTCAGAAAAGATGATTTTTCGCCCAAAATCGTTGTCCAATTCAAACTGCTCTAAGGCCCAAACTGCGAAGCGATAACGAAGCGAATGATCGCGCGGCTTCTATTGCTGAGTCAGTTGGACCTTGTAAGCGAATAGAATAATTCTCCCTCTCCTCAGGCTAGTGCGTGAAATGTTGAGCTGTTGAGATCGATGGCGAGTTGATGAGTTGAGTGTGAGACACTCTCGGCCACAACAGCCACATTCTCATTTGTGCGCACCGTACGACGACGGGGACCATGAGTGTTTTCCATTAGCATGCTAGTCTCACGAACTTTTTGCACAAACTTGCGTACAGCAGTCGCGGTCGCGGTGGTTGCTTCATTTCGGCCGAAACTTCTTTTCAAAAAACGCACTGTTTGGGCTACACAGCACTCTCTTTGGAAACAAATTTTCAATATTTGCCAACGTTGTTCAAGTGTAACGCGACTCATTTCGTTCCACGGAGGTATGATACTGACCTTCTGTCAAGATTTCGAACGGGAAACAACTGTCAGTGTCAAAATAACTTATGATTTAAGAAGAAAACCACTAGATGGCCCACCCTGTATGTAATATATGGACGGATTTCGCTTCATTAAGCGCGAGTCTGAAAATTTTTGTTTATTCGTGTACCCAATCTAGTGCTTGTTGTAATTTTGTCTGTTACAAAAATGACAATATCGTCAGTAAATTAATACGATACCTCCATCCTACGATGTATGTATTAGTATTAATCATTAATCATTAAGCAAATGAGGGGACCAAGCCAGCCTTTACAGATTTGAAAACAGAGTATTCGTGTCCATGCTTAACGCGATACATCCGTAGAGGTATTTCTCTAAGATGCTCAAAAGTTTTCAAGGAAGAAATTGGCTTAATTTTTGTTTCAAGCATTCTTGCCAAACTTTGTGAAAGGCTTAGGAAACATAAAAAATGCGGCCGAAGAAACATATTTTTGTTTAAATGCTTTTCCCCTTACATCAGTTCTGTGATGTACTTGGTCGATAGTAAAATGCTTACTTCTAAAACCAATTAAGGCATTTTTTCTTTCACGACCGGACTTAAAGGTCTAAGTAGAATTCTTTCAAATACTTTAAACTTTATCTAAAAAAATATCCAATAATCCAATAGCATACAAAATCGTTTATAACGACATATCACTAAATTCGTCGGTCACTTGAAGGTCGTTATAACCGGTTTTGACTGTAGGTCTACACAACTTTTTGGAAATTCAAACTTTGCGAAAATTATTCAAGGAAAAGCATTCAAAAATGTACATTCGATAGAGAAAACAATTCTAAATTGAATTGTGGATTGACTTTCCACTTAACTAATCGAACGTAACAACAGTAAGCGAGCCGCTTATTGAATTGAACATTTTAATTCCGCTCGAAACACGCAACAATAGTCTTGCAAATGAAATATTTAGGGTATCTCTGACTTCCGTTTCAGTACAGTCTTGAGCTATCTTGGAACCATCCATGTAGATTTCTGTAACTGTTACATTGACATTTTTTACCTTATTAGACTCCCATTCTTCTTTGCCAGGGATAGTATAGTATTATTTATTTCAAAGTCCTCGAAATGCATGATGTAATCCGTTTGTTTTGGGATCTCATTTAGAGTTTCTCCCTTCGTAATTTTCTGCATCTTTTTTCCCTCTGGTTGCATTCTCTTAAGGACCAACTATAATGGCCGTGTGACTATAATAACCGCTGCGCTCACTTTCGTTAAGTTAGTTCACTTTTGCCTTCTTACGCGGAAGCGAAATGCAAACGTCACTTGGCTGTATTCTCTCAAAGTTTCTATAAGAAATCATGGACACTTGGAAATTTGAGGATAGTAATAATAATAATGGCGGCGCTACAGTCTGAGGTGAACCTGGGCTTAGTCTCTCACCAACCACTCGTGTTGTGCATGCTATTGTTCTTTAACGTGTGGAGAGGAACTACACTTTAAGCCGACTGCTAACGCCGATTTTAAGCTTTTTCTAGACAGTTATGTATATTCTTTGAGCATTGTCAGTGAATCGAAAGAGGTGGAGCCGTGAAAAAGTGTTAAACTCCTCGAGTATAGGAGTCGACGCACCTACCCACCACACCACGGTGTCCACTATCAGATATCAGATGGAACATTCATTCTTGCCTCTACACATGAAATGTTTTTTAATTATATTGAATAAACAATGAAATTCCAATTTCAGGTCAACATTGTTGAGATACCCGGCATTTTGGAGGTTCGCAAACAAGTCTCACGTCTATTCCCCTTCAACGACGCCTGCCAATGGTTCATCGATAGAGCCGATATCATTTTTCTGGTTTACGATCCAGCCAAACTGGATGTTGGCCCAGAAACTGAAGCAATTCTTGATCAACTCAAAGGTCGCGAGTATCAAACTCGCATCGTCCTAAACAAAGCTGACACTGTCAAACCGGAAGAGTTGTTGCGCGTACAAAGTGCTCTCATTTGGAATATTTCCCCGCTGATGTCATCTGCACAGCCACCGCTGATGTACACCACTTCCTTGTGGTCACATCCCTACGAAGTTGGATCCCCAGTGCGTCTGTTACAGGCTCAGGAACGCGCGTTCCTTCGCGACATGCGCACTGCCATCGACAAGAGGATCGAGCATAAGATATCCAGTGCTCGTCGCTTTGCTGTGAGTTACAAATGCACCCAACCCGTACTGTCATAAACTTGCATTTCTTTAAGGTTCGCGTTCGTAATCACGCCAAGATGGTGGACTGCTATCTCACCACATATTTTAACCACAAGACCCTGTTCGGCAACAAGAAGCGCATCGCAGATGACATCATTGATCATCCACAAAACTATCACATCTACGAAGGCTTGTCCACTTTGACAAATATCTCCCGCTATGATCTGCCAGATCCAGAGGTGTATCGCGATTTCTTCCGCCTCAATCCGTTGTACGAGTTCAAGAAGCTCTCCGAAACTTGCACCTACTTCCGCGGCTGTCCGATCAGCAAACTGGACGTGGCCATTGCTTACGATTTACCCGAATTAGCCGGTAAATACAAGCGAATGGCCGAAGCAGCCCTCATCACACTGGAAAATCAAAGTCAAAAAAGTAAAAGTTGAGCAAGTGCGACAGTAGCTGTCAAATATGTCAACACAATTCAAAAACAAAAAAACAACCGAACCATCAAACAAATTTAACCCAGAAATCGCGTTCTAATGCTTTACGAGAGTTTCCTTTTAATTAAATATCAAATGCACCAGAGAGAGAGACACACAATGCGTGAGAAAGAGAGGGAGAGATCACTTAAAATTGTGTGCAAAAAAGAGAAAGAACCATATTCCTAAGCTTAAACAAAATTGCAACCGAATTGGAGCGTTATGTTTCATTCGCATTAAGATACGATTGATTTTAGACCGAAAACAAAAATAACAAACATATTCTTATCGCACTTTCACAACCACTTGGTGCTTGCTTTTACTCATGTTTTGCTGTAAAATTTATAAAACTAGTGTCCAAAAAAACGAATAAAACACGATTCAATACAAGATTGCTTAACATTAACAACTAAAGCCAACATCATTCAACGCATTTAATTTTAACATATTTTTTTATTTGTTTACCTGTCGTTTCTGATCGATTCATTCGCACCTCTTGCACTGTGTTCTGTTAGGCGGATATAATTTTGTTAATTCTTATTTTCATCTTAAATGATATAGTGAAACCCTATTAGTTCGTAAGTAAATTCGGGAAAATACAATACAAAACACCAGCGAGAGATTTTGTATTAGTTCTTTTTTGTTATTAATTTTTAAGTTACGTGTATAGAGAGAAAGAGTAAAGTTACATAAAGTTATTGTGTATATAAGAAAACAAATAGGGGCCAAGCCATGCGGACGGAGAACTTAAGATAAACTGAACTTAAACTACTTAACTATTTATTTATAGTTATTAGAAATAAATAAATTTACTGAACTCATCACCTTCGAAGGCCGCTCAGCTGACGGGTGGTGAAGATGAAATGTGTTTGTTCAACCGGATGTGTCTTAAATAAAAAAAAACCATAAATAGCAAAAGTAAAACATTTTAACCTGAAGTAGAGAGAGATATTGAAATGAATTAAATCAAAAACAACTCATGTTACAAACAATAAAGAAAAACACAACAAGTTGCGGGGGTGTTTTATTTAACAGCAGTCTTGAGCGTCTTATAGGTCTGGCTATTTCTTTCTATCTTTTTTGTGTACTTAGTTACATTGGTGGCCTTGGAAAATGTGTTCTAGCTCTTTCTGCCGAATTAGTGTACGTTGAAGTGTCAGAAATAACAAAACAAAAAAGGGCTGATCTGTTTTCAATCGACATTTTTTTTTTGAACAAAGAAAAAGAGGGAGTAGTATCGAATTTACGGCGGAGCCCTTTGCGAGTCGCCATCATTTTCTTTAGATCCATTTGCGGTGTTCGCCTCTATCCTCTATCTCGTATCCACATTCCGATGCTTGAAGGCCAAATTGCAACAGCGCGCTCGCGCATGTTATGTTTTGTAAGAAGAATTAAAAACGCGTGATTTTAACGTTGAACACAATTTTATTTTTATGATTAATGTCCTCAGTGGTCTTCTAACAACTGACTTCAGGGTTCTTGCAGTTGTACAATATTACATTTAACGAAACGATTTTACGTAAACAAATGAAAGGGCTAGGGAAATAGGAAAGGACGTTAATGATACAACACGTAAACCAATAAGGGAATTGGGAGAAGATGCGTAAACGACAACAAGTGCATCGACGTTTGTCAGTGGGTAGGGTAACCAAAATCGAAATAGAACTCGCGCGTTTGAGAAGTAAAATATTTTCCTCGAAGCGATCCATTTTGCAAAATACACTTTACAAGAAAAAATATGCCGTTAGTACAAATAAAATCCCTACAAATAATTGCCTTTGCCCGCCAAAAGTGAAAACACAAATGAATAAAAAAAAATTGCTTTTTTCTGCTGTCTGCTTCCTGCTCGGACTTACGATATTACGGTCTGTGAAATGTCAACGCGCGACCGCCCTATTCCGACTTAAATAAGGATTTAAGCGTATTCTATAGAAATTGTCAAAGGCCGAGCTCGCAAACTCTCTGTTACGTTTTGGGTAGGAAAGTTGACAAGAGTGAACGAACTTAACGAAATTGAATAAACCAGTTATAATGGTCACTTTGTGTAATTTTTGTGTAATCGGTCCAGTTCTCCTAAGTTTCCGTACGGCCGTTATAGTTAAGTCTTCACACAAAACTTCAAGAAATATGCCTTTTTGAAATCGCTGAGATTGCGCCTTTTCTAGATCTACGCTTTCTACAGGGTTTTATGTTCCGGGTCGATTTTGATTGGCCGCCATTTCAGTTTAAATGACATTCGTCAGTTCATATTTTGACAAATATGGAGTTGTCGCAGCACGTTGCTAACTTTTCATATCATACTTCGAAATTCGCTAGCCAACTCAAGAGAGACGATGTTTTAAAAGTGCGTACAGCTGCTGGCATACGCGGATGATATTGATGTGTTTGGTCGAACGAGCATTGAAAAGGCAGCGGCTAAAATCGGTCTGGTGGTTAATCAAGTGTATGCTGTCGTCGAGAAAAGACGCACGAGATCAACGACTTGTCCAGAACGTCACAATGGGCAGCTACAACTTCGATGTTTTCAAGGACTTCAACTACTTCCCCTTCGTGGTAAACAGCACGAACAGCATCAGAATACCTCTTGTCAATCGCTCGTTCTTTGGGCTCAAAGGCAATTGAGTAGACCAAGTATACATTTTGGTTTCGATTGTTAGGTCCGTAAACGATAGTGCTGCTCCGTTTATTGCTGCCACTTCCGCTTGAAAGACGCTTCAGTCGTGGCTTGGAGCTAGGGATCTTTCAAACTGGTCTCAAAACATCATTGTTCCTGTACATTTTTTTTCGGAGCTTTTTTTTGGAACTCTACTGGAGCATTCAGACTCAAAACTGGTCCATTTTACTGCCAGGTAGCAACCTACTCCAGTGCCGTTAATTTGATCCCAACGGGAAATGGTGACTGGACCAGATTCGATTTCACTGGGATTCGAACCTGAGACCCCTCGACTTAACCAACTGCGCCATCCAGTCGTATGTTCCTGTAGATGCTCCTGTTTCTGAGCCGTTTGTGCAAAGCGTGAGTTCTCTTTCATCGGTTATTGTTTGCTGCACGCATTCAATTCTGTCTGAAATTCGGACAGATAACTTCCTTTGTCGTGGTCAGGGTCGGTGATATTGCCCATCTTGAGAGGACGGACGCGTGTCCATGGGGCTTATCTTTCCACATCCCTATTTCTCCCACCCTCAGGATGCTATAGCCGGTCTACAGCTGCAGAAATAATGCAGATAAGGTGTAATAAGACCTCAAATGCTGCTGTCCGTGTCGACCTTAAAACTCCAGTCACTCCAAACCAAGACTATCTTTGAATCATCGCCGAGTTTGAAAGGTGACATCTTTACTCCAGCACTTGCCACTAGACTGCAGATTTGTTAGTTAGTATGGGTCTTACCACTGTTGTGTATATCCAGTATACCTCATGCGCTTTTCGAGTGCTCGCTTGCATGTGTAGAAAGCTACATATGCTTTCCAGATATGTCATCCTTCCAGTTAAATTTAGATTTAAACTTTGTTGTCGTTGAGAGCAACTCCGTTGATATTCAGGCGTAAGGCCTTTTTTTCTCTTGAAGATCACCAGTATGTGGAAAGAATAAGATCGCGAATACAAGCTGCCGAGATGAGATTTCTTCGTGCTGTTGGGAGGAACTCAATGTTGGGCAGCTGCTTCTTCGAACGGAAGGGGCTGTACTTCGATGATTTGGTCACGTGGCACGAATGTCCCCATCATCACGAGGCGTGCCTTGAATGCGATTCTATCAGGTAGGCGACCGCTTGGCAGACCCAGGACGAGATGGTTGGACCAAAAACTCGCCTGGTTGCGCCTGGGAATAGCTCCTAATTGCGAAGAATCGAGTCGCCTGGAGATCTCTCGTGCATGCTTTGCCCCGCGACCCTGTAGTGGAACATGCGGGTCACTGAAAATGATGATGATGATGATGAAGTAAGTGACAGTGACGTTCACTTAGTGTTGAGGGAATTTTGACTGGTACTAGAATGGGACTACTGTTATTCTATCGCTTTCCTCGTCTGCCAATAGGATTATTAGGAGGATTCATAGAAGTGGTGATAGGACTCCGCCTTGTGGCCTTGTGTCTCTATTCACCTTTCTCGTGTAGTATCTGATACCTAGAATTGATTTGATTAGACGTGTTCGTAGCATAAGACAAATCCACTCGCAGAAACCCCAATGGACACCTCCAAGATTGAATTAAATTAACTTTGGAGAAAACTAAAAAACAATTGCTGAAATTATACTTGTAAACTCGTTTCTAAAAAATTGTCCATCTTCAATAAAAATTAAATTAACAGTGGGAATCACTACGCTCATTTTATTCTATGATTTTTGCGCCTAAATTAAACACGCTATATCTGCTAAAACCGATACGAAGTTCTAATACAAAGTGCGTTGTTCGAGTGAATTTTGGCGGCTTAGAATGAGATAAATGTCATTCCTAACGGTGTCCAACAAATCCATCATTCATCACCATTCATCTCCTATCAACGGATAATGAGGTTAGGTTAGGATAATTATAACAACTTCTCAGTTTTTCTCTTTCCGTGGAGATGATGGTGCGTAATGAATCATCATCTGGGAACCCAATCCACAGTTCCACTAGGGAACCGCATTGATATTTATCACAAAACACACAAAAAATGCAATCAATAAAGCCAATGTTTCGGTAGAAAAAAAGAACAAAATCTCTTTAATACAGGAAAACTCAAATAACAAACAAAAAACTTATTCAGGTAAAGAATTTGCACTGCCATTTTCGCTCAGTTGTGCTCTATATTGTTCCTCTGTCAGTAAATTAGACTTGATTTCATCGCAGTGTTCAGGTTTGGGTAAGACAATTGCTAGGTAACCCTCGCCAACACACGTCATAAGCTCCGGGCTCTTGATAATCCTTGGATTCACTTCAATCAATTTACCCCGAACACAACTGGGCACTTTATATGTTGTATCATCTTTGTCGGTTAGAAGGGCCAATGTGGAATCTTGCTGTAAGGCCATGCCGCCCTTCTTTCCCTTTCCACTCACTTGATTTTGACTTCGGTCCATGTTTCCGATATTAAATGTTACCGAAGCGATGCCACTTTTGATGGCAGGATGCTCTGGAGCAAGGCATATCAAACAAACTCTATTAGAATGAAATAACACTAGGTATGGCTCTCGTTTTGCACTTGGCTTAATGTAATAATAACGTGTAAAGAATCTATCAACTACTGAGGGATAGTCTTCTACGTAATCTTCAGTGATTGACGATACTGGAAGACCGCAAATCTCTTCTGCTTCCTGCTGAAAATGGTATTCAGCTAAGGAATCAATGCCGATTTCCGTATTTGCCATTTTAGATGTTGGGAGTAGATGCTTCTTGCAATCTTTCCCGGAGTATCCTTTGCTTCTCAGCGGATGCAGCACGATTAGCAGCCGCCCTTCTGACACGCTCTTGCTTCAGACACTTTACAACGAGAGAATCAAATTCGTTGCAGACACCCAAAAATTGGAAAAATTTGTTCTGTTGTGAAAAGATAAAACAAGTGAGTTACACAACAAATTTATATGTTTTTCATGTAAATTAGTATTCGGTACTTACTTCTTTGTGGCAGGACTTTAAGTCGTTAATGAATTTGTTGCATTCAGGAGTGTGCAGATGTGGAGACAAATCCGTATGCATTTTCTTCACAAATCAAATCAAAATATGAAAAAATTAAATGTTTTTTTTTTAACTCAGTCAACTGTCAGACTGTCATTAGAAAAGAGAACGGGGTGTTTTCAAGCTTTTGGTCGATCTCGATTGAATTGGCATAACACGAGACCAATGCTACCAATACAAACCGATGATTCAAATTCATCATTTAATCTTTATTAGCTTCGATTTATTCTTTTGCAGGGCATGTGGTATATGCAAATATTCGTCGAATTAATTCGAAATGATTGTGGAATTGAGATATCTTAAAATATTAAGAAAAGTTGTGTTCGGTCGTAGTGACGTCATAGAAATGAAGAGTATAACAAAGAACTACCATGCGCCATTGCACATCGCTGGCATTTGACATTTAGCATGCGGCTGGTAGAATCAAGTGCAACAAAAATATCAAACAAAACGTGTTTTGTGGGCTAAAGAGAGCATTTCGTTTATAATTTTTAAAGGATTAACATGTCAGCAAACAAGAAAAAAAACATTGAAGCTATGGAGCAAGACTCTAGCAGTGGCTCTGAAACAGAAACCGAGGATGAGGGACCACATCCAGATGCCTATACCGGCAATGAGGTTTGTCAAGCACTTTCGTATCTATTTCACAACGAAACAAAACGCTCATTTCATTTATTCAGGAAATTCAAGTTGATTTTGAAGGTCGGAGTCCCACAGACACAGATTTCCATGGACTCACCCAGCTTCTCCGTCAATTGTTCCTAAAAGCTCACATAAATGTGAATGAAATGGCTGAGATCATCATTGGTGAGTTGTGAACTTCCCTCTCGTTCGTATTGAGTACAAGAAACAAAATTTGCTTTGAATTCCTAGCTCAAAACTACGTGGGCAGCGTAATAACACAGTGTGAACTCGATGGGGAGGAGGAAGATCCAGATGACGAGGATATGTATGATCCAAATATGATTTTCGGCATCACCACAGCAATCAACATGACCGCCAAAAAGGACATGCAGTGCATAGAACAGTTGCGGTCGTATATAATTTCAAAAGCAGAAGCAAATGCCACAGATGCAGCGTTAGCTCATTTGCGTGATGTTCTCGGTAACGATGCTCGCCCCGTTGGTTTTCTAATAAACGAGCGTTTCATCAACATCCCACCGCAAATATCTGTGCCACTCCTCGAGAATTTGCAAAAAGAGATCAAGCAGGCAAAACAGAAAAAGATGCCCTTTGGTTTTGTGTATTTTGTGATGATTATCAAGTTCTATCGTCGGGAGGCAAAAAAGAACAAGCCAGTGGAAGATTTTTACACGAACGCCGAAGAGGAAGTGATTGCCAAAGAAGCTGTCCAAAGTTTTGAGTTTTCAGTTGCGAATGAATGTGATAGTGGAATGTCTGGTGACTGGCTGGAAGGTGACGATGAGATGACGCCGTACAGAAAAATTATCTTATTTGATGCTAACAATTTACCACAGCTGATAAGTGGTATACAAAAGTATATAAATAACGAATGAACATAGAGCGGGGTGCATGTTTTGATTTAAGGGACAGTTTGGGGTTGCAATAAAAAGAAAAGACCAATGTACAGAGGAAAACCCTACATCACTGTTTGTTGTCTCATTTTGAGTAAGGGGATTCTTGTTCTCTACACTTTCTTTTTATTCCTGAAAATGAAATCCTACAGCAGAAATCACCTACAACAAATATGACAGAATTGTGTCCTATAGCATAAATTGAGTGGACTTACGAAATATCTTCCGAGCAGAGGGTCTTTCAATATCATCTAAACTTCATATTTAATAATTGATGTGAATAGCAAAAGGAGTAAGGCATAAGGATAGGATTTGGGCACAATGGACTCGTAGTGGTCTAAATGAGTCGTTGACATGTTCTTCATATCAGCAAGGGCACTCATCTACCTAACCTAACTTGAGGTATATAGATGGGCACCCGTTGGGAGATACTCTTCCTATTCTTGCACAAGTTGCTTCAAAGCTGTTTTAATGCATAACCTTACATTGGTGCAGTTATTGCAGGTATATATTTTATCGTTACCAACAAAATTGGTGGCCACGACGTGAAGACATACTTTCTGGAAGGGCTTAATGGGTTGATACTGGATTCGATTCGATCTCTTCATCAGAATTGTCCATGAGTGCTGACTCCAGTCGGTCGGGTTGGATAGTCTTTTGAAGTCTTTCTGAAAGTCAGACGAAACGAATCTGTCAATCATTAATGTGGTCGTTGCTTTAGCAATAGGATTGGAAAGACTGTGTATTGTTGTTGCACTTAACTCAGGAAGAAATGCTTACGTTGGGTAATGGATGAGCGTCGCATCCGACGATGGATGAGCTCGTTGTCTAAGTTTTGCTTCAGTTGACGATAGAGCTCGTTATCCATGTATCGTTTCAAAAGACGGTTGGGCTCATTGTCCAAGTGTAGCTTCGGATGACGATTGGGCTCGTTGCCTAAGTGTCGCTTGACGATAGAGCTCGTTACACATGCTCCGTCACGTTAGGGTCACCAATTTCGTGGATAAAAATAGCCACAAAATAGAAGTGAGCTCATCCTATCTAAGGTGCTGCCATATCACACATCGGGATCGCTACCGTCTATTATAGATCACTAACAGACGAATTCTGCAGTCTTTTTAGAAGTTAGACCAATCAAATCTTGTCTAAGTGTCGATTAGGATTATGATTGTGTGTCTTCGGAAGACGGTTGGACTCGTCGTTCAAGTGTCGCTTCGGATGACGGTTGGACTCATTGACCATTTGTCCATGTGTCGAACGGTTGAGCTCCTTGTCCAAGTATCTCTTCGGATGAAGTTTGGGCTCGTTGTCCAAGCGTCGCTGCCGATGACGTTTGCTCATGCTCCATTACGTCAGAGTCACCAATTTTAAACTACTAAACTAAAACTAAAGTACATCATTTAGAGCAAGGTTTTTACCAGAAATCACTCAAGTTAATTGTTAGTTAGTCAAGTTAGTTGATTTCTGGTTTTACCCACAGACTACTTCTCCGTCAGAAAGAAATTAAGATTTTGAAGTTTGGTGTTGTCTGCGAAGAACGCATCAAAAGAAGATGTAAACTACAAATCCTACGATCTGTGAAAAGATATGAATGTAGTCCAGAACGTATTCGTTCACTAAACTAGCATGACTTCTTTGGTCACATCAGTAATGCCCTGGCTAGAAGCAAGAACGTTTTCAGACCCCAGTTTCTGCGATCTAAACGAGTTGTAACGTCGAACTTCTTATATAGATACGACGCCACGGCAAAAAAGAATCAAATCCAAGAAACGAAGTCGTAAAAAGAAGGTTCATCAGGTCAAGTAGAGATAAGTGGACATTAAGACTTAAAAGAAACCTGCCTTCGATTCTAATGATTCCACAATGTATTCTGTTCACAAATAAGTTTGCTAGAACTGAAGAGTTTTATTTGTCTTCAATTAAAAGTTTTTCTTATGTGACGTGGATACCAGAGCAAAGTCATGACCGTTGGCCAAACCAATTGGCCACTTGTGTGTATTAGGAGTTAATTATCAAGTCCAGCAGACTTGATAATCTTCACAAAAACTATAAATTCATGCGAATTTTCAATGTCTCTAAAGTAACTACAAAAATACAGCCCTTTTCCCGTGAATTCAATTCAATTCGGTGCCACTCATTTTCGTGTTCACACGCTTTCAATCCCAATTCAACACACAATTCAATCCACCTGTCTTCGCACACCCAGATAGCATAGCCTGATAGCACCGGCAGACAGCTGTTTTGGCAAACGTCACCGTCATCACCCGGCAGTTTCAAGTTTGACATAACCTTATTGTCTGAAAAATTTGCACAAAGAACTGACGTATATTCATATACATGAAGGTATGTACAATTTTTTATAGTGAGACAATGGCAATTTCTTAGCTGAACTTTTCAACGAAAAATTATTACTCATTTCCACAGAATCGCGCTGCGAGTAGTTGAAACTGGAAGAGATAGTCAAGCGAAAGCTCGTGCTCGAAGCGTGAAGCAGAACAAAACAGAGATTGGGCTTTGTTGCATATGCTTCATCACCGCCGTTGTTTAGTGATCGCTGCTTGCGTGCTTATTTAATTCCTTCATATACTCCATTCAGTTCGTGATCGACAGGCCAAGTGATTTGTTCTGTTTAGATTACTTTGAAAGCTTAGATTGGTTAGTAATTTGTCTTTCCAAAAGTTCCGTTCGAGTAACGCTCACTAAATTGCAATTTCCCGCTGATTTCAGTCTGCCAAGGTTGTTGTGTGGACCATTCGGAAGCACCATGGGTATCGACAAGTAAGTTTAATGGTTTTACATCCGATTTAAGATATTAGATAACTAGATTGTAAGACAGAATGGTTTATATTTCATTGACTTGTGAGTTCAGAAAATCATTTGCTGTTCCCAGGCAGTTTTTTGTCGTTCGCATCACCGGTTCCTTAAACGGTGTGGCGCTAAATTTGTATTGTTTGCTTGTAGCAACAATTCGCAGATGAAAGTTAGTTGTGTTGTTAGAAACGTGATACGTGATTGAACTTGAAAACGTAAAACATTTTCGTTGAGATAAAAAAAACTGATTCCAAGGGAAAGCACCGCATGAGTAATGAGTGGAAATTGAAGTCAACAAAAACTGTATGTTCACTTGGGTTCCAAGTGATGTAAATTTACATCAGAATTGCATTTGTTCTCAGAGTGGGTGCAGGTCGTGGGAACTGTCTAGTTTTTTGAGTTTTTATCAGAAGTTCAATAGCAAATAGGTATGTGATGATGTGACTGATTTTTGGCTTGTGTCTGGCTTGAGAGCTGACCAGATCCTCAAGTCACGACTAAGAATCGCTTTGTAGCTACATACAAACAAATGGGAGTACTAGCTGTTGCTTGTGTGCACCCGGCAAATGCGTGTTTATTTGTTAAGTAGAAACAGAAGTTTCAAGTCGATAGGTTAACCACAGTTGAACACTCAGATTGACCTTGTTAGAGGACGAAAACCCCGTTTTTGCATGAGAGGAATCTGTTGTTGCGGTTTTCCAATGGAGAATGAAAGGAATCTCTCTGAACATTTCGTGGAAGGGGCTTCAGCGGTTTCATCCGAACAATGATGCCTCCGCCAGGACAGGCTACTTTGCAAATATAGATGTACATTGTCTTCGACTCTGAGCCTATGGGACAACGCAAAAGAGAATGTCTATGACTGGATGGCGTAGTTAGTTAAGTGCCTGCCAAAAATTAGAGGGGACCCAGGTTCGAATCCCAGTGAAAGCAAAGTTAATACGCTTTTATCCGGCTTTTCAAATCTGGTCCAGTTACCATTTGCCGTTGGGATCAAACGGAACTATCACTGGAGCGGTCGATCAGTGGTAGTAGTCTGACTAGTTTAGTTTTCTTCATGAGGCGAGCATGCTCGAATTAGTAGTCTGACTGTGGGTGTCACAATGGACCAACATGGTCTAAGTGTGCTGTTGAATTCACTAGCAGCCCCCAAACTAACCTAACAGAATGTTTTCATTTAAGGTGGAGCACTCAAGTAAAGAGGGACCTTAACCAAGTTCGTGTGACAACTGGAGACAGCTAGAGAAAGATCGTTCCAGCTGGAGTACACGTTCGCTGGTTAAGTCCCAGTTCCACCCCGGACTACAGCACCACAGGAAGAAGGAAGTAAAAGTAAATTGTCGAAGAAAGCTTCTACAACACACATTAACTATCGATGGATTATGAGAATTATTTTGGCAAATGCTTCATTCTCTGTTGCATTCCAGTCAAAATAATTTAGGGTTCCGCAGGAGAATGTCAAACGAATTCCTTATGGTTTCACATCAGCAAACACATATCTCCTTAACAAAGAAGACCGCCCTCTTTCGGAGCATATTCTAGCACAGTTCAATTTTCTGTAGAGGAGCGATAGGCGGCTTTTACACGATCATGCCTTAGTTGCAGCAATTTTGCAGTTGCGATTGAGTTCGTAAACGTCAACAAAATGGGCATCGCATGAACATCACTGCATATGTGATGCGACGCAACGATTTTTTGATGTTGCGATGCATCACGATGCTTTAATTTTGTTTCGTTTCTGAACCGCTTATTGGTGTGTGTGCCAATTGTTTTTTTTTTGTAGAAATATCAAATTGGCGACGTTTTTTCAAAATACTTTGGTTGGCAATAACAATGCCAGCATACTTATTTTTATATATTTTATATATTTTATAATATTTTTTAGACATGGAAAATAGAACAGGGTCGGAAAATCTATGATGCGCTGGTTGCTCTTGCCTGCGCAGCGGTTGCTTTCATGTTACATTTTAGAACTGGTCGCAAAGCATCATTGCCAAATGTTTGCAATTAAGAACGCTAGACGTTGCAGTACTGCGACTACGAACTCACCATGTCTCTTGCTCTTATTCATGATAATTCTTCACCAGTAATTTTCATGTTTCTCTCTCACTCTTCACACACAATTAAAAAGGAGCGGATACACAAAATTGCCTGCAACTCATTGGCACGGTCAAACCGGGATACCCCCAGCATTCGTCGTCTCGCGTACCTTACGACATGCTGCTTCAGAACTGCCCAAGAATTACCAAAGGGGAGACACAGGCATCGTAACCAGCCATTTTGGCACATACATATGTGCATACATTTGTTCATAAACTCTATCTGCCTGCACACATAAATGCCAGCAATTTTTGCAAAAGCCAGAGTTGCAGTATCCGGTGATAGTGCCTGCTTATGAGTTCTACAGATATCCATTATTTTGTTTCAAATAATTCATAATCTCATTAGTTTTACAAGTGTAATCAAACTTTATCCCATTTTCGATTGGGTTAACACGATCTGTTCTGTTTAATTTCACTCCGTACACAGATAATATCATATCTTTCCATTCCCGCTCAAATACCCCCAATAGAATTTGGGGAAACGAAGATAATGGTTTTGTGATTAACGTTTCGGTGGAATTGCAATCGTTTTTCGCTTACTGTCCTCAGCTGAATAACATTACATACTGTACATGCGGACAGCGAGACTCAGACATCATTTAATAACGCCAGTCAGCTTACTGGTTGAACATTTACGCTCTTTTCTGCTGAATCTAATTGGCCTACCGTTCCTGTACAAAGCTATGTATTTGGGAATCGGGGCAGATTTAATTTACATAGTTAATGAGTGATAAACTTATCTTTGCTCTCATATCGTGAAATGAACTGAGTCGCCGTGGTAATCGGGTTCCAATCGCTTAAACTCATGTTTAACGTGGGATGAGTGTTTCAGAATACTTTTTGTTAAATTGTGATTAGAATCTCTTGTATTTATGACCACAGAATTATTTTGAACACGGTGAAGTATGCATTCAGTTGGTGCTCTTATTCTTCTGTTATCAGTTTTGGTTTACTCAACCATCGGACCTCAGTGAGTTAGAGCTGTAGAGCTGTAGAGATTACTAAGTGAGATAAAAGAAAAGCATTGATATCCCTGTGGAGCTTAAATATGAAATAAGCCTCCGAACATGTCAGATTGTATCAAGAGACTTTTCAGGACGTTATAAACATACAGTGATGTGAGACGCCTGGGTGGCGCAGTCGGTAAGTGCTTGCCTTAAATTAGAAACCCAGTGAAACCAGAGTTAATACGCTTTTATCCGGTTTTTCAAATCTGGTCCACTCACCATTTGCCGTTGGGATCAAATTATCGGCACTATCATTGGAGCGGTCGATCAGTGGTAGTAGTCTGAACGTGGGTACCACAATGGACCAACATGGTCTAAGTGTGCTTGTGAATTCATTAGCAGCCTCCTAACCTAACCTAACCTAACCTAGTATGTATGTCGGTCAATTACTGATCATTGACAAACATTCAGTAAATCTGCAAAAAAAACCGACGAAGTTAGTGAGTGATTCTGCGCAATGGATTTTTTTTTTGTCTAAGTTAGTCCCCCTGAGTTTGTGACAACAACTAAGGTTAGGGTAGGTTTAGGTGGCTGGTGTATGCCACACGGATTGACTGAGGTCAATCCAATGAGGGGAAATCATTTGGAGCTCAAGATGTAACGCAATAGATTGCTTATCGGAATCTCGCTAAGTTCGCAAATAGTAGGTAGGCCCCCAGATGTTGGCGTCGAAGGGACGTTAGGGTCGGGTAGGAGCAGAGGAGATGTGGGATGCTCACCACTTCTTCCTCGTCTAGGCAGCTTCTGCAGATATCATTAGTCGGAGTTTCTAGTCTACTGGCACAATTTCCTATGAGGCAGTGTCCTGTAATGACACCAACGATTATACTTATGTGAGATCTGTCCAGAGACATTATTTCTTTAGATCTTCTGAGATCTAGTTTGGGCCGGATCATTCTGGATTTGTGGCGCGTTGTTCCTCTCGCCCATTTGTTATTTGTTTTATGAGGGGCATACCCAAGTAACTGCGTTTTGGTAGTAATGGCTGTGTGGCAGCGAACTTGGCAAGCTCATCCGCTTTCCGTGGCCTGGTGCTCTTTTACTTAAATGAGGATGGGAACAACGTTTCGGTCAACGGTGGGCGTTACAGAGCCATGTTAACCGACTTTTTTTTTTTATTGATATTGAAGACATGGATATGGACGACCTCTGGTTCATTCCGAATGGCGCGCCATGCCGCACAGCCCATGTCATAATCGATCTTTTGCGCACCAAGCTCACAAATCGTGTTATCAGCCGTCATGACGATCGCCTATGTCAATTAGCCGCCTCGGTGCTGCGATTTAACCCCTTTAGACATTTTTTGTGGGGAACCGTGAAGGACCGATGTATGCCTTCAATCCGGAAATGATTCAAGCACTTAAGGTCAATATCATCCAAGCAATCCGTGAGCTACAACCCGAAACCATCAACATGGTCTTGTTGAATGAATGTTTGTTCTTACTAATAAAGCTATAATACATGGAAAGATTTAATTTTATTTATTTTATTGCATTTTGAAAAAGAAATTTGTATTTGGCACACCCTGTACAAATCTTTTCCCGTGTCTTTTTGGTGACAATTAATCTTTCTCCTACTGTTATTTTCATTCTTCTCTACTTGGTGTGCGGAATTGGAGTCATCTGGCCAAAAATCGGGCTAGCTGGAGAGACTTGTTGTTTGAGGCCCAGGTCCACCCTAGACTGTAGTGCCACAAGAAGAAGAAGAGAGTTATTTAAACCTCATATGTGAGTCCATTGTGATGGTTGAGAGCAGACATCTCCCTCTCTTTCATTCTTCAGAAAACACCACTAGGAGAAAGATTAGAGTTGAGGCTCAATCATTTTAAATTCGTGGATAATAAAGATATGCCTGTTTTACAAGAGATCTGTAAAGTAAAAGATAACTCAAAATAGATAAGGCAATCATAACTGAACTTAATTGTTTTTTAATCTCGCGTCACTAAATTGTTTGCAAACCATCCTTTTATTCTGCTCGGTGAAATAAATAGATTATATTGCGTATATTTTGAGCACTGTTGAGAGATAACGTCCTACAAGCATTTCCAAATCGTATGGATAGAAGGAAATGTGTGCTGAGGCAAATAACTGACTCTGCTTGGGCCTTCTTTCAGTCTTTATCTTAAGTTTAACAACAGAACAGCACGGTAATTAGCATAATTCAGTGCTCGTATTTGTTTACGTCTTTTGTCACCGATCGTAAATACAATTGCACATTTCAAACCGTCCATTTGAGTTGAATTTCTGTATTTTTTTGGCTCTCTTTATTTCGAAATGAAACACACTCACAATAGATAGTGTCACTAAATCGTGGCAAGAATCAATTAAAAGCATGTGTTATCAAACTTTTCACAGACTAGACTACTTTTTTGTTTATTTTGCATGGAAATCAGCTCATTGGCCTTGAAAGAAATTTGATGATAATTTGTCTGGGTCACCAACCCCATACCCCCAAATTTCGCATTTAAAATGTTTTGAACATACTCTGAGGTGAATGTTGATGTCATTCATTTGATTTCAACAACGAAAGCTATTGAATGTTAGAGATAACTACGGTTACACCCCCTTAATGTTTGTAGAACGTGCAAGCTACGTATACTTTGAAGTTTTTGCGTTTGCTATGGGATTGGGAAAACCCTTTCCTTAGATTTGCTGATAGTCACAATACTTTGTTGCACTTGAAAAAAATAGAGAAATCCAAAAGTCAACTGATAACAGTTAAGTCGCATCAGCTTTTTGATTTTGATTTCATTCCAGTCTAAAAATAAATAATATTCATGAGCAATTACGCGCCTCAAATGAATACACTTCGAACTGCACCATGTGTTCATTTTATGAGTTTGGAAATACGGAGCTTATCTCCATCTCGAAAACAAAATAAAACGAATATTCCTCAAACAGCTGCTAAAGTCCTCACGCATTCCCGCCCACTGATTAGATAGACGAGAAAAACAATTTCGTCGTGTGCAGTCTGCTTTTATGGGCTTCTGAACCAAATAATTTGTTTCAAATTCCCATCAGAAACGAAATTGTTTCTGAGTTGTTGGGAAGGAGTCAAGTGTTAATGATTATTATTATTACTTGATTTATTGATAGACTCGATAGACGAGTTCGATTAGATGAAGAAGATATAACCAGATATTATTGATTCCAGCGAAGATAATCTTGGAACAATATTTAATGCTATTGCTAAGCGGTAATCGTATATCTATCGTTACCGAAAGTTGTGAAAGTCTGACGGCGGGTTTCACAATATTTTTCAAGTGGCTGTTCAGTACTCTGTAAAAAGCTGTGTACATTTCATTGATTAGTCATAAACCTCTCAAAACTTTGATTTACCAGTGCATGTGTAATTGTTAATCTCCAGCATTTCAAATAGTTGGTTGGGTTCAAGTGGCCAGCTGCTAGATTAGCAGTCTCACATGGGCTTGCATAGGCCCATTGTGGTAGCAAGCGGATCGGGTATCTCATATCCATGAAACCATTTGGTGCTTGTTATGAAACGCTTAATTTGACTGATGCGACGTTGTTCAGCACACTCAAGTCCTCGAAGAAGTAGGCTCCCTATGGATGGATAAGGCATTGCACATCCACACGAGATGTGTTACAGTCCCCTCTTTTGCTTTGTCTTAGCAGCTTCTGCAAATCTCGTTATGCGCGGGTCTCAAGCTTAATAGCACAATATCTTTTGGTGGCACCGATGGCCTGTCCATTCTGATTAGATAGAGTGTACGTGCTTAATTGGAAGCAACTGGCTAAAACCGAGCCACCTGAAAAGGCGTGTTGGTTGAGGCCCAGGTCCATCCCGGATTTTTTAGAAGAAAATGCAAAAAATTGCTAGGACCTCATCGGGCAACTTAGGCTACTTAAACTGTAAAAAAAAATTGAAGAGACTGGCCGAGTTGAAGAAGTCTTTTCGCCTATCCATCATCGAAATCTTACAAAAGCCTTTTCAACTGCTAGCTTACGCGGATGACATTGACGTGATTGGGCGAATACAGCGTCAGCGTCAATGATGCGTTTGATGGTTTTGAAACGGAAGCGGCTAAAATGGGTCAAGTATATGCTGTCATCGAGAAAGGACGCACAACATCGACGACTTGGCCAGAACGTCACCATAGGCAGCTATAACTTTAAGGTAGTTAAGGACTTCGTCTACCTCGTCTACAAACAACATCGGTACCGAGGTCAAGCGCAGAATAGCTCTTGCCAACCGCTTTTTTTTTACCTCAAAAGGCAAAAGATCCAATTCTATGGATTTCACAGAGAGCACACTATTTAGACTTCTCTTACAGCACATTGTAGCATATTTTGCATTTAGATTTGCATCTAAGACTCATAAAATTCAACTCAATCAAGAATTGAAGACGGCCGAGCGCTAAATGCGTAGAACATACGCTGAATGCGTGCTTGAACATCCGCGTTTGGTTGACAAATTTTCACAACCATTCTCTTCAGCATTGAGGCTCATTTTTCACTGTATCAATTGCATTCAAAAACAGCCACTGTATACAATTTCGTCTGGTGGTGTCATTGGTCCATAATTCTTCGAAAACGAGGAAGGTGTAACCGTCACCGTCAATTTGCATGGCTATAGCCAAATGTTAACCGAAATGTTTGGCCTCAAAGCGAAGATATGCATATGGAAGACATGTGGTTTCAACAAGACGGTGTCACATCTCACACAACACGACCCGTTTTGCCTTCATTGCAAGAGCAGTTTGCTGCACGAGTTATTTCGTGTTTTGGTAAAGCGAACTGGCCACCAAGATCGTGTAATTTGTCACCGTTGGGTATCTTTTTCTGGAGCTATGCAAAAGATCGTGTTTCCGTAAACTCCTCACGCTTTGAAAACGAATATTCGTTAAGTTACGGCCGAGTTATTGCGAGATTTGTATTAAAAAGTCATCGAAAATTACCTTGTCAGAATCAAGGCCTGCAAGAACTCCTGTGGAAGATATTTGAATGATGTTATATTCCGCTGATGATGGGCGCCGTGACCGTGTGGGTTTGTGCGTCGACCCATACGCACTAGACTTTAACAGTCTAGGTTCAAATCCCAATTCAGACAAACAGTTTTTCAAAAAATTTGTTCACGGCTCCACCTCTTTCCAGTTACAAAGAATATAACTGTCTAGAAAAAGCTTCTCAATCTCGCCGTTCGGAATCGGCATTAAACTGAGGTCCCCTCCACTCGTGAGAGAACAATAGCACGCACATCACGAGTGGGTGCTGAGAAGCTAGCTCCAGGTCCACCTCGGACTGTAGCGCCGCCATTATTATTAAGACCCAAACAACATATTGAAATGAAAATTTGGTCGTAATTTTAATCACAAAAGTGTTTTATTAAGATTTACTTTCGGAACCACAAATTGGTTGATCCGGTATAAAACCAACGAATCAAAGCATGACGTTTAGTGAATGGTTTGCTTACATTTGGAAGGAGCTGCATACATTTTAAATGATTTCATTCTTTATTTATTACTCAACAAGAATAGCTCTATGAATGAACCTGTTTTGTAAACTTGAGGCGTTTGTCGAAAAAGATTTGAAAACAAGTCCGCCACAGAACATCAGGCGTCACGCGGATACACATAAGTCTTCAGTCGATATGCTGTGATGTAAGGCAGTCAAACTTGTTGCGGGGGTTATTCATTGAATTAATAACTTTGGAAACCAGAGAATGGATTCTATTGAGAAACTCTTTCCTAGGTAATCATTGTTATTTTGACTGGTGAACCGAAATAAAAAAAGAAGAGCCAACCACTATCAATGTTTATTTTCTGTTGTCAATAGACAAGGAGTTCTTGAGGAAACAAGCGAAAACTTCTATTGAATTTGCTGATTTGCATTAAAGTATGAAATATATGACCTCGTGGTAACTCTGCTAAATACAAGTAGTTGGCTAAACATGAGTTTACATTACATCGTTGGCGTACCAACGACGATATACAGGGTGGCCCAAATACAAGTTTCTTTTTAAAAATGCAATAAAATGAATAAAATTAAATTTTCTCCATGTATTATGACTTTACTAGTAAAAACAAACATTCCCATTAATTATGAAATACAACGTCATTCAAGTGGATGCCTCGGCTGGCTTTGCCAATTCACCCAAATTTTCCAACACATTGTTGATGGTTTCGGGCTGTAGCTCACGGATTGCTTGGATGATATTGGCCTTATGCGCTTGAATCGTTTCCGGATTGTTGGCATAACATCGGTCCTTCACGGTTCCCCACAAAAAAATGTCCAAAGTGGTCAAATCGCAGCTCCGAGGCGGCCAATTGACATCGCCGATCCTCATGACGGCTGATAACATGATTTGGGAATTTGCTGTGCAAAAGATCGATTGCGGCATGGCGGACTATCCTGCATGAACCACAGGTCGTCCAAATACATGTTTTCAATTTTAGAAAAAAAAAATCGGTTAACATGGCTTTTTAACGCCCACCGTTGATCGAAACGTTGTTCCCAGCCTCATTTTCGAAGAAAAATGGCTCAATGACCACCACTCCACAATCCGCACCAAAATGTCACTCTCTGCGGATGCATTGGCTTCTCGACAATAACGTGCGGGTTTTCCGAGCCCCAGATGCGCCAATTTTGTTATTGTTTGTTAACGTGGCCACCGAGATGAAAATGCGCCGCGTCACGTCGGAAAAGATTATTTTTCACCCAAAATCGTTGTCCAATTCAAGCTGCTTAAGATTTAAAAGTTTAGTGCGTATTGGTCGACGGGCAAAACCAACATGGCCACGACCTGATGAGTTTACCAAACTCAAAACTAGCCACGGCACTGTATAGCTCGTCTCTGTACACGTTTCGATATGCGGCGAGTTGACGAAAGTTTTCATGCGTTCACACAAAACAACAGAGAAGATCTTATACGTGATGTTGACGAGACTGATTGATTGTTGATCGGACAAACGATACTGAGATTCCACTCACCGGGCTTTCCGATCATATCTTATAGGCGAGCTGGTGCAAGCGGCCAAGTAAATTTTATAAGATTTCAACAGACAGACCGTCTACCACACTAGCTTTGTTAGACTTCAGTTTTGATAATGCTATCTTAAACTCGTCTAGATAGGGGAGGCGGAGTACTCGTGATAGTAGACACAAATCATTACCGTTTAACAAGTCTGCAGAAGTTCAAATGCTTCACCAAAGTAAAACTGAAAATAAACCTCTAGGAAGAGCAGTCATTCAAGAATGCATCACCAACTGATCCAAAAAAATTATGTTGGTAAGCAAGGAGATGCGAGAGGCCAAGGGGGAGCTGCTGCAGCTGATTTCAATCCTCCAGCAAACATACATAGTTGCTCTAAAGCTTTTAACCCTCCAGCCTCCAGTGTGGTTTGTTATATAGTTTTTACGTGTGGCTGTTGTTTAAAAAGCAAGTACCGTGGATCGTCACCCAGGGCGCATTGTATTTCTAGATTATAAACCACGACATCCAGCGTTGGTAGCCAAGTGAAGCGAAAGCTCGTAATTGAAGAATGAAACAGGACAGAATCGGTTGTGCTTTTGCTTTATCGACTCATTTTTGGTGATCGTTGCTTTACGTACTTTTTGCTTCGCATATTGTATTCAGTTCGCGGTCGACAGGCCACAAGTGAGTTGTTCTGTTCAGATTACTTCCATACCTTACATTGGTTAGTTATTTGTCTTTCCAAACCTTCCCTTCAAATAACGCTCACCGCTGCTGCTGTGTGAACCACTCGGAAGCACTATGGATATCGACATGTAAGTTCAACATCGGATAATCGAAACACTGAAGATATTAGATAGTTACATAGATTGCAAGACAGAATTGTTTTTATTTTTGATGCTTTTCGCAGACAAATTGTTGTCTTTCATGTAATACCGCGTCCTATAGCGGAGTGGCGTGAGTGAGTTGCTTATATCAAAAAACTGCAGATGAAAGTGAGTTGTGTTGTTAGATGCGTGATACGTGGTTGAACTTGAAAATTAAGCATTATCGTTAAAAAACATATTCCAAGACAAAGCACCGCATCGCAGTAAAAAGACGTGACAATGGATATAATGAAATTGATAGGTTTGTGGCCGTATGTGCTGATGCTGGGATGAAGGTTAACGTGGACAAATCCGAGGTTATGGTTATTTCCAATGCACTCTACATGTTAGTGGAGCCCCATTGAAACAGGTGGAGAAGTTTAAGTATTTCTGGATCTTCTTCACGAGTGATGGGAGGAATAATGCTGAGCTTTCCTGTAGGATTGGTCAAGCTGGGTCAATTTTGAAACAGTTTGGTCGATCTGTAACCAGAAACGACTGGATGGCGCAGTTGGTTAAGTGCTTGCCCCAAGTTAGAGGGGTCCCAGGTTCGAATTCCAGTGAAATCGAATCTGGACCATTTATTTGCGGTTGGGATCAAATTAACGGCACTGGGGTAGGTTGCTACCTGGCAGTACAATGGACCAATTTTTGAGCTCCATCGTAGTTTTCAAAAACCCCCGACAAAAAAAAAAAAGAAAAGGCCGAGCTTGGTGTCAAAGATAAGTTTTTAACACAGTTCCAACTCTCATGAAATTTCGGCAATGACCGAAAGAATAAGATCGCGAATAGAATCTGCCGCGATGAGATTTCTTCGTGCTGTAGTGTGAATTACTCGCCGGTGAAAAACACGGTAGTGCGCAAGGAACTCAACGTTGGGCAGCTGCTTCTTCGAACGGAAAGGACTGTACTTCAATGTATTGGTCACGTGGCACGAATGTCCCCATCATCTCGACTTCCGAGGCGTGCCTTGAATGCGATTGCATCAGGTAGGCGATCGCTTAGCAGACCCAGGACAAGATGGTTGGACCAAGTCCAAACACTCGCTTGGTTGGGCTTGGGCATAGCTCCTGATGAGTTAGATTTGATGGCGCTCGCTAATATTCAATTGGATTGACCTCAGTCACCTGAAGATCTCTCGTGCATGCATTGCCCCCGCGACCCCTTGAGTGGAACATGCGGGTCACTGAAGATGAGATGAGATTAAATTTCTACGTTTTTTCTACCATTTTTTTTTGTAAAACATAGAGTTCCTCTTCTGATGGCGCTACAGTCCGGAATGGACCCGGGCCTAAAAGAAAGAATAAGCCAAATCCAATACGTGTCTTTGAGAGTTTGTATTGCAGTTTCGGGTGATGGAGTGCGTTCTTTATAAGTTATCCATTGTTTTGTTTTTAATATTTCATTATAATCCATCTCCTAAGGGACAAAATATGTGTTCCTATTCAGGGAAATATTAATTTACATATTTAATGAGCGATAAACTTATCTTGTAAACCTCCGTATCGTGAAATTAACAGAGTCGCCATGGTAATCTGGTTTTAATCGCATCAATTCATACTATTAAGTTGGAACGAGTGCTTGTTTCTGATCGGTATATGAAACAAGTACTTGTGCTCATAAATTCATAAAAGTTGACAACATACGGTGAAATTGTTTTTTTCCGTCTATCTAATCAGTGGACGGGAATGTGTTAGGACTTTAGCAGCTGTTTGAGGAACATTGTTATTTTGTTTTCGACACTGAGATATCTTCAGTATTTTTAAACTCATAAAAAGAACATATGGTGCAGTTCAAAATGTATGCATTTGAGACGCGTAGTTGCTCATGAATATTATTTATTTTTAGACTGAAATGATAGTAAAGTCAAAAAGCTGATGTGGATTAACTTTTATCCGTTCATTTATGTTTTTTCTTCATTTTTCTAAATGCAGTCAAAATCGCTTACAACGACATCGGTTATAACCAAATTCTTAGATCCCGGCTGAGCTCCATTATAATCCCACTGAATAACAAATCGTTTACAACGACATATCGCCTACAAAGCCCGATTTTTTCAATCTGTTTAGATAAAATATTGGTTATAACGATTAAAATCGACGCAGCTGTGGTGCGACCACATTTTTTTCTAAAATGGTAAACTGTTTATCTGTAGATGCGATTTATCTATGTACTTGCGGTTTGTTGACATGTCATTCTTTTTGTTTTGCGTTTATTATTGGTTGATATTATTGTTGAAGATCGTTTCTCTGGTGTTGACATTAAAAAATCGCCTTTAAAACCTTTTTTGACCGACCTTGATGAAGCAACGGCCATTCCCCACCGCCATCATACAAAGACGAACGAGTTTTGCAGGGATGCTAAGATTAGACAATGCGCTGTATAACTTGTCTTCTACCCAAAAAGCAAAGGTTCATCACAGTCACGCGGCTCAAGGGCATCGAATAGTCTAGGGACAAACGACAAATAATAATAATAATAATGGCGGCGCTACAGTCCGAAGTGGACCTGGGCCTATCTTCTCAGCAACCACTCGTGTTGTGCGTGCTATTGTTCTCTCGCGAGTGGAGGAGACCTACAGTTTAAAGCCGACTCCGAACGGCGATTTTTCAGAATCTTTTTTGCAGACAGTTATACTCTTTGAGCATTGCATCAGTGACTCGAAAGAGATGGAGCCGTAAAAAAATGTTAGATGTTTTTTAGGGATTCGAACCTTTGACCTCGAGCGTAGGAGTCGATGGACCTACCCACTACGCCACTCGCCCGTTACAGTTATAGTGCCGTTAATTTGGTCCCAACGGCAAAAAGTGACTGGACCAGATTTGAAAAACTCGATAAAAGCTGTATTAACTTTGCTTTCACTGAGACTCGAACCTGGGATCGCTCTAACTTAGAACAGGCACTTAACCAACTACACCATCTAGTAGTTTTTCGTTTAGCGTGCAGGCTGCTACACTTGCTGTAGAACATTCTTATCAAGACCAAGTTGTCTCACATCCATGTGGTCTTCATACGGAAGGTTCAGCCTTCTTCTTCTCGAACCGGGAGGCTTGGATTCAGTCTTCGAAGAATCTGTGTGTTTTTCTTAAACTTGATGCCAAATAATGGCCTTTTTTATAAAAACCCCGACTGGTTGCTAAGGTTGTTCTTCTTTGCAGCGTCGTTTCTCGCGTGGTCAGGTGTCCAATGTCGAAATTCCTTTTTGTTGGTTGGCGCAGCTTTCTAACCTTGGACAGTTATAGAGCAGAATCGTGTTGCAATTAGGAAGAGGCCAGAGTCGACATTTGTCCCTCTGAATGTACGCAAATCTATGATATTTGACGTTTGTCTTGCGTCAATGAGCACATCATCGATTTGGTTGGCGGTTCGATCATCCAGGGTCTCCACGTTTTTTTATTTTCTGAAGATTTTTTGAAACTGCTGCAGCACTCAGTCTCAAAACTGGTTCATTGTACTGCCAGGTGGCAACCTACTCCAGTACCGTTAACTTGATACCAACGGCAAATGGTGACTGAACCAGATTCAATTTCACTGGGATTGGAACCTGGGACCTCTCTTTCTTGGGGCAGGCACTTAACCAACTGCGCCATCCAGTCACTTCAGGACATTGACTTGGATTCTAGTTCTTCTTCAGCTGATTCTGGTGATTATTGGTTTTATTTAAATCTTGAGTTCCTCTTGACTTCTTCGACAGAAAAGTTCAGACTCCCTTGGAAAGAGGCTTATGTCGTTGTCATAATCTTGTACTGCACTGCATTCAAAAGTCATTACACCCAATGTCTGGTGAACTCAAATCTTGAATCTAGTCAATCTAGTCGTCTCCAGGTTGCTGTGTGAATTCTCGTGCTGTTTAAAACCATATTTTGTGAGTCGGAAACTGTTACCTGTTGTTCGTAGAGGCTGTGCTTTTCGATCACTTCGCCGAAGATGCTCTCCTTAATGATTTTAGCTTGGAAGTCCCCAAGTGCGATCTTAAAGTCGTAATTCATACAAGCTCAGCAAGCACCGTCCAAGAGATCGTAGAAATTCCCTTTGATGTAGTCTTCAGCCTCATCTGTAGGTTCGTGTGCACATATGTATAAGGCCGATGCTGAAAAATCTGTTTTGGATGCAGATCACAGCAAAGGGATCAAAGGGACCGGCTTGAAGTCGATGACCTTCGACTTTAATCATTTTCCCACGATGAATCAATATCCCAACATGTGCAACCTTTTGTGACAACTGTTATAATTGTCGCACTCTTCATTCTTTTTCCTATCCAGCCCCTTCCTCGATCGCAGTAATATCCGTTTTGTATTGCATGAGGATACCTTCTAATTGGTGAGCTGCTCCGGGAGTTTATAAATATCTTACATTCCAGGAGCACAGTCGTAAATCGTGTTCCTTTTACGCGCCATGTCGTCGTTAGGTGTTCATCGGTGTATCCGACGCAATTTGGTCTTCCATAAAGTGGCGTGGTTGTTAGCGCTCGTTTCAGAAGTTACATCCCTTTGCCTATGATGTTCGTGGTATACATTATTTCACCTTTCAACAGTTGCTGTAGGGGCGCCAGGTGTATGTTAATTTGAGCTGAGGATTTACAGGGATCGTAGCTGGCATCCTGCCAGGTTAGGAGCAATCAATAAACTTGTCCTGTGAAATGGTTTTTGTTTTTCTCTAAATTCTCAGTTCCGATTGAGATTTTACTTCCAAATGTCCATCAATAAGATCTGCACAAGTGTGCGTATTAACCGCCGTCCTTTTTTGGTCTGTTGGACAACATGTCAATTCATCACTGCCTATTGCTCGAATCTAACTCGTAAATTTAAAAGCAAGCCGTTAACTATCAATTAGAACACTCATAATTCGCATAAAACATTCACAAGTCCAGCGTTTTATTGTCATTCATGCAATGACGCATTCGCGAATATTGCTTCCTCCCATTCATTGACACTGACTTTCATCCGCGTTTGTGCAGCAATGAACTTGACATTCTTGAATTGAAAAAAGAAATAAAAAGAAACTCAAACGCTTGCGCCAAAGAAATTCAATGAAAATTAATTGAATTCGCTTCTTGCTACCGGTTTGTGCGACTTCAATGACGCTTATTAATTCAAAGAAAACAACAAACCGTGTGCCAGATCTTTGAACAGAAGGAAATGGAAAAGAAAATATTGCAGTAGGCGCACAGTTGAGCCGCTTACTTTATATGCCAGCCACTTGGGCACATATTTTTTATGAACGTCGCTCTATCTCCCCTTAGAGTTATGAGATAATCAATGTTTGTTTATTTTTTTAGACTCGTTCCGTGCTCGGTAAAACTAGCAAAATTCATCAAAAAGTCTGGATGCGATGTGCTGTGCATCATCGATAGGCAATCCTCTTCAGAGTTGTTGGATCAACTGAATGAATTCAGAACCTTCGACAAGGCGTTCGATAGTGTGGTAAGTAACACAAATTCGATGTAAATGAATTGGATTTCATCTAGTTTCTTTTAAGGTATCATGCTTTAGGTCCAACAATCTTGATCTCCCAGTTGTGTACTCACCGGTTGCTGAGTTGACAGACTATCATGATGTTCGTGCCTACAAAGAAGCCGCCGCTAAGTCTCTTAGTAGAGCCATTAAGGTAAACACCCTTCCATCTGTGTCTTCTTGTGGCGCTTCAGTCCGGGGTGAACCTGGGCCCCAACCAACAAACCTCTCCAGGTAGCACGATCTATTGCTAGCTGTCGTCAATTGCGTACGCCAAGTTGGTTGGGATCCCTCACAACTTGAGTGCTCCACCTTGGACGTGGATGTCCTCTGTTGCGTTGTCCCACTGGTTCAGAAGAGTCCATCTACAGATGTACTCAAATTTTGATCATATCTTTGTTCCCTTTTAGGCTGGCTTCCAATCACCACTTCTTATAGTTCCTCAAAACAAGAAATTCTCAAATGTTGAACTGTGCACTGTGCTGGGAGCTCTAGAGGAGCTCTATGTGGTAAGCATACAACATTTTAAATTCGTACTCAAATGATATACAAATGTTCCCCTTTAAGCCAATTCAATTGCGGGAATGTGTTCCTGAGAAGAAGCAGCGTATCACCAATCTTTCCTTGCTGATCGCAAACCCAAAGGCTGAAGAAATCTACAAGGAAGCACTGATTCTGGAGTCTGGACGCTTCGTGGCACGTGACATTGGTAAGCGTTTACAACTCCTTATGCACATGGTACACATTCATCAAGTTTCAATTCGATTTTAGGTGTCGGAGATCCGGAAAGGATGTGTCCACCTCGAGTGGAGGAGTACATTAAAACAATTTTCCCATCGCTCAAAATGAATATCATAAGTGATGTTGATGTTCTTGTCAAGGAGTACCCGCTCTTTGCTGCAGTTAATCGAGCAGCAAGTACCGTGGAACGTCACCAAGGGCGCATTATATTTTTGGAATACAAACCACCAAATCCTGCTAAGAAAACCCTTATGCTGGTAGGCAAGGGCGTGTGCTACGACACTGGTGGTGCTGATATCAAGGCGGGAGGTGTTATGGCCGGTATGTCAAGGGATAAATGCGGTGCAGCTGCTGTAGCCGGTTTCATGCAGGTACTTGGATTTATTTCATACATTCGATGTATGTATTTACTTGGCACCTAGTAACTATGATTTGGCTTTGTGTTAGTCTCAAATAGCGTCAAAGAAAGGTTAGGTGAGGTTAAGGTAACTGACAAGGTAAAAAGTTTTAAGCTTTGAGTACATAAGCAAGCGCCTCATAAAAATTCGCATCAATGCTGAATTCAGGAACATCAGCATAATCTGCGCCCACACCCCAACTAAGCCTCTGAGCAATGGATTAACCTATGCCCATTGTGGTACCATGTGGTGTCGTCAATACTACCTCTTCTCCTTATGGCGCTACAGTCCTGGGTAGACCAACAAGCTTCTCCAGCTAGTACGATTTATCGGCAGCTGCGCACACAAAATTGGTTAAGGTTCCTCTCTAATTGTATGCGCCACTATAAACGTGGACGTCCTTTGTTGCGTTTTCGTACAAACTCAGAGTGGACTATTTTTCAGACTGAAGCCAAATAGTCCATGCGCTTAATATGGCCTAACCAACTTAGGCGTTGGATGCGTAAACGCCTGGCTAGACTCATGTCGCTGTACAGCACAGGTAGTTGGGATTTGAATTTGAATTTTAATTTTCTTCAACCGCCATCAACGCAAATAAGAGTAAAGATCGCACGCTGAACTTTTCTCTCTTCATTGACCATTTTCATTGGGCATGCCTCTATGCCGTAGTGCATGACTGGAATGATGTCTTATACCAAGTCATCGTCTTATCCCAAGTCTTATACCAAGTTATCAGTTCCATTCGATCTAAAGGGATGCCATTATCCTATTATTATGCTTTAGAGGCTGCTAATAAGAGACTATCGCTTACAATCTGAAAGAGGCTACTGACACCGGATACTCCCTCGAACCCTTCGTCCAGGGTCATCCATCCATAAAGAGACCAGGAAGTTCCCTGATCAACCAACAGTCAACCAAACTGATCACATTGCGATCGACGTCAGACACCCTTTCAGTATTCTTGATGCACGAACGAAATTCCGAGAAGGCAACATAGACGCGGATCATTTCCTTGTTGTAGCCTGGTCAAGAACGCGAACATCGAGAGAACAATGGAGTCAAAGGAGAACACGAGAACGGTTTGACGTCGGAAAGTATCGCAAAAGACCGCTAAAAATGTTTGCCGACCGAGTCTTCCTGAAACTCCGAAAGTTCGACGCCACCCGCACAAACAGAAAGAAGAATGGGAAAGTTGTCAAAAAGCCATCACAGAAGCCACTATTGATGTGCTGGGTTTTACGACATAATCAACACCTGGCTTGACGACGAGCACAGGCAGGCACATGCAGCAAAGCAAGTACCCTACAAGGCAACGATGCATCGAACTACGAAAGCGGTTCGTGGGCTATACGAACAGAAGGAAAGTGGTCCGACTTCTCAGGTGGGCAGACTATCTGCATCAGCAGCTTTGTTAGACTTCAGTCTCGATATCGCTGTCTTGACTTCGTCCAGATCGGAGAACGGTATTCTCTTCTATCATCGTCCGTTGTGTTGAGTAGATCATTTGAGCGTTTTTAGTGACTCGGAAGAGGTGGAACTGTGAATTTTGAAAATGTTTGCCTGAGCCGGAAATGGAAGTTAGACTTTTAGCGTCGACCCACTTACACTCTGCGCCACCGCGGCTACTGTGGGTCACTGAAAACATATCCTAGAACCAACAAAGATTAAAGATATGAAGATCCGCGGTATAGTTTCTCTTTGGCAGTGAAGACAATTTGCACAATTTCGATTTCACAGAAGAGTATTCCTTTGACATTGTTTCGTTCTGATTACATTCCAAAATCTTAAAATTTGATCTCGACGGTCATCTAATAAATTCTCATAAAACCATTTTCGATTCTTTATTTTTCAGATTGTTCAACAACAGAAACCAAGTGATGTTCATGTAGTTGCTGCATTGTGCCTTGTTCGGAACTCCGTCGGAGAAGAGTCCTACGTTGCCGATGAAATAATCACTTCTCGTGCTGGCGTTCGTGTTCGGGTCGGCAATACCGATGCTGAGGGACGCATGTGCATGGCCGATGCTCTATGCCGCATGAAGGAAATCGCAGTGGAACAAAACCTACCAGATCCGCATCTCTTCACCATAGCCACCCTAACAGGACACGCCTGTCTTGCCGTCGGTGAAGGTTACTCAATTGTAATTGACAACAGTGTCGCCCAGCAGGCTGGTCATGCATTGAAACTACAAGAAATTGGAACGTCATTCGGTGAACCGTTTGAAATTTCGACACTACGTCAAGATGATTTCGATTTCAACTGCGCCAAGGTTATTGGAGAAGATGTCATTCAGTGTAATAACGCCGCTTCATCGCGAACTCCTCGTGGACATCAAGTGAGTTCTCACAGCATGTCACTATGCTTGTGTGTCATAAGTGAATAATTCGATTCAATCTTCTCAGGTTCCTGCTGCATTCATGATCACAACAACTGGTTTGGAAAAACACGGTCTGTCGTCGGAGAAACCGCTTAAATACACTCACTTGGACATCGCCGCAAGTGCCGGCGAATATCCCAAAATGCCAACTGGCACTCCAGTTATTGCCTTAGCAAAAACTCATCTCTAAAGAGGACGAGTGTGAGCTAATAAGAAGTATTTACGACTGCCCAAAGTGCACACAGTGTTTAAGTAATTCGGGTGATGGCTTAGCCGGTATTTCTACTCTCTTCGTTTTGTAACTTGTATAAAGCTTAGTACTTATCAAAAACCACTACATTTGGATCACAATTATATAATCAGATGAATATCCCAATAAAATATAAAGCTACAAACTACTACCATACAAATCGTTTTTTTAGAAAACTTAATTTAGAATTTAACAGCCACCGCAATGTAAGCGGTTCACACTGTTTGCTGAGTCAGGCTCGAAAATTAGCTGGGATCTTCCGTCCTTGAATTAGCGGACCACAAAACAGAGGCTGTTTTAATAACCAGCCGAAGGATTGTGGAATACGAAAACTTCCGAGTTGGTTCCCAGCTAATTAGATCGAAAGAGGCTCTGAAATACCTAGGAGTGATGCTGGACAACCGACTTAGTTTCAAAAAGCACGTCGAATACTGCAGCAGAAGAGCGTCAAAGACGCAGACAGGTAAGTTCAATTCTTCTATATGCTGCGTCAGTCTGGGCGGGTGCTCCTTCGGTAAAGGAGACACCATAGAAGCTTTCGTCAGCATACAGGCTCTGCGCCATAAGAACAATCAGCGGCTTCCGAACAATTTCGGACGAAGCAGCCTGTGTGATCGCGCGTATGGTACCCATCGACATTCTCGCCAAAGAGATGCATAGGGTCTACCTAAGGCGAACGGCAAATCATGCGGAGACTAGCGCAAGATGCTTGAAGAAGGAAGAGAGGGCATCATTTATGGCACTGTGGCAAGCCAGATGGGACATTACAACCAAAGGCAGATGCACCCATAAATTGATCTCCGCTATAGAAGCCTGGACATCGAGAACTCACGGGAACTGCAACTATCATCTCACGCAGTTCTTGTCGGGCCATGGAGGTTTCCGGAAATACCTCCACAGATTTGGTCACGACAGCTCACAGCTCCTGTCCAGAAGAGGAGGACGCAGAGCACGCAATATTCCATTGCAGACGCTTTGCCGCGGTGAGAGCAAATTTATCAACTCCCGAACTACTAGTTAACCATATGATAGACTCAACTGACAAATGGGTGGAGATTTGCTCTTTTATAACGAGCGTCCAGAACGAGCTAAGAAGGCTCGAAAGAAAAATGAAATTCGAATTGGAGTTCATAGTGTGATATGCTAATCAGCCCCGCGAAGTAATACCCAACGGCAGTTCCGCGGGGAGAGTTGTTGAAGTGTACAGGGTGTGGTTTAGTACGTAGGCGTATTCCCGAAATCGAGTACTCGGGTTTGCGAATCGTGCACGCTGATAGCCCGGGCCATCAGTATCTTCAGAAGATTGCCACACCCTTGGACTCATCCAAAAAAAAAGCACTGTTTACTGAACAGTTAAATGGTTCAATTGTACTCACTCTCCCTTCAATGACACTTCCAGAGCGTAATTTGCAACCTCAAAACAGAACAGAACAGAAAAGCTGAAGAGAAAGGCGTCAATTAATTGCAACAACAACACAACATTGTATGTTCATAAGCAAACGATAACACTTCCCGAGAAACCGAGGAGAGATCATTAAACTCAAACAAAAACACAAAACAAAGTTCACCTCGACTTGGAGTTCCTTGTTCCACTTCTGCCAATAGTGTACAATCAAAACAGACAACTGCACACATCCATGCAACAGATGGTGCGGTGAATGTGTGGGCAGAAGCAGTTTGCCATAATCTAAGCCCAACCAACAGGAAATCTTACAAATAGAGAGAAATTTATTTCTATGTATACATATACACTGGCCATCACCTTCAATGCAACACATTCTCTAAGCAAGCGGCAAGCCTAATGCAACTCCATTCACGAGAGCACAAAACTCATCTAGGAATCGACGAGAGCATTGGTGCGGTGGCGGCTGCTGTGTCAAGCTCTACCGGTATCTATAATTCCCCTGTGATCTTGGAACCCGTTCTCTCATCTGCATTTCTTGTTGTGCACGATTGAATTCCGAGTGCCAAACCCCTTGGTGTCTTCGCCAACATTCCCTTCTGCCTGTCTTCGTTGGCCTCCAGTGGGAGTCTGAACCAGGCACCCATTCGCATCAGACTTGCATGTGCAATCAACGACGATCTTCAAAAGGCGGCAGGGTACAGTGGAGGTCGGTGTTGGTATCGGTGTCGGTGTCGGTGTAGTGGACTTAGGAGGCAGTATACAAACTGGCCATTTGCCATTGACTATCTGTCCAGTGTTGCGCCTCATCCCGTGTACGCCATCTGTGATAGTATGTTCATACATAGACCAGCTGCCCTAGACCATTCGCCGAGAGGTGCATTAACTACCACCAAAGCAAACCGCTTGCCACGATCGTAGGCTAAATGTAGGCCAACAGTGGCATGTTATGTAATGATCCGTTCTACTACGATCGTGAGCAGTACATTCCTAACGGTGTATTGTGTTGTTGTTGTGCTGTGCAGTGTTGTGTTGTGTTTGTCTTCCATGCTTTTATTATCCCTTTTCTTCCGTGGATTTTGATCGCCAAGAGTAGGAGATATTCCGCACGTATAACTTTAGGTGTGTATGCATTTATGAGTGCACGAGTGGGCACAACAACTCGATCTCGGACAATGTCCCCCACGAGAAAAGTTATAGGTGCAACGATGTTGTTCAGCATGTAAATGCATTTATTTCCTTGGTTTTGGCTTGACCGTTGTTCATGGCCATTTGTGGAGTACGAAGAAAAACGATGTTGCCATTTTGGGCATCAGATAAGTAAGCATATGAAATGGTTCACAGAAGTGCAAACCAAGAAGTATCAATTTCAGCGATGTGTGGGTTTGTTTTGCGTTTTTCTAGGTTTACCGCCCAACGGCGAGATGGTTACCTTTTTGAATTCAACAAGATCAACCATCAGGTCGACTTGTGCGATCGATTGAGTGTGTGAATATGAATAGATTGAAGTTGTTACATTGTGTTCTTTTCCTGTGCTGAACAGATTCTGTAAGATTGTGTGGACAACACTGGAGGATTTAAGGTGTCTGCATGCGATGGATGGGCCTTCGTTGGCCTAAGGAGGACTTCAAGGTAGGTAGGTAATAGGATGCCCTTGCAACCTTGTACCCCGTGAGACCTACACTTTTACTGCTTATTGGAACCACTCAGATTGTTGTATATATCTCAGGAGGTGCCTCAGCTCTATTTTTTTCAGATCCTCCAGCTCGTCGAAGAAGTTACTGCCTAGTGTTAGCAGTCTCCTTCCCCGTAGGGCTGGACAATCGCATAGCAGGTGGCGGATGGACTCTATTTCCTCCTCGTCCCTGCAATTTCTACAGTAGTCGCTATGGGGGATACCTAACCTTCTGGCATGGGTGCCTATCGGACAATGTCCGGTGAGAACTCCCACCACCGTCCGTATATCCTTGCTACTTAGACTAAACATTGATATTGATTTCCTCCTGTTCAACACCGGCTATAGGGCTCTCGTCGTTGACCCAATATCCAGATTCAGCCATCGCTCATTTTCTCTTTCTAAGGCTTCGTCCTCTATTTCTTTCCTTAGGAAACTAAACGGCATGTTGACATAAGGTAGAGATTTATCAACCTCTGAGCCCTCCTTTGCTAACACGTCCGCTCTCTCGTTTCCTTGAACTCCTCTGTGTCCCGGTACCCAGCAGAGAGTCACCGTGTTTAGACAGGAGATGTCGTTGACGTTCTGTCTGCATAGCTTGACTAGTTTCGACTTTACAATATCCGACGCTATGGCTCTTATAGGCGCTTGGCTGTCGGAGTATATGGTTATCGTTTTTTCAGTCAAACTAAGCTCTTTAAGCGTAGGTGCCGCCTCATTCATTGCTACCACTTCTGCTTGGAAAACTCTACATTCGTCGCTTAGGTTTAGGGATCCTTCGAAGAGATCGCAGAAGACCCTAGCCCCCGTTCTTGCACCTGTTTTCGAGCCATCAGTGTATATGGAGATATCTTCGCCACCATTTGCTGATAGCTCTTTTCAACCTCTCCTATCCGGAATTCGGCTAGAGAACTTCCTCGTGGTAGTCAGGTTTGGTGGCAGATAATCCGAAGTTTTGTATCTGTGTGATCCTGTTCATTTTGAGGGGATGGACGCATGCCCACGTGGCTTGTCTTAGCCGCTCTGCTACTGCAGAAGATGTCAAGAGGGGTAAGATGCAGTAGGACCTCGAGCGCTGCTGTCGCCGTTGTCCTTAGGGCACCCGTGATTCCTAAGCAGGCCAATCTATGGACCTTCGTCAAGCTAGAAAGAAGGTATTTGTTCTCCAGTGCTAGCAACCAGACTGTGGATCCACAAGACCGCTGTGTATAGTCAGTATACCACACGTGGTCTAAGACCCCAGGTGTTTCTGAAGGCTCGCATATATGTGCTACACACGCTTTTTTGATGCGTTTGATGCGAATCGCTAAAAGTTGTGTGGATGATATCCGGCTAGAAATTCTTAAGGCTATGGGTAAAGGGAGTATTAGGGCTCTCTCGTGTCATTAAGGTGGCTTGGGGAGGCGGTGAAACACCTGGCGATTCGCAGACTGGGGTGATGTCCCTCCTTTCAAAAAGGGGGACAAAAGGGAGTGCTCCAACTACAGGGAGATATATCTTTTAAGTCTCCCTACACACGCTTTTTTGATGCGCTCCTCGATGTCCTCTTTCCAGATTAGTTTGGAATCAAGTCTGATACCCATAGAGTTGAGGGTTTGAGTTCCATCTCGTTAATACACGGGCTTGTAAACTCCGAAATTCTCCTTTTTCTCGTGAAGAGCATCAGTTCTGTCTTCTCTGGGTTGACTTTCAAGCCTCAAGTCTAATTGTTGTCCAACCGCAATCCATGATTGAGGCGCTCGCTTGTCGTTGATAGAAACTTCTCAGAAATCAGGATAGCTACACCGTCTGAGTATGCAGTGATAGTAAGTCCATCCCTCTCCAACGTCTTGATGATCTCGTCCACTACTAGGATCCACAGAAGAGGTGAGAGAACCCTATCCACTTTCCTCTTACAGCACGTGTTACCTAGAGAGGAATTGAATTGGTACTCTTAGTCTCCAGTCAGCCACCTTATGTGAAGGAGGATAAGAAATCTGGAATTCTGAGAAAAAGAATTCCCACTTAAATACATTTAGCATGCATGTACGGATGTAGCAGGTAACCGCGTAGCCCTTCAAATGAGTCTTAGAAAAAGGCAGGTTGACGGGCAAAAGCCACGTCTCGTTTAGGTCACCAAAGACCCAATGTGATGTCCAATTGAGGACTTGCATACTTACTTACGTACTCCATGTCTCCAATCATTCCTCACTCATCTCTTGATCTTCTAAACCTGAAAAGAGACGTCAAAGGTTTAGTTGTAAAATAAAATAAGGCATCACTTCCACTCGGAGGCCATGGGGTCCGCATTCTGCATTCGCTAAGTTCGCAGTCTCTGTGAAGAAACTTTGGCCCAATTTAGGTAGGCGCCGATTCTGGATAGCTGAGCATTGGCAGCTGTTGGATCGTCTCGGTCACTTCCTCATCTCCGCAACTCCGGCAGAGATCGCTGGAATCCGCATTCCATTTCCGGAGCATTGTTCCGATGGGGCAGTGTCCTGTGATCACTCGAGTTTCGATCCAACGCCAGAAGCTTCTTTGTTTTACCGTAGTTAAGCTTTGGCCACGTTGATCTTGTCGTGTGACAATCATTTCTTGTAAGCCAAGTTGAGTTGACCTCTTTTTGTATTGCTTCGCTTATGATCCGGTACAGTGCACTGATCGGTGTACGCAGTGACGTGTTCGCTTCGCTGATGTCCATTTCAGACCCTTGTCTGGTCAGTTCGTCCGCTCTCTCGTTCCCAGCAATTGAGCTGTGGCCCCGGACCCAGCAGAGTGTGACCTTGTGGTGGCTGATGGACCTCAGTGAGTCGCGGCGATTCATAACAGCCTTCGATTTCGTTGTACAGGATCATATCGACTTCAGTGCATCCTGGCTGACAAAAACGTGACAAAAATGGTGATATCCGATGGTGGGATATCGGTTACCTGTATGTGTCTAGCTGCTTTTTCTATTGCCAGGATCTCTGCTTGGAAGACACTGTACAAGTTAGGCAGCCTAAATCCGGCCGATGTAGTGAGGATCCTTTGTTCCTTTTCGTCCCCTAATCTTTCACGTACCAAAGCTCTGAATGTTATTTTCTTCTGACCGATAGATCTATTCTCACTTCCCAACAAAATTAACCTATCCAGTTTTTTGTGAATCTTTTTGCCCAGAATAGAACTCCATCTACACAGAAAACATGTTTGAAGTTAGGTCACCGAAGTGATGTTTTGTAAATTTCTGATTGGTTGCTGTCATCCATTCATTGATGACCTCAGGCAAAATGTATGTATGTACAGCTTCGCTTCCTTTTTCTATGACTCAACAAATGCCATACCATGCCTTTCAATGATAATTCCCTTTGGCGGTCTTAATTACAGACTCGGTAAGCGATTTTTTTTCTGCTGCCCATACAGTCAAGTGAATTTATAATGAGTCTACAAATCAAATGTCTCTCTCGTCTTATCAGCTCATGGGTTTCGTTCGGGATACAGGGTGAATGAGAATACTTATGTGTGGCATGGTGAATTGTCGATGTTGCATGTCAGAAGCCAGCAATGATCAAAATGAATTATTATTTGATTTCTAGTAACGCCGTGGTGAAGGCAAGTTTGTTGGTTGTTGAGCTATTGTACTCTGGCCATGAAAGCCGTGTATTTTCGCAGAAGGCTAAAGAAACAAATCTTTTATTAGCTGACTCTTGCCGTCCATCTTATTCTTTATGTAAGAGGGTGGTGGCCTGATCCATTGGTTTGCATTCGATGGGTCCATTGTGGGTAGTAATTTTCTTGCCTCATTTCCGACTATGTTCCAGTGTCCACGAACTCAGAAGCACAGAGTTATCGAATGCTATAAGTTGAGAACCTTAAGTTCTTGGCGACTAGGTTTTTTTTTGTAATTTCTCGGAGGTTTTAGAAACATTACTGGAGCAGACTCAGACTCAAAACTGGTCCATTGTACTGCCAGGTAGGAACCTACTCCAGTGCCATTAATTTGATCCAAACGGCAAATGGTGACTGGACCAGATTCGATTTCACTGGGATTCGAACCTGTCTGGGGGCAGTCACTTAACCAACTGCGCCATCCAGCCTTTAGCGACTAGGTTAGGTTAGGTTAGATTTAGGAAGGGGAGTGTGATGTTGACACATCATTTTCACTCGGAGGCTGTAGGGCCCATTGTGAATCCTTTAATTTCTGGAGTGCACATTCTATTAACCTATCCCGTCATCGAAGGAGACAAGTCCAAAGATGGCGTGTAGCTTTTCATTGAGGTGGAAAACTTGCGCGAGCACTTTTCGGAGCTGCTAAATCCCGAACAGAGCACTGAGGGTGACAGACCTGTAGTCTTGAATAGGACGGGAAATAGTCCAACGCAGAATGTCATTTTTGCGATTGAATCGCTTGGCAAATCCGCCAGTGTGTATGAAGAGGGAGTATTAGGGCTATCTCGTGTCATTAAGATGGCTTGGGAAGGCGGTGAGACACCTGGCGATTGGCAGACTGGGGTGATTGTCCCTCCTTTCAAAAAGGGGGACAAAAGAGAGTGCTCCAACTACGGTGACATATATATCGGGTAAAGTCTACGCTAAGGTGTTGGAGGCGTGTTCTAAAGCTATGATCGAATCCAGGATGGGAGATGAACAGTGAGGTTTTCGTCCCGGCAGAAGTACAACCGACCAGCTTTTCACTCTAAGAATGACACTCGAGAAGGCTTGGGAGTACGCCAAACCGATGTAAGATCGTTTTGTAGATTTCAAAAAGGCATACGACCGTATTTGTTGGAGTGTTCTGCAGGAGTATGGGATCGATGGTCCTTTGTTGAGAGCTATTCAGTTTCTATACACAAACTAAAGCAGCTGTGTTCGGGTTAACTATAGGAAATCAACACCTTTCACAGTGGGCGTTGGACTTCGCCAAGGGTGCGTCTTGTCACCTCTCCTTTTCATTACATATATTGACTGGATGTAACAGCGCAGTCGAGGTGAGGAATGTTTCACATTGGGAGAGTTGAGGGTAAGCCATCTTCTTTTTGCAGATGACTTAGTCATCCTCCCAGAAGGAACTCCAGCGTGCGCTAGATAGGTTTGTGGCTGTATGTACTGATGCTGGGATGAAGGATAACGTGGACAAATCCGAGGTTGTGGTTATTTCCAGAACGCCTGTTCAATGCACTCTACATTTTAGTGGAGTGCCATTGAAACAGGTGGAGAAGTTTAAGTATCTCGGGGTCTTCTTCACGGGTGATGGGAGGAATAATGCTGAGCTTTCCTGTAGGATTGGTCAAGCTGGGTCAATTTTGAAAACAGCTTGGTCGATCTGTAATCAGAAACGACTGGATGGCGCAGTTGGGCAAGTGCCTGCCTCAAGTTAGAGGGGTCCCAGATTCGAATCGTCAAATCGAATCTGGTCCAGCCACCATTTGCGGTTGGGATCAAATTAACGGCACTGGAGTAAATTACTACCTGGCAGTACAATGGACCAATTTTTGAGTCTGAGTGCTTCAGCGAAATTGCAAAAAACTTCCGGCAAAAAAAAATGAAAAAAGAAAAGGCCGAGCTTGGTTCAAAGCCAAGTTCGCGATTTTTAACACAGTATTTGTTCCAACTCCCACCTATGGTCATGAAATTTGGATGATGACCGAAAGAATAAGACTGCGAATAGAATCTGCCGAGATGCGATTTCTTCGTGCTGTTTTGGGAATTACTCGCCGGGATAGAATGAGAAACACGGCAGTACGCGAGGAACTCAATGTTGGGCAGCTGCCTCTTCGAACGGAAAGGGTTTTTTTTTTTTTTTTTTGTGCGAGAGGAGGTGGAAACCTTGCATAGGCACCAAAGGTCCGACGTTCTTTGGTAGTGCCGGATTCTTACCGGCTAAAACCACCCCCAGTCAATCTTCCCGTTTATTTGCTCCCTCGCGGAACTACCGCTAGGTATTACTTCACGAGGGACGGGTTCGAGCTATTTGCTTCGTCACTAGGTGTTTAGCGAATTCGCGTTCCGCTGTCGTTCTGCGTTCCTAAGATCGCACATTATTCGTACTGCTGCATCGTTTACTGCAGCCCAATAATCTTCGCATTTTAATATATACTGAACTATGTTCTCTGGTGTCGGCTGTTCACCAAATTTTTCATGTAAAATATCTCTTTCGTTATCATAACGGGGGCATTCAAAGAAAACATGCTCCACATTTTCTTCCGCGTGTAGGCATCGAGGACAGAAAGGACTTGAATCACGGTTCCGCTTGAATAGGTATTCACGGAAGCCACCGTGACCAGTCAAAAACTGTGTAAGATAGTAATTAACCTCGCCGTATTTTCGATTTACCCAATTTTCAATCCTTGGAATTAGTCGATACGTCCATCTCCCTTTTTGGGACACGTTCCATCGTTGTTGCCACATTTCTATGCTGCGACTTCTTTCTATTTTCTTCGCGTGGTTCACAGTGGGCCCGATTTGCACGCGTTGGTCATAAAGTCTTCTAGCTTCTAGAGCTAGAATATCGATGGGTACCATGGAGGATAGTACCAATATCGCGTCGTGGGATACCGTCCGAAATGCACTGCAAACTCTCAGTGCACATAATCTGTAGACAGATTTGGTGTCTTTCATGTGCGACTTTTTATTCGCGACGTCAGACCATATTTGTGCCCCGTACAGCTGTATGGATGTTACAACTCTCGCCAGCATTAACCGTTTACTTTGCCTCGGTCCGCCGACATTTGACATGAGTCTCGAAAGAGCGCTTATCGCTTTCGACGATTTCTCACAAGCGTACGCGAGATGATGCTTATAATTAAGGCGAGCATCAATCATCACTCCCAGGTATTTAATAACGGGGCTGGAAATAATGTTGTGCTCTCCGACTTTTATCGTTATCGTCTCCCGTACCTTTCTACTCGTGATTAGCACGGATTCCGTTTTATGATCCGCAAGGTCTAAACTCATGTGGCAAAGCCAGTTTTTTATCAAAGCTATTGCTTCGTTGCAATATAACTCGATTTCTTCTAGTCGTTTCGCTACTACAACCACCGCAATATCGTCTGCGAAGCCTATGATAGAGGCTTCTCTTGGAACCGGGAGTCGTAGAATGTCGTCGTACATCACATTCCATAGTAGAGGACCTAGCACTGAACCTTGAGGCACGCCCCCTGTAATTTTATGCAACTTCGTTCCGTCGTCAGAATCATAGAGAAGCAACCTATCAGTAAAATAGCTCCTAATTAATCTTAATATGTACTTCGGTACATTTAATCGTTCGAGACGTTGTAAAATACGTATCCAGTTCGCCGAATGAAACGCATTTTTCACGTCAAGTGTTACTACGGCGCAGTAATTTTTACTGCCTCCTCTCCATCGTCTACCTTCTATGGCTGTCCGGGCTTTGTCCGTTACAATTTTGATCGCGTCAATTGTCGATCGGCCCTTTCTAAAGCCATACTGGTATTCCGCGAGTCCATCATTGGCTTCGATGGTGGGCTGTAGTCTATTACAAATTATTCTCTCTAGTATTTTGCCCATAGTATCGAGCATACAAAGTGGTCGGTAAGATGAGGGCTCTTCCGGTGGTTTATTTCCTTTCGGTAATAATACCAACCGTTGGTATTTCCATTGTTGCGGAAAAACTCCCTCATTCAAGCATGCATTATACATGCTGACGAATATGTCTGGGCGGGCTTTTATAGCTAGTTTTAATGCCCGATTGGGTATACCGTCGGGACCGGGAGCTTTTCGATCTTTTATTCTATGAATTGCCGCTGAGAGCTCGTCGTTTGTTACCGCAGGAATAGATTCGCTTTGTTCACGGATTTCGTTTAGTGCGACCCCGTCATTTTGGAAAGGGAACAGAGTTTCAACGATTCTACGGAGCAATAGTGGGCAGGTTGGCGGTGACCTCTGAGGCGTCTTGAGTTTCGCGGTTATAATTTTGTACGCGTTACCCCATACATTCTCATTTAATTGGTCACAAAGATCCTTGAAACACTGTCTCTTGCTAGACTTAATGGCAGATTTAAGTGCCGCACGTGCCTCTTTGTACCCTGCTCGCAATAAGAGGTGTCTTTCTGGGTCGTGTTGTCTAGATCTCTGATATTTTCTTCTCGCCTTGTGGCACGCCGATCGGAGTTCCTTTATCTCCTCGTTCCACCAATATGTTGGCCGGCGGCGATTCTGACTTCCCGTTCTAGCCATCGATGTATCGCAGGCAACGTGTACTTGTCGCGTTACTTGGCTAACAATCTCGTTTGCTGTTCTCCCTTCGACTATAGCTTCGGCGATTGCATACTCTAAGAGCTCTTCGTCTAAGGTGTTCACGTTCCATTTCGTTTTACTAAGTTGACGCGGAATGTTTCTAAAATGTAGAGGACTATATACATCTATTAAAATCGCGTTATGATCACTGTGAGTGTAGTGGTTGCTGACTCGCCAGGTCGTATGCCTAGATAAGCTACTACTAACTACTCTAAGAGCTCTTCGTCTAAGGTGTTCACGTTCCATTTCGTTTTACTAAGTTGACGCGGAATGTTTCTAAAATGTAGAGGACTATATACATCTATTAAAATCGCGTTATGATCACTGTGAGTGTAGTGGTTGCTGACTCGCCAGGTCGTATGCCTAGATAAGCTACTACTAACGAAAGTGATATCTACTATCGAACCTGCGAACGGAAAGGGCTGTACTTTGATGATGGCACGAATGTCTCCATCATAACGACTTTCGAGGCGTGCCTTGAATGCAATTCCATCAAGTAGGCGACCGCTTGCCAGACATAGAACGAGACGGTTGGACCACGTCCAAACACTGGGCATAGCTCCTGATGAGTTAGTCTATGGCGGAGTATCGAGTGGCCTGGAGATCTCTCGTGCATGCATGGCCCCCGCGACCCCTTTAGCGGAACATGCGGGTCACTGAAAATGGGATAAGATGAGATGAATTCGAGAAGAGATTGTTGAATTCGCAGGAAAAAAGCGAAATCGATAATTTTCTTATTTAAACAATATTTTAAGAGTTTTAACTTCATGAACAATGTCGATAATTCGAATGGCACATTCTGGCATACCAAAAAGTATACATTAGTACTGATATTTCCTGAATTAAAGCTGTTTCGAAAAATTCGCGTGCGCAGATCGCAGTTTACATGTGAAAGGGCCTTAAGAGTCTCTCCATTACTAAGCTCTCCAAGAAGTTCAAATTGAACGATTTAATTCGATGTCCCAAAAGTCCCAAAAAGTAGTATACAGCCTTGGCCAAATGTATTAGGCACCCTTTTAGATTCGTTATATCTTCAAAAATCAGAAAAATGAAATGAGAGGAAAAAATAAAAATCGTTTACAACCTTGTAAACGACACTAGGAAACCATACAAGACAAAGACAAAAAGGTAAGGGTTTGGCCAAGGCTGTAAACGTTAAGAAAGCTAAATTTTTAGAGGTTTTATGGTGAATTTTTAATATATCAACACATTGCTCGAGTGCGCATCTACTCGTACATTTATATTTAATGATCTCCTAGATTTTACTAATCACAAGTCATCGCAATGATGGTTAATTGCTGACAGTTCAACAATGGCATAGAATTTGAAATAACACCTCTTGTTGAATGATTGAATGAATGGTAACATTAGCGAATAAAACTAGTGCAGTCTTCTGGCGATTAATTCCTTGACCGCATCGCTTTAAAATTAGAGTACTAATTTCGTTTTAAAGCTGCGGGTATGGCAACGTCAACCGCATAGGCAAACTACTTCAAGGTTGATGACTAACCAAAACAACTCCTTCTTCGTTCCAACAAAGGACAAAAGATCGAAGGAGATACGGATCCTTTAAAATCAGCGAAGACTGCACGAATGATTCCACACAAATCCATTAGTCTAAAATGTTATTTCAACCGAACCGAATTTTAAAGTCAATAAGATTTGCAATAAATTGTAGACGCCTTCGTGCGAGCACATTTGCAGCCCACCCTGTACAACGCACTGGTAAGCGCATCAACCACCGCCACACACCTCACCTCTAAATTGATTTGTTATCCCATAGTTGGCTATTAATTGCACTCCAGCTACCTTACCTCATCCGCACTCTAGCATGCGCACACCGCCAAACCGAACCGACCAACCACTACGCCATTAATAGGCTTGGATGCTTCGATTTCCGCGTTCGTCAAAAGTGATTTTTGTCTGCTTCTTGTTCAGTTTTCGCTCTGGCGTGCGCAGTCTTAAGGGAGTGAGAGATGGACTTCCTCGTTGAGGACGCATAACGAAGAGAATAAATTCCGCATCGACAAATTATCAGATCTGGAAAATTCATTGCGTCCTAGATGTTTACACTGAGTAAGAGTGCACGGGCGGACCAACCACTGCTGCTGCGGCCGTAGTGGCGCAATCGCTTGCGCGTTACATGCCCTTAAGTCACTCTGGTCATGCCTAAGGTGGTAATGGATGCGTTCTGCTTCGACGTGTACACATTTTCGGTCACCGAGCAGAGATGACAAGATGCCATAAGCATAAATGGGATATGCTGCAGCTTCCTGGAGCTTCCAGAGATTCAATTTCGCAGCATGTCGCATGTATGTTTCACCCGAGTGCGATTGGATCTACTTCTGCTGTGCCGTGTGTGTGAGTTCAGGTGCAAGTGAGTTTGTCCGAAAGATGCAGGATTGTCTGTCTACCTACGGAAGCGTTAGAGCCCCGGTGGAAGTGATTTATGTGAGGCAGCTCTGAATACCATGTCAGGACGGGTTGACACATTCGGGGTTGTTTTTAGAAAATAAATGAATTCGATTCACAGAAGTACAATGAAGGCTTACGCTGTTGGACCTTGATTTGTTTTCGTGTCAGTTTCTCATTAGCAGACGATCACAATTAAGGATATCACATTTCGACAGGCATTGGAGTATGGGGTTGGTTTGAAGCGAGTACGTGCGAGTAGCTAATATGTCTGGCCTTGGCTTCATGTGAGGATCAAATCGGAATGTCAGGGTTCTGACGCGGAACCCTGTTAGCCAAGTCTATCCAAAGCATGAAACAAGTTTTGCGTTGAGTCACGGATTCGTTATGAACTTAAGGTGTTGCACACAGAGGTGTGCATTGGGTGGGGTTGCTGACAAACACGTTCCGGTTGATCTCATCTCATTGATTCCTTAAGCCGCACCTAGTCGATTGGTCTGTGTGTGCGGGTGTGGGGTGCTCTTGATGGGGAATTCTGAATTGTTCAAAGATGTTACTCGGGATGGACTGATCAATAAGCCTCTTGTTGACTGTCTTCAATTTACACGCTGAGTGTGTCCTGGTTTCCCTAAATTTTTGTGCGTCACTTTGATCGCGGGGATATTTGTGAAAAAATCATTTGTTTCAGGTTAAAACGGAAATCTTGTAACGTGGATTCTCGAGCAAACAGATCTGGAGGATTTAGAGTGATGAAAGTCGTAAAGTGATTTACGAAGCGGTTCTCCACCCTGAGACAAAGCTTGGTAGAGAAATATAGAAATCATTTTTCACATTCTCAGCAGCGTAACAGAGATTCTTTACTTAAATAAATTCGGGTATAAACCCGCACCACTTGAAAGAAAAGAATTGCCGGCGTCAATTTTTGCCCTTTATTGGGTTAAGCTATGCAAACGAGGGTGATGCCCACGATGGTTAACTGTCCCTCTCCTGCCGTGTTGTACGCCGAGTTACTATGCGTTGTTCAGCCATCCTATTGTTCTTATAAACCTGCAAAGTTAAATTAACGTGTTATTTATTATGTATATCTTGAAGATCATGGAAGGAGTGATCTTACACTGTTCTTCATCTTAAATGACAGGGTCTTGGGCAATGGCAGAGATAGTGAGGTCTGCCCTCTTCTTCGCCTCCATCCCCACGATCTCTAGGATCTGAGTATTGGCATTCGTGAATCTCATTTTTATGGCGTTGTCTGTGTGTGCTCTAACCTTAATCGCTAGCTAAATCTTGTCTCACTGTTTGCTTTTTGCAACTAGGCCATAGAGTCTGAATGATTTTGCCATATCCTCTTTGCTGACTCTAGGATCTAACACCCACTTTTTTCTTTCTAAAAGTGGTTATTTTACCTATTTTCCTTCTTATAACCTTCTTTTTTGATGACGCTACAGTCGGGGGTGGACCTGAGCCTCAGCCGACAAGCCCCTCTATCTGGCATGGTGTTTAGCCAGCTGCCTGGCACAATGGACCTAAACTGTTGGGCTAAGTGAGCAGCGACACTAGTCGCAAAGGAACTCTTTAACCTAACCAACTGCCCCCAATTTCGCACACCAAAATTTGCTTCTTATTATAATGTATAAGAAATCAAAACCTCAGCGTATCGTTATCTTCTTATCGCCCTGTTTTTAAGATTTCGTCTACAAAAATGGAACCTTTATAATTTCGGTGATTCCGTCCGTCCGTCCGCCTGTCTGTCTGTCACGCTTTTATATTTCCTACATTTATGAAAATATCGACATGAAATTTTCGAATTAGGTACTTTAGACCTAGTAATCATTTTTCATGCACCTAACTTTAAAATAAAGTGCGGCCATTTAGTCCCTTATAGGTGAAGTTGCCATAGATTTTGAAACCTTGACGCACCCTCTTGAGTGATATATCAATCGACATATTTTCTGAAATAAGGTGGAGCATTGCTTCAATACTCTTTGATTCAAAATACCGTTTGAAAAATATGAGGCTCCAAAGTTCTCCAAAGCTTCCGCCCATTCCATTTCTAAACTAAAGTTTTTAAAAATTTGAAAAATTTACAAAAACCTGAACCCATTGAGTACTTCATTTTAAAAAAATATAGTTTTCGAGATATTAGCCAAAAACGGTCAATTATCGACACGCGAATTTTAAAGATATGAAAACGGAGTTTTGTTGACCTGAACGTAAGCATTAAGAAATTATTGTAATAATTATCAAAATATCGATTTATGAGCAAATGCAGATCACGCCATCTGACTTAATGCAAGCTCCTTGAAATTGGTTGTATTATATTTCGCAATTCTGAGGGCCTCATTGATAAACTCTTCAACTACATATTTGTTTGTTTTATTAATGTATCCTACGATTTGATCATGTTCCCATTTGTTTTATCTAGAATAACTGTACCTGTTCTTTTTGGAGCATTATTGTTATTTGACATCACATTGCTAATCCTGACTTTGCCTCGAAATGAATCACGCCGGAAATCGGAAACGGTAATTGGCGACAAAGTCTTAAAAGCAACAGTAAATGTAGATACAACAGAAGATTGCAAAGAACATTGGGCCCCAATGACAACAAGTCGACAATTAACTTAAATAGGAGAATTTTAAATACCCGAAAAGAGTGAACATCACGAAGTGTACGAGGCACAAAAACGACAGCACTAAACTTTTTACATCATATGACAACTGTTAAAGATCTGGATCCCAAGATGCAAAATTCTAAAACGAACCCTCAAGCACACTCTTCACCCATAATTCGTGTGTTCATCTGATGAAAATCGAAAGCACCAGCACACTTTTAATTTTTTTCAGGGGAAATAATTAATGCAGTCAATTGTTGCTAGGAAATTGACATTGTGCACGTGAAACTGGCTATTGCATGATAATTCTAGACATCTAACGTGCAACGGTTCAAGAATTTATACAGACGAGATTTGAAATCCGTTCACATTCACCAGAGAGTAAGCTTCTGCATTGAATTATCAACCCTTCAAAAAAGCAACACCTCAAATCTTAACCCAATTTGCCAGACACGTTTTTTACTATTTTGAGGTGTTTAACTTTTTGTTCCATTTTTGACACCTAAAATGTTTGTAACAAATTCAATAAAAGCAACTGCTCAAATTTCTTTTAATTGCTTTTATTGAGGTCGCACTGTATGTGTTTTCAGAGATTTTTCTATAATGCTTAAATCTTACGTTAGTATGGATCATAATGAAGTTGGTAAACTCTTGCCGAGCATGGGACAGTTACAATAAGAATGCCTTACCCCGAATCCTACATTTCGGACGCAGGAAGTAATTGCCAGTGTAGGTTACTGCAAAGATTACTTCAGGCTTTTTTTAAATTTTTTATCGATTTATTTAATATATATATTACAACCAATTAAATTATTACAGCTGAAAGATATTAACATTGTATCACATCTCTGTATTGTAAATTGTGCGGTGGCAAACCTTTGTAATATTATAAACGAAAATATAAAATCTATCTGTCTATCTTATCAATTTATTTGCTTCAATAGGTATAAGCAGATTTTTTTTTGTCGGGGGTTTTTAAAACAGGTCCAACATACTTTTACTGAAATTTCCGAAAGAAGACCAGCAGGGGCTTCTTTAATGAAGAGTCTACATCATCAGCTTTCACTTCATCAGCACCAAATAACTGCCACCTGATACGAGCAAAGGCGAGACAGTGGCAGAGGAAGTGCTCTGCAGTGTCATCGTCTTCTCCACAGGCGTCGCTGAGGGTTCCATCGCTTCGGTCAAGCACACTTAGGTGTTTTGCGAAGGTATAGTGGCTCTTTAAAACGCCGGTAATTTGTCTGCCGTCTTTTCTGTTAAGAGATAACAAGAATGCCGCAGATTTCTTACAGACGTTGGGGAGCATGCGCTTATTCTGTCTACATCCTGGAAAGCCATGTCACCCGCGGTTGTGCTCTCGAGAGGTCCAAACATCGATGGGAGCCCTAACCATGGACGTAGGCAGTCCTAGCACAGGTTCAGGTCCTGAGAGTACCTCCTCTCATCCTCGCCTAGCAAGTTCATCGGCGATCTCATTTCCTATGATACCGTGGTGCCCCGGGACCTATACAAGTCTTAGCGAATTTGGGCTACCGATCAAATACAGAGAAGACTTGCATTCCTGAACTATCCTCGAAGTGGCCTGTGCAAGGCCTTAAGCACAGTTACTGCGAACAATTCTGCACAAATATTTGAATTTGTTTCCTTATAAGGCTCAAATTATAAGCAAATTAAACATCGACCGTAGTCTTGCCGATTCGCTTGGAATTTCGCCAGAGGATTCTTTGAATGGTGAGGAAAAACGAAACCATGCTCAACTCCATTTTCACGTCATTTTACGCCCCGAAATTATCAGCTCGAGGGAAGGTATGGTGCGCAGATTCACCAAGTTGCACTTCGGGCCATTCTTTTTTTGCAGAAAACGATCACTCGAGAACGTTCTTTCCAAACAATAAATAATTTTTTTCTTTCCAGATCTACGCCGAAAGAGAATTATTTTCAACTGGATTGTTATGGCAGAGTTGCAGCAAAAATTTCACGAAATTTCGTTGTACCCTTCGGTTTCCAGACCACAATGCATCTGATTTTTTCTTGCGGGGTTAATGCGAACAGGAATTTTACAGAACGAAATCATCAAATTTAAATGAATTAAAACAAGTGAACAATAATTCCGATTCCCACTGAACACAATAAATTATATGAATTATTAAAAAAAAAGTAATTTGAGTTTTTTAATGCAGACAAAATTCATCAGCCACACTGTGATTGACTTAGAACTGCTTAGAAATTAAACTGTGCATACTTAGAGTTATTCCCAGTATCTTATGAAATACTTAGCAGGGAAATAGTCAGTTCTCTCTGAACCTTGGTTTGAATATGTTTGATTTTCATTTGCTGCCCCAGAAGCGTACTGTTACTTCTAAGTTTTGCCGAGAATGATTTCCTCTAAGTTGTGCACAACAACACACAGATCGTTCCTTTGATTTTTTCCGGGATTGCTAATGCAACCGCACATTGGGGAGGTAGGAAACTTTAATAAAATTTCCATCTTCATTTTCAAGATTTCTCAAAGCGGTAATGATACCGCTGCACAATACATCGCATAACATCTCACCCAGACCTCCCCACGTAGCCGTAGTTGTGGTACAGCTGATAGTCACTCGCCAATATAAGATCTCGAGGTTAAGGGGAGCGGACAGCAGGAGAAAAAAAAACTGTTTTCCCGAATGGAATGGAAAACCCAGAAGGAAAGACATACTTCAATGGAAAAACTTTAATTATAACCGAACTGAGAGAGATCTTTAAGGAAAACACATTTCTATCGCCAACTACCACCACCACCATCACCACCATCACCATCACCATCAATATCATATCATCATCATCATCATCGTCGTCGTCGTCATCGTCGTCATCATCATCACGTTGTTGTGGGGACACAACCCTGCTACATGCTACATTCGTGGAAATGCGACCACAGCTTTAGCAAGACCACCACTACCATGGCGCACAATTTTCCACATGGGATAGTGGAAAACCCAGTACAGAACGCCACAACAACTATAGCAACAAAAATACTCTCAAAATGAATGCGGAAGTTTTTCTTGCCTTACGTAACTAGCTCCTCGAGTTAGTATTAGAAGATCTAACAAGTATCTAAGTATCTAACCGATGATGAAGGTGCTCTCCTCCGTTGGCGGAGGTTAGCAGCATTTGTGCAGCCACCGCTGCTGCTGCCTGCCCCAGCCAATATGCCAGCCTCTATCTGCTGCAGCAACTGCACAGTGAGTAGCGCAGCGGTTTGGTTTGGAGTTTGAGGTTTGCTTCTTTTGAAATTGAATCTAACTGGCATGTGTACATAGGATGGGAGTAGATTTATTTATCCACACACACACACACAAACGTACGCGTGCATATCTAACAGGAATGCTTCAAACGTAGGTACTACACATCCGCAGAGTTGCCTTATGATTACCGCAGTGAAATTCGTATACGGTAGGTTGTTTCTCTCTTTTTCATTATTTTACACGCTTTGGACATAAATAAATTAATTGACACGCAAAATAAGTGGTTGCGGCAATAATTGCGTTAATTACCACCACAAGCGGCTGATACAAACGCATTGAGGGGAGGAGGGGGAGTTCGATTGAAATGTTACCGCGGGAGGTGTTGTGATTGGGAAATTTTTAAATCGAATAAATGCGTACGCAAAGTAGTGAAATAAAAGAGGGAAAAAAAAAGAAAACAGAAAAAAAAAACTTTTGTGGCAGCGGTGGGATTCGAACCCACGCCTCCGAAGAGACTGGTGCCTTAAACCAGCGCCTTAGACCGCTCGGCCACGCTACCTCACAATTCACCGTTAGATTGAAAAAGCTGATGACCAAAATACATACGGTTAATCATTTCCTAAGATTATGCAAGTCTCATGTTCTTTTAGCTTCTCGTTCAGAAAACTGCAAGGAAATATGAGGAAAATAGTGCTGATGTAGGCAATGAACTCAAACTCCACAAACAAGTCAAATTTAGGCCACGGTTTTCAGTTTGGGGCCATTGGCAGATGGCATAACGCTGGTCTTAAGCCGCCAACCAGGAAGAGATTGGTGCGAAATGTTAAAAAAAAAAATTGTTCACTGCTCCATCTCTTTCGGGTCACTGACAATGCTCGAAGAGTATAACTGTCTAGAAAAAGCTTCTCAATCTTGCCGTTCGGAGTCGACATTTAACTGTGGAGGGAAATCACTTGTGAGAGAACAATAACACGCACAACACGAGTGGTTGCTGAGAAGCTAGGCCCAGGACCACCTCAGACTGAAGCGCCGCCATTATTATTATTATTATAATAGACAAAACTCAAGCCCATAAAAAAAAATCAGCATTTTGGTTTCTTTTCTTAAATGTTGCCAAACTCTTTCTAGAGCACTTACCCACAAGAAGTGCAATAAAAAACACAGACCAGTAATACCCGTTTTACGAAATATATCTGATTATCGGAGAAAATTGGAAGAAGCTTCGTTGACGTCAAAACTAACCGACAATATTTGCATAAAAGATTGTATAGAATTGAATCGGCAACGTGATGTCACCTCAGCTATCAGGGTTTAGCAAACGTTTGTGTTTGACACATGTGTTGGAACTTTGTTCGCATCTGCAACTGTGTGTGGTGTTCCTCATGCGTTTGGTGCAATTAACCGTAGGTACAGACTCTACCCGTTGCAATAATTCTGTAATTCATTTTATCGAAACCGTTATTGCCGTATACAAATCTGGTATCAAGCTAAGAATCAAATAATTCAGTCTTGCCACTGCTGGAGTTTCTGAACTCCCGACCTGTCATCCCTAAAGCAGACAGTAACAGGGGACAGAAATCTATTCTAATGCTGGATTTTAAACAGTTCCTTTATGAATTTTGCGAAACTTTTACCCAAAAAACCTACTGGAAAGGAACATTAGGATCATGTTAGTCCTTTGTTACAAATCGAAATGTTGGAAAGACAAAGACTTTCCCGCAAAGTAAGGCCGGATTTTAGCTCATATTTACTAGAGAATCAATAGGAGAAGATGACATAATTACCAACGAAGACTTTAGCAAACCGCTGACTGCTTTAAAAGCAGTTAGCCAAGATGTAGGCTCATATTTTTGCCAGAGCCTGTCTGCTACAAAATAACACCTGACGTTGGATTTTTAAAAGTTAACAAAGTGAGGGCACCATTTCTTTGAAAAGTTAAGGGATGCGTGAAGTTGGGATTTTAGACACTGCGTTGTGTAAGATGTGTGTAGCGGTGGTTCTAAAGAAAAACGCAATTAGTACCATGTACCGTTTTGATACACAGCTCTGAAAGGAAAAGAAATGGGCGTTATAAGATTTGTGTTTACTTAGATTAGAGCCATCCTGTAGAGCTTAGGAACACCGCTAACAGGATATTTTTTCGAGAGATTTCAAAAAAGGTACTCCCAGAGCTCGATGTCTGGCTCTAGCCAGTGCAGAGCAGGTACAAAGGAAGTGAGACTGGGTCTGTCATTCTGATCCGACATCACAAGCTACGGCAGTGGTCGTTAGGGGGGATGTCCTGCGTGTTCGTCTATTGATCATTGACCCGTGATGATCCCTTGCGACCTCGGTCGAAGTCCTGTATATATACATATATATATACATATAATATATATATATATATACATATACAGGGTGGGCCAATTAAAAATTTCTTTTTAAAAATGCAATAGATTAAACAAATTTTTTTGCATGTATTATGAAATACAACGTAATTCAAGTGGCTGCCTCGGCTGACTTCGCAGAAGCTCATTCTGTCACCCCAATTTTTCATGACCTTCTTGATGGTTTCGGGTTGTAGCTCACGGATTGCTTGGATGATATTGGCCTTAAGTTGTGCTCGATCGTTTCCGGACTGTTGACATAACATCGCTCCTTGACAGTTCCCCACAAAGGAGTCAAATTGCAGCTCCGAGGTGGGCAATTGACATCGCCAAGACAGCTGATAATACGATGGGATGGGCTGTGTGGCATAGCGCGCCATCCTGTGTGAAACAGAGGTCGTATAAATCCATGTCTTCAATTTCAGTAAAAAAAAAGACGGTTAACATGGTTTTGTAATGCTCACCGTTGACCGAAACGATGTTCCCAGCCTCATTTTCGAAAAAAAATGGTCCAATGATCTGTCACTCTCTGTGGACGCATTGGCATCTCGGCAATTACGTGCGAGTTTTCCGTTTTCCGAGCCCCAGATGCGGCAATTTTGTTATTGTTTGATAACGTAGCCACCGAGATGAAAATGCGCCGCGTCACGTCAGAAAAGATGATTTTTCTCCCAAAATCATTGTCCTCTTCAAGCTGCTCTAAGATCCAAACTGCGAAGCGATAACGAAGCGAATGGTCGTGTGCCTTCAATTGCTGAGTCAATTTACCTTTTAAGCGAATGATCCGAGATCTTTGTGTAGAATTTTTCTTAGGCTAGTGCGTGAAATGTCGAGCTGTTGAGATCGATGGTGTGGCGATTTGATGTTCATGAAATGAGTCTCACATTCTCGGCCTTTCTTTCCACATTCTCATCTGTGCGCACTGTACGACGACGGAGACCATGAGTCTTGTCCACTAGTATACCAGTCTTACGGACTTTTTGCACAAACTTGCGTACAGCAGTCGCGGTGGGTGCTCCATTTCGGCCGAAACTTCTTTTCAGAAAATGTACTGTTTGAGCTACACAGCACTCACTTTGGAAATAGGCTTTCAATATTTCCGAACGTTATTCAAGCGCAACACGACTCAGTTCATTCCGCGGAGATATTATACTGGCTTTCTGTCAGGATTATGAGTGGGAAACAGCTTTTCGTGTCGGAATTGTCTATTATGTATTTAAAAAAAACACTAGATGACCCACCCTGTACACATTGTACTTTACGGCACATTCATTGCATCCGTTGATCCTAAACTTGCGAGTTCGTCAGCTTTCCCATTCCCCTGAATGCTACTATGTCCTGGAACCTCAACTAAGGTAACGCTTTACTGTTATTTCATTTCAGTGCTGTCAGTATTTTCTACTGGAATTTCCCACACTGGGGAAGAAAAATTACCATACAGCTCAAAGTTTACCACTTCCCAAAAAATGTGCACTTTGTCATAAAAACTGTTAGGAGTGTTTAATTATTACTGCGTTTTGCCAAAAAAGGTAATACCACACTCTCTGCAGTCAGTCACTCTTTGAACTAAGTCTGTTCCAACACTCACATTATTAAAGAACACAACCAAATGGAAGGGTATTTTTTCAAAAGGAAGAAGGAAAAAAGGTAAATTTACCACGACCTGGCAGCACTGCTATCAAGGCCCTATATAGGGACATCTAGGTCTTTTGAGAAAGGGCTTGTTTTCCTGAATTGCCTTCTAAGTCAAAACCCTTCGTTTTATTTCTGCGGTGGTGTCATTGTTTGAATTGTCTCCAGACTCTCACCTAAACTCAAGGGTAAAGCTGTCTACAGTGATGTTCTGTTCTGTCCAAGACTTCGGTGTTGGTTGACATTTTTCGTTGGCGTCAGATACTCTGTCCTGCCCTCATTCACCGCAAGACCCATTTTTTATTGATTCACTTTTCCAGAAAGTCTCAAGGCCATTTTTTCGTTTTGGCCCGACCGCTGAAAAAGATTGGTCCCGATTTGTCCTCGATCTGAAACCCGGAAAAGTTTTCCCCCATTCTGTTTCACAAGTTCATAGAACTCTTCTCCCCCACAGGGAACGAGAGAACATCAATCGTTTCATTTGTCTGCAACTCGAATCAAAGTCGAAAGATAATTTGGGGCGCATTTCTGTTCATTCAAACGAGCCGAATCCTCTGCACGAATGCGATTCCTATCAGCGTCAGCACGCCACATCTGCGATGTCGACCGATTAAATGACATCTTTATGTCAAGTCGTCAAACTATCACCGCTCTTCCTCCTCCCACCCAGGCTCTGGACTCCGTGCGAGTGTAGTGCATACGCAAGTCTAAGACCCCATACGACATCCCGGAAACGAATCTCCTGTCCCCCAAATGTGTATCTTCAATATGCAGTCAACTGTGTGTACCAGGTACGCGTATAGATGTGTCTGGTTCTCCGGCTGCCGCTGCTGTTTCTGTCTTTCTGGCTGACTGGCTTCCTGGGTTGTTTTGGAGGGCCTTCTTCTGTGTGTACCCACGCTCATGTTCATGTCCAACATATGTGCTGCAACCCATTGCGGCTGCTGCTGCTGCTGCTGCTGCCGCCACAAATGTTGATATGGATTAGTTATGTTGCCATGTGTGACACTCTTTCGATAGACAACAACGAGATTCAATTTCAACGTTGCAGCCCAAAGACCGGGACAAGACGCAGCAAAACCAAGAAAAAAAAAGCTCCACACAGTCACGTTGTCTGTCCAGCATCTCAGTGACATACCGTTACTGTGGGAACAAATCACACTTCCGCCAGGATACCCGATACTAATTTTATTGCCCGAACAAGGACGCCGCACACGATGTAACTGGAGAAGGTACAGGGACCAAAGCGAGTACTGGGCGAGCGGTCAATATGGATCAAATTCTATAGAATTCTATTTCATCCTCCCGGTGCACATGGGTGGGAATCTTGTGGCAAACTATGGGAAATTAGGATAACTTACCTGGATCCCGGATCCCCGCCCAGAGACCATCGATGAGTTATCAAATTGGTATGCCCTAGCGCCGGGGTCTGTTCCAGCGCCATTCATAATTGGCAATAAATTATCCGTTTTATTGCGGTCCGCTGTGCGGGCCATCGCCTGCATTGAAACCGTCCGTGATTCGTGGCCCTAGCTTGCAATTGTCATCTTGGATGTCATAAATTTCCGTTAAGTTATGACTTTGCTGATTTTTTGTTTGTTTCCTCTTTGTAGTGGTCGCAGGCGTAGGTAGAGGGAAAGATGATAACCTCATAGAATAATGAACGTACACATGTCCTTACACTTTCACAGGGTTTGTTGTGTCACTTTCACTCGCTGCTCGGCAGTGGGTCCTTGGCGGTGCGATGACTTTCTCATTTTCGGTGGTTTTGTCATTTTGTTTTTTCCAGTGTGACGTCTTCATTTTCACATTTTCCGGACGATTTCGCTCGAAATCACTTATGATCTTTGTTTTGACAGTTTAATGGCCGTTTTGAGATTGAGTTATGACGGCGCGGACCTGGAGAGGAAGGTTTTGTTGCCGGTGGGCATGTGCATGTGAGGGCTGAATCGAATCATGTAGACATGCCATCACACCTCCTGATGATTGTATGCAGGAGGACTGTAGCACTTTTGAAAATTTTGATTCTTCTCTAAAATGAGGGAGAGCGGAGTTGATTACTTTTGACATCTACTTCAGGCAAGGGTTCCTGACTAAAAGATCGGTATAATTTCCTGTTTATCAAGTGAGTTAACAAATCAGACGACTTTGGCCATTTTGAGTCACTTGGAAAAGAAAACAATAGCAGATAATTCAAAAAGGTGGAAGACAGCTGCAAATTCCACTGAGCAAACTTCAAGTGCCTTTTTAAGCCGGTGATTTTGAAAAATATGTCCACCATGGCGATTTCTGACGCATGTCAGCCGAGAGACAAAGATTTCGACCACTTTCGGCCAAGTATTTGACACGGATATTGCTGGTTTCCTATGCGTCGATTATTGTTGATTTGTCAGCCCAGACTAGGGACTTTTTGTATCCACAAAGAAAATAAACAAAAGGCACATCTTGGAGACCAATTTAGTGGTCATCAGTAAGTTTGCTGTATGACGTAGCGCCATCCTGCTGGAACCACATCTCTTCCATCTTCATCCCGTATAATCGGGGAACGAAAATGTCGGTAAAAATTTGTCTATAGCTAATACTGTTAACCGTAAGAATCAGATTAGCTTAATTTTTGAAGAAAAAAAAAAGGTATGGTCTGTTGGCTCCACCCATTCACAGACCATACTAAACTGTGCATTTTTCGGGAGTAACGGTGTTTTGATAATCTCCTGTGGTTTTTCTTCGCTTCAAATGCGACAGTTTTGCTTTGCATGACCCAATGAGTCTCATCGTTGAACACAATTTTTCCGTAAAACTGCGGATCCAACGCCCGTTGATACTGCCAAAATTTCGACACAAACGATTGTCCCTCGGATTTAGGTCAAACCAAGATCTTTTCGTAACATTTTCGGACCAAGGACCTAATCCGTTGTGAATGACGTCAAACTTTAAATTTGAATCTTCTCTTACACACTCCTGAAGCAGGTCAATATTTTCTTCAGTATACGTTCTTTTTATGGATATCAATGAAACTGTATCTTGCAAAGCAAATGTTGTCCGAAAACTGTCAATAATACGCTGAATAGCAGTCTCAGATGATCGATTATGTGGGTTGTATGGTGCAAGTGCTCTATAACTTTGGCGCACAACAGAGTTGTAGAAAACTGCAAGCTTTTGATTTTAAAAATCAATTGGCGCCGCACAAAACATTAATTTTGGAACCAAATTTGTTGAAGCGTGTATATCATCACAAAAAATTGCAAAAACCGCTGAATAAAAATGAAAATAACAGTTTGCAAGCTGACAATTGGTTTGACAGATATAAATGCTAATAACACGATTTGGGAATTTGGTGCGCAAAAGATCGATTGTGGCATGGGCTGTACGGCATGTGACGCCATCTTGCATGAACCAGGGGTCATCCAAATCCATGTCTTTCATGGAATTTCACATTGAATTTCAGTAAAAAAAAAGTCGGTTAACATGGCTCTGTCGCCCACCGCGCCCCTCCTTGACCGAAATGTTGTTCCCAGCCCCATTTTCGAAAAAAAAATGGTCCAATGATGCCACCACTCCACAATCCGCACCAAACTGTTACTCTCTGTGGATGCATTGGCTTTTCGACAATAACGTGCGGGTTTAGCAAACTTCCAATCAGTCACAAAACATCGACCGGCATCTCCTCGTTTTGAGAACTGCATTATCCTGGATTTGGTTCAATAAATGTCACAGCCCGAAACCTCTTTACTTAACTCGAGAAGATCTTTAGCGCTCTGTGTGACAGTTCGGCCGTTGTTACAATAAAATAGGTAAACAATCGAACGTGCTCCGCTGTTCGATCTTGAATCAGATCGTGCTTATCTGATAGAGAAATGATTCTAATGGGATGAAGCACCTATTACGTCATAGGTGTGGTGTTGAGGCAATAAGCCCCGGAAATGAGATCATTGACCGAGTTCATCGCTCTCGCATTATTATCGCGAATCATCTTCATTATCTTGTTAAATCTTATCAGTCTTCCACGTTGTATAGAACCGCATTGGAGTCGACTTTTTTTTGCATTATATGGATTACCTCAAAAAAGTTTGAATACAAATTTCGACTGCTTGTATGTAAAGGTAGCCCTAAGCGACGAACATGCTCGCCGAACTTGCTCGTTTGCGTTATCCCCTACACGGCGAACACATTTGGCGAACATTAATTTCGTGTTGTTTCTTCAAACCGTCAACATGTGTGATAGGGAAGCGCAAGTGGTGAATTCCTCGATAAAATCGTGGCTGACTGTTGATATTGTGCTTAATCCGCGGTATGCACTCGGCGACGTTCACAGCAAAAATGAAGTTTGCTCGTGAACATGGCCCTACACGGCGAACATCAATGCCAACGAACACGACAAAATCGAAATTTTTCGCCAACAGCGAGCGGCTCGCGAACCAGTCCATACACGACGAAAATGCGACGAGCAAGTTCGACGAGCATGTTCGTCGTTTAGAGCTATACCTTAAAGCAAGTTTTCTTATCCAGGATGGCGGATAAGAATCGTTAAGATTTATTTGATGAATAACATTTTTCTTTATGATTTTATTTAACTTTGGCATTTATCAAAATTTAGATTATGTTTCGGAAACACAGCCTTGGCCAAATGTAAAAAGCTCTCTTTAAGATTCGTCATATCTTCAAAAAGCAAAATAATTAATGAAATTAAATAAAAATCATTTACAACCTCAGATAGTGTTGACGAAAACCATAAAATTCAAACTAACTACTTCCGATAAGTGGCAGCAAAGACAAAAAGATAAGGGTACCTAGTGCATGTGGTCAAGGGTGTATGTTCGCATTATGTTTTAAAGATAATATCTCTCAAACGGTGCCCATTTTTCATTAATAATAATAATAATGGTGGCGCTACAGTCCGAGGTGGACCTGGGCCTAGCTTCTCAGCAACCACTCGTGTTGTGCGTGCCTATTGTTCTGTCACGAGTGGAGAGGACCTACAGTTTAATGCCGACTCCAAATGGCGAGATTGAGAAGCTTTTTCTAGACAGTTATACTCTTTGAGCATTGTCAGTGACTCGAAAGAGATGGAGCCGTGAAAAGATGTTTGATGTTTTTTCGAGATTTGAACCGACGACCTCGAGCATAGGTGTCGACGCATCTACCCACTACGGCACGACGCCCATTTTTCATTACTTTTCTTAAGATGTCAGGTCCCAGTGCCCTCACTTCTTCCAGGATATTGGCCTTAAGCTGTTGTCTGGTTCTTGGCTTATTGGCATACAGCTTACTTTTTAGGTAGCTGTTAAAACAGGTGAACGCGGTGGCCAGTTAAAATCAGAAAAATGCGATATAATCCGATCACCAAAAATTTCCCTCAGGAGAGTCATAGTTGGACGAGCTGTTTGAGCTGTAGCTCCATCTTGTTGCAACCACAATTCTGAATTGTCCTTCACCTCTGGCCTTAAACAATTTTTAATCATTGTCCGGTATTGAAAGCCATCCACATTAACCGCAACTCGTTCATCGTTTTCGAAAAAATATGGTCCAATGATTCTTTCTAAGGTCATCCCACACCATATTGTGCATTTTGTAAGAGGGTGCAATTGAGGTTCAATCATTATTTTTGGATTTTCGATGCCCCATATTCTGCAATTCTGTGTATCCACATTACCAGTGAGGTGAAAATGGGCCTCATCGCTCATTATGAGAATAATCCCGTTGTTCTCTCGGAACATACCTTGAAAACGCCCAACATACTGAATGCGTATTTGTGGATTATTTGCTTTCAACTCATGAACCAGTTGAATCTTATATGGAAAAAGGTATAACTGCCTTCAAATTCTTTGCAAAGACCGCCTGGACATCACCAACTGCTGAAAACGTCGTCTGGTGGAAGTTTCGGGGTTTTACTCAATACTTGCTTGCTCATTTTGAACTATACGAGGTCTTCCAGCACGCGGATGATCACAGATAGTCCCTTGTTGCTGAAAACACTGGACCAATCGGTGAATTGTTGGACCACTAGCCCCATTTCGAACATGCAAGAAATTTCGATACAATATTTGCGTCTGAATAATTGAATGACGACTTTTAAAATAAATTTGAACCACTTTGAATGTTCTGTGCTGAATCTTTTCATCATAAATTTCCCAAGTTTTTCAAAGCAAATTCTGAAAAAAGAAGAAATACGTAAACAAAAAAAAGTATTCAATAATTCAATTTTAGAATTTCTTATGCGCCACCCTGTATTCACTCAGAAGTGGAGGGGACCTACAGTTTTATGCCGACTCTGAAGGGCGACTCTTGATAGTTACATATACAGCCTTGGTCAAATGTAATAGGCACCCTTATCCTTTTGTCTTAGCTGCAAAATAATCGGAAGTAATTAGTTTGAATTTTATGGTTTTCGGCGACACTATCTGATGTTGTATACGGTTTTTATTTTTTAACCCATTTAGTTTTTTTGCTTTTTGAAGATAAAACAAATTTTAAAGGGTGCCTAACACATTTGGCCAAGGCTGTACTCTCAGAGAGTTGTCTATGTGACGCAGGAGTGGTGAAACCGTGAATTATGGAAGTTGTTATGTGCGGAAACGAATCTAGTAATATGGAAGCAGACAATTAACTGGAATTCCTCATTTCATTGGTCATTGAATCTCTGCCAGAAGGATGCCATTAATGCCAGGTTTCCTATCTCATCTGGTACCTCGGTTTTTATCGATCATCAATACCTTCAAAAAAGTTTAAAAAAAACTGATTCCCACTGTCCTAGAATTCGAAGGACTTTCTTGTAAAAAAGGGTCTAGAACAAATCATGAAAAAAAAGAAAAAAAAATTGAAATGGCAACACTGAAGGTATTTCATTGCTCTTTCATGTCTAAATGCCTTATCGCTGTAAATTGATTTTATTTCCTCTTAAGTTGTAAGACAAACACAAACCGGGATAACAAATTACATATAAAGATTGTAACCAAGAGCCATGTGATCTTCCTCATCCACATCTTCATCGATGCTCTGCTCACATTAAAGCACGAAATGATGAACTAACACCACGGCTACACGTCGGCCGCAATGCCAGAGAGGAGGCAAAAGATCAACGGCTTTTGCACCATCGACAACCACGGCGACGAATTACGATGATAATGATGTTGACGATGATCATGGCAACACTGATGATGATGATGACGACGACGACTACGACGACGGCGACGACAACGACGACAACAACAACAACAACAACGACAGCAACCACGACGACGAGTCAACACACAGAGAGTAGTATAGTACGTCACAGGGTGAACGTACTCGCGGATGTTAGTGGGTCACTATTTGTACGGTCGTTGAACTCTTGGCCTCTCGTGAGAATGATTACTCTTGCAGTGAGTCCAACTCGTTTATGCTCCCTCTCTCTGTACCGTAGTTAGCAGCAGCATACATACACACGACTACACACTTGATTTCCTTCATCCGTGCCTCTGTGTGCGTCCGGGTTCTCTTCATCCAGTCGCCACATGGTATCTCGCCCCCAGTGGGAGGGGGTAGTCACCACGTATGGCTTGTAATATTCAGCGATCGAAGAGTGGAAGTTCTCTTTTCCAAGAACCTTCATGGGTAGGAAGTGATTTTCATCTCACCAAGCAAGAGAGCCGGTCTTATGTAATAGACCGAGCGTTGATTGAGGCTGATCTTAAGTGGAATTCGGATGAAGAGCGGCAGCGACTGCGACAGCAGCAAAGCAGGAGGGGGCCAATTATCAGGTAATTTGGGATTATTTTCTTTTTTTTTTTTTCAGTTTTCGTTTTTTTTGTATTTTCTGGCTTAACGATGGAAGAAGTGCAGTTGGGTTGGTGGACCTCTTCTGATAGAAGCTTCGTGTTAGCGTGTACTTGATGCGGTACGTAACTCCGTGACGACGACGGGCTAGGGTTTGATAGGGCGGAAAAGATGCAACTGCTTGTTTTCAAAAGGCACCTCTTCAATTTATTCATAAGGGCCTTAATGAGGTCTATTGAATCTGTTCCGTCTTGCTTCTGTAGGTAGACAAGTGATGACAGCGTCGTGGGAGGTGTAGGGAGCGTCAGGGGGATTTTGGACTGTCAGAATTTTAACTTTGTGGAAGTTATTGTAAAAATTAAAATATATGTAAGACTAAGATAAGTTATAGCAGTTTTTAGCAATTTCTAGCAGTTTCTAGTAGTTTAAAGCAGACTCTAACAGTTTATAGTAGTTTCAAGCAGTTTCTAGCAATTTCAAGTATTTTCTAGTAGTTTCAAGCAGATTCTAGGAGCTTCTAGCAGTTTCTAGTAGTTTCTAGGAGTTTATAACAGTTTTCTCTGAAGTAGCCTGCATTTTTTCTGGTCGCTTTAGTTGTGGAAAAAGTCACATCTCAGTAAAAAATTTGGTAAGTCATCTGATGAGCGGTTACAAAATGTGTTCCAGTTCAGATTGCTTCGGAATCATGTAGTGCACGGCCTGCTGTCAGTTTGACGTTGGTCGCATGAGATCTGCATTAGCACTTTGAAGCTTAACTTGTTGCGCTAAATTTTAGGTGGGCTAAAAAATCGGTCTATAAACAAGCACAATTTTAGTAGGCCATTAAGCTTACGGCTTTATTGAGTCCAATTAACGACGCTATCGGAGAAGGTTCAGTAATTCATGACATTCGTGAATATTCAGGACAGTAATCCTGACCTTATACGGTTCTAAAACTAATCACTTTTATCCTGATTAAACTACTGCTCACTTCAAGCGTCGGTGTTCACAATATCGATGGATTCATTTTTCCTATGGGTTTTTAATTAATTACTGTCATTCGTAAAAAATCAGTTCTAAAATGATTCATATTTGTCTCATGTTGTCTTCAGTGAACCGCTTGTTCCATTAAAGAGGTCGCGGGAGTAACGCACGAACGAGAGATCTCCAGGTCACTCGATCCTCCGCCATCGACTCTAACTCATCATGAGCTATGTCCAAGCGCAACTAGGCCAGCGTTTGGATTTGATCCAACCATCTCTTCCTGGGTCTGCCAAGCGGTCGCCTACCTGATAGAATCGCATTCCAGGCACACATCGGAAATCGTGATGATGGGGACATTCGTGCCACGTGACCAAACCATTGAAGTACAGCCCTTTCCGTTCGAAAAAGCAGCTACCCAACATTGAGTTCCTCGCGCACTACCCCGGCGAGTAATTCCCATAACAGCACTAAGAAATTTCATCTCGGCAGCTTTTACTAGATTTGTGGTCATTCAAAATATTTTCTTCTTTTTTAAGCTTAAAACTATTGATGTGTACGAGTATGTAGATCAATTTAGAGTGGACAAGTTGCAGCAAGATGCGACTGCTGGTATAATACAGGGAGTAATGAACGAAATCGTAAAAAATCTTGGTTCATTTGGAGGATAACTTAATACCACTAGTGAGAGAATATTAGAACGCGCAACACGAGTGGTTGCTGAGAAACTAGGCCCGACTTCACCCCGAGCTGTGGCGTCATAGTAAGTTTAATTATTACTATTGTTTTGAATATGATTCTTGGAGCCTAGAGGTCCTATTTTCTACTACATTTTTCAGTGCCTTAGGAGGGCGCCGTGGCCGTGTGGGTTTGGACTTTCAAATCTAGGTTCAAATACCAGTTCAGAAAGCATATTTTCAAAAAGATGCTCAAAGAATATAACTGTCTAGAAAAAGCTTCTCAATCTCGCCGTTCGGAGTCGGCATTATACTGTAGGCCCCTTCCACTCGTAAGAGAGCAATAGCACGCAGAACACGAGTGGTTGGTGAGGAGCTAGGCACAGGTCCATCTCCGACTTTAGCGCCCCCATTATTATTATAATTATCCTAGGTTGAATTTCGGCAGAAATCCACTAAATGTTGGCTTTCAAGTGATCCAACGACACTTGTTTATCGCTATAGCATAGGAACTAGTCCAGAGTTGCCATATCACATGGTCCTGGAGGCCATTTGTCTGGACCATTTTGCAACAAAATTAGCTTAGGAAATGCCTCTTGCAATAAATTAACTGTGTTGCGTATTGTGTGGCACGTACCCGTCCGTATTATCTGAAATAGAGCTTTTTCTGATTTTCAGTGATCGTTGTTTTATACTACTCTCAATTTGAGAAACAGCACACCAAACAGAGACATTTTGTGAGTGTAACGGTGTCTCCATTGTAAAAACATTCACGGCAATTAAAGAACAGCCGAAACGAACTGGTCTAAGGGTATCGAGGAAAAATCGATCCAACGCCCATCATCCAGGACAAAACGACACCTTCGACAGCAAATATTTTTAGGTCTTTATGGAGTCGGTTCATCCCCAGACAAACGTGAACACCACAAGCGATATTTTGGTGGAGGAACGTAGAATAGCCATTGAAAACCGCTGCTACTTCAGTTTGTCGAAGCAACTTGGGTCAGAGTCTGTAACTCGAAAGACCAAAATCGTATTCTTCAAAATGTTTGTCTCAGCAGTTTTGTTATGGGAGCTAAAAGTTGGACGACAAGCAGGACGTCGAACAGGTTATTCTTGGTGCCTTCGTACGAAATTTTACGTCGAGTATTAAATCTTCGCATTCATTAAATAAAAAGCTTCGTGGCAAGCACTAAACACATCCGATCCGTGTGGTATCACAAAGGGCCTAAGTTGGCCTAAGTGTGTGATGCAGTCAGAAACTTTAATCTAACCCAACCTAACCTAATGTTAAGTCTTCTCTGCAAGAAAGCCACAAAATTAAAAAAAAAAAGAGTCTTGATAATGAATCCCCTTCTGCTTTTCTGCTGTTGGTGCCGCTATCGGTCTTTTTGTCCGAAATGAAACACCCCCGCGACTGATGTATGCAAGTTTGTGCAAAAAGTTCGTGAGACTGGTATGCTAGTGAACAACACTCATGGTCCCCGTCATCGTCGTCGTACGGTGCGCACAGATGAGAATGTGGCTGCTGTGACCGAGAGTGTGAGACTGAATTAACGAACATCAACTCGCCATCGATCTCAACAGCTCAACATTTCACGCACTAACCTGAGGAAATTCTGCACAAAGATCTCGGATTATTAGCTTGCAAGATTCAGTTGACTGCACTCAGCAATTGAAAGCGCGCGACCATCCGCTTCGTTTGCATCGCTTCGCAGTTTGAGCTTTAAGTTTGAGCAGCTTGAATTGGACAACGATTTTGGGCGAAAAATCATCTTTTCTGACGAGTCGCATTTTCATCTCGAAACAATATTGCCGTATCTGGGGCTCGGAAAACGGAAAACCCGCACGTTTTTGTCGAGAGAGTGACAATTTGGTGTGGATTGTGGAGTGGTGTCTTAATTGGACCATTTTTCTTCGAAAATGGGGCTGGGAACAACGTTTTGGTTAACGGTGGGCGTTACAGAGCCACGTTAACCGACTTTTGTTTTACTGAAATTGAGGACATGGATTTGGACGACCTGTGGTTCATGCAGGATGGCACGCCATGGCACACAGCCCATTCCATCGATCATTCGCCGGCTTAACGATCGATCATTTGCCGTCTTAACGATGTCAATTGGCCGCCTCGGAGCTGCGATTTGACTCCTTTGGAATTTTTGTGAGAGGATCCATAAATGACCGATATTATGTCAACAATCCAGAAACGATTAAAGCACTTAAGGCCAATTTCATCCAAGCAATCCGTGAGCTACAGCCCGAAACCATCAAGAAGGTCTTGGAAAACTGGGGTAGCAGAATGCGGTACTGCGAAGACAGCCGAGGCTTTTCATAATTAATCGGAATGTTTGTTCTTAGGCCATAAAACATGAAAAACATTTAATTTTGTTAATTTTATTGCGTTTTCAAAAAGAAATTTGTATTTGGCCCACCCTTTATGAGTGATTGTGATGCAAAAAATTGTAGATTTCAATTATCAACTCAACGCTCTGACAAAGCCAACATTTCTAAACGGAATATCGCATTTATCCACTATCGACGGTAATCTTCATTTTGCAAATTGTCTCCATAATCACGTTTTTGAAATCTACGAATATTCCGCTACAGAAAATATTGTAAAACTGTATCAGAATTTAGACCTAGCACGTTCAAAGTCAGTATCTTACAAGGTTTGCAAGCTTCAACTAGAATTATACCCTTTTCTTTTTTCACAAACGAAAATTCGGACTGTTTGCTCCGTTTGAGGGGCCAATGACCCGACAATCACGAACTCTACTTGTCATTTGAAGTCTGAACCACATCAAATAAATTGGTAAAGTCGCTTCAGCTACAGATAGCTCGAACAATACATATCGCTAATTTCTTTGCAAATTAAATTCTGTTCGTCATGGATCATGGACTTCTATTTATTGTACTGCTGGATGCCTGAATTAGATTGAAAAAGGGCCAACTTCTTAAAAAATGGTCTCCTCCAAGACAAGGTTTTGTTCTGTTTCAAACCGACGAGTGATTTGTTTAAAGTTGATATCGTCTTTTAATTAAATTCCCATCCACACGTTCGTCACAAGAGCATCAAATTTGTAATTCAAAGCGAAATCCAGGGACAAAGCTTTCAAATTTCCTTTCTTTCTCTGGCGTGGATCTAAAAATAACATTTCACCGCAGAAATGCATAAAACCCACCGAAGTCGGTGTTCTAAGACCGGCGGTTCTCTTACCAAAAAATGTGTCTAAATTTAGATTCCCCACACAAACGCACATTCAATCCCATACACATTCACATCAAATCTCCATAAATCCTCTAATCATCCGTCCATCCATCCATCCATCCATCCACACATTGACAACTACCATTGAACTGCAATCATTTCTTTTTTTTTTTTTTTCTTGTTCGTCTTCAAGCAACAAATAAAAGGAAAATAAAATAAAAAAAAAGAAAAATAAGGAGAGACGAAACGAATTGTAAGATTTCCCTCTGCATTTCCCACCTACCCCCCCGAAATGTGCCGCCCATCGAGCCCCACACTACCAAGAAACTTTATTCCCCGCATTCAATGCCTTCCAGTGCCCATGATCCAAGTCGAAAACTACATATAGCAACAGCGACATGGACACGGGGAACACACAAACCGAACGTTGCGCGGCCATTCACCTCCCAAAAAATTCGGTCCGCCACAGAATACGTCTCTGGGTTCTTCTTTGAAATGTTTTATTTTTTTTTTATTTCTCTGTTCCTCCACTTGGTCGGCTTGTGTGGATTCCATATGGGCCCGGCTGCCCATTTTCCCCCAGCGTACACCGCCCCAACGCCCCACACCGTGCCACTCCATCGACAGTCGCAGTCGCTTACCACCGTTTTCTTTATGGTTTTCTTTTTGGCATTAAACAAATGCCAAGAAGTAACTACCAACAATTACAATTAAAATAGAGTACATACGAGGCGGCGACGCGACGGTGCAAAGGGGGCGACCAAGCGCGGAGGGGACCCAATCAAGAAGGCGAATACACCCGAAAAAATAAGAACGAAGTGAATGTGAATATGTAATGAGTGAAGAGGAAGAAAGGAAATTGGGGAATTCTCTCGATCTGGCCACGGCTCTGGCTGAGGCACTAAATCTCAGCAATCGAAAAGGTGAACATCCCTGTTGTTCCCAGAGTCATCAATGTCCACTTTGAAGGCACCAAGCGTAAGGAAAAAATCAACCATATCAACCATCGTCCAAAAATGGCAGCCATACAGAGCAAAAGGAGGCAGGAGAGACTGAGAACAAAAAAAGTGGGCAAAAAATATTCGAAAAAAAAAGCATACGCACTTGGCGTCCGCACACACCTCTCACCACACACGATCGGGGGGATGGAATGCATTTAATTTGGCTCGCTGGCCACAGAAATTGGGGAGACGACGACGCACGAAACAAGGAACCCCAAAAAGCATGTGCATCTGTTGCAAAACCCTGCTGCATCCATGGGAATCTCAACGCGGTGCAATTCACTTCCTTGTTGTGTTGCCACAATCAAAAGCCTCTCAACCGAAGAGCGCTCACGAACGACGATCAAAAGAGAGTCGGCAGTTTCCACCAACCAGCTGATGGTGCCCCTGGCTCCGTAGCATTTTATTTCGCAATGGCAACACTCTGCCGAAGTCATGCAAGCATAACTATCATATGATTTCTCGGCCCATGACTAACCACTGTGCAGTTCGGCGGGCCCCACAACATCAGCTGTTTCGACTTTTGACACTGATCCTCTTAATGCTTTGCTCACAGATACACACAACCGAACGCGGAAGTCCCACGTCCAAGTACCTCAGCCCGACTTAAACATGAACCACTTACGCTCTCTCAAAGAGAGCCGCGCACATGGGGAGAGAGTGAGCGCGCGAGTGAGCGAGAGAGCGAGAGAGAAGCAGAGTGAAACTGAGAAAAATGAATAAAATAAAACTCGTTCCACGATCTGTTCATGATCTTCACCTGAAGCTTCAGAGACAAAAGCAAAATAAATCATGATCCTCGAAGTTTTTTCGATTTGTCCACTCTCTGTCTCTGTTGTGATTCTCTTAAGCGTGCTGTCGGCGACTGATGGGGTGGGGTAGACTCGTGTTGGATTGCCCTCGACATGCGCACCCCATCGAGATAATAATTGATTCGACGATGTTGTGCGCTCTGGGAGAGAAAGCGACTTTAACGACATTTTAATGGATACCAAGCCCGTGTGCATGCGGTTTTGTTCGAATGGCAATAAAAATTGCAGTAAATACCCGGAATGGCTTATTACACTGCAACACCCAATGGATGTGACTTGGAGCAAAGCAAACAGCCACAGCAGAGGCACCAGCTTTGTTGCGAGGTGACAGAAAGATATCTCTCGATCTGGACATGAGATTCCTTACAAAATGCACGGACGTGATGAGATATTGCAGTTCATATCGTAAAAGTAACATTGGTAACATTTTACGCGCCGAACGAATGATGGAGTTCGTGACTGAAGTCTTGTCGTAAGGAAGCGCCCAAATGTATTGAGGAAGCAATGAAAGTTGAAAGAGTGAATTTGAAGGCTGCTGCGCTCGGGTGACTAACACTGAAAAATGGAATGCATTGCAGATTATTATTTACGACCGAACTGACATGTTCTGGTTCGGATAGATCAATTGTTGCTGTTAACGATCGCGATGAAATGATTGATTTGAAGGTCGATTCGTTATCCTACAGTCATGAGGGCCACCAAGAAATCAAGGAAGTCTGTCGTACGCCTCACGAAATGGGAAGCATTTAATTTTTTTTCAAGGCACGGTGGACAAAGATTTAAGTTTTGACGATTCTTGCAAAAGGAATATTTTTTATGTTTTGTCTACGAATAGACGCAGAGTCAGCCATCAGAAACCGATCTCTCACATTCTTCTCCTTCGATCTCGAAATTTAAAGTATTCCACGACTGACCATAGGACAGCAGAGTACCTTGCAGATGAGACATCATCACATTACGGAAATGAATCCTATTTTTCTAAACAGTTTTTGAATGTGACTGGATTTGAGAAGAAACGACACAGACGAAAGCTTTGAATTCATGGAGCTTCACTAAGACCATTCCTGCAAGCGGTACTAGGGTTAGGGTAAAACGAAGAATAATCCTGGGCAACTGCTTTTTAGCCTCTTGACACAAACAGTCAGGAACATTCAGTTTCATACGTTTGTAATTTTGAATAATAACCTTGATTTAAATGAAAGCCTTGGAAGTCAAACACATTTGAATATTTTTTAACTACTTTTTGAAATATTTAGATACTAAATAATGAAAAAAATAAAAAATAGAAAAAATAAAAATATAGGAACATTCAATTCCATTCCAAATAAAAAGAAAAAAAAAGTAAATAAACAAAAAGTTAACAAAATCTTCAATATTTTGTTGGATTGTCCAATACTTAAAGCTGTATGTCGACTTGACATGTATTCAACTAATTTTTAAGTAATCTCTGACGGAATTTTGGCCCACTCTTCTGAAATCACTTGTTGTAATTGATATACTCCCATAAATGTTCGAACGGGTTAATATCTGGACTTTGAGGTGTTTCCATCACTTTGGGACAGTTGTATAATAAGTTCGCAGATTTATGCATGGGGTCAATGTCCTGGTAAAAGTGGAAAGTGTTTTCTGTCCCCAATTTTTGAGCACTATGAACAACATTTTTTTTTAAATTGCCAAATACATTTCTTTGTTTATATTTGTTTATTGACTGATCACCATGCTTAGTGCCCGTATGAAACTGAATGTTCCTGACTGTAACTAGTGTCAAAACTGAAAACCAAAGGAACGACGATGACGTTTTATAAAACTTTTCTCCCGCTGGACGATAAATAGGACAGCAGACCACTGTATTGGCACTGCCTTTGAGGAAGGCTATTGGAAAGGAAGATAACATCGCGAATTCTACGTGCTTTACATAAAGGCAGATGTTATAGTTATGGAAATATTAAATTGTGTATCTTTGCACGTACAGGAGTCTCGGAACATTAACCCAAGGAAAGGCTCATTAACCTTTTGCACTTAGTAGGTGAGTCGACTCCTGATAGCTGTTTCCTGCTGGAAATCTTGACAGAAAGTCACAATCATGCCTCCGCGGAACGAAATGAGTCGATTTACGCTTGAACAACATCGGGAAATATTAAAAACTTATTTCGAAAGTGCGTGCTATGTAGCCCAAACAGTGCCGTTTTGGCAAAAAGTATTGGCAGAAATGAAGCACCCACCGTGACTGCTAGTATGCTAGACTGGTATGCTGGTGGACAGATAGAAATGTGACCGAGAGTGTGAGACTCAATTCACGAACATCAACTCGAACTTTTTTTTTTTTTTTTTTTTGTCGTAAGTTTTTGTCACACTACACTGGAGCACTCAGACTCAAAACTGGTCCATTGTACTACCAGGCAGCAACCTACTTTTACTGAAATTTCCTTCGCTTCTGTGCTTCTGTGATGAGGAGCCTACATCATCAGCGCCGAATAACTGCCACCTGATCCGAGCAAAGGCGGGACAATGGCAGAGGAAGTGCTCTACAGTGTCATCGTCTTCTCCACAGGCGTCACAGAGGGTTTCGTCACTTAGGCCAAGCACACTTAGGTGTTTGGCGAAGGTGTAGTGCCCCGTTAGTACACCAATAAGTTGTCTGCAGTCTTTTCTGTTAAGAGATAACAAGAAAGCCGCGGATTTTTTACAGACGTTGGGGAGCATGCGCTTGGTCTGTCTACATCCTGGAGAGTCATGCCACCTGCGGTTGTGCTCTCGAAAAGTCCAACCATCGATGGAAGCCCTAACCAAGGACGCGGGCAGTCGCAGCGTAGGTTCAGGTCCTGAGAAAGCCTCATCTGATCCTCGCCTAGCAAGTTCATCAGCGATCTCATTTCCCGTGATCCCGTGGTGCCCGGGAACCCAGACAAGTCTTACCGAATTCAAGCTACCGATCAAATTCAGAGAAGACTTGCATTCCTGAACTATTCTGGAAGGGGTTAAAGGGTTGAGCAAGGCCTTAAGCACAGCTTGGCTGTCGCTACAGACACAAATACTTCGCCCCTTCCACCTATTCTTCACAATATAGCTCTTAGCCATTAGGATCGCATAGGTTTCCGCTTGGAAAACCGACGCAAATTTGCCTAACGAGGTGTGCAGTAAAGTTGTCGCTCTCCACGAAGGCACCAGCACCAGATCCTTCACTGGTCTTGGAGCCGTCCGTGAAAATTCGACTACATTCCTTTCCTGGCTCAGATTCTGGCCAGAGCCAGTCCTGAGTACACGGAAAGTCGACTTTGTATGTTCGTCGCAGCTGGAGTACTGGTGTCCGTGCGTCAGACGGCATATCCATAAGACTGGGGTCAAAGGAGATGCGGTGCGCAAGGTCATCTAAACTCCAGTGCGAGTTGTACCAATAACCACTTCTTTTTAAACGGAAGATGGCCTTGAGAGTGCACCCCATGATATGGACATCTAGGGGGGGAGATTCAGCAGGGCATCAAGAGCAGAGCCAGGCGTGCTAGGGAAGGCCCCCATGCAGCCGAGACAGACCGTTCTTTGAAGCTTGGTGAGAGCAGCAGTTACGTATTTACGCGAAAGCTTATTCCACCAAACGACCGATGCATAGGAGAGAAGGGGCCTAATCATAGCCGTGTAGATCCAAACGGATCTTTTTGGTGATAGACCCCAGGTTTTGCCGAAAATTCCTTTACACTGCCAGAAAACTGACAGTGCCTTCGCAATTTTCGTTTCAATGTGTTTTTTCCACAGAAGCTTCCTATCTAGAATGACACCCAGATACTTAGCTTCATCGGAAAAGCGGATAGTGACACCTTTTAGTACCAGTTGAGTCAAACCAGTCAATTTCCTCCTCCTCGTAAAGAGGACAACCTCGGTTTTAAGAGAGTTGACTGAAAGCCCATTTCTGGTACACCAATCGTCGATCACGTCTAGAGCTGCCTGCGCTTTTGAACACACATCCGCTAGGCATGATCCGACAGACAGAACAGCTACATCATCCGCATAGGCCTGGGCGTAGATATTGGAACTATTAAGAGCATCGAGCAGAGAGTCAACCAGCATGCACCATAGCAGAGGAGACAAGACACCACCCTGCGGGCAGCCCCTATTTACCCCCGCCATAACATACTGGCCACAGTCCGCATCCGCAATAATAGTTCTGTTCATCAGCATTGCTTTAATCCAAAGCACTAATGATTCATCTACACCGTGTTCTCTGGCCGAGTTGCACATGCCATCAAAAGTCGCATTGTCAAAAGCACCCTCTATATCAATGAAAATGCCCAGCGCGTACTCTTTCCTGTCGAGTGCACATTCAATTCTGCCAACGAGATTTTGAAGTGCAGTCTCGCAAGATTTTCCGCGCTGATAGGCATGTTGCATCTGAGACAGAGGATGAAATCGCAAAGCGGTTTTGCGCACATGAAGCTCAAACAGCCTTTCCATGCTTTTCAGCAGGAAAGAGGTTAGACTGATAGGTCTAAAGTTCTTGGCGAGTGAGTAGTCCCCCTTACCGATCTTTGGTATGAAGGCTACCCTAACTGTACGCCAAGGGGTCGGGATATAGGCGAGTGCCAGGCTGGCTGTGAAGATTCTTTTCAGAACCGGCAGCAACTTGTCTATACCCTTTTGCAACAAGGCTGGATATATGCCATCGGTACCAGGCGACTTGAAACCATCGAAGGACGCGACTGCGTATTTGATAGCTTCATCTGTCACCACGAGCGATGAAACAAACCTCGAACTTAAATTGGACAACGATTTTCGGCGAAAAGTCATATTTTCTAACGAGCCGCATTTTCATCTCTGCGGCTACGGAAATAAACAAAATTGTCGCATCTGGGGCACGGAAAACCCGCACGTTTTTGACGAGAAGCCAATGCATCCACAGAGAGTGAAATTTTGCGGATTGTGGAGTGGTGGCATAATTGGACCACTTTTTTCGAAAATGAGGTTGGGAACAACGTTTCGGTCAACGGTGGGCGTTACAGAGTCATGTTAAACGATTTCTTTTTACTGAAATTGGAGACATGGACTTGGACGACCCCTGTTTCATACAGGATGGTGCGCAATTCCACACAGCCCATACCTGTGCCCATCGTTTGCGCACCAAATTCCCAAATCGTGTTATCAGCCGTCATGACGCTTGGCGATGTCAATTGGCCACTTTGGAGCTACGGTGAGACCCCTTTGGGCTCTTTTTTGTGGGGAACCGTGAAGGGCCGATGTTATACCAATAATCTGGAAACGATTCAACTACTTAAGGCCAATATCATCCAAGCACAAGCAATCCGTGAGCTACAGTCCGAAACAGAATGTTTACAGAATGCGCTACTGTAAAGCCAACGGAGGCAGCCACTTGAACGACGTTGTATTTCATAACACAATTGATAATAATTTCATAAGCCATAATACATGGGAAATTTATTAATTTTGTTCATTTTATTGAATTTTAAAAAAGAAACTTATATCCGGCCCCCCTGTACATGAGCCGAGCCCGATTGTCTGTGCCAATGTTGGCAATGTTGGCAAGAAATAGGTCGGACCGATGACGATGCCTGGAGAGGAATGTTGACTAAGGCCCAGGTCCACCCCGGACTGTAACGTCCGCTAAAGAGGAAGAAGAAGATTTGTCTCTCAACAGTGGCTAATTTACTAGCCAATACTGTTTGGTTAACCTGCTGTCAGTGTGAACAAAAAATTTAATTTCCTTTGGCGTTTACCACTGACTGTTACTTACTTAGTTACTTAAGGTGGCGCTACAGTCCTGGGTGGACCTGGGCCTCAACCAACAAGCGTCTCCAGTCAGCTCGATTTAGCTAGCTGCCTCCAGTTTCGCACGCACAGTTGGTTGAGGTCCCTTTCCACTTGCGTGCGTCACCTGAGTCGCGGTCTTCCTCTACTGCGCCGTCCCTCGGAGGTTACGTAATGTTTTAGAAAATGTGAGCCAAAAAGCGGAGATGATAATCCAACTGCAACTGAAATTGCTTTTCAAATTGTCGACCACGAGAATAAATTGAGTTTTTGATTTCCTCGTCAAGTGTGCGTTGTTTAATCCCCAGTCATAGCAATGCTGAGGTTGGCTTTGAAAATTGAATTTTTACGCGTTAGAGCTCTAGGACATGACCGCTTCAGTATGGATTCTTCGACTCACGGAAACAGTAACAGGGCGAATCAGCTGATCACTTTCACGAGTTAGGGTCGCACATTTATTTGTTGGTGTCAACCATTTTTTCGTGTATTTCGTGCTTAAAAGGAACTCATCGATCAGCTCTGCAGAAACTGAAAACATGAATTCAATTGTTTCATACTCATCGTTCTCCCTCACATTACAGTTTTCATGAACCATTAAAAAATAGTTAAAATTCCTTGAAATTAATTATAAACGTGATCCTTAAAAAAAAACCCTAATCTGTCAGAACAGTAATCAAATAAGAGCCATGAATGGGCCACAAAACACTCAACTTGCTACAACAAAACGGTTTCAGCGAACCACAATCAAACCGCACAATCCCCCAATCAAGTTCCAGCGATTAAAACAAAATCGTAGACAGATAAACCCGAACACACACATGGCATTCGCGGGAACTCCGCCAGTCCCAACGCGGGCATTCCAGAGATTCACCTATCTCTTGTTGTAGATCAAGTGCTTACAACCAATTAAAGTATCCATCTACCAACATATATCATGTGGAAGACATTTCGAGCTATAAACTTACAGGCGAACACCGCCTTACCACCTCGGTGCCGTGTCAGCGTCATAAGTCACAATCAACCCGGAAACCTTAATTAACCCATAATTTGCCAGCGCCCATTGCCGGTCCAACATGCACGGCAACATGCAATAAAGTCGCGCGATACGAACACCGAATGATTTTCCTGCCAACAAATCATCGCCAATTATTCTCCTAGCAAATGGAACAACCCAAACCCACAAACAAACATCGAAATGGAAACATTGCGATCCAGGGCGGCGGTAGCAGCCTTGGCTGCCAGTCCCACGGAGTCTCTCGCTCTTTCTCCATCTCCCGGGCAATAAAATTAATAATTGTCATTACGAATCTACAATCAACAGGGCAACTAGTGGCCCCCATCATGGGAGATGTGACCATGGCTGTGCTCCGGCTTCGGTGTGCCCAGTCTGCATGACCATCGCAGCACAGACGGTCGCATTTAAATACTCGTTAAAGGCTTAATCCTCCACCTGGTCGCCGAGTCTCTCCGGCGACTAGTTTGCTGGCGGTAGCATAATTACTGCTCAGAGTGAGTGCTAAGTGTTAAGTACACCAGCGCCTCCCTGCACCCTGTTCCTTTGCACTATTCGCTCTACTCACCGGTCGCTCCTCCACAACCACTGCCAACAATGGCATCTAGTCTGTGCATCTGAGGAAAGCCAGTTTTGTGTGCGACACATTCACGAGGATAATTCCCGATCGGGGCTCAGAGCCTCTGCAAAGCTCGCTCTCACACAACCATCGTGCGAGGGGCAGGGGCTACCAGACAAACGATCAGGAACACACACTCACACAATCAAGCTTACCATCATCTCATTCGCCATGGCATTCTATAATCGAGCGTAAAAGATTTGTATTGGTATTCTCGCATTCGTTCAACACCGACAGACCAAGAGACTAAGAGACCAAGAGATGTACTGCACAGTACGTTAGTGTGGTTGGGTTTTCGGTTCATTGCCCTGTGACGTCACCCGGTTCAATGGCAAATTCTGACCCAGATTGTCTGCTACCTCAACACAACCCAAGCAGAGCAGATCGCTCTGCAATAAGCCGAACTGGTACATACCTAGTCATCGTTGCCGGTACGTTCTCCCTCTCTGCTGCTGAACAGTGGGCAATTCTCGGTTTTTTTTCAATCGAAAAAAAAAATTATATTTTCTGCGTTCATTAGTGGTGTTCGTTTTTTTATTGGAATGGAATTTAGAGTGGTCCCCTGTGACAATATTTGACACTGGAAGGGCACAATCCACGTGAAAAGTGGAACGACAATTAGATTAGATCGCATATTTGTTGGATTGAAGTCGGTGTTCATTGCTTCGATCAGAAGTTATTACAAAACTATTTGAAGACACTAGAGTATTCAGCGGGCTTTGCTACGCCCTCTCTGGTGAGCGTGTCCCCTTCTTTTCCTAGGGGATCTAATTTTTTCTGGTGTTCCTTCCATATGTGCAAAATTTCATAATTCTCCATCGAATGTTTGCTGAGAGATGCGAATTTCTGTTTTTTCTAAACAGCCTATGACCGATTCCGGATCAATCGGTGCTAATAGTGTCAAAAATGGCATAAGGATCGGTGCTATTGTTCGAAATTTTTTCCCATACACACAAACGAACCTTCAATGTTATATTTATAGATACAAATGGTAAAATAGTATTTAAAACTGAGGTTGGCTCGTGTCGTCTCTTAAAACTTGCACATTCGTGACTTCAGGTGATTGTGTGTCATCTACTTTCGCCTAGGCATGATGAATATGAAATTCTGAATAATGACATAGGTTGCATAGCTCGATTTCTTATAAAAAGACGTAAAATACGCCAAAGACACTCTTGACAACCTCCTCTTCATACCTGCAAAGATTCATTAAAATCGGTCCAGCCGTTTCGGAGATTAGCCCGAACAATCAGACAAGCAGACACTACGATTTAACTAGCGTAGATTTGCATACACAAGTTTGAAAAAAAAAAACATATTTACTCCGCAAAAATCTTTTTGTTCAATAAACAAAAATAAAAATCAAATGCCGATTACATCCATTCACAACGCGAGTTCGATGGAAAAGAACCTTAACATGATCTGTCACTGACAGCTGTCAATGTGTATGCGTGTATGCGCTACAACGTGTATTTGCTGTGTGTACGACATCAGCACACAGTGTACATACAGAACACGCTCATAGGCGCCTACGTATTTGGTGTAGTTTTTTTGTAAGAACAAAATCAGATGTTGACATAACTCATAACTCACGAATGCGTTGACCAATTTCGTGCAAACTTTAGATAAACCATCTAAACGACCATACGAACAAATCCGAAAAGCTTTATCGAATTCGGTTTGACCGTACGTGAGCTACGCACTTTCAACAATTTTTTATATACATATATATAATACTTCTGAAAACCGTTTATTGCAAAATATGGGTTAAAAATTGTGAGCGCAGTGGCGTAGTGGGTAGGTGTGTCGACACCTATGCTCGAGGTCTAAGGTTCAAATCTCGGAAAAACACGTAACATTTTTTGCACGGCTCCACCTCTTTTGAGTCACTGACAGTGCTCAAAGAGTATAACTGTCTAGAAAAAGCTTTTCAAAATCCCCCTTTGGAGTCGGCATTAAACTGTAGGTCCCCTCTACTCGTGAGGGAATAATAGCACACACAACACGAGTGGTTGCTGAGAGGCTGGGCCCAGGTCCACCTCGGACTGTAGCGCCGCCATTATTATTATTATTATGGGTTGAAAATCATCTTAATCTCTATACTGTTTCCGAATGAGGTGAAAAAAAGTAAATGGTCAACACTCAAAAATGGGTAAATTGAATTTAATTTAGTTCTTAAAGTAGTCATCCTACCGAGCTTTAAAGAAGTCAGCACAGCTATTAAAAGCTGAGGAACAGCAAAGCAGATGGCTTACTATCAGAGCTCTTCAAGGCCGGTGGCGATGTTCTGGTAGGAAGCATGCACCAGATCATTTGTAGAATTTGGGAAGACGAAAGCATGCCGGGCGACTGGAATATCAGCTCCATTCCCAAAAAAAGGCTATCATGCCTCTTGCAACAACTATAGAGGTATATCCCCGCTCAACGTCACCTACAGGATACTGTCCATCGTACTGTGTGAACGTCTAAAGCCGTTTTGCGCCGCCCTAATCGACAGGTACCAGTGCGGCTTCTGGCCCGTCAAATCGACTATAGACTAGATCTTCACACTAAGGCAAATCCTGGAGAAGACCAGCGAGTTTCAAATCGATACGCATCATGTTTTGATAGATTTCAAAGCCGCATACGATACCATCCATCACAAGAAACTATTCGAAGCGCTGGCGGAATTCTGGATCCCGGGAAAACTGATTCGGTTGTGTCGCACTACGTTAACACATACGCGATGCACCGCGCAGTTCGGCTCGACGACTTCCGAGCCGGTTGAAACCTGCACCGGATTTCGACAAAGAGATGCGCTGTCGTGTGATTTCTTTAAATTGGTACTGGAGAAGATACAGCCTTGGCCAAATGTTTTAGGCCCTTTTAAGATTTGTTATGTCTTCAAAAAGGGGGAGGGGAAAAATTAAAATCGTTTACATCTTCAGGTAGTGTCGCCGAAAACCATAAAATTGCTTCTGCTTCTCATAAGTGGCAATTGCCAGCAAAGACAAGAAGATACATTTTCCTAATACATTTGGCCAAGGCTGCAGTGAGGCGAGCTGCTGTAAACACGGAAGGCACTAACTTCTAAAAGTCAGTCCAACTGTTGGGTTACGCAGATGACATCGATATCGTTGTGAAAGCTTTCCCGCCGATTGAAGAACAGGCAAAACGAGCTGGTCTTAAGGTCAATGAGGATAAGACGAAGTATGTGCTGTCGAGCAAGAAACGATCCGCCGCACATCATCTAGGGCAAAACATTTGACAATTTTGACAATTTAATTTATTTTATTTTCGAAAAACATTTTACAAAGATTATTACAATGACATCACAATCGACAGCTACAATTTGAGATAGTGAAGGCCCTCCTCTACCTCGGGACAAACGTGCACTCCACGAACGACATCACAGTGGAGATCCGACGTAGAATCGCGTTTGGGAACCGTCAAAACAACTGGGCTCAAAACTCCTGACTCGAAGGACCAAAATCATGCTCCACAAATCTCTTATTTTACCAGTCCTGCCATATGGAGTCGCTACACTAAGCTAAGCAAAGCTGCAGAGCTGATTCTTAGTTCTTTCGAAAAAAAAATTCTACGTTGGATATATGGTCCCGTCTGCGAGGAAGGCGAATGGAGGAGAAGACACAACCGCGAACTCTATGAGCTGTACCAGGATGTAGTTGTAGTCCGGAAGGCAAAAATCCGTCGACTGCACTGGCTCGGCCACATCGAGCGCATGGACAACAACGCTCCAGCTAAAAGGGTCTTCGCAACCATGCCTCCTGATTCGAGAAGGATAGGAAGACCGAACCTCCGGTATAGAGGCCAACTCATCGCGGACGCAAGTCAGCTTGGCTTTGATTACTGGAAGCAGCGTGCCTAGGACCGTCAACGATCTGGTCCAGTCACCATTTGCCGTTGGGATCAAATTAATGCCACTGGAGTAGGTTTCTCTACCTGGCAGTACAATTAACCAGTTTTTGAATTTGAGTGCTCCAGTGTAGAGTTCAAAACATCCGAAAAAAACTTAAATTTTGTCGTGAGTACGGTCATCACCGTAATCAATGTGCAAAAGTTTGAGAAATAGTTGATCAAGCATCTATGCATCCACAAAGAGTGATTTCTTTCGAAATGACGAAGGCGAAACCGTCAACGTTGCCCTCAATGGACTCAGGTAAAGAGCGATGTTAACCAACATTTTCTGGCCAGAGCTCGACAATATTGATATTCGTATATCCGAGCTATAGTTCCAACAAGACTGCGTTACAAGCACCGCTCGAAGTTGTGAAGGAAAAATGTTCGGTTTGGCGACAGGGTCATTTCATGGCGAGTCTTTATTGGCCGTCGCGATGATGCGGCATGCCACCACTGGACTATTTTCTCTGGGGCTACCTCAAGTCCTTATAATAATAATAATGGCGGCCCTACAGTCCGAGGTGGACCTGGGCCCAGCTTCTCAGCAACCACTCGTGTTGTGCATGCTAATGTTCTGTCACGAGCGGAGGGGATCTACAGTTTAATGCCGACTCCCAACGGCGAGATTGAGAAGCTTTTTCTAGACAGTTATACTCTTTGAGCATTGTCAGTGACTCGAAAGAGGTGGAGCCGTGAAAAAATGTTTGATGTTTTTTTCGAGATTCGAACCGACGACCTCGAGTGTAGGAGTCGACGCACCTACCCACTACGCCACGGCGCCCACGCCGCGCCCCCTCAAGTCCTTAATCCACGCTAACAAGCCAACGTGCTCGAAACAACATTCAAGACGCTATTGCCGGAATGACACCGCACATATTGGACCGAGTAGGCGAGAATTGGAGCAACAGCTTGAAGCACTGCCAACAAATCGGTCGTAAGGGATCCTTAAGTGTCTGACTCTTCATCTCAAAGCGCATATGCATCACACCTTCAATTCACACGTTACCAAAGTTCTTTGGTATTTGGTTTCAATTTTTTGTCCCTGTGGTGGCACAGGTGACACTACAAAAGACCTTTTCCCCAAGAGAACCGACTGATTCTCTTGCGATACAAAATCTCTTCTAAATAAAATGCAACATTGTAATTAAGCCTTTTTTTCATAATTAATTAATTTGCCCTCGCTGGACAATTATTAGACGGTTCAAGCATTTAGTCTCATGCCACCGCTGGCAATAGTCTGCAACACGTCATCTGTGGGCAACATCCGTGCTCAGGCCGATGCAACATTGTTGCCATCTTACGTTACATGTTCACGTTGTGGTAAATGTGAGATATAATTTATATGTTGCGTGTTAGAACCGGGGTAGTTATGTCCTCTGAGGAGATAAGATACGAATAAACTGTTGATCAAGATTTTGTTGGGTGTGTTCTTGGATACAGGCTGGTTCTTTTTCCTTTGGGTTTGTGTATCTTTGCTTCCGGCGTGTAAGATGATGATTTGCGGAGCATCTAATTTTATTGAGGATCCATAATTTTGTCCAGTCTACACCCCTCCTACTTGTTTTTTCAACGTGCTTTTGAGCGGGAGACGAAATAGTTGCTGGCTGTAGTGCAGATCCTTTCCAGTTTCATTGGATCCTCTGCAGTCATTAGTCGCAAGGTATTGAAAGGACTGCGTTGTAAACTAAGAGAAGGGAATGTCGTTTAGTGATAATATTTCAAATTTGGGTAACGGTCCTTTGCACGGTTAATTGATTGACATCAATCACTGATATGTGTTTGAGAAAATGTACCAGTATGCGTTACACACACTTGAATGTGTGAAAATCAAAGTTCATTTGATTTTGCATGATGGTCGTCATGCTGACTGATGTGATTTCGTTGGATTGACAAAATTATTTCATCGTGTTTTGTGTTCAGGGAGGGGAATATGTCTGTCGCTAGCAGACAATTAACGACGGAGACAGACATTAGTCTAAGGGAAGATTAAATCAATCAATTGAACTATCTAAGGGGTAGCGACAATTCTCACATACACGGTGCTTGACGTCAGTCGATTGACCGTGTTAAGGCCGCTTTACAGTTCATTGATTTTTGAGGACAAATCACTCTAGATAACTACCATTACGATTGAGTTCTGTTGATAAACGTCCAGATTGTGTCACTGTTGACACTATGATTGACTACATCCATTACACCGTGACAGCAGAACACCGAAAAAAAATGTTCATGTTATCGACATCTCAGCAGAATCTGTTTGAAATGTCCTTGACGACTCTCAGACAAAGAAGACTATGACAAGAGCCGATGCCCGTACTCAAGGTTGAAAAAATCAGCTCAGTTTGTAAGCACAATTTGAACAAGTGCAACTGGATATCCACGGGTGTAGTCAAACCGATCTCGTCTGGTGTCCATCGCTTAAAACTTAGACCCGAACCTTGATTGTCGTAACCAAACTTAAGGAAGCTATAGAAATAGAGCGAATACACAGAGATGACAGACTGTGGGCATAAGAAGCGTTTTGCTGCTCAGTTTCGTTAAGTTTGTTCACTTTTGTTTATCTACATGGAAGCAAATGAAACGTACGTAGAGTACGTTTCAATAAGCAACCAGGAGACTTGGAACTTAGATGCTACATAAGTTTTTGTACGGCTATTATAATGAATCATTCATAAAGCACTTCCTACCTTTAAATTCAAATAAAATAAAGTGTTTGTGAGATATCATCGAAAGTGTTCGTTCGTTTGAAAGGCCTTTCAATGCCATTATGTATGGAATATAAAATCGATTAAATGTCTGCCGCGGGTTCTCTGGGCGGCGCTCATCCGAAAGGTCCAATTTGATATGATTGTGGCACAAAATTCAGACTAAATTTAACCAATGATGGCATCGTTTATGTCAGCTTTGAGGGCCGTTGTAGTTTGTGGCTTATTAACATAGACCTGCGACTTCAGAAAACGCTGCAAGAAAAAGTCTAACGGGTCAAATCGCACGATCTTGGTGGTCAGTTCACATCACGTCCGCGTGAGATGATCATGCCCTTGAATTGATCGTGCAGGATTTCCACTGTGGCGTGAGCTGTGTGGCACGTAGCGCCCGCGCCGCCCTATTGAAACCACATGTAGTTGGTGTCCATTTTATCCAATTCAAACCAAAAGAAGTTGGTAATCAATCGGTGACGGCCTGGCCAACGTCGTTCTCAAAAAAAATATGGACCGATGACACCACCAGGCCAAAATCCACGCAAAACAATGACTTTTTCGGGATTCATTCGACCATAGCCCATTCAGCGAACACACATCGTTGTCTTTGGTCGTTTACCTTCAGCTCCTGGGTCAGTTGAATTTTGTACGGGTGCTGGTCATTATGCAAAATTCGCCAAGTTGTGGTCTGCGAAAGGCCGAGTTCTGTTGAGCGACGTGAAATCGACCGCCTCTGATTCTCCTGCACACTCTCACGGACAGCGGGGATGTTTTCGACAGATCTTGCGTTCCGAGTTCTTGTGAGCGACGTGAAATCAACTGCTTCGGATTCTCCTGCACACTCTCACGGACTCTCACGGACAGCGGCGATGTTTTCGGCAGATTTTTCGTTTCGTCGCCGTACGGGTGTTATTTTATCGTTTACTGAACCAGTGGACTCAAATTTATCCACCACATTGTGAATAGACCTCTCGGTAGGACGATTGTGGTGATCATAAAATGGGCGAAGCGTGCGGAACGTTGCCCGAAAAGAACAGCCATTTTGATAAAAAAAATGTATAATTTGCAAGTGTTGTTAAACGCTTAGTTCATCCATAACGATTTGGCAAAAATAGACTGAATAAATGACAGCCACTTTGACAGATGTATCTTCAACAATATGGCCCCTGTCAATTGTCAAAGCTCGGAAGTCCCTATTGGAAGACCCTTTAGTTGTCACTTAATACCTTGACTACAGCGTGTGTTTTCTTTGGAGCGTCAGGTCATCTGTCGTCTCATTAGGGTTTCACTGCATGTTTCAACTTTATTCATAAAACCCCACAAACACCAAATATCTACGTTTTTTTTTCACAAAATTTTAAATGTGGTCTAATTTTTATTAAAAACTTCATCTCGAAATTTTGAAGAAACGATCCCGTTTCACACCCAAATTAACGTCATTCTGGATCTTCATAATGGCATCCACTTTCTTGCCCTTCCAAAACAATTCACGATCACTGTCATCGCGGTATTTAGTTGCCTTGTCCCAAAGCCAACCATAGTTGTGGCTATCGAGTGTTGGCATCTCAAAAACTTCCCTTGGTCCAGATTCTTGTCGTTTACCAATTCGGTGATAATATTGACTTAAGAGGGGGTTAGAACTGATGTCATGCAACACTGCATCATGTCGTGCGTAGAACTTCTCCGATAACTGAATAATTCCGAAGTGGGGCGTGAATTTATCCGTCACTTTGATGAGTCTGTCAGCCTTTCTGATTTTTTCCTTCTCAAAGGCATGTTTGTTGACACCTTTTGGCATTTGATAGCACCTTATTTTGATACAGAACACGAATAAATGGAGTATATGTACGAAGGTTTAGACCCGGAACTCCCGTTTAAATGATATTTGAAAAACTGTCATTGCAGACAGGCCTGGCGAGTAGTATTTGTTTTATTTTTAAGGCAGTAATCACCCTTGTCTGTGCATTCGAGTTCTATTTGAATCACCCGCAAAGGACATAGCCAGTTATCGTTAGGTGCCTTATTTTTTATTCCGACCAGCATAAAGTTTTGTTTTTTTTTTTGTTTTCGGACGATTTTTGAAACACTACTCGAGCACTTAGACCCAAAACTGATCCATTTTACTGCCATTTGATCCTAACGGCAAATGGTGACTGTGAACAGACATGTGAAGCATTTTTACAAAATCGCGAATTTCAGTGCAGCTTTCTCGATACTCAGTTTGCTTTAACAAACAAACACGGTCTCAGTTGAAGTTTGCCAATTTGCCAGATTTCACTGATTCAATACAACAATATGTTGAAGATGATTTGCATGAAACCGAGTCACCTTCAGCTTAATGTCGCTTCAAAACAAAAATATTTGCACACAGAAAGCGGAAGTTCTGTGCGTTGGCAGCTGGTCAATTGTCACTCACCTTGCGAACATCTTTGACTGTCAGCAGGAATTGGATGATGATTCGTGGCTAAGAAACTGTCTCCATCATCGACATCTGCTTGAGCCGACGCATCCACATTCAATCCCAATCAATGTTCACCCAATTCACCCAGCAACAATAGCATTCGGCTACCGATTGTCCAAGGGCATGTGCCCGTCCAGGATCATCACCTCAATTGACCCATCAATCAAAACTCGTCCAGCGCCAGATTTTCCACTTCATATCTTGGCCTTAATCCGCTTTTTTAATTGAATACCTGAAGGCAAAGGTGCATAACCACAAAGTGAACAATGCCCGAGGAAGTAGCCCTCGAATCATCCTCTTCCGCCACAGCCATCGGTCAAAATCCGAATGCCGCTGCAATAAATGCTCCTAATGCCCTCATTGTGCGCATAGAATGCAAATCGCATTACTCACGCAGAACTTGGCACATTTCACGCTGTCCTGCCGTGTCCACAGACAGTCGCTAGGCGCACTGCATGAGTTTACAGGAATGCCAGCTAACGTGATATGCAAAGGTCCGGTTGGAGTGTCCATCCGAGAATAAAAGACATCCAGTGACATACTTTTCGCATTGACAGGCCACAGGTATCGCAGGCGCACAACAATGGAAAGGTGCTAAGTCGCACACAATGCAAAATTGTCAACAACCCTCTGCTGGCTTGTGGAATGTGCCACTGTGATGAAGGTCTTTTCCAGTATCACAAACCATTCGTCGCGCACAAACAGCAGTGGTATGCGAGGGATGGGTACTCACTTGAATAGATGCATCACGTGAACAGGAATAATTCAGTTGATGTCGCAGAAAAATACTAAAATAGAAATAAATTGCAAAATTAAGGCCAAGGTCTTGTTGAAGTCTAAGTGACTTTGCTCGAAAAGCTTAATACTGTCTTAGATAACAACTTCAACTTTCCCGTCAAATTGTCTCCCGCTGCGGATGTGGATGGAAGGTCTGCTTCAATTGTGTTTTCGGAGCCCCAGATGCTTCAGTTTTGTTTGTTTATGTTCCCAGACAACTTGGAATAGTCCTCATCGCTCTTTCTTTATATCATGTACCCCTTGTGGGGCATATGGATTCGGACCATCGCACTTGATTTCCGAAGATGTTCATATCAACAACAGTACCCAACACGGACTTAGATTTAACGATTCTTTTGGCAATGTCCAGTTCGGTTCGGAATTTCCAAGATATTTGAATTGTTGTTCAGCTGTTGCAGACGTTCCAAGATTGACGGTTTTAGCTTCTACGGTATTGACTTTCATCCCGACGTACCTCCACGTTTTTGTGCAGAAATCGGCATATATCGTCATCGTGGTTCAGATGGTTAAGCTGGATCGTAACAGCCCATCGTATTCCTCACTTTTCTGTCGACAGACCTGCTTGAAATACATGACTTATAGCAAAAAGAAATAAAATTGGTGATAGGATCCAACCAAATGTCACCCCACTTTGGAGCTCGAATTCTTCTGACAGCTTTGATTATAGCAGTCAGTTTAACCAGAATTCACGTCCTGCGCTGGGCACACTAGATAAACCCTCTGTTCACAGTATTGAATGTCTTTTCAAAATCAAAGAAAAGCAGCCAAAGCGGTGGCTAACTGCAGATAGCCTGTCACACTAAGGCCAACTTAGGCCCATTGTGATACCACGCAGAAAACCATTTGGTGCTTGCCACGAAGCTTTTTATTTGATGGATGTCGACGTTGTGCAGTTCGCTCAAGTCGTTAAAGAAGTAGCTGTAGTTGTAGTAGTAGAAGCTACAGGTGCAGAGGAGATGCGTTATGCTTTCCTCATCTTCCTCATCTCTGCAGCTTCTGCGGAAGTCTTTATGGGGGAGTCCCATTCTTAAGGCGTGAAAGCCAATGGCACAGTGTCCTGTAATAACGCCGATGGGAATCCTTAAAGTTGACCTGTTCATTCTACAATCATCAAAATTAGTTCGACTTAGAGGGAGTTCGACTTAGAGGGAGTCGACTGTATGTATATTGTTCCGTCGATTTTTAAGGTTCCGTCTACAAAAACGGAACCTTTATAATTTCGGTGTGTCCGTCCGTCCGTCCGTCCGTCGTGTCTGTCACACTTTTTTATCTCCGAAGTTTATGAAGATATCGGCATGACATTTTGGAATTAGGTACTTCAGACCTAGATGTCATTGCATATGCAGCGATTTTAAAAAGTGGGGCCATTTGGGGTGGCTCCAGTATAGGTGAAGTTGACATTAATTTTGAAAAATTGTCGCACCCCATCGATATATATATCAATCGACAGATCTTTCGAAATGAGGTGGAGGTTTCTTTCAACACTTTTTTATCCAAAGTACCGTTTGGAAAATATGTGTCCCCTCCTGCCATTTCTAAACCAAAATGTTTAAAAATCTGAAAAAATCACAAAAACTTGGCTTCATTGAGTACTTTCATTTAAAACAATTTCGAGCATTCTGGCCTTAATGGTTTTGGAGATATTGGCCAAAAACGGTCAATCATCGACATGCGAATTTCGAAGATCTGAAAACGCAGTTTTGAAGACATCAATGTAAGCATTAAGAAATGATAAATTTCAAAATATCGATTTATGTTGAAATTTTGAGATATCTAAGATTTAAAATGATATCTATTTTCATTTTCACACATAAATTTCATGCTGTGTTCGGCCACTCTATTCGTTGATGAGCGTTATCTTTTCGATTTCACCCCTAAATGCCCAACAGAAATGAACACACACACACAGCAGGCATGAGCAGTGATTGGGTATGTGTATGATGGAAGGGATTTTCTGTGGTGGATAAACTTCGATAGAGGTATAGGTATATGTATGGATAAATATTTGTTCGGATGTATAAATGTATGAATGAATAGTTGATTTAGGTTGAAGTTAGAAAAAAATTCAACTGAAATAATTTTGAAACGTCGTTTGATATTCAGAAATCATCCATCAATATTATGCGACCTTCCCCGTGCGAGTTCAACTCGTACTTGCCCAGTTTTTTTTTTGGAATACATTTAATCCCGATTTGCAAATAATGAATCTATTTTCAATTTGGTTTTACGAAAAACTGCAGTTTCCGATTTAAGGCCTTTTTGCCTAACGTCAAAGATTTATAAAATTTCTGAAAACGAAAGCGTACCCGACGATTGAAATATCAGCTTCATACGTACAATTAATTCATTAAATTTTCAATTAATTTAGTATTTAAATTGATATACATAACTGTTTTACACAGTCATTGAAGACAATTATTTGCCACTATATGTAATTATATTGAAACTTGCAATTGTTTTTTCGTGCACCAATTAGAGGTTAGAAATATAGACTTTTCAGAATTTATATAGGATGTTATGCCTTTGAGAACAAACTTTAATGAATTTGAAGAAATTGGTTGGTTTCATTTCTAGTTCCAAAGAAAATTAAGAACAAATAATTCATGACGAATTTTGATATGGAGGGTCTCTTCGAAATTTTCGTGTATGCATATATCACGCTTAATACCACCCTACGTGATGTTACTTGGCGCTGAGTTATGTGACATGGCGTGATGATACGTAATATGTGATATTATATGACGTGATATGAGGTGACGTGACGTGATATGATGTGATATGACGTGACATGACGACATGACATGACGTGACGTGACATGACATGACATGACGTGACGTGACGTGACGTGACGTGACGTGACGTGAGTTTAACGTGAGGTGACGTGAGTTTAACGTGAGGTGACGTGCGGGTGACGTGAGCTGTTGTGAGGGTGACGTGAGGGTGACGTGAGGTGGTGTGAGGGTGACGTGAGGTGACTTGAGGTGACGTGAGTTTAACGTGAGGTGACGTGAGTTTAACGTGAGGTGACGTGAGGGTGACGTGAGTTGACGTGAGGGTGGCGTGAGCTTACGTGAGGGTGACGTGAGGTGACGTGAGGTGACGTGAAGTGATGTCACGTAACTTCGCATCGCGTCATCTCATTTCATGTCGCATTACGTCACGTCATTCTATGCCATCTCACGTCTTTCGACGCCACGTCATATCACGTAGGGTGGAGTTAAGCGTAATATATGCATACACGAAAATTTCGAAGAGACCCTCCATATCAAAATTCGCCATGAATTATTTGTTCTTAATTTTCTTTGGAACTAGAAGTGAAACCAACCAATTTCTTCAAATTCATTAAAGTTTGTTCTCAAAGGCATAACATCCTATATAAATTCTGAAAAGTCTATATTTCTAGTTTACAAAAAATAAATAATTTTTGAAATCGTATACAAAATTTTGTACTTTGCGTAGATTTATAAATGTAACCTCTAATTGGTGCGCGACAAAAAAATTGCTGCGTTGACGTTGACCAATGACCATTCCATGCTGTGATCGACGATGTGATTTCTTTAACATTGTTCTTGAGAAGATCGTGCAAAACTGACTAGCCAACACAAGAGGCACGATCTTTCAAAAGTTTGTTCAACTGCTAACCTACGTGGATGACATCGACGTGATTGGGCGAACACAGCCAGCCATCAATGATGCGTTTGCTGGCATTGAAACGGAAGCGGCTAAAATGGGTCTGGCGTTAAACGAGGGCAAAACAAAGTATATGCTGTCATCGAGAAAGGACGCACAACATCAACGACTTGGCCAGAACGTCACCATAGGCAGCGAACACTATGAGGTAGTTAAGTACTTCGTCTACCTTGGCTCCGCAGTAAACAGTATAAACAACATCAGTACCGATACCAAACGCTGAATAACTCTTGCCAACCCTGTTTTTTTTGCTCAAAAGGCAATTGAGTAGTAGAGCCCTCTCTCGGAAGACTAAGCTGATTCTATATAAGACCTTGATCATCCCAGTCCTGCTGTACGGCGCAGAGGCATGGACAATATCCCAAGCGGATGAACATTCTCTTGGTCTTTTCGAGAGAAAAGTTCTGTGCGCGATCTTTGGTCCTGTTTGCGTTGAGGGCATTTGGAGGAGAAGGTTCAACCACGAACTATATGGGCTGTACAGCGACATGAGTCTAGCCAGGCGTCTACGGATCCAACGCCTATGATGGCTAGGCCATGTATAGCGTATGGACAACTTAGCTCCGGCCCGAAGAGTCTTCGACTCTGAGCCTGTGGGACAACCCAACAGAGGACGTCCACGAACAAGGTGGCACACACAAGTCGAGGGGAACTTCGGTCGGCTTGGTGTGCAAAACTGGAGACAGCTCTCGAAAGATCGTGCTGGCTGGAGAGGCATGTTTAGTGACGCCCAGGTCCCCCTCGGACTGTAGCGCCCCAAGAAGAAGAAGAAGATCGACGACTCAAAACGATGATGAGTGTTACCTCTCACATTCCATTCATTTCAACCCATAAATGCCCAACAGCGATGTACACACCGCAGGCATGAACAGTGATTGGATATGATGGAAGGGATTTTCTGTCTAAGATAAATTTTTTTAGATTTATAGGATGGCTGTTTGTTTGGTTGTATGCACGAATGTACTAATGAATGGTTGATTTGGGTTCAAGTTAGAAGAAAATTTGACTCCAATAACTTGAATTCTTCGCCCGATATTCAAAAATGCTTCCATCAACAAATATTTATGCGACGGAACCTTCGCCGTGCGAGTACAACTCGCATTTGCCCAGTTTTTTAAGCTGTAATAGCTCACCTATTTGGGCCAAATATAAATAGTTTCTTCTTCTTTTCGATCAAAAATTATTAAGGACCTCACCTCCTCACTTATAATCCATTCTAAAAAATGTAGATATTAATTTAAAAACTAAATCCAAACAGGAAAACTACCTGAATAATTGATGAAAATAACCCATTTTAATTAAAATTACACAAATCGAGGCCAAAATATTTCTGTCTCGACCGGAAGCGACACTTGCATTGTACGAAACTAAATGTATGTATGTTCTCTTTTCTGTGTAATGTCTGATAACCTACAGTCAGCGTCAAAAGTTAGTGAACATTCGGTCATCTGATGAATGTTCATCAGCCAAGTTAAAATTCCCCGGAATAAGGTAGAGCGGACATGAATACATCAAATTAAGCTCTAAAGTCTATCTTTCAAACAGAGTGTATATTATTTAACAAAATGGTAAACCTGATACAATTAATGAAAATTAAAAGAGTAAAGTGCTAAAAACTGGTTTCAAAAGTGAGTGTACATATGGTTGTTTCAATGACTGTAAGAAATAAGATTTAGATTCTATTAAACATTTGTATGAGCATTAAAACCAGGAAATACGAAAACTGAAAATGGCGTTAAAGGCATACAAAGTACATTTTTTTTCCCAATAAAATCCTTTTTTTAAGAATGGTATTCTTAAATTCACTTTTGACGCTTGTTTTTAGCCCCTTTTTTCTTTTGAACTAAATAAATAAAATAAAGCTTATTTTAAGTACGATTCTGAAATCGTACTTTTAATTGAGCCACCAATGCCATGCGTGAACCATTGTGGTCAATTATAATTTAGAGGAATATCTTTCAGCTAATGACTGTTTACCAACTTCTGACGCTGAGTGTATATTAAATGTACCGTTTAGGACTTGAACCAATGTTGTAATTGTATAATAACTGTTACTCAAAGTTGCCATTTCTTTAAACACACTCCGTACGAAACTGACTGTTTCTAAATGTACATTGATCACATCGAAAGATCAGCGCTCCAGTTAAATCTTCTTGAATCGAAAAGACGAATCTCTGAACCTCCGAGAATTTATTGGGGATAAAAAACTTGGTCTTGATAACTAGAGGCAGCGCACATGAAGAGCACAGACAAGAAAAGCGTCTTTAGCTCAGATTCAAATTCTCCAACAATGAGTAGCAATGAACTATATTTCCAGGACTTATTGATCTAACTAAACTCTCTAGGCGCCATGGCCGTGTGGAGTTGTACGTCGACCCACGAATGCACTTGACTTTCAAAGTCTAGGTTCAAGTCCCAGCACAAGCAAACATTTTTCAAAACAAAATTGTTCGCGGCTCCACCTCTTTTGAGTCACTGACAAAGCTCAAAGAGTATAACTGTCTTTTTACTTCTCAGTTAAATACGAGTACACCAACAAAATCATTCACTGTCGCGCAAAGTACCGCCACTACTTTATAATTTTATTGGTTGAAAACAAAACATTATCTTAACATTTTATAATAGCGCTCCATCTGAAGACCCCCATTGATAAATTGTTGAATTTTCATAAGAGGGTCTTCGGCTTTACCTCTGCAGAACAATTCGCGGTCATTTTCATCCTTGTACACCTCCCATTTATCCCAAAACCATCCATAATTTTGATTCTCCGTTGCTGGTTTGTCGTAGACTTCTCTTGGTCCTGATGTTTGCTTCCTACCAACAACGTCCGCATACAAAAGGACATTTGGTTGAGACACAACACCTTCGCCAAGGGCATCATGCCGAGCGTAGAATTTCTTCGTTAAAGTACTTATTCCAAAATGGGGCGTATATTTTTCGCTGAGCGTGATAAATCGATCGTGCCACTTGAGCTTCTGCTTCTCAAATTCATGAAGAACTTTATTGTCTCCCATTGATAAATATTATTCACTATGAAATAGAAGTCGTATGATCTCTGAAATTCTGTAAACTATGAGCGTAATTTCAAAATTAAGCAAAGCTGTGTCACGTGTCACAAACGAATTGTTTTTCCTGAGCTTCTTTGGCTTTTGTTTGTTCATCGGTGATGTGAAATAAGAGCATTTCGTTGTTCATATTCCACGGTTTGTTATAGAAATGCTATGTCAAAGTTTAACTTTAGAATAAGCCCCTTTCATCCCTGAGGAAAGTTTGGTGATATTCCACTTTTGCTACGGAAATAAGAGCAAATTTCTTTGGAGGTTGCTTTACACCTTAAAATCCAAATTATGGCAAAATGGATTCGATTGCAAAAATTCAATAAAGTCAAACTGCGATTTTGGGCTTTTTGAAAAATTTTTTTTTGGGCTGTTGAAAATGAAATGAAGTTAAAATTGTTTAAGGTATAGTTTAAGTTTTTATGGCTTGTATTAAGCTTCAATAAATAAATAAATAAATAAATAACAAGATTTACAACGCATGTATCTATGAATGCATCTCGTACTCTATCTGATTGGAAAGAGAATTGTGAGTTTCAGTTCTTAAGACCACACCAAAAAAGTTCAATCGCTCCCATTTTTTGGGTGCAGGGAACATTTTATATCAGGCTCGTAGCTATAACTCAGAAAAGATGCGTACATGTGGATTTAAGTGAAATTTCTATGATCATCGACGGAGAATGAGGTTTACGATCTATTAGGCATTGAACTGACGAAATACGACGAAATGGCCACATAAACTCCATGTTTAAAGGCGAAAAGTGAAATCACACAGTACTGCTACTACACTGCGTACTCACAAAATTGTGTGTATTTAAAACATGTATTTATAACAAAAAACAAAAAAAATAGTACTTGGCAGCGGTGGGATTCGAACCCACGCCTCCGAGGAGACTGGTGCCTTAAACCAGCGCCTTAGACCGCTCGGCCACGCTACCTCCTGTCGGCGACTTTGCATTTCGACGGTTTGGTCAGACAATTTTGGCAAGACAAATTTATCGAAACACCAATCAGTACAGTTAATAGTTAATTTAAACTAGTTTTATGCATCTAGTCACTTGTGATAAGAGATCTTTGAATTTGACTGCTGCTTAAACTTCAAGTAATAAAATATGTAGGAAATCAGTGTTCAGCGTATCTTTTCTGCGTTTAAGACTTTATCTTATCTCCACGTGGTGAAAGCGAGAGCCAAAACATTTTACGTATTATGAATTCGTTTAGGATGCCGTTGACGACTGCAAATGAAGAATAGAAGAATTCAAAAGATGAATTTTAAGACGGAGGCAGAGAAGCAAATCCATCGACCAATAGCGGTCACACCTTCAGCTTCTATACAGGGCGGGTCATCTAGTAGTTTTTTTTTTTAAATCATTGGTTGTTTTGACACTGACAGCTGCTTTCCGCTTGAAATCTTGTCAAAAAGTCAGTATCATAACTTCGCGGAACGAAATGAGTCGCTTTGCGCTTGAACAACTTTGGGGAATATTAGAAACTTATTTCCAAAATGAATGCTGTGTAGCCAAAACAGTGCGTTTTTTGAAAAAACTTTTTGGCCGAAATGAAGCACCTCCACCCACGACTGCTGTACGCAAGTTTGTGCCGAAAATTCGTGAGACTGGTATGCAAGTGGACAAGGTCCCCGTCGTCATACGGTGCGCACAAGTGAGAATGTGGCTGCTGTGTGGCTGCTGAGAGTGTGAGGCTCAATTCACGAGCATCAACTCGCCATCGATCTCAACAGCTTAGCTTTTCACGTACTAGCCTGAAGAGAGAGAGAATTCTGCACAAAGATCTCGGATTATTCGCTTACAAGGTCCCATTGAATCATCAATTGAAGGCGCGCGATCATCCGCTTCGCATTTTGGGTCTTAGAGCGGCTTGAATTGGACAACGATTTTGGGTGAAAAACCATCTTTTCTTACGATGCCGGGGCGCATTTTCATCTCGGTGGCTACGTTAACAAACAATAACAAAATTGCCACATCTGGGTCTAGGAAAACCCGCACGTAATTGTCGAGAAGCCAATGCATCCACAGAGAGTGACAGTTGCGATTAGTGCGTATTTTGGAGTGGTGCCATCATTGGGCCATTTTCTTCGAAAATGAGGCTGGGAACAACGTTTCGGTCAACGGTGGGTGTTACAGAGCCATGTTAGCCGACTTTTTTTTTTACTGAAATTGAAGACATGGTGGACGACCTTTTGAAGCACTACACTAGAGCACTCAGACTCAAAAACTGGTCCATTGTACTGCCAGGTAGCAATCTACTCCAGTGCCGTTAATTTGATCCCAACGGCAAATGGTGACTGGATTTTCGATTTCAGATTCGATTTCACTGGGATTCGAACCTGGGATCCCTCTAAATTGGGACAGGCACTTAGTGCCTGTTGGACATAGTGCCTGTTGGACATAGTGCTAGACATTTATTTTTTTCTTTGTCTTTTCAGTTGCATCTTCTCCAAGCGACAGTTTACACTTTAACATATTTAGATGCAACGTGGTGGCATTCCTATGTAGTTCCACCGCTTTGCAACTGTCTGAAATATCTCTAAAGCCCGGCACTACCACGAGGAAGGTTGGGACTGCTATCAGCGGAGGTCGGCAAGGAGATCTCCCTATTCACTGACGACTCGAAAACAGGAGCAGGAACCTAAGAGACGAATGTAGTGTTTTCCAAGCAGAAGTGGTATCAATAAATGAAGCGGCACTTACGCTAAAAGTGCTTAGTTTGACAGGAAATACGATAACTATACACTGCGACAGCCAAGCGGCGATAAGAACCATAGGATCGGATATTGTAAGTTCGAAACTTTTCAAGCTATGCAGACAGAACGTCAACGAAATCTCCAGGGTAAACACGGTGACTCACTGCTAGATACCGGGACACACAGAAGTTCATGGAAACGAGAGGGCGGACATGCTGGCAAAGGAAATGTTAGAACTGGACAAAACTCTGTCACTACCTTATGTCAACACACAAGTTTCCTAAGGAGAGAAATAGAGAACGAAGCCTTTGAAAGAGCAAATGAGAAATGGCTGAATCTGGATATTGGGTCAACGACGAGAGCCCTATGGCCGGTGTTGAACAGGAGGAAATCATTATCAATGATTAGCCTAAGTCGCAAGGATATACGACGGTGGTGGGAGTTCTCACGGGACATTGTCCGATAGGCACCCATGCCAGAAGGTTAGGTATCCCCCATAGCGACTACTGTAGAAGTTGCAAGGACGAGGAGGAAATAGAGTCCGTTCGCTACCTGCTATGCGATTCTCCAACCCTACGGGGAAGGAGACTGCCAGCACTAGACGGTAACTTCTTCGACGAGCTGGGGGATCTGAAGAAAATAGAGCTAAAGCACCCCCTAAGATATATACAACAATCTAGGTGGTTCTTATCAGCGGTCTCAAGGGATACACCCCATACACAGAGTATAATGGACCAAACTGTTGGTTTAAGTGAGCCGCGACACAGTCGCAAGGGCATCCTATCACTTACCTACCTACCTACCTAAAGCCCGTCAGCCAACACAGCGGGCCTTGAACAGTTCCTTCATTTTGCTTGAAGGGATGACCGCCTGACTGTCTGTAAATGGATTTCAAAGCAGACAGAAGCGTCTGCATATGAGCCTTACTTTCTAAATTTATAATAATAATGGCGGTGCCGACTCCGAACGGCGAGATTGAGAAGCTCTCTTTTATTATGATAGAGGAAAATCAAGTTTTAATGACCTATAAATCATTTTGATTCCGCATTGAACAAATCGATTAGTTCTTTCAGGATTTGATGGGGAGGAAACCGTTTTCCCTTCCTCTTTCCGTCGCATTCGAACTCGTGCTGGCACTCTATCGATTTATTGAAAAGAAAATTTGGCAAAATTAATTCCTTTCATTTCGTCCTTAAATGGAAAAACATGTGACGACAAGAATGATGGTACCATTCTGTTGAATCCTAAAAGAATGAAACCCCTCATTTTCCAATATCATCCATTTTAAATTGCCCTTCAAAAGTCGTTAAACTTTCACTGCAGTCCCCAGTTAACTTGAGTCCTGATAAGAGGTGTGTGTTTAGGATTGATTATAAATCACTTTCTACCAGCCGAACAGAAAAAGTAGCAATCCTCCAGCTTCATCTTAACCCATCCGAACCCTCAACATTTCCAGCACGTGGTCTGTGGTGTTCTTTTTTTACGTTTCATCTCATTCCACCCACATCATGAAATCCTTAGGGAGCATCGAAAAGTAGTCACCATCAACGCACATCCTACGTCCTCACACCGGCTCTCTTCCGCATCGAATTCTGTAAACTTTTCGTTCTTGTACTTTCTCTTTCACTGCGAAGCATTCCCTAAACCGAATTCATTTCTGCCCTAGATATGGCCACCGAATGCCATCAGCAAACGGCGGCGTTCTACTTTTTTATGTCATCCCAGGATTCCATTACAATGTTGTGTTACTGTCATAGTAACTGCGATAAATGGAATACGTTTGTTTGTGTGATGTTTTTTTTACATTTTAATTGAATCTTTGATGTAAGTGGATTGTGGGTTAGTAACTGAAGCACTGAGTTGCCGGCAATCCATTCATCCATGGTTAACCGAATTTGTGTATCTCTTGATGATAGCAGGCATCCGAGTCAGAAGAGAAGGTTGCCTGCTCCACTTCTGATGACCTAGTTTTTATCGTAATGGTGGCATATCCTGTGTATGCCACGAAAAGGGAACAGTTTTTTTTCTGTTTTACTAAGGTTCGATTCTGAAATGTGTGCGTTGGCGTAGGAGCAAGCTGGAGTTAGTTTGAAAGTTGAGTTCGATTGCATTTGGGGTTGATGATGTGAGTTATTTTTAAAGTCATTTGGACTCGATGCGGTGTTACAAAATTAATATTGTCGTACATGCTTTAAGCTAATTCCACTATTGTTACAAAATTTGTACAAACACATTTTTTTTTGTAATTTGCTCGTGCAAAGGAGGTTACGAATACCCTTAAGTGTCCGACATGCTGTCAAGGTCGAAATTGAATTTGTCCTACATACGCCGCCGTTCCAATCATACGGGAAGGATAGCGTTGTGAGTCTTGGAATGAATATGAAGATCACATACAGCCCCTTGTTGCTGAAACCTCTGCACTAACCGGTAAATTGTTGGAGCACTGGGCGCATTTCGAACAAGAAATTTCCACATAATCTTTGTGTATGAATAATTGAATGTCGACTTTCAAGATAAAATTAAACCATTTTGGTTATTTGTTCTTTCCATCATGGATTTCCCAAGTTTTTCAAAGTTAATTCTGAAAAAAAAAAAATACGTAAACAAAAACAGTATTCATTAAATAAATCTTAACGTTTCTTATGCGCCACTCTGTGACTTGTGGAAGATCGTGCCTTCATTGCAGTAGCCGTTTTACACGGTCAAATGAATGTTAATGGAATCACATGACAGCACGTCGACGCTTAAAACCTCTTTCGACGTTAAAGAACTCGTTGAGTTCGTTATCGACGTTATCGTTATCGTTACTGATCTTGATTCTGCTCAATGTGACGGGTGTAGCGGAAATGTCAAAGTTAGTCATACCTACGGTGACCATTTTTGTAGATGTAGCAAAAAAGAGGACAATCATTAATTAATTTAAACAAGTTTAGAAACAGACGATATTTATTCAATATATTTGGACATGTTTTGTAACTTTAAGTTAAGACGGCGTTTGTGAAAAAAGAATGCTTGGCTTTAAGTGAAAAGGAACAATGGTTCATCACAAGGGTCATTAAAAAATTGTACAATTACTTGAGGACACTTTTCTTGCAAAAGAAAGTATTCTTTAAGAGTTTTATGTAATTTCAATATTCGCTCCAATGCAGGAAACAATGTCAACCAGCATGTTTTACTGTCCCCCAATAGTTTTTTGTACACAACATCAGCGTTGTCACATATTTCTTTTAACCTAACCGTGTAATTATAGAAAAAAAAAAGATTATTAGAGCATCAACGTCAAAGGGAAGCAAATCGGAGGCAGTTTGGACGCAGTTGTTTAAATTGTGGGTGACACTGTTTACACCAATCAACTTTGTCACGAAAATACTGTATTTTGTGAAGAATTTTGTTTCTTCCTCTTCTAGCTGCACCTCCGAAATTGCAGTTCATGTTGTCTGCACACAATGCTACCATCTTGCAAAGAAAAAAAGGACATTAAGAGGACAATTTAATAAAAAGAAGACAAATTACTGTCCTCTTCAAGAAAACAAAAAAAAAGGACACGATACGGAAAAAGAGGACTGTCCTCTAAAAAAGAGGACGGATGGTCACCGTAGTCATACTGCTGTACAGGGTGGGCCATCTAGTGATTTTTTTTCAAATTATAGTTTATTTCGACACTGACAGCTGTTTCCCGCTCGAAATCTTGACCGAAAGTCAGTAACATACATCCGCGGAATGAAATGAGTCGGCTTACGCTTGAACAACGATGCGAAATATTGGAAACTTATTTCCAATCAAAGTGAGTGCTGTGTAGTCCAAACACTGCGTTTTTTGAAAGAAGTTTTGGCCGAAATGAAGCACCCACCGCGACTGCTGTACGCAAGTTTGTGCAAAAAGTTTGTGAGATTGGTATGCTAGTAGACAACACTCATGGTCCCGTCATCGTCATCGTACGGTGCGCACAGATGAGAATGTGACTGTTGTGTGAGACTCAATTCACTAACATCAACTTGCCGTCGATCTTAACAGCACAACATTTCACCCACTAGCACTAGCCTGCGGAGAATTCTGCACAAAGATCTCGGATTATTCGCTCACAAGTTGCAATTGACTGCACTCTGCAATTGAAGGCGAGCGATAATTCGCTTCGCTTGCATCGCTCCGCAGTTTGGGCCTTGAGCAAGCAGCTTGAATTGAACAACGATTTTGGGCGAAAAGTCATCTTTTCTTACGAGTCGCACTTTCATCTCGGCAGCTACGTTAACAAACAAAATTGCCGCTCGGAATTGGGGATCGAAAAATCGGCATTTTGTCTGTTACTGTCGAGAAGTCAATGCATCCACAGAGAGTGACAGTTTGGTGGGGATTGTGGAGTGGTGGCATCATTGGACCATTTTCTTCGAAAATGAGGCTGGGAACAACGTTGAGGTCAGCGGTGGGCGTGGCAGAGCCACTTTAACCGACTTTTTTTTTACTGAAATTGAAGACATGGATTTGGATTTCCTGTGGTTTATGTAGGATGCCGCGCCATGCCATACAGCCCATGCCACAATCGATCTTTTACGCACCAAATTCCCAAATCGTGTTATCAGCCGTCTTGGCGATGTCAACGCTCGCCTCGAACCCCTTTGGACTTTTTTTTTTGTGAGGAACGGTGAAGGAGCGAAGTTATGCCAACAATCCGGAAACGATTCAAGCACTTGAGGCCAATGTCATCCAAGCAATCCGTGAGCTACAGGCCGAAACCATCAACAAGGTGTGGGAAAATTGGGATAAATTGTCGAAGTCACCTGAGGCAGTGGGGCCCGGACATAACGCCAAGCGACATAAGGCCAAATTTTAGCATTTGGTCTTATGTCTCTTTCTCAAAGTGACATAAAGCCAAATTTAAGAATTTGGTCTTATGTCGCTCCACAAAGCGACATAACGCCAAATTTTTTTGAGACATAACACCAAATAATAATATCAATAAACATCAAGTGGGTCATATTTCCACAATTTTTAATAACATCTATACGTGTAATTAAAATGAAATTGAACAGTGGAGTTAGTATTAGGGAACGGGTAAAAAGTGAAGTATGAGGGTTCATGCTGCCCCCTGAAAACTCTAGCTTGGCCGCAGATAAGATTTAGGATAGGTGCGAGGTTGGTGGTATGTCGTTAGGTTATGTCGTTTTGTGAAAGTGACATAAGGCCAAAGCAAAAATTTGGTCTTATGTCACTTTGATAAAGCGACATAAGGCCAAGTTTTAAAATTTGGCCTTATGTCGCTTGGCGTTATGTCATGGCACCTGAGGCAGTCACTTGAACGACGTTGTTTCGGGGGTGTAGAGTCCCGAAGCGCTCTTGAATGGGCTTAATACTGACCCTGATACTTATGTGTATGTCTTCTGTGACTGATGACGTCACTCCCTTTGTTGCTGGTATTTTTCCAAAGGAATTGAAACACTTGATATGTTTTCGTTATAATTGACCTTTTATTTGGTCTGATGATTTTGTAATAATTGATCGTACCTCGGTTTCGATCACTCGTCACCTCGGTCAGTTGTTAAGCTTTTGTTATATACATAATACATAATTACATTATTGGGAGAGGTCTCTGACCTAATTTACTTTACTCTACTGCAACAATTTACATACTTGACATGATGTTTATAAACATTTTGATATGCTCTGCCTCTTAAACTTGGTTTTTCTTTTCTTTTCGTAATATCGAATTTTACTTGTCTTAGAAAGAGACAGAGCATATGATTATTTCGCGCACTTCGCAAACTTGACAGTTCTCAAAGTTGTTTACATTATTTCAAGTGTGTAAAGTGCGGGTATATTTAAAATTTATAATTCGAATAAAAATAATTATTAATTGATTAATAATTTGAGTTTATTTTGCGTGCGTGTTTATGTTGTCGTGCAACAGACGTTGTATTTCATAATTAATGGGAATGTTTGTTCTTACTAATGAAGTCATAATACATGAAAAAAGATTTAATTTTGTTAATTTTATTACATTTTTAAAAAGAAACTTATATTTGGCCCACCCCGTGTATCTCGTCTTTATGGACGCTATCAAATGCGGTCTTGAGCTCGACGAATTGATGGTGTGTGTCGATTTGCATGTCTTGGGTCTTCTCCAGGGTCTGCCGAAGTGTCCCTGGCCTTCCCTGGCCTGAAATCACGCTGATTATGACCTATCAGATTGTTGACAGGGGGTATCAGGCGTTCACACAAAACGACAGGGAAAATGTTTTACGCGATGTTAGGGAGACCGTTCCTTCGATAAATGGTCGCCTTTTTAGTGAATTAAGCAAACGATTCCACTAATGGGATATGCTTTCCTGCGGCGATATTCTGCTGATGAACTGGGGAATGCGATCAATTAGATCATCCTCAGCTAATGTAAAGGTTTTAGCAGATAGTCTGTCTACACCGGTATCGTTATTTGACTTCAGGCTTGATTTTGCTTTGAGTCGTCACCCAGATCAGAGGGGCGTATTTCTCATTTCTCGTCATACGGATTCAATATTGTAACAAAATAGGGTTTTGAACCACATATCAAATCAGTATAACTGTGGGGGGGAACGTTGCGGTTAATAACAATTTTGGCGCTACAGTCCGAGGAGAACTTAGGTTAGGTTAGGTTAGGATTGGGGGCTGCTAGTGAACTACACCAGCACACTTAGACCATGTTGGTCCACAGTCAGACTACAACCACTGATCGACCGCTCCAGTGATAGTGCCGTTAATTTGATCCCAACGGTAAACGAAGGTGGACTTGGGCCTAGCTTCTTAGCAACCACTCGTGTTGTGCTTGCTATTGTTCGCGGAGGTGACCTACAGTTTAATGCTGACTCTGAACGACGAGTTGCGGTTCTTAGACGGCAATTTTCTGTTGACAGCTGCTCTTTACATAGCTTATAGTTTAGCTTGTACAGACACCCCATTATATCATTTCTGTATCACAGCTTCTAAAGAGCAACTATAATGAAAACAAACGAGATTTTGTTCGTATTAGACATTATTTTGATAGTTAGAACTTACAGATTTTTCTACCACCTTTTTCAGTAGTTGGGAGATGGTATATTTTCCGAGGCTAACAACTGTGTGCCTGATACATTTAAGTTGCATAAAAATATCGTTCTATTTACACCAACCACTGAACTACCCTTGTCACTGTGTGCCCTGCTTAAGACTTCCTCTGTGTGCCTGTTAGTTGAACTATGCTAAAATATGTCCGCACATGAAATAGAATCGATACACTTGTCCATCGAGCATGTCAAGCCTTCTTTTCCTTCCCTTCCTTCCTCGGCATTGTCTCTTCTCTTTCTTGGCACAAATTACTGCCGATGAAAGTGTATTCGATTAACTTGCACACGCACACCCTATTGCCAGGGAACAAGAGAGAAGCATTCCGCAGTAATTCCTTGGACAACAGAAAACTGTCTTCAACTGGATTTCCTTGAGATTCTGTTACCCCAGTTATTTGGAAAAGTGCCAAATTGATTTTTTCAAACCACTTGGATATCGTAGATCTCTCTTACATTCTCCATCGAGTCTTACATCGACCGGGGCAGGGGTGGGAACCACGCTTACAGTCTGCAGAAACTTTTTAGTTTTCCCACTATCGCCATTACCATACAGAATGTCCAGGCAACCAGGAAGTCTTGCAGACCAACAAAACTATCGGTCTTTTCCTCACTAACCCCACATATGTGTGTCCCCTGAAAACTAGGACACATCTACTCGTACACATGTCACAGTGAAGGGTGTGGGTAAATTCCTCTCGCCATTTCCTCCACCCAACGTCGACGTTTGTCTGCGCATGTTTCCGCTCCCAAGGACGAAGAGTTCTCCAGCGATACTTGCTGCCGTTGCTGATCTCCAACCATTTGCTTTTTCTGAAGGTGATTACTGCCATGGACGTCTCTGGGTCATCTACCTTCAACCTTGGTCTAGACGATTACATAATTGATTGCTTGCTACCGGTTCACCTGGCTCATAGTTCTCAGGTACACACCCCCATCAATCACGAGTTCAGAACGTTTACGTGATAAAAAGATTGCATAATTTACCTGTACTCACCAGGCACCCAGAAGGCCAGTGTTGTATCGGAATGTTTTCAGAGCAACCGTGCTGAAGACTGTTAACTTCAGCCGTTCGTCCCTTATCCGCTTGGAGACAAAAAATCACTTTCTAACGTGAAAAGTTATGCCACGGCCACCCCATTCACCCTCAGCACATTCTCCCGCGCAGAGCAAATGTTTAGAAAGGCATTAGAAACTTTTCACGCAATCCGCTATGCAAACGTGTGAAGAATTTTGATATTAGATGCCACCAGGCACGCAGACATTTCAGGCAGGGACGCCAACCATTTGATTGTTAGATACGACATTCACCCTCCACGTTAGATGGGACTCCTACGCATGCCCCGAATTGTTCGCCACCCCGCCGAGGAATGTTGCAGCCCGGAGAGATGTTAACCTCGTCGCGGTAAGGTTACGCTCAAGAGATTCAGTCTGCTGTGAGCTGTTCGCCTGGTGGAATACCATTCCTTGAGCTTTGAAGATAGCAAAACATTTAAAATCCGTTTGAAGTCGCTTAATTTGTAGAAAATGGGTTTCTCTTCGTTTGCGCTTCAAAAGGATCAAAGCTACGAGCCCTGAGTGCTGAGTAAACGTTGAGTATTACGCTTCCCTTTGAATTCTGCTTAACGAGAGATGAAGCAATTACCAGGATTCTCTAAGAGAACAAAAGCAGACTTTGATGTTTGTCCCACCAAGTGGCTTTGTAGAAACCCCCCCCCCCCTCACACCGTAAACAACGACTGTAGGATGCATCAAAGGGCCGAGTCTGTTATTTGCCGAGAACCGAAGCGTTTGGTGAAAGTAACAATGGCGGAGAAAGTTGAGTCATCGCCAGAATAGGCCATCAGGACGGAGAGACAGCGGTGTTGGGCTTTTTTTTTGGGGATTTTTTGTAGAGAGCCAAATCAACGCCAAATCAACGGTGGGTTCGAATTATTTGTTTTGCTTGAAACATTCACATGGACGAGGGTGAAATTAAAATGTAGCTTACATAAGTAGATGAAAAAGGACTGGGACGTCAGGATACTTTCGTAGGTCCTCGAAAAGAGGGGCGTTCTTTTTTGTGTAGAAGATTTTAGTCTGAATTGTCCATTTGAAGTGGGGGCGCAGTTGAGAACGATTTGAACAACAAATGGTTTTGGTAGAGCATTTTGATTCGGGGGAACCATCTCTTTTTCTCTTTATCGCTCTCTGTCTCTCGCCTTTCCTTTTATTGTCTTCTCTTTCTGCTGCCGAAATAACTTTTATTTAAGATGACGGTCGTACTCTACTCTTTAGGGGAAGACACTTAATAGTAATAACAATAATGGCGGCGCTACAGTCCGAGGTGGACCTGGGCCTAGCTTCTCAGCAACCACTCGTGTTGTGCGTGCTGTTGTTTTCTCACGAGTGGAGGGGACCTACGACCTGATTAATGCCGACTTCGAACGGCGAGATTGAGAAGCTATTTTTAGACAGTTATACTCTTTGAGCATTGTCAGTGACTCGAAAGAGGTGAAGCCGTGAAAGATGTTTTTTTGGAGTTTCGAACCTTAGACCTCGAGCGTAGGTAGGGTAGGTAGGTAAAAGTGGCGGTGGACAGACATATCCTGTTTGTCGCACACAATTAGCGCCTTGAAAGCGTCATTTTGATACCACATTCTATGGGATACCAAATTTGTGTGAAAAGCGTGAAAGGGAGTGTACGTTCACTCAGATTTGCCTAATTTTTAAAACAAATTTGCGGAATTTCCGAAGGCTAGCTGACTATGAATGTTTGCCTCCGAGAGGTTTTTAGGGGTGCTAAAGAAGGCTTTGCCCAGAGTGCGTTGTCTGATTCTAGCCAGAGCCAGATATTTTCACAGAAAGTGCTTGGAGGTTTCTGGCTCGATTTCCTCCCGGCAGTTGCGGCAATGCGAGTTTAATGGTATGCCTAGTTTTTCAGCATGGTTGCCAACAGTTCAGTGTCCAGTACAGACCGCTGTAGTCCTGGATATGTTTCTTCTACTGTTGTTAAGAAGGTCTTTTGCTCTTCTTTGGTTGTAGTTGGGCCATAAGCTTCCGGATAGGACACAAGTTTCAAGTTTGGTCCATCTTTCGTTGGCTATCTGGAGGAGATGATTGTAAATATTATTTTTTACGAAGCCTAGTGAAGCCTGGACTTGTTCCACAACGAGACTATCAAGTTTGCATCCTTGTCTGGCTAGCTCGTCCGCTGCTTCGTTTCCTCTTATACCCGTGTGCCCAGGAACACAGATCAAAGAGACCGGGCTCCGTTCACCTATAATGGATAGTTCCAATCCACTAGTTTTGACGTTATAGTTATGGATGTTAGAGCTTTGATAGCAGCTTGACTGTCTGAAAAAATTGCTATCCGCTGTGGTGGTTCAGTTCTGTTCTTAATTTCAAGACACGCATCATATATTGCTAGCACTTCTGCCTGCTTGGTAGCTTGAGTGACTTTGATATCTTGAGGGCTTCGGAAAAGATTCCAGCGCCCACACCAGAGTCCATCTTCGGACCGTCTGTGAAGAATGGCTATGTCATGGGCTTGGATCACTCTATCGCTTTTCCACTCAGTTTTAATTGGAAAGTATGCCCTATAGTTCTTATTGAAATTTAGCTTTTGAATAAGGTATTCAGTATGACTCAGTATCGCCTGTTGTGGTAATGAGTTAAGGATGTTACAATGTCCATAAGTTCTGTTGTTCCAACAGTTTGACTCTCTGAGTCTAAGTGCACTGCATGCGGTCATGAACGTTGCTTGTAGATCTGGGGGTAGAAGGTGCAAAATAACTGTAAGCGCGTCTGTCGCAGCTGTTTTTAGGGCGCCAGTGACTCCTATACACGCAGCTCTTCATACAGCGTTGCCGGAAAAATATTTTTCAAAGTGCCACCAGTGTTACCAGAAAGTTTCATTTTAAGCCCTTGGGTGCCATAAACGGAAACGTGCCAAAATATATGTAATGAAATACACAATGTCGTCAAAAACCGCTATAATTTACTTCAATTTATACCTTTCTTTTCAATTATAATATTTAAATACCTAGACTGCTCTTGCTCATTGTTTAAATTTCAAAGCGAACGAATTATGACATGTAATAGGTGATCGTTTTTTTCCGAGGTGAGTTCAACGTGGTTGAGAATGAATGCGTTTAACTATTTCGGAAGGTGGATGCAGCGATTGTTTTATAAACGCGGACGTAAATATGTTAATTTTTAAAATTTTTACCAGAGTGTCATATTCAATATTAAAGTGCCACAGTGTCATTTCAATGAAAAAGAGCCATAATGGCACGATCGTGCCACATCGATAACGCTGTCCTTGTACCTGGTTTACTACGTAGGAGTCGCCGCACCTACCCACTACTCCACGGCGCCCACTTAACAGAACCCATAAAGTATTATCAACAGTGGTACATAACTTCAAATAAAATAAATGAGTGATTTATTTGAAGTTATGTACAGGGTGGGTCATTTAGTGTTTTTTTTTTAAATCATAGGTTATTTTGACACTGACAGCTGTTTCCCTCTCGAAATCTTGACCGAAAGTCAGTATCATACCTTCGCGGAATGAAAGAAGTAGCTTTACGCTTGAACAACGTTGGGAAATATTGAAAACTTATTTCCAAAGTGAGTGCTGTGTAGCCCAAACAGTGTGTTTTTTTAAAAGAAGTTTAGGTCGAAATGAAGCACCCACCGCGAATGCTGTACGCAAGTTTGTGCAAAAAGTTCGTGAGACTGGTATGCTGGTCCCGTCATCGTCGTCGTACGGTGGGCACATATGAGAATGTGGCTGCTGTAGCCGAGAGTGTGAAACTCAATTCACGAACATCAACTCGCCATCGATCTAAACAGCTCAACATTTTGAGCGCTAGCCTGAAGAGAGAGAGACTTCTGCACAAGAATCGCGGATTATTCGCTTACAATGTCCAATTGACTCAGCAATTGAAGGTACGCGACCATCAGCTTCGCAGCTTGGGCCTTAGAGCAGCTTGAATTAAACAACGATTTTGGGCGAAAAATCATCTTGTCGCATTTTCATCTCGGCGGCTACATTAAGAAACAAAATTGCCGCATCTGGGGCTCAGAAAAAGGAAAACCCACACGTTATTGTCGAGAAGCCAATGCATCCAGAGAGTGTGACAGTTTGGTGCGGTTTCTGGAGTGGACATCATTGGACCATTTTTCTTCGAAAACGAGGCTGGGAACAACGTTTCGGTGAATGGAGGGCGTTACAGAGCCATTTTAATCGACTTTAACCGACGACATGGATTTGGACGACCTCTGGTTCATGCAGTATGGTATCGATCTTTTGCGCACCAAATTCCCAAGTCGTGTTATCAGCCGTCTTGGCGATGCCAATTGGCCGCCTCGGAGTTGTGACCACTTTGGACTTTTTTTTGTGGGGAAAGAGGCGATTTCATGTCAATAATCCGAAAACGATTCAAGGCCAATATCATCCAAGCAATCCAAAAATTACAACCCGAAACCATCGACAAGGTCTTGGAAAATTGGGGTGACAGACTATGCCACTGCGAAGCCACGTTGTATTTCATAATTAATGGGAATGTTTGTTCTTACTAATAAAGCCATAATACATGAAGAAAGATGTAATTTTGTTCATATCATTGCATTTTTAAAAAGAAACTTGTATTCGGCTGACCCTGTACATTGCGCTGTATATCTCGTCCTTGTGCAGGTGGTTACATGCGGCCTTAAAATCATTGAATAAGTAGTGGGTGCTAAGCTAATATGCATTTCTTGTGTCCTTTCCTGAATCTGCCGCAGTGTGAAGATCTGGCCTACGGTGGACTTCCCTGGGCTGAAACCACGGTGATAAGGATCTATCAGATCGTTGACAAATGGCTTCAAACGTTTGCACAAAAATACTAAAAATTGGACTTGTCTCTCTTGTCGGAGAAAGTGGACTGTCATAACCCCATCGTGGGTAAATAAGCTCCACGGTTCATTCTTTTGAAGGATTAGCATGGTACTGCTGTTGTAGAAACGAACCGTGGAGCTTATTCGCCCCCGATGAAGTTATGGCATTTTCTTTTGATGCAGTTCGCATCTGGCATACCATATCCCTCCCAATTCCTTTCGCATTTTGTGCTGAGTTCTCAGTCGCATCTTCGCTGATTTTTCCTACAAACTCACATGCATTCATTTTGAATACATTCGTTTGCGTTATATTGCAGCAAGTTTGCTTTAAATTTTGTGTTGTCAAGGTATTTCCTTTGAAGGATTCGGAGCTTTTCCGAATGATTGCTTACACAGTGTCAAGGAATAAGTGCCACAACTTCATTGACACACAAAGGTATGAAAGGAACCAGAGTAGCAGCAGAGATAGCTACCCACACAAGTCTTCCCAGCACCCATTTCCAGCGCTGTTCGCTCGGTTCTCACACCCTCGTTCCAACAGCGTTGTCTAACAGATATGTTTGATGGAATTTTACCACCACAATGGTACCTGGGATACCATGCTTCTAAGCTGAACTAATGTTCCTTAAAAAATTCGAATCAAAGGACGAATTTGGAGATATGCAGGGACTCTGTGTGGGATCCTGCTCTCCGCTTCAAATCGCGCAATGGCGTCCACAAGAATTTCACACAAACATTCCAAACATTCCTGCCGCACATTCCAACTTTCTAATACCACACATTCCGCATGCCAAGTCCTTGCTCACATTCCTGCGCTCCTGAATGGCGGCGAATTCTTCATTTCCCAACAAATGCCAATGGAAGTACCTATCCTCCCGATGGGACACACGACAACAAGGAAATGTGTGTGCACTCCTCCTTAGGTTTCATCAGCTCCCTTTCAATTCATCCACTAGATTGCGCTCTTTTTTTACGACGCAGGATTGGCTAGCCTCCGTCAGAAGGGGGAATCGCCTTCGAACTCATACGACATGTAGGTTCCTCCCACCGGTAACCACCTTTTTGCTGGTTGGCCACTGGCTCCACAAGCTCCACAAGCTCCACGGCTCCCCCTAGAATTCGACTCTCTTTGATCAGGCGAGCAGGGATTCCAGCAGTCACCATCGGCCTGCGTTTGTCGTTGATTGGCTCCTACTGTTCCTCAAATTGTGCGGCAAGCCCCCATTTTAAGGAGTCAGTCTGTCTGCGCTCGACAGAGGGTCTGCCCCTCAAAATCGGGTTAATAACGCCTCGAAGGCTTTAAACTTTTCACTGGAGTTTCCTTAAAGAGCCATCGAAGGGCTTTAATCCACCAGGCAATCAGGACGCCAATAATAAGAAGTTCGCAAAGGAAGCCTTTCAAAGGGCTTCATCGCCATTTCAAAACCCGTCTATCGAACGTGAGAGCGACAAAAAAATCCGTTTTCAGGACTTCGTTGCTGGGTTCACATGAGGTTCGACAACAAGGACGATATGTTGTCTGCTTTCTCACGAGACAATAACCCTAATGATGACATTAGGACCGAGAGGTTAATGGCAATTACGTCATGTCATTGACATGTCAAGTCATCAATCTTTTCGTCCATTTCACCAGGCAAGCAGCGGCCGACTGCAGAGATGTCATGTCCTGGCGGAGAGCACATTCGCCGCGCGACTGACGGCACTTTGCAAAAAAGATGCCACACAGGCTTTCTCTTTTTCTCTATCGCGCCTTGTCGCTCTGCCAAGGACGTCCGAATAAATTTCCATTCTCGTCACACTTCAGCAGGATAGCAGAGCTCTGAGCAGGCGAATCCTTGTAACACTGCTGCGAGAGTGAAAGTACCCCACTTACAACTTTAGACTGACGACACTCACTTGCCGTGCTCGTAAGGAGGAGTGCTGTCGTCACTTGCACACTCGTGAATAGGAAAGGAATGCACCTTAGACTTGCTGGCGGTTGCTTGTCTCCTGGTAACGAGATATTCGAATAGAAATATTAGGAAAAAACAAACTTATTTCTAAGCAACCCATTCCATGCAACCCACGCCCAAGGGGCGTGTATTTGGGGGCAGTTGACGTTTCTGTGCATGGAACCCATTAATTTGCGATTTTTATGTGAAAACCGTCATTTCTCTGACGCGAGTTTCTACCAGGACACCAGACACGTGGGCACACAGCCCGCGGGAGCAGACACACGCTTGCCGTTCTTGGAGAGAAGTCACTTTTGGCGCGCAAACTCGTTCTACAAGGAATCAACGACTTCCGCGAAAGGACGTGTTGCCGATTTTGTTTCCCTATTAGAATTAGGGTTTTGATAAGAACTGTGCGGAATTCCGGTCTCCCTAAGCCGGATTAGAAAAGGATATGTGTCTCGGGTGCGTGGGTGGGGCGGCATCCTAATCCGTGGCGGAGCTAATTGCTTCATTCCCCATCTCGGTCTGTGCCGAGGAGCTGTCATGGTTGGAATTCAAAAAGAACTCCTGTAGAAATCGTCATCAGGGCTGCAGGATGCGCAGACGGGCGTTGGAATGTGGAGGAAACTGTGACAAGTGCTTGGGTTTCTCTTTTCATTTTTTCATTTTTTCATTTTCCTTCTCTGCCACACGGGTTAACTGGAGGTTGCTCTTGGGGGTGGCAAAGGAACATGAGCCACTGGCAACACACGTACTCGCAGTTAGATGATGGTTCACAGGGCTTGTGCGAAGGTTGTTAGAGCAGTAAACTCTTGTGGCGGCTGGCAACAAACCACCTTCGTGCAGTACCTCTTGCTGGGGGATGGTTTGATGCTAGCCTGGTAAGTTTTACAGACCTATCAGTACTCTTTTCATCTTTTACATCGAGTGGAGAGTAATGCATGCACGTGGTTGGGGTTGCTTGTTGTATTCGATTTGGTACTTTGTTACAGGATTTCACGGTGTTCCTCACCCTTGCTTTCTTGTTTTCCTAACTGAATGCGGTGGGGGTTAAGGTCTTTGCAAACAGATGGTTGAGAGTGTGTGGATGATTTGTGGTTTTCCTAAGGGAAGTTAAAGCTTTTGGTGCAGACTTTCTGTATAACTTGCAGCAATGTGCAGTGTAATTGCGTTGAATTAAATTGGTTGAACAAAGGAGGGTGGAGAAAGTTTGTATGTCGTTGTTTGACCACAATTTAGGGTTTCTTTCAAAGTTGGAATTTAATCGAACAATGACGTTCGAGTTAATTTGGTTGTGCATCTGATTTAAGCTTGACTCCATGTACTTTTTTAAGGTTCCGTCTACAAAAACGGAACCTTTATAATTTCGGTGTGTCTGTCCGTCTGTCTGTCGTGTCTGCAATACTTTTTTATCTCCGAAGTTTATAAAGATATCAGCATGAAATTTTGGAATTAGGTACCTTAGACCTGGAAAACATTTTCCATGTATGCAGTGTTTTAGGGGTGGCTTCCGTATAGGTGCTGTTGCCATTAATTTTGAAATAGTTATTCACCCCATCGAGTGATATATCAATCGACAGATCTTTTGAAATGAGGATGAGGTTTGCTTCAACACTTTTTGATCCAAGGTTCCATTTGAAAAATATGGAGCTCCAAATCCGGTTTTAACGCGTCTCCCCCTCCCATTTCTAAACCAAAGTGTTTAAAAATCTGGAAAAAATCCCAAAAGCTTGGCTTCAATGAGTACTTTCATACAAAATCATTTCCAATATTCTGACCCAAATAGTTTTGGAGATACAGGTCGAAAACCGTCAATCGTCGACATGCGAATTTTAAAGATCTGAAAACGCAGTTTTGTAGGTCTGTTCGGATGCATTAAGAAATGATAAATACTAAAATATCGACATATTTTCGACGACAAATTCGGAGATATCAAAGATTTAAAATTTCAAAGATTCGTACATAAATTCCATGTTGAGATCGGTTTTACGCTTGAACAACTTAAAGAAATATTGAAAACTTATTTCCAAAGTGAGTGCTGTGTAGCCCAAACAGTGTTTTGGAAAGAAGTTTTACCCGAAATGAAGCACCCACCGCGACTGATGTACGCAAGTTTGTGCAAAAAGTTCGTGTGACTCGTATGCTAATGGACAACACTCATGGTCCCCCTGAGAATGTGGCTACTGTGGTCGAGAGTGTGGTACTCAATTCACAAACATCAACTCGCCATCGATCTTAACAACTCAACATTTCACGCACTAGCCTGAGGAGAGAGAGAATTCTGCACAAAGGTCTCAGATTATTCGCATACAAGGTCCAACTGACTGCATTCAGCAATTGAAGGCGCGCGCCATCCACTTCATTCGCATCGCTCTGCAGTTTGGGCCTTATAGCAGCTTGAATTGGGCAACGATTTTGGGCGAAAAATCATCTTTTCTGGCAGCTACATTAACAAACAAAATTTTCGCATCTGGCATCTGGCTCGGACAACCCGCACGTTTTTCTCGAGAAACCAATGCATCCACAGAGAGTGACTGTTTAGTGCGAATTGTGGATTGATGGCATCATTGGACCATTTGCCTTCGAAAATGAGGCTGGGAACAACGTTTCGATCAAGGGGTGGGCGTTACAGAACCGGCTTTTTTTTGGTGAAATTGAAGACACGGATTTGGACGACCTCTGGTTCATGCCATGCCACACAGAACATGCCACAATCGATCTTTTGCGCTCCAAATTTCCAAATCGTGTTATCAGCCGTCTTGGCGATATCAATTGGCCGCCTCGGAGCGGCGATGTGACCCCTTTGGAAGTTTTTTTTGTGGGGAAGCGTAAAGGAGCGATGTTATGCCAACAATCCGGAAACGATTCAAGCACTTGAGGCCAATATTATCCAAGCAATCCGTGAGCTACAACCCATGGAAAATTGGGAATGGGAATATTTGTTCTTACTAATACAGCCATAATACATGGAAACAATTTAATTTTGATCATTTTATTGCATTTTTAAAAAGAAACTTGTATTTGGCCCACCGTGTACACATCCATCTTAAGATGTTTGGACTGTATCCCCAGGATTTGCCCCTAAGCCCCGACAGATCATTAGAGCACGCGTCGCTTTCTTATTTATCTCTTCTATGTGTCGCTTTCAGAGTCCACTGTCTAGGATTACTTCTTTCACTGGCGTCAGTGTTGTAGTCATTCCCGTTTTCGTTTTCTTGTAAGGGGTACTACTCGTATGGAGGTTTTTGCCGGATTTAGGCTTAGCCCAGCCGACAAGCACCATTCCTTAGTTAAAGTTGGTCCTTATTTGATGATATTGCATAGGGTCTCCATATTGCCTCGGGCTATGATTACCATGTCATCGGCATACGCCTGACGTCTAATGCCATGGTTTGTCAGTATCTCTAGAAGCTCGTCTAGCGACGTCTAGACGACTAGGCTCCACATGAGAGGAGATATAACTCCTCCGTGCGGACACCCTGTTGTTGTATCGACTTTTACTATGCCCATTGCTGTGTGAGTCTCCGCTGATCTCGTGCTCAGGAGTTCACACATCCATTTCGATACTGTGTGATTAACTGCTTTTTTGTCCAGAGCTCGAACAATTGCACGTAAGTAAATTGATGAATGTCATCAACAGAAGTAATCTTAAAAGGCTTAGTCTTTCTACTTAGAAAAGCATTGCGGCAGACCCTTTTTATAAAAAATCTAACGCACCACACCATTAAATTCGACGCAAAGCCTTGCAAGAAAGACACTCATTAATTGCTGCCCCCCGACTGTAAGACGATCCGCTTTACTTTCACTGACATAGGATCTGCGAACTCATTTGTATTCACCATCAGATGCTATCGCAAGGACTCCTCCAGATGCTTCAGCTTTTCCTTCGGGATATAATCAAATCTATGATCGATTTTTTTTACGCAAATGAAATAAAAAACACTCAGAGCCACAACAATGCGTAATGGAGCACCAGCATGTGTGGACTCGTCCTCTCATGGGATTGGCACGAGCCTCATCTCGAATATCTACGAGACTATCCGGCAAAAAAAAACCACAACAATCTGATTAAAACGCGTTCACGAAACCAAATGTTTTTTTTTTCTTTTTGCTCCTTACCTTATGGCACACCTTCGGGAGCCAGAACAAAGAAGCAAAAAACCAGAGACCCACGCCACCAACTGGTCCAGTCTATTGCGATTTACTTCCTCAAGGATGCAAGCTAAGGATATGATGTTTTTTATCCAGGGAAAGTGTGTGCGACTCTCGATTTCAACAGAAGTCGAAGACGCAGAAAAAACGAAGCCATTCATTGGGATCCTGACGTCCTGTGACGCACATGCCGCTGAGGGTGCCACAGTAAATCGGTGCGCACATCGTGCACGGACTCGATGTGGGTGTTTGAAGGATCTGCCTCTACGTACGAGTGCTGGAATTCGGATCCTTTCCGATTTGTTAAGGATTCGTAAGGGGTGAGTTTTTTTCCTTCCGAATTATCCTGAGGGATAAAAAATTTGACGCAGACGTTTCCGTGTTTTTTTTTGTCGCTCGTTGTTCTGGTAAAAAGTGAATTTCTTCAGGGATTGGGGTTTCTTTTGTGAGAATTTTTTGTGCGGCAAAGGACATTAGAGGTTGGATTGTGGAAAATTAATGGTTGTTGACAATATTGTGAAAGCAGGACATTTGCATTGTTGCGGTGTCCTTTCCCTGATGTGCTGAGTGAAGACTAATTGTTTGCTGGCAGCTTAAGACTCTATGACGGGCTGTAAGCAATAAGTGGAGCCATTGGTCTACCCTGTGGGGCTCCGTAAGTGTTTACAAGTCTGACGATTCATGCATGCGTGTCATTTCCCACACTGGCTGTGGACATGACATCACAAAAATTGTGTAAGACAGTCATGGGAGTGTGTAAGGGGGGAAGTTAGAAGATATTTCAAATTTCAACAATGGATTTGCGGCTGAAATTGGTGAAAGAAAGCAATCAAATCTCTCTCAAATTAGTTCGGAATAAATCAAAAGTCATTAGCCTTCTCCAGTATCTAAATAATCGTAAATCGGCTCGTTTATAGCTATTTTGGAGCGTTAATTCTAATTAGTAGTCATGTTAAGAGTCGTGGCAAGCTTTATATTGTTTTTTTAAGCAGCAGAAAATAGGAAAAAGTGACGGTCTCCGATTCGTCTTCTGGTAAAGTTCACCGGTATCACTAAGTTTATCTCATTCATTCTTGTGTCTTGGATGGAATATTGAAAGAGTCTTTGACATTTGGCTAGACTTTGTTTCGGTAACTAACCGAGACAAGGCAGTGACCCCCGGGATTATGAACTGGCGCAGTCGGTCGTTAATGACCGTCAGACCTACAAAATGAAGGTCGTGTATGGCAGAAGCTTTAGGCTTCGATTCGATGATGTATGATGGATGAAGGAATTTAAAGAAAAGGGTAAACTGCTTTGTCTTGCAACTTTTTCGTTTCTGCCGAAGCTGTACGTGTTCATGAATATCATCACTTCCCTTGATCTTTTGCAACTATTGCCCGAGGAAAAAATTTTGTCCTGTCATAAAATACCCTATACACTATCATTTCTAAATGAAATTTTTCGTTAACTGATCTACAAAATGATAACGAAAGAAAGACAAGTGAAATAATGATGAAGTGACGATGCCTTCGATGAAAGTCAAAGCTAAACTGCGAAAAAAAAAGTTCAGACATTTTTATAAAAAAAATCTCATTTCTGTAATACAGGGTGGCCCATCAATTGTGCTACAAGACGAAATTTATATATCTTCTTCTTTAATCAATGTACAGGGTGGGCCAAATACAAATTTCTTTTCTAAAAATACAATAAAATGAACAAAATTAATTTTGCTTTATTAGTAAGAACAAACATTCTCATTAATTATGAAATATAACGTCGTCAAGTGACTACCTCGGCTGGCTTCACAGTTGCGCATTTTGTCACCTGAATTTTCCAAGGCCTTGTTGATGGTTTCGGGCTGTAGCTCACGGATTGCTTCAATGATATTGACCTTATGTGCTTGAATCGTTTCCGGATTGTTGGCATAACATCGGTCCTTCAGTTCCCCACAAAAAAAACTCCAAAGGGGTCAAATGACAGCTCCGAGACAGCCAATTGACTTCAGAGGAACAAAAAAGTCGGTTAATATGGCTCTGTTACGCCCACCGTTGACCGAAACGCTGTTTTTCGAAGGAAAATGGTCCAATGATGCCACCACTCCACAATCCGCACAAAATTGTCACTCTCTGTGGATGCATTGCCTTCTTGACAATAACGTGCGGGTTTTCCGAGCTCCAGGTGCGACAATTTTGTTTGTTAATGTAGCCGACGAGATAAAAATGCACCTCGTCAGAAAAGATGATTTTTCGCCCAAAATCGTTGTCCAATTCAAGCTGCTTGCTTAAGGCCCAAACTGCGTAGCGATGCGAGGGAAGCGGATGGTCGCGCACCTTAAATTGCTGAGTGCTGTTAATTGCACCCTGCAAGCTAATAATCCGAGATCTTTGTGCAGAATTCTCTTTCTCCTCAGGTTAGTGCGTGAAATGTTGAGCTGTTGAGACCGATGGCGAGTTAATGTTCGTGAATTGAGTCTCACACTCTCGGCCACAGCAGCCACATTTTCATCTATGCGCACCGTATGACGACGGAGTGACCGACCATGAGTGTTGTCCACTAGCATACCATCTTATGAACTTTTTGCACAAACTTGCGTACATCCTTGCGTACATCAGTCGCGGTGGCTGCTTCATTTCGGCCAAAACTTATTTTCAAAAAACGTACTTTTTGGGCTACACAGCACTCATTTTGGAAATAAGTTTTCAGTATTTCCCAACGTTGTTCAAGCGTAAAGCGACCCATTTTGTTTCGCGGATGTATGATACTGACTTTCTGATTTCAAGATTTCGAGCGGGAAACAGCTGTCAGTGTCAAAATAATATATGATTACTAGCTAGCTAGCTAGATTGATAGCTACTGTTAGACCTGCAATCTACCTAGCACGGACTAAGAGAACCAATCTGAACAACACGAGGAAAAACTTGACAAAGTTCAAAGCTGGCATGCCTTTGTATTACTGGGGCCATGAGAACTTGGCCAACTGCGGCCACGGAAGCGCTATTGGAGCTGACTCCCCTGCATCTAGTGGTTGTAGAATGTGCAAAAACAAGCAGGAGAATGGTAAAAACGGGGATAGGAAAAGACAAACGCATTACGAGGCGATTCGATGCAGTAGTCAAAAAGTTACCACTCCTGGCCATTCCGAAGGACGACATGATTAGGAAATTTGATTTCCACAAGAAATGCACCACTAAGCTCAGCACCAAAAAAGGACTGGAGTAACGAATCCATAGTTAAATTGTATGCAGACGGTATCGATATCCGTGGCCTTACCTTGGCTACAATAACGAAACGGTCCAACTCCAGGACCCTTGATGCCTCGGAACGTTCGGACATCAAGGGTCTGACATCGATCGCAAAGTGATCCATCTGGTTGACGGTTGAATAATCAGGGGACCACCAGGTCCCTTTAAAGATGTTGAGGTGTGGGAACCGCGTGCTAGCTACAGACACGTTCCGTCCCGTGACAAAGTCTACCAGCCTCAGTCCGTTTTCGGACGTGGTGTTGTGCAGGCTGTGTTTACCGATGACTCTAGCAAAGATGTCCACATTACTCAGCGTTTAAGTTTCTTAGAACGATCTTTGTGGCGTAGCTGGGCCATTGATCGAATGTTCTTTGTAGAAGATCATAGAAGTCATTCTTGCCAGCGTCATCGTCCTCCGTTGGGGCGTGGGCGCAGATTATACTGATGTTGCCGAATTTAGCCTTGATGCGGATTGTTAAAGGGCTCTTTTTTTGTCGAAGGTTTTTTGAAACTCTACACTGGAGCTCTCAGACTCAAAAACTGGTCCATTGTACTGCCAGGTAGCAACCTACTCCAATGCCCGTAATTTGATCCCAACGGCATATGGTGAGTGAATCAGATTCAATTTCACTGGGATCCAAACCTGGGACTCCTCTAACTGGGGCAGGCACTTAACCAACTGCGCCATACAGTCGCTTGCTTATGTACTTAAAGCTTAAGACTTTTTGCCTAAGTGTGCATCGAACAACAAATCCACATCCAAATAATCGCTCCCTTCGCTCCCTGTAACAATCGCCGTAATAGATATCGCAGTTTTTCATCCTCCTTTTTCCCGGCCCATACCACTTCCTAGTTTGCGGTAACGTCTGCTTTATATCAGTCTAGGGCCTCTGCAAGTTCATCGGCTGCATGTGGTCTATTTAGGAACCTCACATTCCATGTGCAGTCCTTTTTTTGTCTGCTGGGGTCGTCAACAATAAGTCCGTCGACATCCGAGGCAGGTTGTTGTTTCTGAACTCGTTAGTTTTTTACGTGGTGAGAAAGTTAAGTCCACGCACAGCCTCCAACTGGGAGGACAGGTCCATTTGTTTAGCCCCGGATAAAGGGGTCCGGAGGTATCCGGTGTCGGTAGCCTCTTGCAGGCTTTGAGTGCCGCCGTTGGCCCTCAGAGAAGGGCTCATCCGCCGCCATCTCAATTCCAGAGTCCCGACCAGACCATGGATACCAGCTAGCTTCTACTGACTGGAGTTGTGGATGCCGCCTTTGGTCAATCCGTTGGTCCTGCGCCGCCTTCCTAAAAAGAGCGATGAGCCCTGGTAGGCTCACACACATTTGCAGCCGCCCAGACTTCCAACGAGGCTTGGACGTCCCGTCTTCTGTCGAGGGTACTCGGCTCCCGGATGACACCACGGGGAGATGGGAGTAGGAGTTCGTTAACCGAGGTGCAAACGCTCGTGTCTGCATGGTTCGCCTGTCAACGCTACTACAAGGCTACTTTACTCTTAAATGAAGTCTTTCTAGCCGACTCCTAAAAATGTTCTAAGGTCTCATCAAATAGTATCAGTTCTCCGCCTAAGGACGCAACGATGTCTAACCCACTTCTCCTCCGCACAGGAAACGTTGAGTAGGATGCCAGACATGAACTGTCTCCATCCATTCGGAAGTGCAGTCTCGCACTGCGATCACGTTGAAACTACGACCAAAAAAAAGACAAAAAACTTAATTGCGATTAATTAGGAAACTTCCCATTCAATTTGTTTTACGACTGCCAAACCACAAATCCCACAATAAGGGTCAGCTAATTTAATTACCACAGTCACTGAAGCATTGCCTCCGACTTCTTCAATTGATACTTCCCTTCAATCAAAAGAACTCTTAATGATAGCTTCCGCTAATTTGAGACAGCGACAGATCTCTGTGTGGTTGGCAGTTTAGTTCCATTTCCTCTCTCTTACTCGCGCTCACTCACTGTGTGTGCATGCACACAAACAGAAGCCGGCCTGCAACCGTAGTCATTGATGTCGTTTAACATTTATTTGAAATCGCTCCACGCAGCCATTGCGCCGCCGCAGCCACTCAACTCGAGCTGCTGCACTCCGAGCGCAAAGTGTCAATTTCTTCTCTTTTTCTCTTGAAATCATTGGTTGGCTGGCCCCCGTCGTTCTCGCCACCGCCCTGCCGCGAGGATCCATGAACTCTAAGCCGACAAATTCTCCATTAAACTCGAATTATTACGACCGGGAACAAATCGTTTGGCTCATAAACTGACAACGACGACCACGACGACGACGACGACGACGACGACGACGACGACGACGGCGATGGCGATGGCGATGATGACGATGAGTACAGCGGCGACGGCAAAGAGTGATGATGGGTCCGATGCACGCCAGGAAGGCGAATGTTGGTTTCCTACATTTCTTGGGAACTTAACGAAGTAGAAAGCAGTGCAGCAACGCTAACTAGCTTAGCAAATTGCCTGCCAGTCCTATCCCCATGCCCCACAAACCGCTCCCCCACCGGCCCACCACCAGACGACCCTGCCCCACTACAGGCGCACAACGAAGCCAGCGCTGTTCGCGTGTGTTTGTGTGAGAGCGATTAAAGAGACACACGGCATACAACACCAGTCGACCGACGGAGGGTGTTGAACAGTGGCGGAGGGGGTCGTAGTGGTGGTGCCGGTTGTGGTGGAAGAAAACGTCAACTTGAGGTTTTTAACCCCATGACGAGCATTAATTTCACCGAAAGTGAAAGCGCCTTCTCGGTAGTGACTAGCTACAATAATAACAAACAATAAACACAGAGAAGCAGTGAATGGTGGAAATGTGAAGCGACGGAGGCGGAGAGGAGGCTGTGGATGAACGCGAAGAAGAGGAACGAAAATCTGAACTCGTACTCGTACATCGACTGCGCCTGACACGCGAGACGCGAATACCATCCTCCATCGCCTGAGGTACGGAAATAAAATTTTAATCAGAGGTGGCACGCGGTGTGGCGGTGGTGGAGGCATCGCGGTGACTTCCATTGACGTCGTCATCATCATCATCATCATCATCGTCGTCGTCGTCGTCGTCTGTTGTGTGCAGTGTCTCGTGCACAAGGAGGAACCTCGATTTCATTGGCATAGGTTGGGGCAGAGAATCACCTCAAGTGATTCAGATTTTCCTCGAATCGGTGTGAGATATATTTAATTGACTTCACATTAGCGTAATTTCGTTTCGTTTGTCCTTGATTGCTGGGCCGTCTTCGAGGGTGGGGGGCAACAATCGGCGGGTTGGCAGTTGGCAGTTGGCAGTTGCATTGCAATCAGTCATCTTGTGGGTAGTGAGTCATCATTTCTTTGAGATTAATTGACAGGACCCATGCAGAGATAAAGACCGGGAATGAAACAAAGGCGCTGCTGAAGACATGCGATGGCCGAATCTCTCTTCGGTCAGAAACATGTGTTGTTATGCAAGGGTTTTTCAAAAGGAACGATCGAAATTGTTGTAAATGCAGCAATTGTCTGATGTGATGTGATTTACTCAGCGGTGTTCCGCGAATTTCCATGTAAGGTAATACAGCCTTGGCCAAATGTATTAGGCACCATTATGTTTTTGTCCCTGCTGCCAAATAACTTATCGGAGGTAATTAGTTTGAATTTTATGGTTTTCGGCGATACTATCTGCAATTGATTTATATTTCTTCTTCTCATTTCATTAATTTTTTTGCTTTTTGAAGATATAACGAATTTTAAAGCGTGCCTAACACATTTGGCCAAGGCTGTAGCTTTGGACAACTTGCGCAAATCATCAAATTATATTTTCAAAATCAGTGTTGCGCTTGACAAACGTTCCGCGCATTCCATGGTTTTTGGCTTAGTCACAACCATCGTCGTTTGGTGGCCTATGATAAGCAAATTCGTGTGGCCTAAATTGGATGATATATACAGCCTTGGCCAAATGTGTCTGGCATCCTTTAAAATTCGTTATGTCTTAAAAAAGCAAAAAAAAATAATAATGAAATGACGAGAAAAAATAAAAATCGTTCACAACCTCAAATAGTGTCGCCGAAAACCACAAAAATTCAAGCTAATTACTTCCATGATTTGGCAGCAAAAACAAAAAGATAGGGGTGCCTAATACATTTGGCCAAGGCTGTATAGTGACGGCATGTGGTTCCAACAGGAAGGCGCTATGTGCCCCACACCGCAAGCCACGAAATTCTTCACGAGCGTTTTGAGGGCAGGGTTATCTCAGGCAAGGACGACGTGTCTTGGCGACCGAGATCGTCCGATCCAACGCCTTCGTTAAAGGACATCATAAATCGCAGGTCTACGAGATTAAGCCGCAAACAATTGATGATTTCAAAGTCAACGTAAGGAACGCCATCCAGCAAATTCAGACAGATTTCAGCGACATGGTGGCGCTGCAGTTCTTGAGCCTAACTTCTCAGCAACCACTCATGTTGTGCGTGCTATTGTTCTCTCATGAGTGGAGGGGACCTACAGTTTAATGCCGACTCCGAACGGCGATTTTTGAGAAGCTTTTTCTAGACAGTTATAATCTTTGAACTTTGTCAGTGACTCAAAAGAGATGGAGCCGTGAAAAAAAAGTTTGGTGTTTTTTCGGGAATTGAATTGTATGAAAGAAAATAAAACAATTTGCTGAGAAACAAGGCCCAAGCCCACCTCGGACTGTAGCGCCGCCATTATTATCATATTGTGAAATAAAATAAAATCTATATATGTATATATAAAAAATTGTTGCATGTGCCTTGTGACTTTATAACTTACGAACGGTCAAACCGAATTCGATAAAGCTTTTAGGATTTGTTCGTAGGGTCCTTTAGATAGTTTACCTAAAGTTTTGACGAAATTGGTTGACGCGTTCGTGAGTTAAGACTTTTTATGTCAACATCTAATTTTGTCCATATAAAAAAACAACAACAAATACGCAGGCGCCTATGAGCGTGTGCTATATGAATACTATGTGCTGATGTCATACACGCGGCAAATACACGTTGTAGCACAAACAAGCTGTCAGTGAGTTATGATGCTAAGGTTCTCTTTCATCGAACTTGGATTGTGAATGGATGTAATCGGTAAGGGTCGCATTTGATTTTTTTTGTTTTTTATTGAACAAAAAGAGTTTTGCCGCGTAAATCTGTTTTTTTTTTTTAACTTGCAGCTAAACATCATCAGACAATTAGCTTAATTTTTTTTATCGTTTAAACACAAACGTACATGTGCACATTTTATTCGCTCTTGCCGGTAAGTGTTTCTTGTTTTTCGCATGCGAATAGTTGAATGATTGAGGAAATTATGTTTAATATAGAGTGTATGTAAATCTATGTTAATAAAATCGTATTGTCTATCCGTGCGAATGTTCGGCCTAATCTCCAAAACGGCTGGACCGATTTCAAACTTTGCAGGCATGAAGAAGAAGAAGGAGGTTGTCACTTGGCCTCTTTTACGCGTTTTCGGTTCATAAGAATTCGAGCAATTATTCGGAGTTTCATATTCATCATGCCTAAGCGAAAGTAGACGACACACAGTCACCTGAGGTCACGAATGTGTATCTTCTAAGAGACAACGTGACCCAACCTCAGTGTGAAATATTATTTTACATTTACATATTTTTTTTGTGTATGGGATACATTTCTGAACAATTGCACCGATCCTTATGCCATTTTTGATACTATTAGCACCGATCGATCAGGAATCGGTCATAGGCTATAGAAAAAACAGAAATTCGCATCTCTCAGCAACACTCGACGGAGAATTATGAAATTTTGTTCACATGTAAAGAACACCGGGAAAAATTTGATCCCCTGGAAAAAGAATGGGACACGCCCACCGGAGAGGGACACTAGATACTCAAGTGTAATCTAAAAATAATTCTTATCTTCTAGAGACAGAGTGAGCACCTTTAAGTGTTATTCTCTGACCAGCCGCATTTCAAAGAATTTCCAGGCCAAAATTCGCACCAAATATAAGAACAGAGATATTTGTTACCCTAAATTTGATAGTTTTGGCTATTAAAAAAGCCGTCAAGGTGAAAATGAATCTTATCGGCAAATATAATAATAATAATAATAATAATAATAATAATAATAATGGCGGCGCTACAGTCCGAGATGGACCTGGGCCTAGCTTCTCAGCAACCACTTGTGTTGTGCGTTCTATTGTTCTGCCACGAGTGGAGGGGACCTACAGTTTATTGCCGACTCCGAATGGCGAGACTGAGAAGCTTTTCTAGAGAGTTATACTCTTTGAGCATTGTCAGTGACTCGAAAGAGGTGGAGCCCGAACCGACGACCTCGAGCGTAGACCCACCACCCCACGGCGCCCACATCGCCAAATATGCTTTTTTGAAAAATCAGCATGCACTTGTTGTCAAATGAATAATGAAAACGCTCAGTTCTCCATTTTGAACTGCCAGCTGTTATACTGTTTTTTTTTTGTCAACACTTACCACACTTCTTCTTCTTAGGGTGCTATCGCTCGAGGTGGACCTGGGCCTCAATCAACTTGCCTCTCCAGCTAGCACGATCTTTTCCCAGCTGTCTCCAATTTCGTACACCAAGCCGGCCGAGGTTCCCCTCGACTTGTGTGCGCCCCATTGTACGTGGACGTCCTCTGTTGCGTTGTCCCACAGGCTCAAAGTCGAAGACTCTTCGAGCCGGAGCTAAATTGGATCCGTAGACTTCTGGCTAGACCCATGTCACTGTACAGCACATACACACACTTACCACACAAATAGTTTAAATTTGAGAAGAAGATGTTGATCTCATTTCACCATGGGTACAGAAGAACGTAGAAGGGAACAAGTTGGTTGACTTGTGATACAGGACCAACTTAAAAAAATAAATTAATCAAAAATCTTGTGAATGCCGTTATATACCAAACATTTGAGATCGTTTCAAAAAGAAAATCTTGAACTGGGCATCAATTTCGTGTTTTCCAAGGTATCTAACTCGATTTTTCGAAGAATTTCTTTTTCCCAGGGGTTTGAACGTGATCCGTGGTCTATTTGGGGAAAAGGCAACAGCTATTTTAGTCGCCGTTCACACAATCACTGTAGGAGATCTTGTTAAGAACGTTACGTAGAAATACGTGGTCTGGGACAGCGATATGAGTACCAAATGGAAGCATGATTTACGATCGCCTCTCTGTAGGTCGAAGAGCTGATGAACCATTCGCCTGGAATGCATAATGCGACTTAGAGCATATGATTCAAGGTTGTTACACTTTGGAATCCCCTTCTATTAAAGCCGCAAGAATGCGGACGCTTATCAAGCCTTTCTGTATGTGGCTACACAACTGCAATCTGGAGCAAAAATCTGGCAGCAAACATTTCCATTCCGCGGTCATTAAACATGAACACACAACCAACTTTCAGCCGAGACTCTCGCAGATTCCACAAGGAATGATTTACACCTTACACAAGGCGCTTCTTTTCTTCTGCCTTAGATAAGACGGTTTTAAGGAGCTCAGAGCGTGATAGCATTCCAAAGTCGGACGCCGAGCTGAGATACCACAAGAACAGGTCTTCGCTGATTAAGAATCGCAGCCGTCAATATTTTTATGTTCCGAGAACGTGATCTATTTAATAAGAAACTTTGAAATGTTGGAATTATGGAAACATGAAGGAAACGAACAAAAACAAAAGAAACCCAAGGTGAGTGACTCGAGAGCCGCATATCTGGTTACTCCGATCGCAGGGAGGTACAGCGTGTATTTCTTGCAACTTTTTGGATGTCACTGATCTTGTGTCGGAGCTAGAGAGTGGAGGATGATGTTTCGTATTTAATTGGGGTCCGATAAATGAAAGTTCCGACTTTTCGTCTGATTACCACCTCCTACCCGGTTCAGAGTCGTGCATGGCCGTTTAACGAATCATAGGCCCGCGCTGGGTTGTCGACCTTTTCCGATTGTCTCTAGGGGCGTTTCACATCGTACGTCCGTATCAGGCATTTGTCACCTATGTCGAGCTGAGAGTCTCAATCAATTTCCAGCGCCTCAGATGGAAAATTCAATTCGAAGCCCACTGTGCGTGCCTGGCAAGTGCTTTCTTTGAACAAAGCTTCCCCCCTCACCATGCACTTGCCTCGGGCGCATTTAGCCACCCCACTTCGGATCAATCCCTGCTCAAGTGCACAGCTTACTCCCCACCAGGCAACCCCATCCAAGAGATAAGTCTTGCCTCAATACAGTACCGCTGCGCTGTCGGCCGGGCTAAACTCCTACGCACAGAACCAGTATGTGCCACCATTAAGCTCCGCAAGCAGCAAGTCTAGCAACGCACACACTCTCACAATCGGTGTGTCGAAAAAAACAGAAGAAAAAAGTTCAAAGACCTCTAATTTGGTGTCTGAGCTTGTTCCACGTGTTGACCCCATTTGATGTTCACTGGTTTGCCAGGCAAGTAATAGATGGAAAAGTACACATACGTGCGCCCAGCCGTGCAAGCCGTGTCGTCAGCCTGTACTTACGTTTCGTTGGAAACTGGACTTCGGCTGATGGAAAAGTCTCCAAATCGTCGACCAAGTTCACGTGAAGCGAGATGTTCACGAAGGAGAACCCATTCGATGGTTGGACTGCGAGCCCCGATGTGGGATGGGATGGGGTTCGTCGTTTCCATCGCCCACTGCAGTCTGCAACCCACCGACGAAGAGAGTTGCGTCGGTTTCTCTTTAGTCATTATCAGTGTGCCTGTGGTACCCACGTGGTCAGGTTTGTGTTGTGCTCTCTTGGCTTCGGCGGCGCACCAACACAGACGCAAGCTTCCTCACACCTCCGATCGATCGGAGGCAGACTCTAAGTGCAGTCACCATTCTCTTCCTCGGCTAGAGGTGTTCAGAGAGACACAGAGAGTGAGCTTTGCTTAAGAGCACACGGGGAGGTGTGTGTGCTTTGTGGGGAAATGAAAAACAATTTTTATATTCACATCGCAGCGAGTTCATTCAACCTCGCCCCAGTGAACTTAGTTGAGGTTATTTTTACTCATTTACCACTTCTTGTTCGTTTTGTTGTTGCTCTTGCTGCTGCTGCTGCTGTTGCTGCTGTGGTCGGCGGTGTTGCTGTTGCTGCCGTTTGTGTACGAAACATAAGTCATGCTCTGTATGGGTGCATGTCATCTATTTCTTCGTTCGCATTTGCTGTTGCTGTTGGTTTTGCTCGTAAAGGCATCCGCCCGGCCTTCACCACCACCACCCCCTTTGGGGGTCCCACACTCACAAGCATACGGACGAGTATACGTATACGCCCTTGTCTGTATATACGTTTCCCACACCGGTTGGCGGTGGCCGGCGATCGGTGGTCGGTGGGGTCTATACACCATCTGACAGCCACCGATATGTGGTGGTGATTATGTTTAAGCATTCGGAGTTTTGTGGCTCAATTTTATGTTTTTTTTTTATTCGTTTCTTCGTTTGGTATCTTTTAGATTAAGACCTGAGAGAGAGAGCGCGCTGTAACTGACGGTTTGGTGGTGGCTCTTGAGAGATTTTGAATTGAAAGTTTTTTTGTTTCATTGTCTTTCGATGACAAGCTCAGGTGAGCTGTTGGATTCCCGTGTGTTTGGGTTTTTGTCTCGTTTTCTTTGTCGAATCCGGAAGAATTTGATTCGTGTCAATTATGCTAAGTGGTGGCAGAGGAGCAAGCGGACGCACGGTGAAAAGATCGGTACACACGTCTGAGGCTGTGCACAGGCACCTAGGGTGTGATTAAGTGTGGGCGGGTATCTTAATGATGATTTCTCTTTCGGTTGTGTCTCTACTTGTGTTGATTGTCGCATGCGTTAGATAAGGTGAGACTGTTGTTGTTTCTTTTTGTGCATTAATTGACCATATTGTTGGAGAAAATGAACCGCATTTGAGCTTTTCAATGGGACAGAAGATGATTAACAATTCTTCATCGCCATGAGATACGTAATTATGCGCTTGAGAGCTTCGATTGAAGCGGTCATGTGCCTCTGCTGTGACGGTGTGAAATTTTGTACACGAGCCCACATGGGGATTTTCATCGTTTTACTCTTTTCTCACTTGTTGAGTACAGTTGTCATCGCGTGGACAGATTTGTCACTGCAACCACGGTACGGAAACATCCACGTCAGACAATCGAATCGATTTCGTGCAGCCCTTGGGTACAAATGCGACCAAATCTGGTACTTAGCAACAGGGCTCGGGTTTTGACAGTGTTGATAATCGTGTGAAGCTAGTAGCTGATTCGATAACAGTTCGAGTAAGAGCGTTCACCCCTGAGTCGTTTGTAGGCGCAGATCAAACATTGAACATTGTACTTGTTCAGTGGTGCGGCGTATGTTTCATATTAAGTTCTGGGTTCAAAACCCCCCTCACGAATTGCTTCATTAAAACGCCGTTCGGTGTTAAGGGACAAAATTTCAATATGTTGTCCAGACATGACTGACTGGACTTAAATAAGATAAACTAAAGTAGATCTATGACGACTGGATGGCGCAGTCGGTTAATTGCCAACCCTAAGTTCGAGAGGTCCCAGGTTTGAATCCCAGTGAAAGCAAAAATGAATACGCTTTTATCCGGTTTTTCAAATCTGGTCCAGTCACCATTTGCCGTTGGGATCAAATTAACGCCACTATCAGTGGAGTAGGTTGCTACCTGGCAGTACAATGGACTAGTTTTTCAGTCTGAGTGCTCCAGTGTAGTGTTTCATAAAACCTCCGACAGGAAAAAATAAACTGGGCAAGTGCGAGTTGTACTCGCACGGGGAAGGTTCCGTCGCATAATATTGATGGATGATTTCTGAATATTAAACGACGTTTCCAAACTACTTCAGTTGAATTTTCTTCTAACTTCAACCCAAATCAACCCATCATTCATACATTCATAGATCCAAACAAACAATCATTCATCCATACACATATCTATACCTCTATCGAAGTATATCCAACACAAAAAATCCCTTCCATCATACACATACCTTATCACTGCTCATGCCTGCGGTGTGTGTGTGTATTCATTTCTGTTGGGCATTTAGGGGTGAGATCGAAAAGATAACGCTCAGCATCGAATAGAGTGGCCGAACACAGCATGAAATTATATGTGGAAATGAAAATTGTTTTCATTTTAAATCTTAGATATCTCAAAATTTCAACATAAATCGATATTTTGAAATTAATCATTTCTAAATGCTTACGCTGAGGTCTTCAAAACTGCGTTTTCAGATCTTCAAAATTCGCACGTCGAGGTAGACAAACTCCTTCACTACCTCAATTGTAGGTGTCGATTGCGATGTTTTGCCCTAGGTTGTGTGCGGTGGATCGTTTCAGAATATACTTCGTCTTATCCTCATTGACCTTAAGACCAGCCTCGTTTCGCCCATTCTTCAGTGAAAGCTTTCACTGCGACGCAACGATGTCGATATCATCTGCCTATCCCAATAATTGTGCTGGTTTGTAGAAGATAGTGCCTTTCGTATTAACAGCAGCCAGCCGCAGTACAGCCTTGACCAAATGTATTAGGCACCTTTCTCTTTTTGTGTTTGCTGCCAAATCACTTATCAAAAGTAATTGGTTTGAATTTTGTGGTTTTCGGCGACACTATCTGAAGTTGTAAACGATTTTTACTTTTTCACCTCCCCTATTTGAAGATATAACAAATCTAAAGGGTGCCTAAAACATTTGGCCAAGGCTGTATCTTCTCCAGTACCAAATTGAATCAATCGCATGACAGCGCATCTCCTTCCCGAAATCCGGTGCTGGTTTCAAACGACTCGGATGTCCTCGAGCCGAACTGCACGGTGCATCGCGTATGTGTTAGCGTGGTACGATATGTAATAATAATAATAATAATAGCGGCGCTACAGTCCGAGGTGGACCTGGGCCTAGCTTCTAAGCAACCACTCGTGTTGTGCGTGCTATTGTTCTCTCACGAGTGGAGGGGACCTACAGTTTAATGCCGACTCCGAACGGCGAGATTGAGAAGTTTTTTCTAGACAGTTATACTCTTTGAGCATTGTCAGTGACTCGAAAGAGGTGGGGCCGTGAAAAAATGTTAGGTGTTTTTTCGAGATTCGAGCCTCAGACCTCGAGCGTAGGAGTCGACGCACCTACCCACTAGGCCACGGCGCCCACAGTAATTCACCCCAATTTTCCAAGACCTTGTTGTTTATTTCGGGCTTCAGCTCACGGATTGCTTGGATATTGGCCTTTAGTGATTGAATCGTTTCAGTATTGTTGGCATAACATCGGTTCTTTGTGCATCTTTGTGCAGAATTCTCTCTCTCCTCAGGCTAGTGCGTGAAATGTTGAGCTTCTGAGATCGATGGCGTGTTGATGTTCGTGAATTGAGTCTCACACTCTCGGCCACAGCACCCATATTCTCATCTGTGCGCACCGTACGACGACGGAGACCATGAGTGTTGTCCACTAGCATACCAGTCGCACTAACTTTTTGCACAAACTTGCGTACATCAGTCGCGGGGGTGCTTCATTTCGGCCAAAACTTATTTTTAAAAAACGCACTGTTTGGGCTACACAGCACTCACTTTGGAAATAAGTTTTCAACATTTCGCAACGTTGTTCAAGCGTAAAGCGACTCATTTCGTTCCGCGGAGGTATGATACAGACATTCTGTCAAGATTTCGAGCGGGAAACAACTGTCAGTGCTAAAATAGCCTATGATTGAAAAAAAACACTAGATGACCCACCCTGTACATGAAAGAGCGCTCTTTTAGCCCAAGGCCAAGCTTCCTTTGAAATTGTTTGAGAACAAAAGTGTTAAAATGTATATCTCTGCCCAAAAGCGAAAAGATTAATTGAATCCCTATTTCAGAACATCACAGTTTCCAGAAGAATCTCTGCAAATTTAAAATTCGATCAGAACTCACGTAGCCCTTCATACCAGTCTTCGTTCCGACGTGTTTCGACTCAGCGCAATTCAATCAGATGTAAACAACTCTCGCATATCTTAAACCAAGATGAATGAAATAAACATTCATTCTTGCTCAATCCCATCCCAGCGGTAGTCATTCACCGATTCTCAAATATTAAGACTCGTGTCTTCCCATGTGGACTCACATTCTCATCTGACGCCGGGGTGCGTTGCACTTTGCATGCTCGAGAACACGTGAACCCAGCCAAAGACGCACGAATCCGTCTCGCAAGCATCAATGAATACGAAGTCCAAACTCGAGCACAAAATTTGAAATTCCAATCCATCCACTGTCCATATAAACTAGTGAAATTCCGCCCGCATACATTAGCGGAGTTCATCAAAGACAGGATGGGGGCAGAAGGGACTTCGGACTCGCCATGTAACCGCGTCCGATCTTAATTCCATTTGTGCCCCACAAGAGATAGTCACACAACCGCTGAACTGTGAACACAATTCACAGTTAGGCTTGTAATTCAAGGATTGCGGCCACTGGTCAGGCCACTCAAGCGTTTGGTTGCTGTCCGCACTAGACTAGCGCATGTCACAACCCAACGCGATAGCTCGGCGGCTTAGGTTACGCAATTGTGGGTCTTGAACGCACCCACCTGGTGGTGATTTGAATGCGGAAAATAATTTTCGAATAAATGCAGGAGATTGGCACAGTCCGGGCCTCCGAACGGAGGGGTGAGCCGACTTGAATTTCAATTGGTTTTGAGTGATTAGAGAGGTGCACGTTCGGGAGCACGATGTCGGCGACTTGGTGCCGGTTTTATTCATTTATACGTGTTTGGCCCCACTGATTACACAAGGCAGTGGCAGCGGTGTGATGTGTTAGCATCCTTCGGGCAGTGTGGTTGGATGGCCAAATTGAAATGGATTATTTCGCTCCTAATCCGATGGATGTCCGGCGGACACATTGTTCACAGAATTTGCATGGATGCACGTTATTCGAGCGATTGAGTTGTGCTCGGCTTCGCATGAAGATATTGGTCCACTGAGAAACCAACGCGAATGACGCAGATTCTCAATAGTTCTCAATGAAACTGAGGGTGGCATCGAAAAAATGGAACGCCACCTTGTATGTGGACGTCCCCTATTCCGTTGTCCCACAGCCTCAGAGCCAAAGACTCTTCGGGCCGGAGATACGTTTTTCATACGCTCAACATGGCCTAACCATCTTAGCTTTGGATCCGTAGACTCATGTTGCTGTACAGCCCACACAGTTCGTGGTTAAACCTTCTCCTCCAAATGCCATCAACGCAAACAGGACCAAAGATCGCACGCAGAACTTTTCTCGCGAAAAGCATGAAACATTGTCCATGCCTCTGCGCCGTAAAGCAGGACTGGGATGATCAAGGTCTTATACAAAGTCAACTTGATCTTCCGAGACAGGGCTGAAATTCCACTCATCGGGCATGCTTAACTATGGTATTGAAATAAATCATTTTGCTAATTGTGGCTACAATAAAAACCAGCTCACCCACGCCTGTTGCCGCAATACATCCTCAGACCATAACAGACCCTCCCGCATGCGTAATAGTGGAGACAATTATTTTTTCCTCAAATCCCTCATTTTTGGCTTTCCAAATCCTTGTCCACTGTTTTGGATTGAAAATTTCAAATTTGCTCTCGTCGCTGAACAAAACGTTTTTCCAAAAAGGAATATCATCTGCTCCGTATTTTCTTTTAATAAGTCTTAAGATTCACTTGGAATAAAATTCGTAATTTGGTCTGAAACCCGAAACACAAAAGTGTAAACTTTCTTTCGACGCTCACTGTACATTTTCAGTTGGATGAATAATAAAGGGTCTTCCAGCAGCGACTTCCGAACTTTGAGAGTTAATAGCGGCCATACTATTGAAGATACGTCTGTCAAATTGGCCGACATTTATTCAGTCTGTTTTGCCAAATCATCGCAAAAAAACTTAGCATTCAACAACACGTGCAAATGATAAAATTTTGCAAATTGGTGCAAATGATGCAAATGCATCTGCAAATGATAAAATTGTTTTATCTGCAACGTTCCGCGCGCTTAGCTTCATTTTACTGTCGACATAATCGTTATACCAAAAGGACTTTTCAGAGTGTGGCGGATAAATTTGAGTCCGTTCAGTAAACGACAAACCCACACTCGTACGTCAACGAAACGCAAGATCTCCCGAAAACATCGCCGCTGTCCGTGAGATCGTGCAGGAGAATCCGGGGCAGATTTCACGTCGCTCACAAGACCTCGGTCCTTTGCAAACCACAACTTGGCGAATATTGCGTCGTGACTTGGGCCTGCACCCGTACAAAATTCGACTGACCCTGGAGCTGAAGGTAAACGACCATAGACAACGACGTGTGTTCGTTGAATGGGCTTTGGACCAGTTGGAAACAAACCCTAATTTCCACCGCAAAATCAACAAGACGGCGTGGCGCTACGGGCCACATAGCTCACACCACTTCAGAAAGAAAAAATGCACGAGCGATTGGAGTGCATGGTATCTCACGTGGAGATGATGTGACCTGGCCACCGAGATCGTGCGATTTGACCCGGTTAGACTTTTTCTTGCGCGGTTTTCTCAAGCCACAAACCACAGAATCCCTCAAAGCCAACATCAAGCCATGCCATCGGTCAAATTCAGAATGATTTATGTGGCAGTCATGGAAAATTGGACATTTCGGATGCGCGCTACCCAGAGAAGTCGTGACCGTGGACATTTGAACGATGTTATATCCCATACACAATGGCATTGATGGGTCTTTCAAACGAATAAACAATTTCGATAAGAACTCACACACACTTTGTTTTATTTGAATTTAAAGTTAGGAAGCGCTTAATGATACATACCTCATCATATGGGTCATAAGAATTGGTGAATTTTGAAAGCCTAAATCTAAAAGTGGGCGCCGTGACCGTGTGAGTTCGTGCGTCGACCCATGCGCATTAGACTTTCACAGTCTAGGTTCGATTCCAAATTCAAAAAAAAATTGTTCACGGCTCCACCTCTTTCGAGTCACTGACAATGCTCAAAGAGTATAACTATCTAGAAAAAGCTTCACAATCTCGTCGTTCGGAGTCGGCATTAAACTGTAGGTCCTCTCCACTCGTGACAGAACAATAGGCACGCACAACACGAGTGGTTGCTGAGAAGCTAGGCCCAGGTTCACCTCGGACTGTAGCGCCGTCATTTTTATTATTATTATTGTTAAAACTGAAAGACCAAAATCATTCTCTCCAAACCGTACATCGCGTCCGAACTTCAGCCGAAACGTATACAGTCTTCAAGTAGAAGAAAGTGATTGAAACTTCTATCAAATGACTAAGACATTAATCACGTACTCGTCGAGTGTGCAACTCTTGGTTCATTCAGACACCAAATAATGAATGAATTTTCTGTAGTAAGCGATTTTCCGAAGGGTGTCAGCTTCAACCAACAGTACGGGCCACAATCTTAACTGGCATCAGTTCGAAATTAGTCTTCTTTGCAATGAGATTTGGCGAAAGAATTACTTTACTCTGCACCAAGGTACCATTCCGAACAGTGAAAGTCACGTAAAACAAACCACGATCGGTTAACACAGCATAAGCGAAACTTACGGATCAATACCCACCCGGTGATGATGCCTACCGCATCGCATCTGCTAACACCATTCCGATAATTGAATGGCGTCCCTAAAAGCCGTCACTCGCCACAATTGGTGTCAAATAAATTCACAACAACAAACCACTCCGCAAATTTCGTTAATTCACCTGCCAACATCCAATTGTCACTTCAATCAAAACCCGACGATCGAGAGAATCTCTTTGTCGACCTAATTTCTGAGCAAAATTTCCCCAAAAAAAATAAGAAAACAAAAAAAAAACCCGCAAAAAAATCCAAGTCAGACAAATTCCGCAAAAAGCAACTTCGCAAGAATTGACACGCACAAACGACACCACAAATGGGAACAACAAACTCTGCGAAGCTTTGTAACCAGTCCAGTGAGCATCCCGGAATATGGGTCACACATAGTTTGTCAGGGTGTTTGTTGAGTGGTGTGTACAAGTTCCGTTAACACAATATCACATCATTCTCGGCCATCCGCCTTCATCCCCCGTGCGAAAACGCGCGTCATGCCCACCTCGGTAATGAGCAGAAGAGCCAACAACGGCAACCACCAGAAGCGGAGCCTCAGCAAAATTCTGAAAACAAACACGAGCCAGGTGTGTGACTCATCGGAGGGTCATTATAAAATTTGATTATATCTGTGGGCAGCCGCAGTAGTCAGTAGAAGTGCTTGGAAGCGCTAAGACTGGAATCTAGGCCACGGTAAAAGTCGTCATTTGTGCGTTGTGTGCCCAAAGGGAGGAAGGGGAGGAAGCGAGGAATCGCTAATGCATACCCAACGTCATTTAGAATGCCAATGAGGAAGTGCCATGAGGGGATATTTTTCATTCACACACACGCACGCGTGTCGTGGAGTGCCCCCAAAATGACAGAGTGGGATCGAACGTTCGCGCTCGTTCGCCCACCGCCATCACCCCGGTGTCTAACGCGAAGGATCCCAGCCAACATCTGCATAGTAATGCGAGAGCACGCTATGCATACAAAAAGAATGCGACTCTGGTTACATTCCCCATTCCCGGTGTCATTCCCGTTCCCATTTTCAGTCCCAATCCGATTCCCATTCCCATGTCCCATGTCCCATGGCGGTGTGTCTTGAAGGAGGAGATGGACTGGTTCTAGCTTGCCCTGTTCGACTGCGGCTGTGGTAGTACCAACACGTACTAAGAACCAAGTGTCCAACCATACTATTTGTAGACGACGGTGATGATCATGTCGACGACGATGGTTATGGGCACTGGGTGCTTGCATTGACTCGCTTGTGGTGCGGCGTGAGTCAATCCGAGAACCGAGGGAAGGAGGCACACTCATACCGGGTTTTTGTTTTGTGTGCATTTGTGCACATCTTCTCTTCCTGGTGCTGACCTAAATTTAGGTCACTCGAACGTTGAATGTGTGCAGTGAAAAAGGAATCATCCTGTTGGCACTCGAGTCATTCCGTTCTTCGTGGATCTTGTCTCTTGTGGGATCGTTCTTTGCTTTGCTGCTTTTTATTGTCGCTGGTGTCATTTGGATAATGATGGGTGTTTATGGCCTCCGCGAACCGTTACGGTGCTTTCAGCTTGTGGCTGCAATGCTAATCATTTTCGAGTGTGTGGATGTTGGCTGTGATTGGGTGACCGGTACATGCGATGCGATGGTGGTTCTTCTGTCATGGAAGTTGGTCTCTTCTGACACATAATTTTTCTGATAAATGGCATGGGTGTACACGAGCATTTCGCGTTGGGAATTGATTCAGTTGTTCAGTTGGAAAATTGCCAAAGATGTCTTATCAGTTAGCTTTCTGGTATGACAGCGTTTTGGCACATTTTCTCACAGGTTGCCTGGATACGAAAGCCTGTGGGAAGGCATTTAAACATTGATTGATGATAATTCTCAAACAAAATAGAAAAAAATACTTGGTTGATGGATGTTTGATCCATGGTGTAGGGAAAACAAGGTGTGGTTGATAGTTTTCGCGCGGCGAGTTGTGACGTCATTCCGGGTAGGTGACTCGCAGAAAGGACTGAAAGTGTGTAGACATTTTTTGCACGTTTCATGTAGCTTTTATTTTTGAGAATGAAAAGATCTTTACTCTTCAATAGTTTTCAGTTACGGTACAACAGGAGGTCGGTGAAATAAGAAGGCTGTAGAGGGCTTATTGTTTCGACGAAAATACACCTTTTTCTGTACTAAATCGAATGATATTCGGGGCAAATCGTTGTTTCTGAACTAATTTCTTCTTCTTTCGGGAGTATCCCGGTGCCGGTAACATCTTTAAGTTTGTGAGCGCCATCGTCGGCAATAAGAAAAAGAGCTGACCCACGAACGTTTCTATTCCAGGACCCCGATCTAGTCTTGAAGGAATATTTTTATACCTAAGCTCCGAAATATGTTGGAGTTGCTCTAAAAGGATTGTGAACGAGGTAACTCTCGCTGACTGGAGCTCTGAATGACGCCGTTGGTCGCCGGCAATCACCTGCCTAGCTCCTCCGCTTTCATTCTAAAAAAAGAGATGATCCATGGTACTGACTCACTCTTCCCTAATTTTTTGCTTGCAGCCGCTAGAGAAGGTGATAATAGGCGTTCGTAGACAGAGGCAAAGTGCAGACGCTTGTGCCTGTATGGCTCGCTTATCTATGCTTTAAAATTTTCGCTTCGAATTTGAGCCTACCAACAGAAGACGTCCACGATTAAGTTAGGGCGACGAATGGATGGCGCGGTTGGTTAAGTGCCTGCCCCAAGTTATGGGGGTCCCAGGTTCAAATCCCAGTGAAAACGAATCTGGTCCAGTCACCATTTGCCGTTGGGGTCAAATTAAAGGCACTGGAGTATGTTGCTGCTACCTGGCAGTACAGCGGACCAGTTTTGAGTCCGAGTGCTCCAGTAGGGTTTCAAAAATCCTCCGAAAAAAAAAAAAACAAAACAAAATTAGGGCGCACATTTGAAGACGGATCTTAAAACTTGGCGAAGCAGTTAGAGACAAATAGCAAAAAATCATGCTACCTGTAGAGGTTTGTTGGTTGAGGCCCAACTCCACCCTGAACTGTAGCCCCGCAAGAAGAATGAGAGATGAAAATGTACTAAGACTCTTCATTTTAACACGACATGAGTTAATATAGGGTGAACCAAATACAAGTTTCTTTTTAAAAATGCAATAAAATGAACAAACTTTTTTTTTTCCATGTATTATGGCTTTATTAGTAAGAACAGACATTCCCATTAATTATAAAATGCAACGTCGTTAAAGTGGCTGCCTCGGCTGGTAGAAGGGTTGTCAAGTAGCTGCCTCGGCTGGTAGTCTTCGCAGTAGCGCATTCTGTCACCCCAATTTTCCAACACCTTGTTGATGGTTTCGGGCTGTAGCTCCCGGATTGCTTGGATGATATTGGCCTTAAGTGCTTGAATCGTTTCCGGATTGTTGGCATACCATCGGTTCTTCACGGTTACCCACAAAAGAGCAGCTCCGAGGCGGCCAATTGACATCGCCAAGATGGCTAATAACACGATTTGTGAATTTGGTGCGCAGAAGATCGATTGTGGCGTGAGCTATGTGACATGGCGCGCCATTCTGCATGAACCAGAGGTCGTCCAAGTCCATGTCCTCAATTTCAGTAAAAAAAAAAGTCGGTTAACATGGCTCTGTAATGCACACCGTTGACCGAAACGTTGTTCCCAGCCTCATTTTGGAAGAAAAATGATCCAATGATGGCACCACTCCACAATTCTCACCAAACTTTCACTCTCTGTGGATGCATTGACTTCTGGATAATAACGTGAGGGTTTTGAGAGCTAGATACGGCAATTTTGTTTGTTAACGTAGCCGCCGAGATGAAAATGCGCCTCGTCCGAAAAGATGATTTTTCGCCCAAAATCGTTGTCCAATTCAAGCTGCTCTAAGGCCCAAGGTTAGGTTAGGTTAGGGGGCTGCTAGTGAATTCACCAGCACACTTACGCCATGCTGGTCCATTGTGATACCCATAGTCAGACTACAACCGCTGATCGACCACTCCAGTGAGAATGCCGTTAATTTGATCCCAACGGCAAATGGTAACTAGACCAGATTTTAAAAACCGGGTAAAAGCGTTAACTTTGCTTTAGCTGGGATTCGAACCTGGGACCCCTTTAACTTAGGGCAGGCACTTAACCAACTGCGCCATCCAGTCGTTTAAAGCCCAAACAGCGAAGCGAAATTGTCGTGCGCCTTCAATTGCTGGGTCAATTTGACCTTGTAAGCAAATAATCCGAGATCTTTGTGCAGAATTCTCTCTCTCCTTAGGCTAGTGCTTGAAATGTTGAGCTGTTCGTGAATTGAGTCTCACACACTCGGCCACAGCAGCCACATTCTCATCTGTGCGCACCGTACGACGACGGGGTGACCGGCTACACAGCACTCACTTTGGAAATAAGTTTTCAATATTTCCCAACGTTGTTCAAGTGTGAAGCGACTGATATCGTTTCGTGGTGGTATGATACTGAATTTCTGCGCGATTTCGAAATAGATGTCAGTGTCAAAATAACCTATGATTTAAAAAAAAAAACACTAGATGGCCCACCCTGTACAGTCGGCGTAAAAAATGAGTAAACAGTCATTAGCTGAAGGCTTATGTTCTAAATTGAAATTGATCGGAATGATCCCCGCCATGATCCATGTCTGTCCTAGCTCCTAGTGGATTGTAATTTAGTGGTTAAACTTTCCGGCTGTTCACTCACTTTCGATGCTGACTGTATAACCTCCTGTATAAAAATCAAGTCACGAATGAGGATAATTTGATGATGACTGTAAGCAGGGTCCCATGGATTGTCAAGGATAGAAGGCAGCATCAGCTCATCAGCTCTCAAGCTCAGACCCTCCTCTGTTCGCTAATCTCCAGAAGTAAGTAACAAGGTACTGGGGACTTTATAAACTCAATAATTTATCCCCAAACATGCCTCTCTTTTGATGAATGCATTTCCTTTGGTGGCGCTCGTTTGGATAACTTTGGTAACTTACATGTGAACTAAGGGATCTCTATTTCATTTAACTTGGCGACACACTGAAGAAAGGCCGATCGCACAATGTTCGATCATGAAGTTTATTCAATATTACGCCGACTTACTACACGCATGTATGAAATGTACTCCTCTTCTAATCTTGAGCCTATTGAGCCTTGAGCCTCCTATTCAAACCACCATAAGAACAGGACATACCCACATAATTATTGTTAGCACTGTCAAAGTCATTTGTCAATGTCATTACTGCGATTATCTACCATTAACCGCGAAAAGATCAAACACAACTTCCAGTTGGAGGTCTACACACATTGCCTCTCTTAGTGCCACCGGACTTAACCTAACTGACCACCTAATGATGTCCATCAGACCTTGCTGGACACCTGTGGTGACAACATAAAAGGAAATCTTTCTCAACAAGTATTCATCAAAACAAAGAACAAAACCAAGGTCCTTTGTAAACTCCTAGATCAAAGGGTGCCACCACCACACCACCACACCACCAACATCATCATCGGATCATCAGGTTGCCCATTTGAAAAGGATTATGCGTTGGAATAAACAAATAGCACATGACACAGCCCTCCAACAGTGGCAGGTAGTGTAGGTGTCTTTTCATTCAGAATCCTTTGTTTGCGGACAAAACGCAGAGTTAATCCCTAAATTAATGATGTCCTGCGAATGGCCACAGGATACGCTGAGCGAAGCTAATGAAGGGCGTCGTCTGAATCTCTCCATCCCCGGAGAGAATTTCACACCTTTCGTCTGGTTTTTCTGTGTCGGCAGGACCTCGTAGGAAATCTTCGGTTTTTTGTTAATAATTCACTCTCCATTCTCTTCCGCCGAAAGGATCAAGTTATCGGTTGGAGAAAGGGACGTGTCGTCTGTGACATCTGTTAACAGGATCCTTTTTCACTCACCTGGAAAGTGATTACATCCTTTGGTTTCTGTTTTTATTTTCAATGAATTCGTCCTAAAAAATGGGAACATAAATCTAATCCTTTCCTCCGATCAGTCAAAGGCGCAAGGGTTTCCTTTGTTCCGGCACAGAAAAGGGATAAAACACGCGTGCTAAGCACGTGTAAATTGATCTTAAAATCGAAATCATACACGTACCCACATCCTCTCATATCCTTTCCTTTTTCTGACGTTTTTGGTGACAAAAAAAAATCAAGGCATCTTGACGACAGCCGCTACTGCCGGCGTTAAGCATGTTGACATTTACATATCCACCAAAAAAAATCTCCAGACAAACCTTGAATTTGTTTACTTACGTTGTCCAGGTTTAGGCAGACAGAAGTAGCGGACCACACCGTTACCTCTCAGCGAATGAGTGTTTCCCTTCAACACGAATCCGGGATCTTTGAGAGGAAGCCGAAAGGTGGTGGTGGACAACAAAAAAAACTCCCCTTCCGGATTGTCTTGGGGTCCATGCTGTCGATCATCGTTGGACACGTGCTGGAACGCAACTGCTGTTGTATTGACGTTCGGCGTCCCTAAGTGGTGCGCCATCAGGCCGTCGATGATGTAACACACCCCAGCGAGAGTGAATTTGAATACGCCTAATGAAATCAAAAGGAAGACACCTTTCACGTCAATAGGTGTGCAAACAAATGGGAATTTTAACGGTTAGCGGATCGGTCCCTCCGTGGTTTTGATGTGAGGGAATTCAGAAACATGCAGGATACCTCCTGCGATACTCTCACTTAATTGATGAGCAAAAGCATGAGGGGAGAAACTGATTATGCGAGCACCTGGAGAAATGTGGTATACACATATTTGAAGGGGATGCGTCAAACACGTAACGTAACATTGTAGTAAGTTTGACTTACTCGTAACGACTAGATGGCGCAGTTGGTCCCAGGTTCGAATCCCAGTGAAAACGAATCTGGTTCAGTCACCATTTGCTGTTGGGGTCAAATTAACGGCACTGCAGTATGTTGCTGCTGCCTGGCAGTACAATGGACAAGTTTTGAGTCTGAGTGTTCCAGTAGTGTGTCAAAAATCCTGCGAAAAAAAAAGTTTGACTTCATGTCATCTGGTTTCCTACTCAAATTCAAAATTGTTCCACCAACTCGAGGCTTTTCTAGTGAATATTCTTAAGCACCGATCTTCCGATCAATTGTCTTACGAGCGCTTGCTTCGTTTTTAGGTCCAGTTGAAGTTTTGACATTTCACTTCAATTTTGTCAGATCAAACGAGTTTTAAGATACAGTGCCGTAGTCTCATGTTTTTAATTTAACACCTTTTCGCTTACTCCATTTCAGGTAAATGACTACACAGTTTTCGACATTATTTGCTCAAAATTATTCTGAATTTGATTTTACGAAGGCAATTCAGATTGAGGCAATAGTCTTTAGGGAGCCCTTACATGACTAAATGACGAAATTTTCATATGACCAAAAGTTGAGGCAAAAAGTGCTACAATATCCCAGGGGCAGTAAAAAGTTTTGGTCATTTGTTAAAAATTTAAGGAATTCAGCCTCATCTTCAATTCCCATGCTTCACAAGACAAGGCCTATCTGCTTGCTGCGCATTTCGCGGCCAGTTCAACACTGCCAGATTCGACTTTGTCTCCGCCTGCACTTGAGCGCGTCGATTCTACCATGGGACAAATCCATTTCCGCACTCGTACAGTTGCAAGAGTACTAAAGGATCTCAACTTGCATATGTCCGCTGGCCCGGATGGTATCCCCCTAATACTTCTGAAGAGGTGTTCTTCTGCGCTGGCAAAACCACTGCGTAAACTTTTTCATCTTTCCTATTCTTCTGGTCTCTTTCCGAGTGGATGGAAAACAGCATTTGTCCAGCCCGTCCAACCCGCTCGAACATCGCCCTAATGTCTCATCCTTATCACTGTTTTATCGCTATTTTAACAAACGATGCTCAAGTGAGCTAGCCTATTGCATTTCTACCCTCCATGAATTCACCCGCAATATTCGCCTCACCAGGAATGCTCATCAGTTCACCATTAAGCCTGTTTTCGGACATACAGTTAAGTTTAGAGAGTCGTTTTTTAGCCGCACCACGCGAATATGGAATGGTCTTCCCAACCCAATATTTCCCACTCACTACAATCCGCAGACATTTGAAACCAATGTGCACAGGTACCTCCTTTCGCTTTCTCCCTCTATACCTTCGCCCCGTGCTATGTCTTGATTTCGGACACTTAAGGGTAGTCGTAAATCCGAAGGAACTACGTGCCGCATTACAAAACTTGATTCCTGAACTTAATTCTAGGCATCTCTTCTGACACTTATTGGCGTGATTACCGGATTATTGGCCTCCAGATTGGGACACGCTCAAACGACTTCTGCAGATGCTGCAGAGATGAGGATAAAGAGGAGAAGGTTACTCATCTCCTCTGCACATGCAGCGCCCTCTCCATCTGTAGGGAAACTGTACTGGGAGCCTACTTTTTCGAAAACTTGAATGAGCTGTAGAATGTCGCCATCAGTCAACTTAAGTGCTTCATAGCAAGCACGAAATGGTTCAATGGCTAGGAGATACCCGATCCCCGTGGTAGCACAACGAGCTTAAGTGAGACAGCTTATCTGTGTCAGTCTGTCAACCTAACTGCACAGAAGAAGGAAAAATGTCTCTACGAAAACCTTGGTTAACATTATAAACTCACAGTATTTACAAGCCAGCTTTGGTATGGGGTCTGGGCACAATAAATCTTGAAGGTCACGGTGCAATATACCCTCAGCAACAATGGTGTCTGATTAGTTGATTCCCATTGATCCAAGCAGTCACCTACAAAGCTACTTTCATTTAGGCTGAAAAGTACATAAACACATTGTCAAAGAGGCAAGATCTATCCCAGTATGAATTTTGACAACTCAGTCAGTGAACACGTTTCCGAAGACAGACCATTTCTTGTGAAAGTCGACACCGCCCAAAGTCCAAATCAAACATATTCATTATCGCTGGGGGATCCAAAGCCTACCCGATTTCCATTCACTTCAGTTCATCATTCTTTCAGTATTTCGCAGGAAAAGTTCACATCGGTCATGACCTTTGCCTGCAAACCAACTTAATGAATGAAGAATTAAAGAACCTTCAACCCGTCGAATTAAGACCACAGAGCCGGAAGACGCACCAAACCAACAGAGAAAAAAAAAAGAAATTGCAATTAAACACGAATTCTCTGGGCGAGTGGGCAGGTTTTTCCCTCTCTTCATTTCGATGTGGATGCCTCCACGAAAGGTTCTTGTCCGCTGGTAGAAAGTAGGTTAACCGTTATAAAGGCAGAGAAAATACAAAAGAAGCCATATCGTCTATAGGACGACAGCAACCTCAACAGTCTCTGCTGGAAGACCAAGCGAAGAGAATATAACGCGTCAAACGGTATTAATTTATGGGCCACATCATTCTTCTTTTTCGGGGAATTTGACAGGCCGCCTCAGGAGAGATATGCATCGGATTGCGGTATGCTTTGTGGTAATTCAAGACTGACTGCAGTTATTTTCGTATTTCCTTTCCAACCACAACATGGGGTGTGGTGAGAAAGGGCGTCCAAAGGGAAATTAAGTTGCTTAGAGGATTTGGCAGAGATCAACAACTGACAGCTTTGATACTTAATTGAGAGGCAGTCATTGGCTTCTGATTTAGGAGTGCCACCATTGCTCGGTGTACGAGTAAGACTGCTGTCTTGAGTGTGGTTAAGAGACTCACTTGTAAGGCGGTAATTAAGACTGAATCGTCGCTTGTGAGTACGTAATTGATGAGGACATTGACTGGGAGCTTTTTTAGAAATCGTAACCGAACTTTGATCTTTGTCTTCGACTCTGAGTCTGTGGGACAACGCAACAGAGGATATCCACATACAAGGTGGCGCACACAAGTCGAGGGGGACCTCGGCCGGCTTTGGTGTGGGAAACTGGAGACAGCTGGCGAGAGATAGCGCTGACTGGAGTGGCATATTGGGACCTCGGACTGTAGGTCCCTAACAAGAAAAAGAACCGATATTTGAATAAGAAAAAAGAAGGAAAAGGCTTACTGGTCCGAAGTACAACACAAATGGGTCTCAAGATGACATCTTTAATTCCTTTTTAAGATTGATTGTCAAAATCTACTCTATATTCTATCATTTTTATTACGTCAACAATCCCATCTCATCTCATCTCTCACTTTCAGCGACCCGCATGTTCCACTAAAGGGGTCGCAGGGGCAATGCATGCACGAAAGATCTCCAGGCCACTCGATCCTCCGCCATCGACTCTAACTTATCAAGAGCTATGCCTAAACGCAACCAGGCGAGTGTTTGGACTTGGTCCAACCATCTCGTCCTGGCTCTGCCAAGCGGTCGCCTTCCTGATGGAATCGTATTCGAGGGGTTTAAAAGGCAACGGACAACGTCAGCAACACAACGAATTGTACGAGCTGTTCAGCGACATTGACTTAGCCAGAAGGGTGAAGATCCAACGATTAAGATGGCTAAGTCATGTAGAGCGAATGGAAACCAATGCTCCGGCCCGGAAAGTCTTCGAATCCACCCCCGAGGGACGGCGCAGTAGAGGTAGACCGCGACTCAGATGGCTCACGCAAGCGGAAAGCGACCTCAACCAACTGTGCGTGCGAAACTGGAGGTAGCTAGCTAAAGATCGAGCTGGCTGGAGACGCTTGATGGTTGAGGCACAGGTCCACCCCGGACTGTAAGTAAGGACAACGTCAACAACCTTTGGGACAATATCTCAGCCTTCACTAGAGTTGTTGTCTGGCTCTGACTGGACATCCACCACTTGGTTTAAATAAATATGACGGACTTACCCTCGGTCAGGAATCTCAGCATTCATGAGGTTCCGATTCGAGAACTCTCCTGGTCAAAACATTAACGTTCTTGCCGGTCGAAAATCCTGGAAACTTTAAAAAAAAAATTAAGGTTAGACTAAAATTAAATGCTTCTTGACTTCGTCCTAGTTCTTCACGAGGATCTTGAGTTCCGCTTTTGTCTTTTCCCTCATGCAACAGCTTAAAATGGTCTAAAACTTGGTTAAAAGTCGTTCAAACAAAGACCATAGAATCATAACTGTCTTGTTTAGAGTTTAGCTCTCGGCTTCATATAGAAGAACTAAGCGTCTTTTAGGGCGGTAATTACGACTGAATCGTCGATTGTGACTACGAAATTGATGAGGACAATGACTTTTTTTATTTTTTTGTCGGAGGATTTTCGAAACACTACACTGGAGCACTCAGACTCAAAACTGGTCCATTGTACTGCCAGGTAGCAGCAACATACTGCAGTGCCGTTAATTTGACCCCAACGGCAAATGATGACTGGACCAGATTCGATTTCACTGGAATTCAAACCTGGGACCCAAGTGGGGCAGGCACTTAACCAACTGCGCCATCCAGTCGCTTCAGAACATTGACTTGGACTCTAGTTCTTCTTCAGCTGCTTCTGGTGATTATTGGTTTGTATTTAAATCTTGAGTTCCTCTTGACTTCTTCGATAGAAAAGTTCAGACTACCTTGGCAAGAGGCTTATGTCTTTGTCACCCAATGTCTGGTGAACTCAAAACGAAATACCCCTCTAAAGAAGAATCACTTGTTTCCAAATGGAGAGCATCATTGTTGTGGGGGGATGGGAAATAAGTTCATTGTGTCACTTTCGTTCCATAAATATCCAGTCTTGGAATTCATTCATGTGATTCCTGCCTTGATTCCCTGAATTGAGTCATCAGTGTTTCAGTTTTTCATTCCCAGCCTTTATTTCGTATCGGGTGCAGTGTCTGAATCACAGCTTCCTCACTTACGTAAGTGGGCTACATGATTCATTTTCTTTTTGTCATATATTCTTTTCCTCAAAACTTTGTAACTGACCATGCGATGCTTAACCTTTTTGACTTTTTCAGGTCTCCGCTTCTTTCACAAGGAAGCGATAACTTTCAGAGGTTTTCAGAAGATTATTTTTGTGAGAGTGTCCTCTTTTGTACATCTGATCACGTGAATGTGTAATTGCTGCGAGTCTTAAGCTGAACATCAAATCATGAACGGAAGAGGGTAAAAACGGAAGATTTGGGATGGTTATGCCGCCAACTTTTCATACTTTTCATATGTTTTCAGTACTAGCAGCATTTTCTCCCGATCAGTTATTATTTGAGGGCGTTGTGACGTGGAAATCGAACCTATATTCCGATAAACACCTTTCATATCTTCACGGCACCGTCTCCTTCGGTTTTTTTTTATTATCGGAGGTTTTTGAAACACTACACTGGAGCACTCAGACTCAAAAACTGTCCCATTGTACAGCTACCTACTTTCACTGGAATTTCATAGTCCTCCCAAAGAAAACCAGCAGACGCTTCTGTGGTGAGGAGCCTGCATCTTCAGCCCCCACCTCATCAGCACCGAATAACACCTGAACCGAGCGAAGGCGGGACAGTGGCTCTGCAGTGTCATCGTCTTCTCCACAGGCATCGCAAAGGGTTTCATCGCTAAGGCCAAGCACACTTAGGTGTTTGGCGAAAGTGTAGTGCCCCGTTAGTACGCCGGTGACTTACCGTGTGCCGTCTTTTCTGTTAAGAGACAACAAGAAAGCCTCGGATTTCTTACAGACGTTGGGGAGCATGCGCTTGGTCTGTCTACATCCTGGAGAGTCATGCCACCTGCGGTTGTGCTCTCGAGAGGTCCAGCCATTGTTGGAAGCCATAACGAAGGACGGATGCGCAAGTTCAGATCTTGAGAATACCTCCTCTGATCCTCGCCTAGCAAGTTCATCGGAGATCTCATTTCCTGTGATCCCGTGGTGACCCAGAGAAATCTTAGCGAATTTAAGACTGCCGATCAAATTTAGAGAAGACTTGCATTCCTGGACTATGCAGGAAGTTGTTAAAGGGTTGAGTAAGGTGTTAAGCACAGACACAGATACTTCGCCCCTTCCACCTGCTTCTCACAATATAGTTCGTGGCCATTAGGATCGCATAGGTTTCCGCTTGGAAAAACGACGCAAATTTACCTAACGAGGTGTGTACTCTAAAGTTGTCGCTGTCCACGAAGGCACCAGCACCAGAGCCTTCATTGGTCTTGGAGCCGTCCGTGAAGATTCGACTACATTCCTTTCCTGGCTCAGATTCTGGCCAGAGCTAGTTGTGAGTACAGGGAAACTCAACTTTGTATGTTCGTCGCAGCTGGAGTACAGGTGTCCGTGCGTCAGTCGGCATATCTTTGCAAGAAAGAAGAAAATTCAATGTTTTCTTAGTCTTATTTATTACCGGTTCATTATACAGGGTGGCACATAAGAAATGTTAAGATTTAATTATTGAATACTTTTTTTGCTTACGTATTTCTTTGTTTTTTTTCAGAATTAACTTTGAAAAACTTGGAAAATTTATGATGGAAAAATTCAGCACAGAACAAAGAACCAAAGTGGTTCAATTTTATCTTGAAAGTCGACATGCAATTATTCAGTCACAAAGATTATATCGAAATTTCTTTGATATTCGAAATGCGCCCAGTGCTCCAACAATTTACCGATTGGTCCAGCGTTTTCAGCAACAAGGGACTGTCTGTGTTCTTCCGCGTGCTGGAAGACCTCGTTTAGGTTGCTTAGGTGCAGGCACGTATTGAGGGAAAACCATGAAACTCCCACCAGACGACGTTTTCAGCAGTTGATGATATCCAGGCGGTCTTTGCAAAGAATTTGAAGGCAGTTACACCTTTTTCCATATAAGATTCAATTGGTTCGTGAGTTGAAAGCAAATGAGGAATAAATACGCATTCAGTATGCTCGGCGTTTTCAAGACTTGTTCCGGGACAAAAACCAGTTTATTCACAAGCTCATAATGAGCGATGAGGTCCATTTTCAACTCAACGCAGACGTGGATAAACAAAATTGCAGAATATGGGGTATCGAAAATCCAAAGATAATTATTGAACTTCAAATGCACCCACTTAGATGCACAGTATGGTCTGGAATAACGTCAGACGTAATCATAGAACCATATCTTTCAAAATCGACGAACAAGTTGCGGTTAATGTGGATGGCTTTCAATACCAGGCAATGATTGAAACTACTATAAAGCGTCACAGTTCCATGGAAATTTTTGAATATCGTTTTTTTTTTTTTAACTGACCACAGCGTTCACCCGATTTCATGGTTCCAGACTTTTTCTTGGGGCTACCTAAAAAGTAAGGTGTTCCCCAATAAGCCAAGAACCCTACAATAGCTTAAGGCCAATATCCGAGAAGAAGTGAGGGCGCTGGGACTTGAAATTCTAAGAAAAGTAATGGAAAATGCTTTGAAAAGAGCACGTCAGGTCGTAGTAGTATTCGTCGGTCGAAGTATTATCTTTAAAACATAATGTGAACATACAGTCAGCGTCAGAAGTGAGTAAACAGTTATTAGCTGGAAGGTATTCCTCTTAATTAAAATTGACTGGAATGGTCTACGTCTGACATTGATGCCTCAAATAAAAGCTCTGAAATCATAGGTACTTCAAAATAAACTATATTTCGTTTAAAATAACAGTAAACATAAAGTAGTTTATTAAGTTCAAACGAAAAAACGAGGTTAAAAACAGGCGTCAAAAGTGAGTGAACACATCTATTTAAAAATAGTATCTCATTCAGAAAAAATTTTTACTTTGAATGCCTTTACCGCTTTTTCAGTTATCGTATATGGCGGTCTTGATTAAACAAATGTTTAACAGAATCGAGCATTTATGTCTTACAGTCACTGACACAACCAATTTTAATGTCTAAGCAGAACTGCAGAGCTGAGCAGTTGTACCTGGATGTGGATGTAGTCCGGAAAAATCCATCGACTGCACTAGCTCGGCCACATCGAGCGCCTGGACAACAACTCTCCAGCTAAGAGGGTCTTCGAATCCGAGACTGCTGGTTCGAGAAGGAGAGGAAGACCGAACCTCCGGTACAAAGACCAAGTCATCGAGGATGTAAGACAGCTTGGTCTTGATGACTGGAAGCAGCGTTACCAGGACTGTCAACGATGAAAGGCAGCGATTTCTAATTCTCATAAATGCCGAGATTAAATAAAATCAGGAAAAGAAAAATCTTATTCATCAATGTTATTATGCGCCACCCTTTACATCGTGTATTGCTTTGAGATATCAACAAGAAGTTACATAGAAAAGATTGTAAATTAAATCATAAGATTCGGTGTGGCAATAACAGTCTGTTACAGGATTTACACCGAAATATCTTCTTACCACAAATCACAAGAGTCATTCCTTTTTTGTATATTTATTGCGTTTAAGTAAGTCTATTTTGGCAATTCTAGATTCATGAATGCGAGAAAAGTTCCGCACTTGATCTTTGGTCTGTTTGCGTTGATGGCATTTGGAGGAGAAGGTTCAACCACGAACTGTGTGGGCTGTACAATGACATGAGTCTAGCCAGTCGTCTACGGATCCAACGCCTAAGATAGCTAGGCCATGTAGAGCGTATGGACAACTTAGCTCCAGCCCGAAGAGTCTTCGACTCTGAGCCTGTGAGACAACGCAACAGAGGACGTCCACATACAAGGTGGCGCACACAAGGCGAGGGGGACCTCGGCTGGCTTGGTGTGCAAAACTGGAGACGGCTGGTGAGAGATCATGCTGGCTGGAGGGGCATGTTGGGAGGGGCCCAGGTTCACCTCGGACTGTAGCGCCCCAAGAAGAAGAAAATTCATGACTATATATATATGTATATATATTACCTATTATGTAGTTAATTATCTTGTCTTTGCATAATTTGCCCAAAGTGATAAGCCGAAGTTCTAAAAACTTCACGCGGCACTTGGGGCGGTCAGCAACTGAACAATCATAAAAGCACAGGCCCCAATTTGTCTTCTTCAGGCGTTTTCTTTCTTCAGAAGAATGTAAACGTTTGTTTTTTTAGTTTGCGTTTCTGTCCATAACCACAGACGCAAATTGTTGAGCATAAAATGGGGTAGTCTAGACTTCAAAATTCCTTCACTTTAACTGGCTATGCTGTCGACAGCGTAAATCGTAAGGATTCAGACAAGGGTACCAGTTGATCCCAGCATCTTTGCCGACAAGCAGAAAAAGACCAAATCTCCGGTACAGAGTACAAGTTTGTCGCGGTGTGAAGATGCGACGTGGATAATTGGGCGTAGTGCGTCTGGGATTTTCAGAGCTGATACATTGTGAAACAAACGATTGTAATTTGTACTGGCTATAGTCCGAGGTGGACCTGAGCCTAACTTCTCAGCAACCACTCGTGTTGTGCGTGCTATTGTTCTCTCACGAGTGGAGGGGACCTACAGTTTAGTGCCGACTCCGAACGGCGAGATTGAGGAGCTATTTCTAGACAGTTATACTCTTTGAGCATTGTCAGTGCCTCGAAAGAGGTGGAGCCGTGAAAAAATGTCAGGTGTTTTTTCGAGATTCGAACTTTCGACCTCGAGCGTAGGAGTCGATGCAACTACCCACTACGCCACGGCGCCCAAATGATGAAAATTTGACTCAAGTCTGAAAGCCCCTGCGAAGATGTTGAACTATAATTAAATCATAAAACGTCTAACCGAGTTCCCTTGCAGCTGTTTAATCAATTTTTTGCAATATCTACTCTATTTCTGAAACAGCTGTATCTTCAAGGTTCGACTGTATAATTACGTCAGCTACTCAAAAGTCTGTAACTATCATCCCTCAAATATTTGCTTTAGTCGACGCAGACGACAAGTGACGATTTTGGGTTAGTATACGTTTCATAATAACTGACGTCATTTAGGTCCAACAGACTGAATAATTAAGAGTTCTTCACGACGACGCGAATAGACGAAAAGTGAGAATTTGAAATAGCACACATTAGAGATGAGTTCCTACGGAACCACATGCCACATCCAATCAATGGTTCGCCGTGTTCCTCAAATATTTGAAGCCCATCACAGAGGTTCGCCATATTCAAGAATACATAATCGAATCCAATCCAAAGGCGGAGTGTAATCCAATAAATACAATCCAACTGGTCCCTTCACATCAGCCAACTTAGACAATGTGCAAAGGAATCGAAATAAATGGAAACTCCTCCACGAGAATGAAAAAAAAGAAGCAAAAATACATAAAACCTTCTTGCCGTCAGGATCCCATAGAATAGCAAATAGGCTCCATTCACCGCCGTCATGATCGTCATTATCATCATCATCAGCCACATCCAAGCACATACCCTTGAACCAATAAGCGTCCAACATCGTCCAGCCTCGTACTACCTGAGGCAATGAACGATACCTGCATATTAAAATGTTAACCTATTATCACGGATATAGGTTAACAAAAGAAACCCAACAAAGATACCCACCCTCTTCGGCGTTTGTTCTTCCCAGACACAGGCCTATCGTCTAACTATTGGAAGACAGCACAACTCTGGCGCGCACCGGTAGACAGCTGTTTATGGAAGGGATCCCTATATACCCGGCCGCACCATACACTCACCATCGTGCCGTTGCGAAAAACTACATGTATCCCTCTCTTAGGCGAAAAGGTGCTGCAAATCATTGAAATGTATGTTTATTAAGGAAATTCCAGGTGAGGACAAGAAACTGCACGCACACATGCAGCCGACCAGACAAAAGAGCGACTGAAAGAGTGAGAGGTGCGCATAAGAGAGATGTTCCCGGTCGACCACACCTGCTACTGGCGGTCGCACTGCATGTGGGTGTATGCGTGTGCGCTCTTAAGCGCAACCGATCATATGTTCCACCAACACACGGCGACCAGAGTCTGTGTTATTGTTTTTCTCTTCTCTTCAATCGGCACCGTCACCAATACAACAGTCAACTGGTTTAGGATTTAAGCTCCCGACTTAACGAAGATCAGTTCATAAGATCGACAACGTTCGACAGATCAACATCCAAGGTGCCACCGAATTTCGTTCGCTCTCTCGCTCTCATCTTCTGCGGAAAAATAAAAACATTTAACCAAAAATAACTAATTCAACATTTCGTATCTGTTGAGTTGAGAAAAACAAAAAAAAAAAAAACAAAATTGTGACCAAATTGCATAAATTTAGTGATCAGTGATCGCGCAAGAAAAGAAATCTGAATCCGAACGTACTCCTCAGCGGTCTGCTTGTCTGTCTCGACAGCAGAATAGAAAATCAAAAATAAACTGAAAAAAAAAATAAGAAAAGTTTTATTTACCCCGAAGAGTGGTGTCAGTGACTTCTTTGACGACGTGATTAAACTAAACGAGATCGCATTTATTCGTGTATCATCGGCACAGTAACTCTTGTGCTTGAGTTTTGTTTTCTTGCGTTTGCAAATTGAACTCGTTCAAATAAACACCGTAATCAATCAAAAATGGCATTCATTCTCGATCCAACTGGTCAGTACTAGTGACTTTCACCCAATCGTTAGCTGATTTCACCGTGTGCAACGGAGAGGTTAAAAATCATCCACGAGACGACTCTTCATCACGAGCAATCCAACAAAAAATAGAAAAAAAATCGAGTGCTTCGCTTTGGTAGATACATTTCTGGTTTCGCTTTATCTCCGATCAAAAACTCGATAAAATGGCATTGATTCTGGACCCCACTGGTCAGTATTGAAGCTCCATCAACTGCAGCTAGTTTTTGAATTTATCTTAAATCATCAATTTTATCAATCGAAAAATTTAAAATGGCAAAAATCTTGGACCCCACTGGAACTTATTAAACTTCCAAGAGCAAACAACAAATTGTATTCAAATTCAAAGTTCAAGAATAAGTTAAATAAAAAAAAAACAAAAACAATCAAAATGAAAATCCTCGATCCTACCGGCACATACCGTCGTCCACAGACCATCAGGACAACGCAAGACACAAGACGAACAAATACCAATTCATATCTAGATCCTACGGGACAATATTAAATCAACAAATTCAACCGAGTTCAAAGTTTTCGCTCCCCCCGAAATGTGAGCACAACCGAAAGAGTGCTCTCAAAACTATGAACTGGACATTTTTAAAGACACGCTGGACGCGTGTTCGAGGCCGCGAGGAGACTTCAAGCTGCCGCCATCGGAGAAAACTCCCACCCAATCTCATCCTATTCATTAGATATGAGAATTTAAATTAAAATATTCAAAAAACAAAATCATCCCCAATCGGGATGCATTCGGTTTTCGTTTTTTGCTTATTTTAAATTAAATCAAAACAAATTGTTAAAAGAATAACACTCATCAAATCGAAGAGACACACATATATACATACATATTTTTTTTTCACACATTTTCTATTTATATGTAACTGTAGTTTATTTTGTTTGTTTAATTAAATCAAATGAATTTATGTACTCACAGAACTGTTTCACGCCTCACATGATAGCGCTGTACCCCCCGCCCCCTTGAAATTGTTTCAAAAACTTAGAAAATGTTCATTTATCGCTCATTCATTGTACTATAGTTTTGGAATTTTGATTGTATGCCTTATGGAATCGTTTAATTTAATTTAAAACAAAAGTATTAAATTAAGTGTCATATTAGAAGTCACATATGAAAATTTATTATTTAAAAAAAAACGTATGCTACTATTTTTACTATACATATGCGCGCAGGATATGTATTACTATTAATTTTATGTTTATTATATTTTTTTTTATCAAACAGTTTTTATATAAATATATTTGAATTATTTATAGAAAATTATAAGAGGAAAATATTACAGATTAAAATATGAAATTTATTTAAAAATTTTAAATTGCTGTGTGTACTTATTTGGATGGTGAAGTTTTCTTTTTCAGCCTTATTCTCTTCTCCTGTGGTCTTCGGAACGCTGTCGGGGGTTTCGTGTCCAGCAATACATTTCGAAAAAAACATTGTCATCATCATCATCATCATTTTCAGTGACCCACATGTTCCACTCAAGGGGTCGCGGTGGCAATGCATGCACGAGAGATCTCCATGCAACCCGCCATAGACTCTAACTCATCAGGAGCTGCGCCCAATGCCAGTGTTTGGACTTGGTTCAACGATCTCGTCCTGGGTCTGCCAAGCGGTCGCCTACCTGATGGAATCGCATTCAAGGCACGCTTTGGAAGTCGTGATGAAGGAGACATTCGTGCCACGCGACCGAAACATTGTAAAGCACATTTTTCAAGACTAGAAGAAGCTACTTCAGTTTGGTCTAACTTTTAACCAATTTGTTGAGAAAAATGTCTGAAAAGCTAAGAAAGAAAATTCCCAGGGCTGAGCGTAGCGCCATCTTCTTCTTCTTCAGTTGACAGTCTGGGGTGGACCTCGATTTCCTCCCGGCAGCTGCGACAGTGCGAGTTAAATGGTATGCCTAGCCTTTCAGTATGCCTGCTAACAGTCCAGTGTCCAGTACAGACCGCTGTAGTCCTGGATATGTTTCTTCTACTGTTGTTGAGCAGGTCTTTTGCTCTCCTTTGGTTGTAGTTAGGCCGTAAGCTACCGGATAGGACACAGGTTTCCAGCTTGCTCCATCTTTCCATCTTGGTGATCTTGAGGAGGTGATTGAAGATATTATTTTTCACGAAGCCTAGTGGAGTCTGGACTTGTTCCACAACGAGACTATCAAGTTTGGATCCTTGCCTGGCTAGCTCGTCCGCTGCTTCGTTTCCTCTTATACCAGTGTGCCCGGGGACCAAGATCAAAGAGACCGGGCTGCGTTCACCTATAATGGATAGTTCCTTGCAGCAACAATCGACTAGTTTTGACGTTGTTGTTATGAATGTTAGAGCCTTGATAGCAGCTTGACTGTCTGAAAAAATTGCTATCCGCTGTGGTGGTTCTGTTCTGTTCTAAATTTCAAGACACGCATCAGATATTGCTAGCACTGCTTGCACAGCTTGAGTGACTTTGATATCTTGAGGGCTTCGGAGAAAATTCCAGCGCCAACACCAGAGTCCATCTTCGGACCGTCTGTGAAGAATGGGTATGTCATGGGTTTGGATGACTCTATCCCTTTCCACTCAGTTCTAGTTGGAAAGTATGCCCTATAGTTTTTATTGAAATGTAGCTTTGGGATAAGGTGGCCAGTATGACTCAGTATCGCCAGCGTGACGTGGTCTTAATTTACCGCGTTGCTCCTCGGGGTTGGAATCGAATACTTTCCAACCCGGAGCGTTGGTGTCTATTCGCTCTACTTGACCTAGCCATCTGAGACGGAAGACAGGGACTCGTTTGACCAGATCCATGTCCGTAAATTTCGTCGTTCACCTTCAAACACGAAGGACCCTCCTCCAGGAACCTCCTCGTTCGCTTTGGTTAGTAACCATCTAAGGAGAAGAAGAGAAGGTAGAACTTGTGAGGAAATTGTCTTTTTTGGTATGCTACGATAAATTTACTCAACATTTCAATGCAATGAGCGTCCATTAAGTTCTTCAGCAACTCATAGTTCTAAGCAGAGTAAGGATACGACATCGTTACTGTTTCATCATTAAAGCAAATTTGATGGATAAAGCCGTTTAGGACACACAGTTTGCAGTCAAAACATTCGTTTTGTTGAATAAGGGAAACAACCTGAAACATTGCCTTTTATAAAGCAATGAATCCTGACCTTTCAACAGTCATCGGACAACATTCAAGGGCATTATGAGCTACCACAATGCAAAAAGTTTTCTGGTTTCTACTGGAGTATTGGTAGAAAACACTAACTGTTGATGAACGAACCGAGATGGGTCTAGGATTTGAACCATTTAATAATAAAGATCGATAAGCATAGAGAGACTCTTGGTAACTGCCAGGCGGACGAATTTGTCAAAATGTCAACCTGATTGCTGACATAAACAATGTGGACATTCCTCTTCCTACTTTGTTTTTTTTTGTTACAAAAATTCACAACTAAAACTACAAACGACATATGCGCGAAAGGCACAAGGTGTCACGGTTCGAAAATGATCTGGCCTAAGCTAGATTCCAAACCCTAAGCCTCGTCGTGCCTATTCACTGCTGGCAAGACCAATCCCACGAATCGGAGTTGTGGTCTGAAAGCTGTGCATTCTTCTTCTTCTTCTTCTTAGGGCGCTACAGTCCGAGGTGGACCTGGGCCTCACTCAACAAAACTGTGCATTAAAGCCACAGAATGTGTAAGGCAATCCAAGAAATCATTTTCAATTTCACGCCATTCTTGAAGTGTCGACATCAAGCAGTTATTCCGATTACACTTGATAAGCGAAAGATAGGATGATACAAAATATGGAGCGATACAATACCTATGTACAGAGCGTAGTGTGTTTGGTCATCATCCAATGTTTTCTCCCACAGTTGAGTTTAATCAGTAAACTTGGACGTAAAGCGACTGGATGACGCAGTTGGTTAAGTGCCTGCCCCAAGTTAGAGGGGTCCCAGGTTCGAATCCCATTGAAATCGAATCCGGTCCAGTCACCATTTGCCCTTGGGATCAAATTAACGGTACTGGAGTAGGTTGCTTTCTGGCAGTACAATGGACCAGTCTTGAGTCTGAGTGCTCCAGTGTAAAGATTCAAAAAATCCGAAAAAAAAATTTGACTCTCTGGAGAGGTAACTGACGTGATGACTCTAACTCCAGTTCTTCCGGCAAAGTTAGCTGAAAATATCGCCGCCGTAGCTGAGAATATGATTTAAAGCTAATGAGTGGCTCTTTCGATACCACCAGAGGAATTGAGCATACTCGCAATCATTTTGCACCAGATTTTGCATGACGATTTTGAGCTACATACTTGTGAGGTCCAGTTGACTCAAAAATTGAAGTCAGGAGGCAACACACGATTCATTGAATGGAAGTAAATGAACAAGATCATGATTTTTTACACGAAATTAGCGATAAGACTCTCATATCTGTTTGCAAATGTAAACAAAAAAAAAATATAGCAGGCTCCGAAACCCCCGGGGAAAGAAAAAAATCTCTTCAACTACATTCAGTAATATTTTATTGCGATTTTTCGGCTGGCTTTGTCGTTGGTCCGTTTCAGTGAATAAACTGCGTTATCGTACGAAGTTAACTGCAATTTTTTTGCCGGAAATCATTTTGGGCATCGTTTTTTTCAGCAGGACAATGTCATTTTTCACACAGTTTGTTAATTAACTGCTCTCTAGTGTTTTTTGGAATGAATACTTGACCGCCGAGATTCTGTAACTTAAGATCATTACAATATTTCCTTTGGAGTTCGGTATACAATTTCCGTAGAGTCTTAAGAACTTGCTTATATAAAAGTTTAGTTAATTTAAAATACCCTTCACGTTAGTAGCTAAAGGGAGGGCTAAATAGAAGTTTGTTTTTAAAAATCCAATAAAGTGAACAAAATTATATTCTTTCCATATATTATGGCTTCTTCAGTAAGAACAGATATTCCCATTCATTACGAAAAACAACGTCGTTCAAGTGGTTACGACGGATCGCAGTAACGCATTCTGTCACCCCCATTTCCCAAGACCTTGTTGATGATTTCAGGCTGTAGGTTGGATGATATTGGCCTTAAGTGATTGAATCGTTTCCGGATTGTTGGCATAACATCGGTCCTTCACGGTTCCACACAAAAACTACACTCCACACTAGGGCTGATAACACGATTTGGGAATTTGGTGCGCAAAAGATCCATTGTGACATGGGATGGGCTGTGTGCTATGGCGCGCCATCCTGCATGAACCAGAGATCACCCAAGGCCATGTCTTCAATTTCAGTAAAAAAAAGTCGATTAACATGGCTCTGTAACGCTTACCGTTGACGGAAACTTTGTTCCCAGCCTAATTTTCAAAGAAAATGGTCAAATGATGCCACCACTCCACAATCCGCACCAAACTGTCACTCTCTGTGGATACATTGGCATCTTGACAATAGCGTGAAGGTTTTCCGTTTTCCGACCCCCAGATGGTGCAATTTTGTTTGTTAACTTAGCCGCCGAGATGAAAATTGCTGAGTGCAGTCAATTGGACCTTGTAAGCGAATAATCCGAGATCTTTGTGCAAAATTCTCTCTCTCCTCAGGCTAGTGCGTGAAATGTTGAGCTGTTGAGATCGATGGCGAGTTGATGTTCGTGAATTGAGTCTCACACTCTCGGCTACAGCTGCCACATTCTCATCTGTCATCTGTGCGCACCGTACGACGACGATGGGGACTATGAGTGTTGTCCACCAGTCTCACGAACTTTTTGCGCAAACTTGCGTACAGCACTCGCGGTGGGTGCTTCATTTTGACCAAAACTTCTTTTCAAAAAGTGCACTGTTCGGGCCACACAGCACTCACTTTGGAAATAAGTTTTCAATGTTTCCCAACTTTGTTCAAGCGTAGTGCGACTCCTTTCGTTCCGCGGAAGTATGATACTGACTTTCTGTCAAGATTTCGAGCGGGAAACAGCTGTCAGTGTCAAAATAATCTATGATTTAAAAAAGAACCACTAGATGGCCCACCCTGTATATCAATGATAAAGTCGACACCAATGCTTCACCACCGATTTTTGCATTAACAAAAATATCAGAGCTGTTAGTCGCGAAATTCAGTCGCAACTGATGAGAAATTTCGTCAACCTTATTACAATTTGCGGGCGCCGTGGCGTAGTGGGTAAGTACCTCCTACTCTCGAGGTGTAAGGTTCGAATCTCGAAAAAAAACCCACCATTTTTCACGGCTCCACCTCTTTCGAGCCACTGACTATGGTCAAAGAGTATCAAAGAGTCGACGATAAACTGTAGGTCCCCTCCACTCGTGAATAGCAAGCACAACACGAGTGGTTGCTGAGAAACTAGGACCAGGTCCACCTCGGACTGTAGCGCCGCCATTATTATTATTATTATTATTATAATGGCGGCGCTACAGTCCTTCTCAGCAACCACTCGTGTTGTGCGTGCTATTGTTCTGTCACGAGCGGAGGGGACCTACAGTTTAATGCCGACTCCGAACGGCGAGATTGAGAAGCTTTTTCTAGACAGTTATACTCTTTGAGCATTGTCAGTGCCTCGAAAGAGGTGGAGTCGTGAAAAAATGTTTGATATTTTTTTTCGAGATTCGAATCGACGACCTCGAGCGTAGGAGTCGACGCACCTACCCACTACGCCACGGCGCCCACATTATTATTATTATTATTACAATTTGTAGGCAGATTCAAGGCAAGCATATGATGGCTGTTAAAATCAACTCGGTCAAAATTAAGGTTCCTATCCCGAGGCCATCACTTTCGTAAACAATGTAGAGAACCACTCGGAGTACTATTGGGATGATACAGTTTTAGAACTATGCATTTTTTTGTAAAGATGTACGACAATTCACCCACACGAAAATATTGTAAATGCTTTCTGATTTTAAAATGAAATTAGTAATTAAATTTATAGATCACCCGAGCATTTTGAAGAGCATTTTGCAGTCAGTTCGCACTAAAAAAAAAAATCTTTCCCGAAGTCATGTCTAATAGTCTACGGTCCAAAGCAATTGTCTGGAGATATTTGGATGATTTTTTGGGGAAAAACATCGTTTTATCAGTGGTTTTGCACTTCATCCGCTTCTCCAGAAGGTTATGTTTGTATACATTTTTATTTCGCAGCTTTTGATCTCATCATTCGTGTAAAAACAGACGCATTTGCTTATGTTTCTTTGCAATGAGCTTCCAGCAAATGCTGCAGCAACTGGTTGTTCTAGGCCCAGTAAGGAATTCGCTTTTGAAGGATGCCCTTGTTCACACGACAAGTCCATCTTTTCGATCGTCATTACATGACCGTTGTGCACTTCCAGACTTTCAATGAAAATATTAAATTCCACTCAGTCGCGACTCTGATTTATCAACAATTTCTCTCTGCGACAGATAACCATGTCAGATGACATTGTCAATACATTGATTGACAACATTTACGATCACGACTGAAATCGATCTTTGCACAATCTGTCTCAGAGCGGTTTCCTCGATTTGAAATCAGTTAAGAGCTAATTTTTCCCCATCAACACATCACACTTGGGGCGAAACCGAAACTTTTCGTAGATCACTTACTGGAAATGCAACCCCTGCGCAGTAATGAATCATACGTGACCACATCGTGACATTGTGACAGCGTACACGATCATTGCCGACCACACTTGGACATCCACATAGAGCAACCACTGAATCCATTACCGATCATTTTCATGAGCCATTAGGGATACCGCCGCATCGGTGCTGGAGAAATTTGATTCAACACTTCCCATCTCTCTGAGCATTCATTCACTCGGGTTTCATATGACCGCCACCAAAGACATCTCCGGCGCTCTTCACAATTCGGTCGACAATCCGTTTTCATTACCAGCATCAGTACCAGGTGACAAATGACATAACTGACAGCTTCACACCACAATGCAAAACAATAGCCTTCCACGGCGACTCAGCCAACAGCAGCAGCCGCAGCAGCACTCACCGCAATGGAAGGTATCGTTTGGCCGACGACGACGCGCGAGTGCTCACCAAGTCTCGACTCTCGACTCGTCTCTTCCCAGACGATGATGGAAATTTGTCGTCATCGCGATTCCAGCAATTCTACACTGCAATCAGCTAAATCGTATCCAAGTCATCGCAGTCAGCCGCTTGTTGCCTGTTCTGGTGCCCAGTCAGCTACAACAACAACATTTGGTTCCCACAATATAGAATCCAATGCATGCGGAAGTAAAAGTTCAACGCTCGTTCCTGCTCCACAAGTGATTAGGTCAATAATAGCACAAAATGGCAATGGCATCATCAACAAGTTAGCAGCAGTTAATCGTAAGTACCCGTGCACAGATACTCATACCTGCGCCCGGGGATTAGAGTGTGTCTGTGAAGGAACCTCAGGCGGTAGTGGTGTCTGGTTTGGTCTGGTCTGGTGAGGAATCTCTCAGATTGTGGGCATACGGGAGAACGATTAGGAAAGAATCGCATTCGAAAGATTTGAATAATGCATCCCAGTCGAGGACGCCGGGCAACGAGGCTAGGGGTGCAATTACACAGAGGATGCGTATGCTTCTGCTACCGATGGGGCTGGCCAACGATGCGCCATTGGGACGTGCATCTTTACTGTGGCACGCCACATTTTTGTCAATAAACTGTGCGATCGGTGAGAAAATCGACAAATGAATCTCGTGTTAAGCGGCAAGGCGGTCTCAGCTGATGGATACCTTTAGGTGCAACGAGACGCTGTTTATGCAAGGATGAGGCTAGTAATTGTTGCAATTAGGGGACACGGTGTCTAAGATCCCTGCCGCGCTAAAAGCAGACACCGGCGTGATTGTGCACTGAGGGGCAGACACATTTTCCGAGGCTGTGGATCGCTGATATGGGTGTGAATTAGTGGTTTGCACATACCTTCGGAGTAGCACTTTGGACACGTATTAATGAGCTGGTCTTTAGGGGGTTACCTTGTGTTTGTCAATAAATCTCATCGAATCGAAATTTGGTTGGAATTCTTTTTCAATGTTCACTTTGCTCAGTTTGGTGGAGTCTAAGGTAATCTCCAGCAAGTCGTAGTTGCTTGATGAACTTGAGCTATCAACTGGGAACAACAGATAAAATAGAAATTGTTGAGGGCCATTCAGTCTCTATACACAAACTGTAGCAGCTGTGTTCGAGTTAACGGTAGGAAATCAACACCTTTCACCGTGGGCGTTGGACTTCGCCAAGGGTGCGTCTTGTCACCTCTCCTTTTAATTTTTCATGTGGACTGGATGTTGCAGTGCAGTCGTTGGGAGGAGTGTTTAACATTGGGAGAGTTGAGGGTAAGCAATCTTCTTTTTGCAGATGACTTGGGCATCTTCACATCCTCCCAGATGGAACTCCAGCGCGCGCTAGATAGGTTTGTGGCCGAATTTGCTGATACGGGGATGAGGGTTAACGTGGACAAACCCGAGGTTGTGATTATTTCCAGAACGCCTGTTCAATGCTAGTGGAGTTAGAGTTAGTTAGAGCTAATGGAGTCCCATTGAAACAGGTGGAGAAGTTTAAGTATCGCGGGGTCGTCTTCACCAGTGATGGGGGGAATAATGCTTAGCTTTCCTGTAGGACTGGTCAAACTGGGTCAATTTTGGAACAACTCGGTCGATCTGTAATCAGAAACGACTGGATGGTACAGTTGGTTAAGTGCCTGCCCCAAGTTAGGGGGGTCCCAGGTTCGAATCCCAGTGAAATCGAATCTGGTCCAGTCACCATTTTCGGTAGGGATCAAATTAACGGCACTGGAGTAGGTTGCTACCTGGCAGTACAATGGACCAATTTTTGAGTCCGAGTGCTTCAGCGTAGTTTTAAAAAAAACTCCGACAAAAAAAAAAAGGCCGAGCTTGGTGTCAAAGCCAAGCTAGTGGTTTTTCATTCATTCATTCATTTCATTTATTGTGGCATAAAGTGTACAATAGATACAATTTTATGGTTTTTAATGCAGTATTTGTTCCAACTCTCACCTATGGTCATGAAATTTGGGTAACAACCGAAAGAATAACATCGCGAATACAAGCTGCCGAGATGAGAGAGATTTCTTCGTGCTGTTGTAGGAATAGGGTGAAAAACACGGCAGTGCGCAAGGAACTCAACGTTGGGCAGCTGCTTCTTCGAACGGAAAGGGCTGTACTTCGATGGTTTGGTCACGTGGCACGAATGTCCCCATCATCACGACCTCTGAGGCGTGCCTTAAATGCGATTCCATCAGGTAGTCGACCGTTTGGCAGACCTAGGACGAGATGGTTTTACCAAGTCCAAAAACTCGGATGAGATGGTTGGACCAAGTCCAAAAACTCGTCTGGTTGCGCTTGGGCAAATGAGTTAGGCTCGATGGCGGAGGATCGAATGGCCTGGAGATGTCTCGTGCATGCATTGCCACCGCGACCCCTTTAGTGAAACATGCGGGTCACTGTAAATGAGATGAGATGAGACATAAATTTCCAATCTCGAGACTATAATAATAATCGCATTTTTTCTTGTTTGAGTGAAATCTGAGCCAACAAGTCTGTGCAGGTAGGAAGCTCTATTGCTGGTGAGAGACTCTGTACAGGTGTTATCTCTCGTCTCTTTTTCAGGATATTGGCGGAGGAGTCGATCGAATGATCTGATGACGAATGACAGGTTTACAGGGATCTAGGGCAGGGATAGGTCAGCTCAGCCACGAAGGGGCTTTTGAATAGCGAATGGATGACACATTCTTGTGATCACAGTATGCTTTTTAGACAATTTAAGGATGGTACCAACGGAATCGTTGTGGTTGCTCTTCAGGGTCTGTCTGTTGTCAAGGATATTTGTTTTTTTTATTTCTCAACCCTTATAATAATAATAATAATAATAATAATGGCGGCGCTACTGTCCGAGGTGGACCTGGGCCTAGCTTCTCAACAACCACTCGTGTTGTGCGTGCTATTGTTCTCTCACGATTGGAGGGGACCTACAGTTTAATGCTGACTCCGAACGGCGAGATTGAGAAGCTTTTTCCAGACAGTTATTCTCTTTGAGCATTGTCAGTGACTCGAAAGAGGTGGAGAACATTTTTTTTTTGGGAAAAAATTGTTCGTCTGAACTTGGAATCGAACCTAGACTGTGAAAGTCTAATGCGCATGGGCCGACGCACGAACCCACACGGCCACGGCGCCCGCTTGAACCCTTTGAACTTAGGACGAGTAAATTAGACTGAAGGTGTGACTACCGAATAGTAGAATAATAATAATGTTGGGTGTTTTTTCGAGATTCGAACCTTAGACCTCGAGCGTAGTAGTCGACGCACTTACCCACTACAATACGGCGCCCACGTCTACCGAATACATACAATTTTTACAGAAAGTAGTAGATTATAAAATTGGTAATAATAAAAATAAAAAACTGGGCAAGTGCGAGTTGTACTCGCACGGGTAAGGTTCCGTCGCATAATATTGATGGATGATTTCTGAAGATCAAACGACGTTTCTAAACTATTTCAGTTGAATTTTCTTCTAAATTCAACCCAAATCAACCATTTATTCATAAATTCATATTTACATCCAAACAAACAAATGTTCATCCCTACATATACCTATATCTCTATCCACGTTTATCCAACACAGAAAATCCCTTCCATCATACACATACCCAATCACTGCTCATGCCTGCGGTGTGTGTGTATTCATTTCTGTTGGGCATTTAGGGGTGAGATCGAAAAGATAACGCTCAGCAGCGAATAGAGTGGCCGAACACAGCATGAAATTATGTGTGGAAATGAAATTGTTTTCATTTTAAATCTTAGATATCTCAAAATTTCAACATAAATCGATATTTTGAAATGTATCATTTCTTAATGCTTACATTGATGTCTTCAAAACTGCGTTTTCAGATCTTCAAAATTCGCATGTCGATGATTGACCGTTTTTGGCCAATATCTCTAAAACCATTAAGGCCAGAATGCTCGCAATGGTTTTAAATGAAAGTACGCAATGAAGCCAAGTTTTTGTGATTTTTTCAGATTTTTAAACACTTTGGTTTAGAAATGGCATTTAAAACTTTGGAGCTCCATATTTTCCAAACGGTATTTTGGATAAAAAAGTGTTGAACGAAACCTCCACCTCATTTCGAAAGACCTGTCGATTGATATATATTTCGATGGGGTGCGACAATTTTTCAAAATTAATGTCAACTTCACCTGTACTGGAGCCACCCCCAAATGGCCCCACTTTTTAAAATCGCTGCATAGGAATTGACATCTAGGTCTGAAGTACCTAATTCCAAAATTTCATGCCGATATCTTCATAAACTTCGGAGATAAAAAAGTGTGACAGACACGACGGACGGACGGACGGACGGACACACCGAAATTATAAAGGTTCCGTTTTTGTAGACGGAACCTTAAAAATGATCTTCCTCTTCTTCTGACGCTATGGTCCGGGGTGGACCTGGGCCCCAACCAACAAGCCTCTCCAGCTGGCACGATCTTTTGCTAGCTGCCGTCAAATGCGTACTTAAAGTTTGTTGAGGTAGCTCTCCACATGGTATGCCTTCCTCTGACCATATCTTACAGATGAGCCGGTACATGCGCCCAGTCGTAGCATCTTCAGCTGCTTTGAAGATTTCAGCAGGTAGATTGTTGCCCCAGAAGCTTTGCTAGTTTCGATATTGGTAACTTGACCTGACTTAAGTCTGGGAGACGGTATTCGCTTCTAATGGTAATAACTCAGCTATAGGTTGACGAATACTCGTTTTCCAAGCCTTAAGTGTTTGTGGATTGTGTGCATAGATACAATTTTTTGTATAGCCCTAAAAGAAATCTAACGGCGACAAATCGCATTATGTCGGCCTATTCACATCATGGAGTAGTGAAATAGGTAGGTAGGTAGGTAAAAGTGGCGGTGGACAAACAGATCCTGTTTGTCGCACCCAATTAGCGCCGTTTTGTTGCCACATTCTATGGGATACCTAATTGGTGTGAAGGAGGTGAAAGGAGTGTGTGTTCTCTCAGATCTGCCTCGGATTGTTAAAACCACTTTGTGGAGTTTATGAAGGCTAGCAGACTATGAATGTATGCCTCCGAGAAGTTTTTAGGGATGTTGAAGAAGGCTTTCCCCAGACTCTAACCAGAGCCAGACATTTGCACAGAAAATGCTCGGGGGTTTCTGGCTCGATTTCCTCCCGGCAACTGCGGCAGTGCGAATTAAATGGTATGCCTAGTCTAATCTAGTCTAGCCTAGTCAGCACGCCTGCCAACAGTCCAGTGTCCAGTACAGACCGCTTTAGTCCTGGATATGTTCCTTCTAATGTTGTTGAGCAGGTGAAATACGATCAAGAACATTTTCTTGCGATAACGTCAAAAGGTGTCGTATAGTTCTAAAATGTGGCACCTTCTTGTAGAAGGACGACATGTGGTCTTCCATATCCACATCTTTGATTTTAGGCCAAAAAAATTGGGTAACATTTGGCCATAGCAATTAGAATTGACTGTAATGGTTACATCTACCTTATTTTCGAAGCAGAACTTTCAAGTCTAGGTTCAAAGCTCAGTTCAGGCAAAAAAAATTTCAAAAAAATTGCCCACGGCTCCACTTCTTTCGAGTCACTGACAATACTCAAAGAGTATTATTGTCTAGAAAATGCTTCTCAATCTCGGCATTAAACTGCAAGTTCCCTCCACTAGTGAGAGAACAATAGTACGCACAACACGAGTGGTTGCTGAGAAGCTAGGCCCAAGTCCACCTTGGACTATAGCGTCGCCATTATTTTTATTGTGGTGGACAGTACCAGAAAAAGTTGCCACCATTCAGTAACTTTTTGTGGATGCAATGGTTTGCGATAGACGCATGCGGCTTTTCACTGTTCAACGTGTGAAAAATGAGCCTCATCGCTGAAATGAAATAAAAATTGGGCATCCAAACGCTGATGTGCAGGCAACCAATCGGCGTATGTTCTATGCATTTCCTAGTCAGTTGGCTTTGATTCTTGAGTGAGTTGTACTTTCTGGAGGTGTACTCGTGGATGCAAGCGCAAATGTAAAATTCGCCATAATGTGCCGCAAGACAAGCTCAAGCTTCAGTCATTGATTTCCTTTTTTAGAACAACTCCATTTTTTTTTTCTTGATTTTCGGCGAAACTTTTCTCAACCTTATCTCCTGCTTATTGATCTTTTGAACACTATTTTGAAAACGCCTCAAGTTGGCCACAAGTGTAACACAAAATGTTCACCAGATGTTTCTATTTCCGTTGCCACCTTTGAACCAACCAAGAATGAATTAAAATACCAGCGTGCCGTTCAAAAATATGTGCTTAAAAAATAAAACTAAAAAAAATAATAACACAAGTACATCAAGCGGTAGTCAACAAGCACACTTAAGACTTCAACTCACTTGTTCCATGTCAGGTGTGATTGAAAATTAATGCCTACCCGGCAAGAAACTCTGATTACCATGCGAAGTTTCAAGCCCAACCTCAGAGCGAAGGTGAAATGACAAACGACTTCAAAATGTTCCTGGAAATGCAAAGTCACCACACATGCATACACACGCACAGACATTTTTTTTTTTACCTTACATTCATAAGAATTTATTAATGAAAAGAAAAAAGTTGCTCGTTCAAAATTATTGGCAGACGATCCGCAGCAGTGCAGTCAGTGAGTAGTTCCTCTCTTCAGAGTGCCATCATGTCCCCGGGCGGGTGGCGGGTGCTGAGCCGCAAAGTCTACTCACTGTACACACACATTACGACGGGCATGAGTATCTCTCGACAAAATGCGGAAGAATGTACGCCCAGCGTACTTGCAAACAACAATAAATCAGTGTTTACATGAAATTGCGACTATGTAGATACATACCTACAGATACGTCTGTGTGGAGGGAGCCGGGGGGTTAGGGCACACACGCCGAGCCCCAGTTTCTCATAATTATTGCATTTTTACTGCACAAACAAAACGAAACCACGGAAGAGGGCGAACTTGGGATACAGCGAAGGCGGTGTGCGAGTGCTCTTCGGAAGAGAACAGTGAGTATTGTTGCGCAAGAGAAAGAGAACTGCAGCTGAATGAAGACAAGCACAGGATCGTCCGTTAAGACGAGTGTTTATAAATAAACACGATTATGTCACAAGCAAATAACGATAATGTGATTGCTTTTTATGGATCGGTCATGGTGACGATGACTGTGGAGGCACATGATCGTTATTACGTTGGTGTGACGGGTGCTGATCGCTGCACTGATTGGGATGGGGGTGCGTTCACATTGAAATCTTATCGTGCGGAAGGGTATTTGAATGACGGAGATCTTCAGTTTGGATATTAGATTACGCTGGGTGGTCAGTGGTTCGAAGTGCATCGTCGGACTTGAACTCAGTTTTGTCGCAAGATGTTAAGAATGTTCTGTTTATTGTTAACGAACTGGATTGGTTTGGATTGGTATCAAGACAGTGGGGTGACTGGTGCCATAAGGACAATAATTCAATATTTTCAATTAGCTACGAGTTGTTTGTTTCGGGGCGATTTGTTCCCAAGCCATGGTCCTTCGAGCCAAAAATGAATCAGCGACCTGTGGATCTACAGTCATTGAGTCTTGCAGTAAGCTTGTGCGCATTTAGAGGGCTTTCTCGGTGGTTCTCCAATGTCCATTGATTCTGTACTGCATATTGTCGTTCTCCTAAACCTCGCTATGCAACGTTAATTGGGACCAGAAAAACATGACGCAAATCGAGTTTTCGGTGTATTCCCTTCTAAAATGAGATGGCAAATAAAATGTGGTCCTTAGATAGATTAGTTGTTGCTCTATTGTACTACAGTATAAAGAGCTGCGGTTATAAAATACCTTGACGTCACTACGAGCATAAACTCCCACAGCCAAGCCGCCATTAGATCCGAAGCGGCGTCATCGAAACAGGTCAACTCGTACTGCAAGCGCGGTGGCCTTATGTTATGTTATACTCTAGTACCAGAGTATAGAGAGGGATCTGGACAAACGAAAAGAGGAGGTCCTCGCAGCAAACGGTTCAGAACTAGAGAAGTTTCCGTCGCCGCCCTATGTAAATATTCCATAAAGTTAAAAGGCTATATAAAAGGCCCGAAATTAGAAGATGAACACTTGAAAAAATAGACGATATTTGAGGCTTAACTACGTGATCCCCGTGGCTGCTTGAGGGGATCATAGTCTGTCGCTAACCTCAGTCACAAAAATGTATGCATTGTGGTGGAAGTCCACTGTTTGACATAAACCAACTCAATGCATTCAAGGAGTCGCCCACGGCATCTAATTTATAAGTTGAAGGGACGTTAGAAATTAATTGAAAAGTTTCATACAAAACACTGGATGTTTTTAAAGCCCAACTTTTTCTTTTTCGGAGGATTTTTGAAACACTACTGGAGCACTCAGACTCAAAACTGGTCCATTGTACTGCCAGGTAGCAAAGGCAAATGGTAACCTGGAACAGATTCGATTTCACTGGGACTCGAACCTGGGACCCCTCCAACATGGGGGTCTGCGCCATTCAGTCGTATTTTTTAAGCCCCAACTTGAATGAGAAGCTGTCAGTTTAATTTTTCAATTTTTTTAATTTTTTCATTTTAAAGCATAATGGATTCAATTTGATGGTCGAAGTAAGCCGTGACCGTAGGTAAGCCCTGGCAGACCTCTAGACTGTTCTAACCCAGACTAGATCGCAAATATTCCAAAAATCGGTCCTCTTTTAATAAATCACAAATAAGTACAATGATTGATGCCTTTATGGGCAATTCCTCTTAAGTGCTCTCAACAAAATGCTTGGAATGTTTTTCAATGATTTTTGAAGCTTCTTTTACCTCCTTTGTACTTGTCTGACTATATCATCATTCAGAAGACTGCATACTTTTTGGTAATCTTGGGAGCTACATATCTGTAATTTCCTTTGCTTCATAGAAAACTCTGCCCAAACTGCACAGTAGCCCCGTCTCTACATTAAGGAGCCCCTGAACAATTTCATAGGTTAACTTCATTTTCCAACAGTCCTTGTGTCTACGTACCATTCGTTGAGACAAACTGAAGATTTTCCCCTTAGAGGCTATAGAAAAATGTACATATATCGGCTAATATTAAGTTTAGAAATATTTTGCTTTGATTAGGTTAGGTTAGGTTGGGTTGACATACAATATGAAACACCGTGATCCACGGAAGACGCTAATTGGTCCATTATGATGTCACTGACCGGTAGTTTTATCACCAGTTCTTCATTAACTAAATCAAAACCTTTGAGAAAAATTTCGTGATAAAATAAAATCGATTTCCAAAATCTTACTAGTGCATAAGAGTGTTTTTTTTTAACGCTGCGGCACCTCTGTTTTGCCGCAGTTATTCAGTGCACTCATGCGAGATCTTCCCGCACAAATTAATTTTCGGTACCCCGAAAATGTCTACAATGTTTCAATTTCAAACTCTTAATTTTTTGAAACCAAAAATTCTGCGGCAGAAAAACGCACGTGTGGAACTCTCAATAGAAACAAAGTACAGGGTGGGCCATCTAGTGATATTTTTTTAAATCTTAGGTTATTTTTACACTGACAGCTGTTGCCCGCTCAAAATCTTGACAGAAAGTCAGTATCATACCTCCCCGAAATGAAATGAGTCTCATTACCCTTGAACAACGTTGGGAAATATTGTAAACTTATTTCCAAAATGAGTGCTGTGTAGCCCAAACAGTGCTTTTTTTGAAAATAAGTCTTGGCCGAAATGAATCACCCACCGCGGCTGCAGTACGCAAGTTTGTGCAAAAAGTTCGTGAGACTGGTGGGCTAGTGGACAATACTCATGGTCCCCTCCCCGTCGTTGTACGGTGCGCACAGATGAGAATGTGGCTGCTGCGTGGCTGCCGAAAATGTGAGACTCAATTCACGAACATTAACTCGCCATCGATCTCAACAGCTCAACATTTCACGCACTAGCCTGATGAGAGAGAGAATTCTGCACAAAGATCTCGAATTATTCGCTTACAAGACCCAATTGACTGCACTCAGCAATTGAAGACGCGCGATCATCCGTTTCGTTATCACTTCGTGTTTGGGCCAGCTGCGAGCAGCTTCAATTGGACAACGATTTTGGGCGAAAAATCATGTTTTCTGATATGGCGCATTTTCATCTCGCCGGCTACGTTAACAGACAAAATTTCCGCATCTGGGCTGGGCTCGGAAAAATCGCACATTATTGTCGAGAAGCCAATGCATCCACATCCGCAGAGAGTGACAATTTGGTGCAGATTGTGAAGTGGTGGCATCATTGGACCATTTTTCTTCGAAAATAAGGCTGGGAACAACGTGTCGGTCAACGGTGGGTGTTACAGAGCCATGTTAACCGACTTTTTTTGGTGAAATTGAAGACATGGATTTGGACGACCTCTGGTTCATGCAGGATGGCGCGACATGCTGCACAGCCCATGCCACAATCGATCTTTTGCGCACCAAACTCCCAAATCGTGTTATCAGCCATCTTGGCGATGTCAATTGACCGCCTCGGAGCTGCGATTTAACCCCTCTGGACTTTTTTTTGTGGGGAGCCATGAAGGACCGGTGTTATGGCAGCAATCCGGAAACGATTCAAGCACTTAAGGCCAATATCATCCAAGTAAACCGTGAGATACAGCCCAAAACCATCAACAAGGTCTTGGAAAATTGGGGTGACAGAATGCGTTTTTTTTTTCGCGGAGGATTTTTAAAACTTTACTGGAGCACTCAGACTTAAAACTGATCCATTGTATTGCCAGGTAGCAACCTACTCCAGTGTCGTTAATTTGATCCCAACGGCAAATGGTGACTGGACCAGATTTGATTTCAGTGGGATTCGAACCTGGGACAGGCGCTTAACCAACTACGCCATCCAGTTGTATGACAGAATGCGTTACCGTGAATAAATATGGAAAAAATTTAATTTTGTTCATTTTATCGCACTTTTAAAAAGAAACTTGTATTTGGCCCAACCTTTATAATAATAATAATAATAATAATAATAATTGCGGCACTACAGTCCGAGGTGGACTTGGGCCTAGCTTCTCAGCAATCACTCATGTTGTGCGTGCTACTGTTCTCTCACTGGTAGAGGGGCCCTACAGTTTAATGACGACTCCGAACGGAGAGATTGAGAAGCCTTTTCTAGACAGTTATACTCTTTCAGCATTGTCAGTGACTCGGAAGAGGAGGAGCAGTGAACAATTTGTTTCAAAAATTGTTTGTCTGAACTGGGATTTGAGCCTAGACTGTGAAAGTCTAGTGCGTTACCCACACGCCGCTCACCCTTTTCTTTTAGCTGATTTGAGGGATTTTCAATTGGGTACCTTCAGGTTGGCTAGCAACCTCTTATTGCATGAAATCTGCTTGGCCAGTTTTGGCCAAAATGATTTCTGACAACACGTCTCATGAAAATTTCTACAGACTTTTCAAAAATATTTCTGTTTAGTTGATTATTGTTTCGGGTAATCTCAATTTACTATTTCAGTTCACTCCCTTGAACCCTCAAGCACCACCTGAAATAAACAGGAAATATTGACAGTCCCCTTATCAGTTAATGAACTGTATGATTAAATCGCAACAAAAATATGTCACCCATCTTCCATAAGCTTTTGCATTTTGGACCAATGATACCCTCCCTTCCTTGGCTCTGTACGCATCTTGAACTGTCCTAATTTTCTGATGCAGGGCCTTAATTTATGTCTCAACGGTTGCCTCATGCTGGTTTTACTTTCTTTCTTTGTCACTATCTAGGAATTCAACCAAATATTGTCAGCGTGTGTGTAGACGAGAATATCGGGACAGATCACTAGTCTGTGATCACTCAAAAGAGGTGCATGCCAATTATTTCGAGATTCGTTACAATGTACAATAGATCGTTGCGGTTGTTTCTTCCTAAGAGTAAACCTATTTTCCCTATTGCCTTTCTTCTGTAAGAACTCTGACACAGACACGGTTCTAAAAATTAAATAGAAAATGGATATGGTGTCTATGTAGTTGCCAGTCTTTAAAATTTCCCCACAAAAAAAAGTTACGTATACGCCCCATGACCCAGTATGTTAATTCCTAGAATCGACATTATTCAAAGCGTAAATATTAATTTCTTCCAGATGTTTCCATTGAGAAAAGCAAATTTCACCTCGGCCTTCCATCATCGTCACACGCCGCATACAGGCCAACTTGACTGAGACTAAAAGTCATTTACCTCCCAAAGCTGCCCGCTGGCTATGTGCAAACAACCACAACTAAGATAAATATTTCTCTCTTTCCAGGCAGAATGTGGGTCAAGATACTCACTTTACCCTGCCAGCGCACGAATACACCGATACCAGCCCGAGCTCGTATCCGTACGAGCTACTTTCACTTAGAAAGTTCTCCACTCCGGAGGTGCCGTCTCAAATAAACAAACAAACAACTCAAGCAGCAAGACTCTACAGTGGTTTTCTTTTTTCTCCTCTCGGGCCAACCCCCCCGCCGCTGAATTAAATCGACCATGAGCGGTTAATATTCGGTGAAATTTATTTTCCATCTCAATTGCAGTTCCTTTTACTTTCAAATGGCGGCCATAAGATATCGGCACAAGACGTCGTCGCATGGCCACCAAAACGCGCTTTGAGGTTTACCTGACTTAAGTGCTCCCCATTCGCATGACATACGCTTTTGACTGTTCGAAACCGCCCCGGGTTCGGGTAGGGGGCTCGCGAAAAGTAAAACTGAAGAAAAAAAATTCGCGAAGATATAATTGCAAATTGACACGTTGGGGGCAATGACACATCGATGGTAGCTGGTAGCTGGTAGCTGGCAGTTGTTAGCTGGCAAGCGGACGGATAAGTTACAAAACAATCAAATTACTAGCTATTCGCGCGTTGCGTTCACTTTCTATGGACATAGACAGACAGCAGCAGCTACGGTGGCTCCACGACAATTCACGGGAAGTGCGGAGTCATCGGACAAGTGGTAAACATCGACGATGACGGCTACGGCGTTGGGTGAAATCTCACTCGAAGTTGACCCAAAACTGGTCCTAGCTGAGGCTGATTGTTGTCTGCCGTGTGTGGAACTGGAGTGGGTTTCACTATCAGCTGTGATTTGCGAACGATGGAATGTATTTTCCCATCCACACGCTGCCATCGGAAAAGTGAAATCGATTGTGGTTCATGGGAAAAGATGATTCATTGAGTGAAGCCGACAACGAAAGTTTTGTACTTTAGGGGCATAATGCAAAGCGGGTATTGGAATTTGCATTCCAGTGATGAATGTGCTCTTAGACGTCAAGGAGTGTCAAATGCTTCTGGGAATTTTACCAAAGATTGCAGAGAGTGAGTAGTTTATGTTGGACTCATGCGGAGGAGATGGCAGTTTGTCGATGGTCTTCAAATTCCATGGAATCTGATAAGATGCTGTTGACGTCAAGCTCCATGGCCTAATTGAAGGGCTGTCAAATGACGGCGCTGGAGAAATTGATGACAGTCTTTGGACTCTGAGTCAGTACGCTTGTGTCGGAGTTTAAGAAAGGAGGCAAGACTGATTCAGAGGTGAAAGATTTGATTAAAATCTGAACGAATTTATTGCAATGACCATTTATTAAGTGAGCGAATAGTTATGAGGGAAACAAAATGGTGGGCGAAAATATTTAGCTTTTGTATTCCCGAGTGTATGGAAACACTTGCAGGGAAACGAAGTGAAACTCGCTTTGTAAGGACGTTAGAAATGGATCAGCCCTTTCCTTTTCTTTGGCTTTGATCCCATTTAATACGAAAGTGAGGCAAACGCTAAGAACAGAATCTGCAGTTTCACGGCTAGGCTGTGCTGGGAGGGATGGACAAAAGATAATTGAAATCCTACAGATATTCAGTCGCATATGACACCAAAAAGAGTCGCGTCAAAAAAGCAGTAAGACGCAGCTATAAATTGTCTGCAGCTACTTGTTTTCTTTAGAACCTAGCAAGTTCTAGTCTGTCAGTCAGGCTAATAGATTCAGAAAACGTATTTTTTGCTTCTATTTTGAAACTAAGTTTTAATTACAACTCGGTTATTCCGGGTACGATGGAATTCTTTCAACTTCCTGACCACTTTTGGACATTCCACTTCGGAGCAAGATCTGATCAAAGCCGGTCCTTAGTCGACGGGAAGCTTAACTATAAACATACAACATGTATATGCGTAAACTTGATTTCAGGTGTGATTACGTCAGAAGATAGAACCATGAAATCAGTGTTGTGAAACAATTTCCATACGTCAGAGTGACTTTAGAATAAATAAGTCCTTTAATTATAGTTCTCTAGACAATAGTATGCTTTCGGTAGAGATCTCTTGCTTATGAAACATGTTTCATTTCACTATTGCGCGAGTTTTTGGGCACAATGGACCCATAGTGGTTTAAGTGAGCCGTTAACATGTCTTTATGTCTGCAAGAGCACCCATCTACCTAGCCTTACCTACAAATACGCTTAAGTGACCGAAGCCAAGACACTGGATGGGCCGAAGGTATATGAGGAGAAAAGTCGAGCAGGTGCCGGTGTACTTTTGTTTAAAATGTCCCTGGAGTGAATGTGATATATTGGATTACCAACAATTCACGTTCGTTAAGTGAAGCGAAAAGAACTAGTCTTTGAACTTAACAGTACGACTGAAAGCATGCTGAGGATAATCTGATGGATGAAATGAATCAGGGGTATGCATTTGGCTAGCTCACTTGTTTAATGGAATTACGATTAAACAATGGCAAGAGAATTACATCGGTGCTGTAGTGAATCGATCGAATAGAACTCCTATGAGTCCTTTTAATTGCTTCAAAAACAGATAGTAGGTCTTGGGGCAGGCACTTAACCAACTGCGCTATCCAGTCGCTTATGAGAGTTATACTCAAGCTCGGAAAGCTATTTGAAACTGCGCATATTTTTTATATTTTTATATTTTTTTTGTGTGTGTATACAAGCAGATGACAACGCCATAGGTCAATTAAATTGTTATTATTGTATATTATAATTTACTGAATTGAATTATATTATATTTAAGGAAAAAAATAAATTAAAATAATTTAATAATTCAAAAAAAAGGTAATCTATTTAAGCTTGGGGGTGATATAAGCCTTGGAAATTGATGCCAAATAAATTAGGATGAGTTATTGCTTACATTGTTTGAGGGAACGTAGGAATTTCGCATTTTCAAATCTTATCATATCTTTCACTTTTTATGTACACAAGCGCCGTTCGTTGATAATGGCTAATTATTAAGGCCGTTTGTTGACTGTCTTAAAAATACGGTTTATTTTTTAATGTTGTCATTTATAAAGAAGAAAAATGAGAATCGGCGCTACAGTCCGAGATGGACCTGGGGCTATTGTTCTCTCACGAGTGGAGGGGTCCTACAGTTTAATGCCGACTCCGAACGGCGAGATTGAGAAGCTTTTTCTAGACAGTTATACTCTTTGAGCATTGTCAGTGACTCGAAAGTGGTGGAGCCGTGAAAAAATGTTTGATGCTTTTTTTTGGGAATCGAACCGACAACATCGAGCGTAGGAGTCGACGCACCTACCCACTACGCCACGGCGCGGCGCCCACAAATATATAAATAAAATATTGGTTATATCGACTAAAATCGACGCAGGTGTTGGCGGAACCGCATTTTTTCCTTAAACGGTAAACTGTTTACTTGTAGATGCAATGTATTCGTGTACATATAATTTTGGATATGTTACAGCTGAGACGTTATTCTTTTTGTTTTGCGTTTATTATAAGTTGATATTATTGTTGAAGATAGTGTCTCTGGTGTTTACGTTCGAGTTACGCACGATCTTCGTAAAAATGACATAAAAAATCGCCTTACAGTCCGCCGCCTTGTCTAAACCATTTTTTGTTATCAAAGGTCTCAAAGGTCTCAAAGGCTAAGTCTTAATCGACCTTGATGAAGCAACGGCTATTCACCATATTTTTCAGGGATGCTAAGATTAGACAATGCGCTGTATAATTTGTCTCCCTAAATACTGTCATACGCGGCCTTAAAATCGATGAAAAGGTGGTGGGTATTGACTTGTAGCTCCTGTGTCTTTTCCAAGATCTGTCACAATGTGAATATGTGAATATATCGCTTTAGGATTTAGAATATAGCGCTTTAGACGCTTACATAAGACGGTAGAGAAGATCTGATATGCGATATTTAGGAGACTGATCCCTCTGTTCTTGGCACAGTTTAGAGGGTCTCCGTTTTTTATCTGCTATCTTTGAGTTATCTTTTACAACGATCTATCGTTTATAACGACCAAATACGTCAGTCCCTTGAAGGTCCTTATAACCGATTTTGACTGTACTCCTGCAATTGTAGGCGATTTACTTTTATGGTTTCACTCCTGTCGAAAAAGGTTTTCTGTAAGTAAATGTCTAAGCCTTTAAAATTAATTGGAGAAATTTGGACTAGATAAGTATATCCCTAACCCAGATACATACATTTTCTTTTAATGTAAAAATGAGTATATTATGGAAATGTTATTGTTAAAATTACCGCTTTGAAATTTCGGTTTCATGTTTTGCTAATGATTTAAGTTTCAATTTGAATGGCGTGTTATCCAAATTCCAGAAATGTCTCCGTCAGTCATCAAACTAACAGATCGCCGGAATTTATAACTTCTGCAGGTTTCATGTCTGAATTTTTGTCAGGAAATGTAGTTGACTTACGCGAACAAAGCTACGAAATAATATTTTAAAAAACACTTCTGTTTAAAAAAGTTTACAAAATATTTTTTTTTACTCGGTTGTTGATATAGGCATCGTTGAATAGGGGATTGAGTTCAGGTTACAAAACTGTTCCACACAACAGATTGGGTTGTAGATAGTTTTCCATATCAATACTCGGGAAATAGAGTTTCAGTGGTGTCTCTCATATTCATTTCAACCCCTAAATGGGGTTGTGGGTGTGGTGGGTATTGTGTTAGATACTTTTGAAGAGAGATGTGTATGTTGTGTGTTGTAATGAATAGTTGATTTAGTTTGAATTTGGTAATAAATTAAATCAAAAATTATTGATACAATTGATACTGTGATACTTCATTTGAAAATTATTAACATTGCCGACCATTGGGGTGAGAGTGCAACTCGCACTTTCTTGCAGAGGGAGACAAAAACCCTCCTTGCGGACATCCTTTTCCCGCGGTTACAGAAGCCTACACTTCTCCAGAAGAGGAAGTAATTGAACGACTTTCCAGCATGGCTCTAATCCATTTATTGGTCGATTCATCGATACCTCTGCTACTGATCGCTCTTGTGATCGAGTCGTAACCAGTGTTGCAACATGCAACATGCAAATGAAGAGGAGGATCTTTCACTTAAATGTCAAGAAAAATTGTATATAATTTCACACAGATACAAAACGTCGGATTATCTGCCACCAACCCTGACTACAACGAGGAAGTTCTCTAGCCGAATTCCAGATAGGAGAGGTTGGGAAGAGCTATCAGCGAACGGCGGTGTAGAGATCTCCATATATACTGATAGCTCGAAAACAGGTGCAGAAACGGGGCAGGGGTCTTCTGCGATCTCTTTGAAATATCCCCAAACCTAAGCGACGAATGTAGCGTTTTCCAAGCTGAAATGGTAGCAATAAATGAGGCGGCACTTGCCCTTTGTAGTTTGACTGAAAAAACGATAACTATATACTCCGACAGCCAAGCGGCTATAAGAGTCATAGCGTCGGATATTGTAAAGTCGAAACTAGTCAAGCTATGCAGATAGAACGTCAACGAAATCTCCAACGTAAACACGGTGACTCTGTGCTGGGTATCGGGATACACAGCAGTTCAAGGAAACGAGAGAGCGGACGTGTTGGCAAAGGAGGGCTCAGAGTTATATAAATCTTTAGCACTACCTTATGTCAACATGCCATTAAGTTTGCTAAGGAAGGAAATAGAGGATGAAGCCTTAGAAAGAGAAAATGCGTGATGGCTGAATCTGGACATTGGGTCAACGTCGAGAGCCCTATGGCCGGTGATGAACAGGAAGAAATCAGGAAGAAATCATTATCAATGATTAGCCAATGACTAGCCTCACCGGACATTGTCCGATAGGCACCCATGCCAGAAGGTTAGGTATCCACCATAGCGACTATACTAGAAGTTGCTCGGACGAGGAGGAAATAGAGTCTGTCCGCCACCTGCTATGCGATTGTCCAGCCCTACGGAGAAGGAGACTGCTAACACTAGGCAGTAACTTCTTCGACGAGCTGGAGGATCTGAAAAAATAAAGCTGAGGCACCTCCTGAGTTATATACAACAGTCTGGTTGGTTCTAATAGGTAGCAAAAGTGTAGGTCTCACGGGGTACACCCCCCCACACACGCATAGTGCAAAACGGATCCAACTGCTGGCCTCAGTGAGCCGCGACCCGGTCGCAAAGGCACCCTATCACCTACCTACCTACCATCCTCAAACTACCGTTTCGAATTCGAAAATCAGATAAACTCGACCTAACGCTCACCAAGACCTATGAGCGTTGATCCTCGCGAATGCTTCGATGCGACTTAGACTTCAGTTGCATAAGTGAAACTTAACTTAACTTTTGGACATCGGTAGAAAAGTAGCTATCAACCACTTTCCGTCTTGTGGAATCCCCCCTGCGGAGTTAATGCTTTGCAGAGCTCCCTTCAGCGCGTCTCATTACTAAAACTTCAGCCAGCTTAGTATTCATGAGATGATTCGAAATGTAAATCACCAGCAAACATTAATTTTTTGTTGTTATTTCACTTGCACCATCCAATGCTTGCTATCTCGTTCGGAAATTTCTCCAGACTTATAAATAGACCAACGCCGTCGTTTATCCAAAAATCAAAAAAAAAACGAACATTGAGAAGCCAGAAAAAAGGAAAAAGTGCACAGAACTCCCAAAAAATCATCCATACCCAACAGCTGTTGTCTCCGTCTAGCTTTTGATCGCTTTCTGTATCTATGTGCACATCTGAGAGAGTCAAGATACAAGAATAAACTCCATATGGCTAGGGTCTTCCTATGTGGCCTGGCTTCTCTTGCTCTTATGCCACTCTTATGCTTTTGCTATGCGCACTATGCTGCTGTTGCTGCTACACTTGGAGCGCTAAGCGTATCAGAATTCCATTGGTCTTCCAAAAGACTACTACGACGACGACTATGACGACGATGACGATGATGACGACGACGACGACGACAACGACGAAGACGACGACGACGACGACTGCGGCGACGGTGATAAAGAAAAGAAAGAAGTGCCACCGTCGTCGTCGAAGGTGGTGTTGAGGATGGATGGTGGTAGTAAGTGTAATATGATGACAGTTGGTACCACATCTATAAGCGTTCAAAGTTCAATGAACTGAGCTTTTTTTCATTTTTTTTTTCGTCAGTCTCTTATGTTCGGTCGCAGACACACACAGTCTACATACATATGTAAACATTCCCAAAAAAACAATGTAAGACAGAAGGAAAAGTAAATAAAACAACACAGAGTCGGCCGACGACGGACCAACTGATGTCGGCCTATACTGCGGCGGCGGTATCATACCTCACGTACGTAATGACTTTGAGCCTACACGAGCGCATGTGCTCTGCAGTGGCCCACAGTTGGAGGAGGAAATTTTGGGGGTGGAGACGGATCGGTGTCTGGGTCTGGGTATAGATACACATATTTTGGGCGCAATCTGCCACCTCCGAACCAACAATCTGTGCCTGTGTGCGGTGGAGACTTTTCGCTGTCTAAGATTTCGACAGATATGGCCGGGGTGGATGCGTTCGTATCTATGCGGGACTGATATGCTAATAGATACGTTAATGACGTGATGAATGGACGTTGAATTGAATAATTTTCGTTGTTAGATTGTGCGGTTCGCTTCGTCGGAAATCAGCTGGGACGCCTGTGGCGGTGACGAAAAATGAAATGTCATCTCTCGCTTTTGTGGTCGAGCTTGTTGAGATGATTAATCTAGATGATTGAATGCTTAAATTAGCTGCCAAGTGACTGGAATTGCCCGATTGTGATCTGCTGAATGTCATATGAGCTTTTTGTTCTTTTGCCATTGAGTCCCAGGGATGATAGTCGCACTTGATGGTTCATTTAAAGACTTCTTCCGCGATTATTTCACAGCGGCAATGAAAGGAAATTGCTGGCATGTGACAATCATCATAGAAACGGTCTTCAGATGTCTTCTTGACACTGAACAAACTAAACAAGCCGTTAAGTGGTTACGTAGATACAAAAGAAAGAAAGAAACGTTTTAAAAAGACGGGAGTTTTTGTGGTTTTTTCTATCGAATCGAATCACGATTTCCTCTCAAAAGTCACTTGATCACCTTGACCAATTCCCTCCTTTAACTCGGAACCAGAAACCACCCCAAGAATGTGACACATCCGATGCCCGTTTAGGCGTACATACTCAGTCATTCAACATTTTAGACTCGATATCTGTGGGCTGTCATTTCGAAGAATCAATCAATCAAAAGGTTATCAAAACAGTGACTGACACAAATTAGCACACACCTTTTGTTGATCTCATTCAAGCCTTTGTCTGCCGGTTGGGCTAATTAAAACGTCTCCATGCCAGAAAAGACCACACCACATCGAAAGAGAACAAAAAAGAGAAGAGGAATATCTAAATGCACGTCAGTCATTTAGCACAATTAACCAAATGGAATCGAATGTGCATGTTAATTCTAAAATCAATTTCGATCTGAACTTCATGGAAAAACTGCAGTCACCCCGTTGAAGCTTCACTCCCCGGGGGTCCACCGCGAAAGCCGGTCGGCCATCGAGGCCCAGCAACACCTTCTTATCGAAATGACGACACAATTACGCATTTTTCGTAGCTTTTTCGTTGAGTGAAACTCAATATCCCCCACAAGACAGGTACACAACTACAAAATCGACCAACACACAGGCACACATTCATTCAGAAAACACCGTGCCTCCCCTCCCAGAGCCGTATCGCATCAGTGTCAGTGTGTTGTAGAGTTACAAAAATATTTCTTGTTTGCATTTTTACGATATTTTCGGACAGTGGTCGGATAGTACGTTGAACCTGGCTGAAAAATAAGACAGAACGAGAAAAAAAAACAGACAGAAACGTATTACGTACTACAGGCGCATGGTGCGGCGGGGAAATGTTTATGTCACGCAGTAGTTGTTCCGCCCTTCTCTGTCGTCACCGGGTGAGCGGGTATCGTGGTCGCAGTCGCATTCGCCTTGGTCATGATAATCGCGATTGGCTGCGTGTTAATTCCACAAAACAAAAACTACAGTGTCCCAAAGATGTCCAAAAGGAATAAGAAGCGAGACTTCTCTTAGTCCGGCCATTGGAAGACTGAATGAATTGGGATTTCTGATGATTGAACACCGTGGTCGTGATAAGGAGCACGCCCATTGAACGCTGAATGCCCATGGGGCCGAGTGCGAGCTGGGTTGAACGTGAAGAAGATACGCGTTCTATCGATTTGGCAAAAGTATGCCAATAAGTTTGGAAGTAATGAAATGTCGGTCTGTGTCCAAAATACAATGCGTGCCGACCTTAACGCTTGCAGGTGACAAAAGATGAGGATGAGGATGAGGATGAGGATGAGGATGAGGATGAGGATGAGGATGAGGATGAGGATGAGGATGAGGATGAGGATGAGGATGAGGATGAGGATGAGGATGAGGATGAGGATGAGGATGAGGATGAGGATGAGGATGAGGATGAGGATGAGGATGAGGATGAGGATGAGGATGAGGATGAGGATGAGGATGAGGATGAGGATGAGGATGAGGATGAGGATGAGGATGAGGATGAGGATGAGGATGAGGATGAGGATGAGGATGAGGATGAGGATGAGGATGAGGATGAGGATGAGGATGAGGATGAGGATGAGGATGAGGATGAGGATGAGGATGAGGATGAGGATGAGGATGAGGATGAGGATGAGGATGAGGATGAGGATGAGGATGAGGATGAGGATGAGGATGAGGATGAGGATGAGGATGAGGATGAGGATGAGGATGAGGATGAGGATGAGGATGAGGATGAGGATGAGGATGAGGATGAGGATGAGGATGAGGATGAGGATGAGGATGAGGATGAGGATGAGGATGAGGATGAGGATGAGGATGAGGATGAGGATGAGGATGAGGATGAGGATGAGGATGAGGATGAGGATGAGGATGAGGATGACGATGAGGATAAGGATGAGGATGAGGACAAAGTATGGGCACACAATAATTTAAATATCTCCTAAAATACTGTGCAACGAAAGTCATTCCACACTTAAGATTGCTCTGCGGAAGAGGTTTGCTGTGGCTGGTCTTGCCGTAAATGTCACTGAATTAATTGTTTGGATACACCGTCGCATCCACCCGCTCACCTCATACAAACGCCCGTACATTCAAAGCTATATGTGTGTCAATCAAATTCCACCGAACCGGTAGATTGGGGCCATTAACTGTCAAAATACAAAAACCTTTGCGGCTGACAGGCTTCTTTGGGGCACTCAGCACCTAAAAGTACGAATGTGTGTACGAAGCTATAAACAATTAATGCAAATTGCACAATTAAGTATTCGATTGGTTAAATATAGATGAAAAATAGTTTAAATATACCCAAACAGGTTGACCAAGTTCAACAATCACCTGCTGAGGTGTTTTTTGTGCGGTCCGTCTGCTCGCACTGTGTTTGCTCATGTTCCTTATTACATTACGTGCCCACACGAAGCAGAGACCATCGGAATTGACTAATTACCGGTGCAATCATAATCAAGTGGCTGTGAGTTAAGCACATAAACCCTAGGCGAAGCCAATTAAACCTGTATTACATCATCGCAGTGCGGACCTCCAACACAGGCCCTTTATCAGTTCTTTGACCAGTGTCCACGTAGCAAAGGGTACTTCAACCGCTGGGCCGTGAATTTAACGAGCAATTTTATGGGCCGAAGACGTGAGATCTGCCAGCACCGCCTCACGGCGAAGCCCACCCAAAGCAGTTGACCTCCGGAATCTAGAATCTGGCGTCACATCATAATCATGTTGTTAAACATTTATGACGATGGTGCGCGAATTTATGCAAATTGCAACAAGTTGTCAGTCCGCGCTGATACCGATCGGTCGAGGATTTTATTAGTTCTGAACTTGTATCGATCAAGTTCTAGATTCGGGGTATCTCATGGCTGCAGCTGTTTTGTTTGTTTGTTTGTTTCGCTCCTTGCGACCGGCTTCTGGGAGATGTTATGGCGGTTTTCGGGTAGAATAGGAATTATACTGACGTCTACCGTCAATCTGGTGGAAAGGTGCAAATATTTGGGGGCTATGTTCGTAAATTGTTGCTAATTTGTTGTGCAGCCCAAGTGGCCTTGACTTTTGTTATTAAGGCATTATCATTTAGCGTATGCATTTGAACAAGTTTCTCTCAAGCGAAATCGAAATTTAAAATATACTTGAATATGTAAAAATTTGGTGCGATTAATCAGCATTGGCAGCGGTCTGTGGGCGCTCTCTGTAATGGTTTGTGTCTTGATAGCTAATTTGCCATTGATTTTCAACGCCATTAAAACGATCATTAATCTGGTTTCGTCTGGAACTGGATATTGGAGCCTTAATAGACGTTTACTGGGCCTACGCACGGAAGTTCTTGTGTATGGAAATGTGTGGAACGACTTCTTGTTATTGCGTTGGTCCTTATTTAGGCATACAAATGGAAGCAAATTTCAAAGCCATTGGAACAATCATCACGAAGTAATTTGGTGCATTTTATTGCGGGAATTTTCGAGAATGAAGAAGAATAAGTTCCAATTGTTCTCGCTTTGTGACCTATCACTGTGAACGACTAGTGCAGCACGTTGGATAGGATTTTATTGCTGCGCCGTCGCTTTAGACATCACTTACATTGGATTTCATTGTTCATCGGTTTCCTTCGGGAAAGATTGTCTGTCGTCGGTATCATGTCTTATCAGCGTAGGTGATGGTTTGGACTTCTTCTTGTGGACTATTGGACGTCTTTCATAAAGGGGAAGGATGAATAAAGATCTCCACTGTTGACATTGCTTTGTGTGCTTTACTGATGACTGCAGAGGTAAATGATGTCTAAAGAATTTTTTATCTGGTGTTTTATTCCGTAAACGCTTTATCTTACGTTTGATATATTTCGTATTCAGTTTGTCAAAATATTAACACGATCTACTACTGCTATCCATTAAAATTGGCAATGCATCGTCAGCTGTGCAAAGAGGTTTGACATTTAGTTTATTTCAAGCCAAATTGAATGAAACCAGTTCGGACGTCCAATAAAATAAAACCACCACTTTAAGGGACATTAAATAGACAATCGTCTTCTGAAGAGACCTCCACACAATCGTCGTTATTAGATTGATTTCTTCAGGAGTTGCTTAGCTTTGATAATCGACCATTCACACATTGAAACAAACCGAAGGTTGAAAATACTTTACATTTTCCCTACACATTTTTGCTACATGGGCAGTGAAAAAATCATTCAGTGTAGTAAGCTTGTGTATTAAGAGAGAGAGTTGCTGGTCAGCAGGTACTCTTGTTTGGATAGGTAGAAGTTTGATGGTTTGAGGTGTAGAGATCGTGCGAAAGTACAAACATCTTTGTATGTATGGTTAGGTTAGGTTAGGTTAGGGGGCTGCTAGTGAATTCATCAGCACTGTGATACCCACAGTCAGACTACTACCACTGACCGACCGCTCCAGTGATAATTTGATTTCAACAGTAAATGGTGACTGGACCAAATTTGAAAAACCGGGAAAAAACGTTTGCTTGCTTTCACTGGGATTCGAACCTGAGAACCCTCAAACTTAGGGCAGGCACTTAAATTTGAACCCAGACCTCAAGCGTAGGAGTCAGCGCACCTACCTTTGCTTAGCTTTGCTGTGCTTTAGTTGTCTATAGCACATTAATTTTTGGCTGGGACTTCCCCCCTTTCTGATCTTAAAAGCTAGCTTTTTTATCTGCGGATGACCATTAAGTCACGACTATATTTGGGCCTTGCTTCTGCGGAATCCACTCGTGTTGTACATGCTTTACTTAGCAGGCCTACGACCCATGTAGGGTCTGAGCCTGATATATCGCTGCCTTCCATCGTTGACGGTCCTGGCCATGCTGCTTCCAGTCATCAAGATCAAACTGTCTTACGTCCGCGATGACTTGGTCTTTGTACCGGATGTTCGGACTTCTTCTCCTTCTCGAACCAGGAGGCTTGAATTCGAAAACCCTCTTAGCTGGAGCGTGTTGTACATGCTGGGTGGTAAAAAATCCATGATGACAGTGATGCCAACGTGGTGCAGTCTTTGAATTTTGATACCATTCTAGGGGTTTAAAGCTCGGCTGTCCGGACAATTGATGACGTCCCTTTTTGATATCACTTTGTTTTTAAGTTAGACACAGCCTCTTTAAAGGCCATAGCCTCTGCTTGAAAGACGTACAGTGTTTCAAAAGGGAAAGTGATTTGTTTAAGTTTAAATTTGTGGATTGGACACCTATTCCCAGACTCTCATCTGTCGTAGATCCATATGCGAAAATTCGCAAACGGCCATCCAGCATTTGGAGGGCAACTTTCAGTCAGATATCGAGGGAATGGTCAAAGAGAGATTCAAGAATCTTCCAATTGTCACTTCCCACTAGAAACGATTGGGCAGCAAGTAAACCCATACCGTAAGCGACTAGGTGCTCCAGTAGCGTTCCAAAAAACCTCCGAAACAAAAAAAAAAACCCATACCGTATATACCGATGGATCGAAGATGGTGACCTGCACAGGCGCGGAGTATTCTCCAAAGAGGTAATCATCCGATTTCTTTACTACGCCAGTGTGTTCCAAGCTAAGGTTCTGTCAGTAAAGGTAGCGGCCAGAATGACCCAACATCTACCCCTCCAATTGAGGTTACAATTCTAACTGACATTCAGTCAAAATCAAGCCGAAGCTAGTTGCATGCTTTCGCAAGAAACTCAAAGCTGTCGGCTCACAGCAGCTGATAAATCTATGTATGCTGGGTTCCTGGTCATAGGGATATAACCGGCAATGAAGTAGCTGATGAACATGCTAGAAAAGGGTCAGAAACTTACCTGACCAATTTAAGTTTTCCCTCCCCCGAAGAAAACCAATGAACAATGAAATCCAATTTAACTTACTTAACAGGCCTACGACGCATGAAGAGTCTGAGCCTGAGATGTCGCTGACTTCCATTCTTGACGGTCCTGGTCTGCTTCCACTCATCAAGACCAAGCTGTCTTGCGTCCGCGATGAGTTGCTCTTTATACCGGAGGTTCGGTCTTGCTCATCCTCTTCCCTCTTCCCCTCTCTAACCAGGAGGCTCGGATGCGACGTCGACGTCGACGGATTTTTGCCTTCCGGACTACATCCACATCCTGGTACAGCTCATACGTTGGTTAAGTGCCTGCCCTAAGTTAGAGGGGTCCAAGGTTCAAATCCCAGTGAAAGCAAAGTTAATACGCTTTTATCGGGTTTTTCAAATCTTGTCCAGTCACCATTTGCCATTGGGATCAAATTAACGACACTATCACTGGTGCAATCGTGGTGGATCAGTCGTCGTAGTCTCCTTGTGGGTATCACAATGGACCAACATGGTCTAAGTGTGCTGGTGAATTCACTAGCAGCCCTCTAACCTAACCTAACCACTCCCTTTTCTCTTAAATTCAATTCAATAGTCTGGGTCTGAGAAAGAGAACGCTTATTCAAAGACTTTGAAGAAATATCAAATAAACCTTTCTCTACGCACTGGATGGTGCAGTTGGTTAAATGCCTGCCCCAAGTTAGGGGGGTCCCAGGTTCGAATCCCAGTGAAATAAAATCTGGTCCCGTCACCATTTGCCACCACAAACTAAGTAAGCTTGATATACAACCTAAGACTAAAAAATCATGAATGTCAACAAATCCATAAACATTTTAACATGGAACGCAAATGGCCTCAAAAATAAAATCACAGAACTAGAGGTATTCTTACGAAGTATTAAAATTGACGCATGCTTAATCTCGGAAACTCATTTGACAAGGGAATCTCAAATAAAAGTAAAAGGATTCTGTGCGTACCACGCATTACATCCCTCGGGAAGACCCAGAGGAGGTTCATCCTTATTTATTAAAGATTATATTAAGCATTCGATCAATCATACGACAGAACTCGACACTATACAAGCAACTTCAGTTCGGGTAAAGAACAAGACAACGGATATCAATATATCGTCTATTTACTTTCCTCCGCGTTGTAAGCTTACAAGAAACGAACTTGTAGATTTTTTCAACTCACTCGGAACGAATTTTATTATTAGTGGCGATTTTAACGCTAATCACACGTTTTGGGGTTCGAGAAAAAATTCAACAAAAGGTAGACTGCTGTACAAAGTCGGTATGGATTTCGAAGTAGACTTCCATTCGACAGGAAAACCGACATACTGGCCCTCCGACGTAGCAAAAATACCAGACCTGATAGACTTTTTCGTTACAAAAGGAGTAAATACCAATCTCGTGAAAATAGAAGAAGGCTTTGACCTTTCCTCTGACCACTCACCGTTGATTTTAACTATTAGCGATAGACTAATAAAAGTAGAAGGTGTACCTAGATTACTAAAATAACAGAACTAATTGGGACGGCTTTAAGCATGACTGCGAAACTAACACTATGTTGAATGTGTCGCTAAAAACACCATTTGAGTTAGAAGTGGAACTCGAAAAATTTATTTCAGTTATTCAGAACGCAACATGGGAAAACACTCCAAGAAAAAGAATAGTCAAAAAAGGGGTAACCATTTATCCTCCGGAAATAAAAGAACTTATTCAAGAAAAGAGGAGAGCGCGCAGGGTATGGCAACAATCACGTTACCCTCAACATAAGTCATATCTAAACCTTCTTACTTACTTACTTAAGGTTGCGCTACAGTCCGGGGTGGACCTGGGCCTCAACCAACAAGCGTCTCCAGCCAGCTCGATCTTTAGCTAGCTGCCTCCAGTTTCGCACGCACAGTTGGTTGAGGTCCCTTTCCACTTGCGTGCGCCACCTGAGTTGCGGTCTTCCTCTACTGCGCCGTCCCTCGGGGGTGGATTCGAAGACTTTCCGGGCCGGAGCATTGGTTTCCATACGCTCTATATGACCTAGCCATCTCAATCGTTGTATCTTCATCCTTCTAGCTAAGTCAATGTCGCTGAACAGCTCGTACAGTTCGTTGTTGTATCTTCTCCTCCACTCACCCTCTATGCAGACGGGCCCGAAAATCACCCGAAGAATTTTCCTCTCGAAGCAACCAAGAGCAACCTCATCCGCTTTTGACAAAGTCCATGCTTCTGCGCCATATAGCAGGACTGGGACGATTAGGGTCTTGTACAGGGTTACTTTGGTTGTTCGAGAGAGGGCTTTGTTTATCAATTGCTTTCTTAGCCCAAAGAAGCAGCGATTAGCAAGAGTTATTCTTCGTTTGATTTCAGCGCTGGTGTCCTTGACTACCTCAAAGTTATATCTGTCTGCTGTGACGTTCTGTCCGAGACGTCGGTGTTGGGTGTCCTTTCTGGTTGACAGCATATACTTGGTCTTGCCCTCATTTACCGTTAAACCCACCTTCGCGGCCTCCGTCGCAATTCTCACAAAAGTGCCATTGACATCACGCTGTGTTCTTCCGATTATGTCAATATCGTCGGCATATGCGAGTAATTGGACGGACTTCTGAAAGATTGTGCCTCTGGTGTTGGCGTGCGAGTTTTGCACAATTCTTTCAAGTATGATGTTGAAGAAGTCGCATGACGGCGCGTCGCCTTGTCTGAATCCTTTTTTGACATCAAAACTCTCGGTTAGGTCTTTACCGACCTTGATGGAGCAGCGTGCATTCTCCATCGTCATCCTACACAAACGGACGAGTTTGGTAGGGATGCCAAAACTAGACATTGCTCTGTATAGCTCGTCTCTATAGATGCTGTCATACGCGGCCTTAAAATCGATGAAAAGGTGGTGGGTATCGATTTGCTGTTCCTGGGTTTTTTCCAAGATCTGCCGCAGCGTGAATATTTGGTCAATGGTGGATTTTCCAGGCCTAAAGCCACACTGGTATGGACCGACCAGGTTGTTGACGAATGGCTTTAGGCGTTCACACAACACGGCAGATAGGATCTTATAAGCGATGTTTAGAAGACTGATGCCTCTATAGTTGGCGCATTTTAGAGGGTCTCCTTTTTTGTGGATCGGGCAAACAATGCTGAGGTTCCATTCAGCGGGCATGCTTTCTTCCGACCATATTTTACAGATGAGTTGGTGCATGCTCCTTACCAAGTCATCGCCTGCTGCTTTGAAAAGCTCAGCCGCTAGGCCGTCAGCTCCAGCAGCTTTGTTGGACTTTAGTTTAGATATGGCTATCTTCACTTCGTCCAGATCGGGGGGACGGAATTGTTGATCTACGTCGTCCCTTTCATTCGGGTTGAATGGTTCAATCTGCCTTACAGCGGAATTCGGTTCTTCATCGCCGTTATACAGTCTGCAGAAGTGGTTCTTCCATATCCTCAGCATCGACTGTGATTCTACTACGATGTTCCCTTGATCGTCCTTGCAGGCTTCGGTTCGGGCTTTATAACCCTAAACCTTCTACATATGTAATAAACTTAAAAAAGCGATGCAAGACTTAAAAAATCACGAGACCTCGGTTTATCTTGAAGGCTTAACAAACGAAAAAACTTCGAATTACTCGCTCTGGAAAGCAGTGAAATATATAAAGAAACCTCAAATGCAATCGGCACCAATTAGAAATAACAATGGTGAGTGGGCAAAGAGTGACAAAGAAAAGGCAGATCTCTTTGCTGAACACCTAGAAGAAACGTTTAAGCCTTTTGATGGTCAAATGTTGATGGACAATCAAAGCGATATGACAACTACATCCGATAACATTAGAATAAAGCGTGTGTCGTTATCCGAACACTACCAGGCAATTAAAAATTTGAAAAATAACAAAGCACCTGGCTATGACTTAATTACCGCTCAAATACTTAAGGAATTACCAAAAAAAGCGATTATTAAACTCCAATATTTAATAAATACCTCGTTTAGACTATTATATGTCCCAGATTCGTGGAAAGTGGCAGAAGTGATAATGGTTCCGAAACCGGGTAAGCCGCCAAACGACAAAAAATCATATAGACCAATATCACTCCTGCCTATAATATCAAAGCTATTCGAGAAACTACTAAAAATTTGCCATTGGGATCAAATTAACGGCACTGGAGTAGGTTGCTATTTGGCAGTACAATGGGCCAGTTTTGATACTGAGTGCTCCAGTGTAGTGTTTGAAAAAAAAAAATTAAAAAGCCTTAAAAAAAGCCTTTCTCTGCTCTTTGAAGGTTTATAAGATAAACGAAATGGTTGGAGAACAATCTATGACACGGCGTTACGGTACGGGAGAAAAACAAATGCTATTCCTCATAAGTGCATCTGGGTGGTGCACCGAATTAAAACGTGGCTCTTGCCCGTCTACTTACCAAACCGATCTACCACCTAAGTGCGTGAATTCCTATGTTGAAGGTCTAGATTTTCCTATTTCACCTCGAATCATTGACAATGCTCAGGGAGTACGAAGGAAAAACTTCTTAAAAACTTCACAGATCGGGGTCGGCATAAGATACAGCCTTCGCCAAATTTATTGGGCACCCTTTATCTTTTTGTCTTTGCTGCCAAATCGTGGAAGTAATTAGCTTGAATTTTTGTGGTTTTCGGCGACACTATCGGAGGTTGTAAACGATTTTTATTTTTCCTCTCATTTCATTCATTTTTTTGGTTTTTAAAGATATAACGAATCTTAAATGGTGCCTAATACATTTGGCCAAGGCTGTAGTACGTTCACTCCTCTTACTAGTGTTCTCCTAGCATGATGGACATAAATGGTTGCTGCAGAAGCTAGGTACAAGTCCCAGACTGTAGGGCCACCCAAAGAATGGCTCTCTCATTAGTGACGCAAACTTGTCATCGTCACTTTCTCTTTGTGTTCCAGCGAAATTAATAAACAAGATTTAAAAAAAAAATCCTCATAAGATGTCTGTTGCTGGATCCCATTACATACGTGTTCGAATGGTCTGCTTTGAAAAATTGAAATTTATAAAAATCGAAAATGACATAATTGCAGGTAATGTCACATGATCAACAAATTGTCTCAAATTAAAACAGAATACCTTTCGTTTGGTCCAGACGACGATCAATCTGGACACACCAGTTCTAAGAATTTATGCGACTCATCTCCGACGTGATCGTCCATAATTTTGTGAGTGCGCGACAGTCGGGTAATAAGCGCAGAGACAGGTATACAAGGTGAATCAGAAAGGGTTCTGTGGCCAAAATTACCAAAAAGTCAGACGGCAAACAAATTGCATAAATAAAGTTGAGACATCGTCTGAAGTACGATGACAATCAGCTTACAGATAATCAGTTGGCGATGGAAGAGAGATTCGTAAGTTCCCATCCGCCAGGCGCAAGCGTGAACAATGTAGGCGAGAGCGTCGACACATAAATCAAACAATTTCTAATTCAATAGCTTCTCTCGCTTGCCCCGGCTGCCTTGAATAATTCTCCATAACATTATACCGCAGGAAAAAAATGTAAACATATGAAACTAGTTTGCGTCTATAGATGAGTCAAAATACCAATCAATAGGTCAATGATTTCGGTATTTGCCCGCATGCCTTCGATGGGCTTGAAGTGTGCTCCGCTCTAAGTGATCCCAGGTGGTGTGGGCTGTATTTGAATCAGGTCATAACTAGACATTTGGTTCAATGAAGTCGGAATTCTTTTAAGGTCTGTCTGACTTGAGCGGGTATTCTGGTAATGTTTTGGATACAATCAACGACTTTAACTATGGATGCTAAGTTCGCCAAGGCCAATAAAATGTATTTGAAAAAGAAGATGTTCACAAAAATCACTGATTCGAACTTAAATGAATTGGTTCAATTGGCGTTGCATAAGTTTACAAAATAGTTCTGCATTCGATACGTGATATGGGTTGAAGCCAGAGATATCATTAACATTCCGTTCAATGTGGTTTATGACTCACCTCTTAGCTGAATGTTTGAAATAAGGTGTACTCTTCAATGAAATATGCTGTTGTTGGACCATCACTCAAAATTAAATATTCCTTAACTCTGATAAATCCAAATAAACTGCGCAAGTGCGAAGGGAACGCGTGGGGAAGGGCCTGTCGCATAAATAATGTTTGGTGGAAGCATTTCTGAATATCAGGCAACGAATTCAAATTATTTCAGTTGAATTTTCTTCAAACTTCAATTATTCTTTACTAAATACAGGGTGGGCCAAAAGTACCTTTCCTGTGTAAATCTAGAACATTTTTTGAGAGAAAGGATAAAAATTAATGAAATAAATTACAAATAAAAGTTTATTTCAGGGACATTTTCTTTCATTACGTTCTAGAGTACTTCGCTATGCCCTCTCTGGGGGGCGTTTCCCCTTCTTTGCCACGGGATCAAATTTTTCCCGGTGTTCTTTACATGCTTGCAAAATTTCATAATTCTCCGTCGAATGTATGCGGAGAGATGCGATTTTCTGTTTTTCCTATAGCCTAACGCGTCTACCAATTTCATGCAAACTTTTGATAAACCATCTACAAAACCATACGAACAAACCCTAAAAATTGTATCGAAATCGGTTTGACCGTTTGTAAGTTGTAAGGTCACAACGCTCTTGCAACAATTTTATATATATATATAGATGGAAAATGACATCGGTTAAGTGGCCGCCATTTGAATGCAGGCACTTATGGGCACTTTTGATATTACTTTCCATTACTTTTTGAAGTGTTGCCGGCGTAATTTGCGCGATTTTTTCTCAAACGTTGAGTTTCAGCTCCTCTATAGTGTGTAATTTGCTAATGTAAACATTCCCCTTCAGGTAACCTGATAAAAAAATTCTAGAGCTACAGATCAGGCGATCGCAGTGGACTTTCAATATCACCGTTTTTTGAGATAATGCGATTTGGGAATTTTTCACGCAATAAGTTCATTGTCTCAAGAGCGGTGTGAGCGGTAGCTCCTACTTGCTGAAACCACATGAGCTCAACATTGTTGTCTGCTTGCATAAGTGGAACAAATAAGTCTGTAACGCTTGCACCCGCATCATTTTCAAAGAAATATGGCCCATAAATCTTACGCGGGGCTATTCCACACCGAACAGTAACCCGAAGTGCGTGTAAGGGTCGTAGTGTGCCCAAAAATCTGCAATTTTGCTTGTTTACAAATCCACTGAGATCAAAATCCCTCATCATAAAATATCCTTAAAATTCTTGGTCATTTTCGGCGATGTTAAGCACAGTTCCGCAGAACTCCAAACGTTTTTCTGGGTCATTAGGATTGAGTTGTTGGACCAACTGGATTTTGTATGGGTATAGGTGCAGATCTTTCCTCTAAATCCGACGAATCGTGCCACGCGATGTGCCTAACTGAGTTGAACATCGTCGTTTCGATGTTTCAGGATCGGCTGGAACACTTTCACTAACGATGGGATGCGGATTCGTTGTGGAAAAGAGGCTAAGGTCGAAGGACATCGACTTCAAGCCGATAAGTGATCGCCTGGCTGTGATCCGCATCCAAAGCAGATTCTACAATGTCTGCCACATATGTACTCGTATGTGCACACGCCTCTACCAACGAGGCTGACGACCCCCTCAAAGCGTCCGTACTACGACGTTAAAATCGTACTCGGAGACTTCAATGTCAACGTCGGTAAGGAAAACATCATCGGTGGAGTGACCAGAAAGCACAGCTTTCACGACACTTCAACAGACAACGGCTTCCAGCTCACGGACTTTGCGACAGCCCGTAATATGATGATCAGCACGAAGCAGGCTCAGATGGCTTACCATTAGAGCTCTTCAAGGCTGACGGCAATGTTCTGGTAGGGAGCATGCACCAGATCATTTGTAAAATTTGGAAGGACGAAAGCCTGCCCGACGACTGTAATACCAGCTCCACATGACCCATCTACAAAAAAGGCGAGCCTACATCTTGCAAAAACTGTCGAGGTATATACCTGCTTAATGTCACTTACAAGACCGTTAGTAGCTCGCAGCTCCGAGGCGGCTAATTGACATCGCCAAGACGGCTGAAAAGATGATTTAGGAATTTGGTGTGCAAAAATTCGATTGTGGCACGGCATGGCAATTTCCCCCATCGAAAATGGCTTTATGGTACAGCAGAAGGGCATCGTAGCAACGACAAATTAGCACAAGTAGCCTAAGGCTCAATATTGGGACGATGCCTGTAAATGGACATGCCTGAAAACAAATAGGATTTGCAGGCAACCTCGGCGCAGTAATCACCTTAGACACTGCGGAAACTCAAAGAAAACTCAACCTGGTCATCAGACAGTTGCAGGGGCGACTTGCAAAGCAAAGAAGGCGGAAATAATCCTGCTAACCAGTGGATGGATATCGAATCACGGTGCCGTAAGGTACCTCAGTATGACTGTGGACTGGGAACTCACTTACTGGAAGCAAATATGATCGTGATCAGAGAATGCGCAGAAAGTCATGAAAGCACTTAGTAGGATCAGGACAAACATCGCATCCCCAGTCATGAGCAAGCAGAGGCTATTCACTCCAGTCTCCTGCACGGATGTGAGAAAGAAGCTCCAGCATTCAACGTAAAGAGGTCCTGGAAACAAATGGCAGCCGAAGAAAGACGTGTAGCTAACCAGCTTTCCATTTGACAATAGGCGTGACCCATATAGATCTGTTAGCAGTAAGAAAAGAATAATCTTAAGACCGATAGTTATTTATTCTGGTTAAGGCTAGGAGCTAGGAATGGATGGAAACACGTCGCGGTTATATCATACCTACGATTGGAGAAGGCGGAGATAGCCAATTTATGATCAGACAGAGTGGTCTAGAAAAAGATTTCGGGTGACAGCGAACCAGACCTACGTCTTCATGAAAACAGTCCTTAGATCACAAAGCAAGCATTTTTTTTTGGTCCTGTCGGAGGTTTTGTGAAACACTACGCTGGATCATTCAGACTCAAAACTGGTCCATTGTACTGCCAGGTAGCAACTTACTCCAGTGATAGTGCCGTAAATGATCCCAACGGTAATTGGTGACTGGACCAGATTTGAAAAACTGGATAGAAGCGTATTAATTTTTGCTTTCACTGGGATTCAAACCTCGGACTCCTCGAACTTAGGGCAGGCACTTAACCTACTGCACCATCCAGTCATTACACAAACAAAACAAGCCTACCTGCAGATCATTCTTTGAGCCTTACCCGCAAGAAAGTTAAGCTTGTAACAGAAGATGAAACTAAATCTCTGATCGCCATAAGAGAATGAAACTGATACCAATCGGAAATAATGCGAGAACGGTTCCGAAGAGGAATGGGGTCAAAAGGATTTTTTTTATTGGGGCGTGAATCCCACATTACTGTAGTGGACCTATTCCTCGTCCCCAAGGCAAAAAATAATCATCATAATCATGAGCCAATAGAACGCCATAAATAGCTTCCGTCTTTGGTTGCTTACCGACCTTGCCCTATGAAAATGGTCACACACCATACTCATTGTTAAGTTTGAAGACAAGAACAAGAGTACCCAAGCCCTTCCGGGGCATTTCTGCGAAGTCTAATTGCTGTATCTCGTCTGATTTAAGAACCCAAATGTATCTTTCTCAACTGATCCATGAGACAAATACAAATGCCGCTTGTTGTTTTTGTCCAACTATGCAGCCAGTCAATCAGGAAGTTAAACAGTACGTCAGAGTGGAAGTTTCCTATTGAGCAATCGCTCTCCATAAAGTGAATAAGCTTATGTCAAAGTCCGATTTGCGCTCCAGCGACAATTCGATCGGATCACAAGCTCTGCTCTGAATTCAGTTGACTTCGTGCAGTGTTTTCGATTTCCTCATACTTGTCCAGTGCAAAGCAGGTTCGCCAGTGCCAGAGCATTCGGAGCTCAAGTGAAAACAAGCCTTCATCGGCCTACAGTACACACATGCCTGGATCCCCCTGCATCACATTGACTACAAAGCTTGCGACAACTCGGCGCGTAATTGAAACTTTGTCCACCTTAGCAGACGCTCAAATCGAATCATTGTGTGCCAACGAACATAACCACAATGGCCTCGCTGTGGATTCCAATTCATATTCTAAATTGAAAATGACCTCTGATTTCACAATGGCGATGTTCTTCGCACTTCACGATCACCAGATCAGTCTGTCCGCATGTCAGTTGCTTAGAATGTGCCTCATCGCATCGCATCGGGTCTTGATTGGGCGCGAGCAGGAAGGCCAAGTGTGTGCGAACGCGGACTTGTGTGCAATTCATTCCGGTTTTGAGTTGAGAGTTGAGTAATACCGCCAGAAAGTCAAAGCCGCCAAGGTTCGGTGGCGGGAGAATCGCCGCCGTCAGTCCTCCTTGTTGCACGAAGCGCGGGATTCCTTTGGTCGGGGTTTATGGTTTCTGAGTGCCAGTTGGTGTGGGAATAACCGAAAAATAAATCAAAAGACTCCAATTACAGCATCGACCGATACAGGATTAGCTGCGACAGTTTCTTAAATTATATGGTCTGAATTGATATTTTTGGCAGAACAAGTTCCAGAGGTGGAAAAAAAAAGGTTGACCTGTTTGACAGGAGGTATAATTAGGTATTCGAAGATGGAGCGTGATGATAGTAGACCGTCTGACGAGTATTTTTGTTTAGTTAATTGCTTAGAGGAGTTGTAGTCTTAGTGCGATTAAGATGATCCAGTGGTTGGTGTTGGTTGGGAGCTCGGAACGAGGCGAAAAGATTAACTCCGTCTAAATGCTTGTCTTAAATTGCGGTCTTGCGTGTCCTTGAACATTTTAATTAAAAGTGTTTTAGAAACTCAGGGGTTGTTGCCCCTTACTTTCGAATGTTCGAATATCTGATCATTCGTGCACTTGACACACTTGTTGATCTTTTTGGGCATTCACGGTAGCTAGCCAATGATGAAATGTGCTTTTGGCAGCAAGTCAGCTTAGCAGGTCAACATGGGCGCTCGTAGATGACAACCAACAGCAGACCAACAGACAACCAAATTCTTCGAGACATGAAATCGCACGAAACAAGGAAAAAACAACTCTTTTCTGATCGTCCTTCTGCTTGTACTATACTGTCGTAATAAAACCATGAGGGGAACAGTATTCTTGTAAAAGGGAAACCCCCAAAAAAGAGACATAAAATGTTTGAACTTGAAAAATGTATTTTTTCAACACCGTGATCGGTTTAGAAATGATAACTTTGCGAAGAAATGACTTCATTTGCACCAGGGGATGAAATGACTATCCAATTGATATTAAGCTCGGACAATGGACAGCTGGTGGCTGGAAGTTGATGCTGAGAGTTCGAAAAAATCATGTCTGCACACCGTTAAACGACGATGAAGACACTAATACCGCTGTCAGGCGGAATGATCCGCTCAATTTGGAACACAGCAGACGAGAATTCCGCACCTCTATCTGACGACCCCAAGAAAGCAATATCGAAGCTGGAGCCTAACAAATTTCCTGGAGCAGACGACTTGTCTACTGAAATCTGTAAAGGAGCTTTTTGGGCAGAATCGTTTGCCCAGTCCAGAAGAAACGTCGATTTAAGTTCAAGAATTGACCGATTGCGTCAATTAACATTGCTTACAAGATCCTCTCAGCCGTTTCGTGCAAATGCCTGAAATTGCTCGTCAACAATCTTATGGCTCCTTCGTGGTTTGATTTCAGACCGGAGAAGTCGACAATAGACCCGATCTTCCCACTACGGCAGATCGTGGAAAAGTCCCAAAAAATGCTGATCAACTCCCACCAAAAATTCGTCGGTTTCAAGACCTCAAATGCAGAGCACCGTATCTAGTTTTGACATTACTGCAAACACACTACAGGTTGTGTAACATGACGATGGAGAACTCTCGTTGCACTATTAACTCGAAACGAACGAATTAACAGAAACGAACTCATCGAGACCTTTAACGTAAAAAATGCTTGTGTGACTTCCTTCCTTCACAAGGCAGTTCCACTCAAAACAACGGACGATGATAGAAGATAAGACCGTCCCCCCGATCCAAACGAACTCAAGATAGCGATATCGAGACTGAAGTCTAACAAAGTTGCTGGTGCAGATAGTCAGCCCGCTAAAATGCTTAAAGCAGCTGGAGATGATCTGGTAGGACGTGCATGACTAGCTCATCTGTAAGATATGGTCGGAGGAAAGCATGCCCGATGAGTGGAATCTCAGCATCCTTTGTCCGATCCACAAGAAAGGAGGCCCCCTTAGCTTCGCCTACTATCGAGGGATAAGTCTCCACCTCCTATTCGTCGATTTCAAGGCCGCATATGACAGCCTGCATAGAGACGAGTTATACAGCGTCATGTCTAGTTTTGACATTCCTGCTAAACCCATCAGACTGAGCAGGATGACGATGGAGAACTCTCTCTGCTCCATCAAGGTCGGTAATGAACTCACCAAGACCTTCAATATCAAAAAAGGTTTTAGACAAGGCGACGCACTGTCATATGATTTCTTTAACATCGTTCTTGAGAAAATCGTGCAAAGCTCATTGGCCAACAGAAGAGGCACGATCTTCCAAAAATCCGATCAATTGCTAGCATACGCAGATGACATTGACGTTATTTGCGGCGTTTGCGGAACTTGAAACGAAAGCGGCTAAAATGGGCCAGGCGGTAAACGAGGACAAAACGAAGTACATGCTGTTTCACAGGAAGGACGCAAACATCGGGGACTTGCCCAAAATGTAATAGGCAGCAAAAACTTCGAGTCAAAGGCTTCGTTTACCTCGGCTCCGCGAATAACGTCAGTAGGTATATCGAGTGCAGAAAAACTCTTCCCAGTCGCTGTTTCTTTGGCCTCTAAAACCAACTGAGTCTCTCGAAAAACCCGACCCAATTGTACAGGGCCTTGATCATTCCAGACCTGCTCACCTGTGCAGAGACATAAACAATTTCAAAAGCGGATAAAGTGGTTTCGACAAGAAAGTTTTGGGTGCGACCTTTGGTCTTGTTTGCCTTGATAGCGATTGGAGGATTCAGCGCAGTGGCTCTGGCATGAAGAATCTTCGAATCTGCGCCTGCAAACGAAGAACGTCTACGATTGAGGAGGGTGGTCCCATATGTACTGTACATATGTACCATATGAACATTTTGAAAAAGTTAGCTCGGTGCACTTGACCCAGCGATGCTCCAACTTCTTTAACCCGTCTGGAAAATACGTTTTCTGGAGGTCTGCAAAGGAAGCCTCCGTGGCGGCTATAACCTAATGCGACTCAAATTTCTGCCCGGCGAGTGACTTTTTCAAGTTTGGAAACAAAAATAAGTCGCATTGAAGATTACAATGAATGGTGCAGCAGATCGTAGCCAAATTCGACGATGAGTCGGTGCGTTGTCATGGTGGAAGAGGAGTTTTTTATTCGCCAAATGGGGCCGTTTTTTCTGCAATTCGGCGTCGAATCAGTCCAATAATTTAATATAGTAGAGCCCCGTGACCGTTCTGCCCTTCTCTGTAGTCAATGTAGATCACAACTTGTGAAGCCCAAAAAACGGTGACCATAACCTTTCCGGCCGATAGGACAGTCTTCGTCTTCTTCGGAGCACGTTCGCCAGGTGAAGTCCACTGCTTTGACTGTTCCTTGGTCTCTGGTGTGTACCAGTGGAACCATGTTTCGTCGACGGTCACGAAACGTTGCCTAAACTCCTTCGAATTGCACTTAAACAGAGTCAAACACTGCTCTGAAGTGGTCTCAGGGTTGCGCTTGTTGTCCGAGGTGAGCAAACGTGGCACCCATCGCGCAGACAGCGCCCAATATTTCATGCAGGATATGACCCATGTGGTCTTTTGATATGCCAACTGTCTCAGCTATCTCGCGCACCTTCAGCCGGCTGTCTGCCAATACGAGACTTCTGTCACGTTATCCTCCGTATTGGCCGTTTTCGAGGCACCTGGGCGTGACTCGTCAAAAACCGTCGCTGAAACTCGTTAAAACAATTTTTGACGGTCGCCATCGAAGTAGAATAGTAACCGTACACAACAGTCTAAGCGCGATTTCCCTTCCAAGAACAAGAATCGGATCACCCACGCCCGCTTCCACACGCGGTCAAAACAAAACTACGAGTCCGATTCGGCTGAAATTTTTACAGTAGCCGTCTACGAGTCTTTACTATACGATAGTTTTTGCGATAGTGGCGCCATCGAGCGGTGAGGCTTTATACCTTATCGGATCGCCCTCGTAAATGAAGATCAGAGTACAAGGAAAAAAGCTGGCAAATTGTTGTACTAAATGTGTACTAAAACTAAACGGGGGTGCATCTAAAGTGATTTCACAATCCGTTGAGGGAAAGAACACGCGGGTAACAGATAAATGCAAAGAAAAGGCAAAACAGGGATCAACCTCAACCTGATTCATCTAGAACAATTTGCCATGAGTAGGAGCGGCAGATGAATGGTTGAATATCCAAACAGCAAATGGGCCATTGTGGAATTCGAAAAGATTGCGGTGAATTAAGGAAGGATATAGAGAGGCGAAAATGGAAATTCAAATGTTGTTAGCCGCTACTGGAGGAATATTAAAATGAGTAGTGGCGCGCACAGGTCGTGGGAACTTTAAGTATCATCTGGGGAAGAGAGGGCTTTTTAAGGATAATGCTTGTAGACTACGTCCGGTAGAATATTGTCCGGTATTGGCCAGGAGAAGAAAAGAAATTCGTAGTCATTATTGAATGGAAATTGAGCTGATATGCTTGATAAACCCTAAGCAAAAGCTGATCGTACATAAGGAATCGAGTTCAAAGAGGATCTGTGTAGAAATCCGGATATGGACTAAAAAGGGACCCAAAAAGGCATTATTTGGCATCATTCGAATCCTTTTACATAACATAATACGGGCGAGGTATGTCTGCTCAAGACTTTTCGAAGAGTGAGCAATATAATAGAATTATGACTTCAAAATCTTCTCTGGCATATTTTTAGTACTCGGTACTAATCCGTTTTTTTTTGTTCTCAACACGCCCAGACGCAAGTCTAGCTGGTGCAATTCATTCCGACGCTTGCGTCACATCCTTTCTTAATTTAATGTCTAAGCCGAGTCAATGAAAAATACGAGTAAGTCTGCTTGATTACTTACGTACACGTGTGCAGAGATATGCCGGTTAATCCATACGTTCCACCCAAGAATACTGGATATCTGTCAAAAACGAGCCAAAGTCGCCTTAAAATTGACTCTAAGCATCAACAAGTTACTGACACCATCCGAAGGATTCACTTGTTTCTGGGCAAACTTTTAATTGATTCGGTTTCGATATCGCGGCGCTGACTGATTTACCAAAAAAAAAACAATTGATTTTCGCAAAACTCGTTCAGTGGCTGTCGCCGATCGTTCATAGAAGTTTGGCATTGAATCGGGCGGCGAAGTCAACACACATGTCAGCGGCTCTATGCAGGCACGGATAATTACGACGTCACTTGGCCCACCCCCCAACAGTTGGTAGCCGTGTGAAACTGACATGAATGCGACCCCAACACCAGTCATTATCACATTTCGCAGGAGTATCAACCGCCTGCTGTGTGCGGTGTGCGGCCCCTGCTCAGCCAGTTTTGCCGTTTAGCGTAAATTACGAACGTAAACAGGAAAACACTGATTGCTATTTGCATCGAAAAGTCATGTAACATTGTGCATGGGCTGTGTGCAGCACGCAATCGGCCGCCGGTCCCGCTCAGCCGCCAGCCGGCAGCCGCGAGCCGTCCCACCCAATTGCTCTACCGTATACGTTATGACACAACAATGCGACTCGAGAATTAAACCCAACACGGTCGGTCCCGCTGTCGCACTTGTGTTGTGTTGTGTTGCTATTATTAAATGTCAACCTTGGTTTTGAACTCGTTTTAATGGCAAACCTAAACGGAGCTAACTGCTTGTGCCCTGACTCAGTTAGTTCCGTAACTGCGGTCAAGTCCAATGCTGTTCGAGGTGCATGCGGAGCATAATGCACTCGACCAACCCGCACACAACCAAACACGTCTGGACACCGGTGCTATGTAGCAACAGTTGTGCAAAAAAGTTTCAGTTTATTGCTGCGTTTGCTAATGAAAAGCTGCTGATCGGCACGAATAGGCTGATCCGAAAAGTGCCACTTAACGAGATAATGACGTTTCGATGGCCAGCTATGAATTTGTTGATGCGTTGCAGGTCGTGAGAACGTAAGCTCTGAACTTCCGGGAAAACACAATATTCAGTGAGCACTCATGGATCACTCGGTTGTGTGAAAATGTGTATAGGAGGTATTTGTTCGACGATGGGGAGAGGTTAGGGGCTGCTAGTGAATTCACCAGCACACCTAGACCATCTTGGTCCATTGTGATACCAACAGTCAGACTTCTACCACTGATCGACCTTTCTAGTGATAGTGCCGTTAATTTGATCCCCACGGCAAATGGTGACTGGGCCAGATTTGAAAAACCGGATAAAAGCGTATTAAGTTTGCTTTTAATGGGATTCGAACCTGGGACCCGTCTAACTTAGGGTAAGCAATTAACCAACTCCGCCATCAAGTCGTTCTACGATGGGGAGAACTGTGAAGTCTGTTTTGAAATGCTTGACGGACGGATTACTGCTCTTTGATATCTGCGTGAGCGTCAGCAGTAGCTTTAGATAGACCGAGTGAGTTGGACAGAAAACACATTATGGGACAAATTTGTCCTTTTCTTGCATCTCCATTGATCTCCACTGATCTCCATCTCCATCTCGGCATTGAAAGGACGTATTTCGACTGAAGTGTTATCAGGGGCGAAGGTTGTGAGTTGTAGACGAGGTCAAGATATCAGTGTCGAGGCTAGTTATTAGATCAAAGCTATAAGTGCGGACGAATTGTCTGTTAAAATTTCGTTCCGAGCTTTCACCAGTTCCAAGGAGTTTTCCGGAGAAATCCTATCTTTCTTGTGCCCGATCCACAATAAATGAAATCCCTTGACTAGGCCAATTGTCGAGGGATAAATCTCCTTAACATCCTCTCTGCCATTTTGTGTAAACTCCTGAAACTGTTTGAGAACAGCCTGATAGGTCCTCCTTATTGCGGTTTCAAGTCATATAAGTTCCCAGTAGACTACGGCAGATCCCGGAAAAGTTTCAAGACATTCAAACCCACACCAATTTCAAGACCGAATATGACAGCTGCTCGTCTGGCAGATGACATCGACATTGTCGCGCATTCCAAGCCGTTGTAGAAGCAATCACGGCAATTGAAAAAGATGCGAAACAACCTAGTCTTAGAGTATATGAGAAGAAGACAAGGTGCCGAGTTGCCAGATAAGAACGATAGAAAAAGAAATTGAAGCAAAACAATTGACTCTGACTTTATTTTGAAGATACATTAATGCCATTATGTATGGAATAGAACATCATTCAAATGGGTGCCTCGGCTTAGTTGGCAGTGCTTCAAGCAGTCGGTCCAAATTTTGAAAACTCATTTCAATATGTGCGGAGTTGTTCCAGCAAAAGCATCTGGAATGTTGGCCTCAAGCTCGTCCAAAATGATTGGATTCTAAGCCTAAACTAAGGACAAGACGTATATCCAGAGAAATAATTGAGTGGAGTCAAGTCGCACGATCGCGGCGGCAAAATTAATGAAAGCTTGCCGTGAAATGATCCAAATTTCCCCTTCACAACTTTGAGCGTTGCGTCGCTTGCATGACATGTAGCGCCGTAGTTCGGACATATCGATATTGTCGAGTTCTGATCATAAAACGTCGGTTAACATCGCTCTGTGCCTGCCACCCATGTCGGTAATGGTGTGTCCTTCCTCATTTCGAAGGACATATGGTCCAATGATGTCGCCATGCCATAAATCCCACCAAACTGTCACTCTCTGTGGATGCATTGGCTTCTCGAGAATAACGTGCGGTTTTCCAAGCAACAAATGCAGCAAATTTGTTTGTTAACGTAGTGGCCGAGATGAAAATGCGCCTCGCCTCGTCAGAAAAGATGATTTTTCGCTCAAAATCGTTGTCCAATTCAAACTGCTCTCAGGCCCAAACTGCAAAGCGATTACGAAGCGGATGGTCGCGCGCCGAGTTGATGTTCGCTAAATTGAGTCTCACACTCTCGGCAACAGGAGCCACATTCACATCTGTGCGCACCGTACGACGACGGGGTGACCGACCATGAGTGTTGTCCACTAGCACACGGCTCTCACAAACTTTTTGCACACACTTGCGCACAGTAGTCCCGGTGGGTGCTTCATTTCGACCAAAAGTTATTTTCAAAAAACGCACTGTTTGGGCTACACAACACTCACTTTGGAAATAAGTTTTCAATAATTCCCAACGTTGTTCAAGCGTAGATCGACTTATTTTGTTCTGCGGAGGTATGGTATTGACTTTCTGTCAAGATTTCGAGCGGGAATCATTTGTCAGTGTCAAAATAATCTATGATTTAAAAAAGGACCACTAGATGGCCCACCCTGTATATGACAGCGTATAAAGAGACGACTGGATGGCGCAGTTGGTTAAGTGCCTGCCCCAAGTTAGAGGGGTCCCAGGTTCGAATCCCAGTGAAATCGAATCTGGTCCAGTCACCATTTGCAGTTGGGATCAAATTAACGGTCCTGGAGTAGGTTGCAACCTGGCGGCACAATGGAGCAGTTTAAGTTTTAAGTTTGCGTGCTCCAGTGTAGAAATTCAAAAAAAAAAACCGAAAAAAAAAGAAAAGTAACACGGCGTCTTGTCTTCTGTAGGAGGACGTTCGAGAACTTTCGCTACTACATCAAGGCCGGTAGACAACTCACCGAGACCAAAAAAGCCACAAAAGGTTTCATGCTAGGCGACGGGCTCTCATGTGACTTTTTTAAACATCCTTCTTAAAAAGATCATGAGTCCGTGCAACAGCTGACATACGCGGATGTCATTAACGTGATTGGTCGAACACAGTAAGCCGTCAATGGGGCGTCTCCTGGCATTAAAACGGAAGCGGCTAAAATGGGTCTGGCGGTGAAGGAGGAGACAACCAAGTATACGCAGTCATCGAGAAAGGATGCACGACACCCACAACTTGGTCAGAATGTCACAATCGGCAGCTATAACTTCGAGGTATACAAGGATTCAAGCAGTATCTCGGTGCTGAGATAAAACTCATAATTTTTTTTTGACTCAAGCGGCAAACGATTAGCAGAGCCTATTCTTGAGAGACGAATTAGGCTTTTAACAGAACCTCCATCATCTCAACTCAACTGCACAGAGTTTTGGACAGTATTGGAAAGTGGATCAAAAATCCTTTGGTCGTTTTGACAGAAAAGTTCTGCGTGCGGTCTTTAGTCCTGTTTGCGTTGATGGCGATTGGTGGAGAAGGTTCAATCACGAACTATGCGAGCTGTACAGCAACATGAGCTTAGCAAAAGATCCAACGCCTAGGGTGCCTAGAGTACATAGAGAAGTATAGACTACTTGGCTCCGTCTCTACGAGTTTTTAACTATGAGCCTGTGGAATAGTGCAGCAGAGGACTATTGAGCTGGCAGACACGATTAGAGAAGGACCTCGAACACCTTGATGCGTGCAACTGGAGAACTTTATTTGCCCATCTCGAATTGAATTGATCTCATACGAGCACTCGTACGTACATTGTTTCCTAAAGTGGAACACATTTATGCTGAATTTTTGTCCCGAGACCTGAATTTCAAGGAATAATTGCAGTCTTCCCCGATGAGACTTCGTGTACTGCTGCTTTAAGATCTATAAAGATACTCGTATCTTCATCTGAGATAGAAATGCAGAATGTTTCTCAGAAATCTCATTGAAACTTAAGCACAATCGAAAGCAGTCTTCCATTCAACTCCAGTTTTCCAGCAATCATCACACAGCACGGCCCCCTCCCACAACGTCCCAGCAATCGGACAATTTTCCTAGAAACAAAAATATAACTCCCACTTTGCGATTCCAGCAGCGTGCGTCCAGCCGCAGTGGAGTATTCATGCCACCGCATACCTCCAACCATGGCATGCAGTTTCGCTAGCATACTACTAACTTGCTAACTTTTATAACTCCAAATAGACTCGATTATTTAATAGGACAGACGAGCTGAAAATCGTGGCTGGCATCCGTAAGTCCATGCATGCAAAGCCATCAACAAGCCGGCCACAAGTGCAACAGTGCTGCACACTGTCACCCCAAATCGCTGGCAAAATGGCATCCATGAGTCCCGCGGACGGACGGCCTGTCATAGCCAGAGCCTATTTAGCAAATATTTTGTGCGCGCTCTTAAAATTCAAGGTGGGTCACAACTTTCATGTGCCAGACACATACGAGTACCCTACAACTCTGCTCAGGTGGTGTTAGTGTCGAAAACGTCCACTTCACCGATGACCACGAACAAAAAGATAATCAAGACGACCACTAAAACCACGACCAGCTCACGACGACTAAGGCGAGCGACGACTGACGTCGAAGACGACGATTGCCGACGACTGCCGACGACGACGACGACGACTACGATGATGATGATGATGATGATTATTGACCATGATGATGGCTGTGTGTCGTGTCAGTCTCTGCCGCCTCCTCGCAGGCCACTAGGTGTACATTTAAAGTGAAATTCGCTTGGCTCGGAAAAGTGTGTTGACTTTTCACTTTTCATTGCAACCAACGCGGTCGAAGAGGGGAGGGGGTGGTGAATTGTGATTAGATATTCCAAACGGGCAGTGCTTGCAGCAGGAAAATGTGCGTGCAAAATACTAAATTGGCCTACAAATGGCATTCTTGCCTCACCAACCACTCCGCACGTTGGACTGGTGCTGCTGGTGTGATGGAAAACCCCCTGTCACTCATAACCGTGTGTGCGTTTCCTTATGGCATTGGCGTGGCGTGGCCCAAGAAGTAAAAAGCGTTGCACACCGATCGCCGACTTCACAGACACTTCCCACTTTTGCTGCTGCATCAGAAGCAAGTCGGAAAAAAATTGAAACTAATTATAAATTAATTCAATGTCACATCTCAATTTATCTTTCAATTAGACTCAATCTATCTTGCAACTACTGGTGCGACGGAAGGGGGAGGGGGAGCGTCGGATCGCCAACGCCAGTGAGCCCGCCACCATTGTCTTACATAATGCACGCACATTGGATACACCACCATTGCACCCAGAAGTCGTATTTCCTGATCGCTAGTCTTGATGGAATCGAAATCACCATAAAGCTCACGCGACTGTCGCGATTGGAAGAAACCAGGGGCGGCTGCCTGAGACGGCTGATAGAAGCCATAAACAAGCCGGTTTGTCGCACTATAACTGGCCTGGCGACCGGCCTCAATGCCAAACAATTCAGATGCAAATTTATCACCGGATAAACCAGATGCTGTGCGATGACAAATGGTGCAGTGGTTGTCAGGCTGTGTTGCTGCGGCTGTGGAAGGACGGGGGTGTATCCATGAATTCACGGACATGAAGGGGTGTGTGTGTGGCGGCTCGAGGGATCGAAATTTCAATCAACCATTGACGCGTGTTCTATCGGCCTGTGGGACAGTAATGTGTCTGGCTACGTGATCTGGAGGTGGGATGGTAATGGCACTTCCACTAGCAGGATATGTGACTACCTGAGCTCTGGAAATGGGGTTTCGGAAAGTTCAACGAAACAGAAGATCGTCTAGACGAAGGTCATGCAACGTGTGACTGTGGCTTCAAGGGTTGGACAGGGTGCAGTCCATTTCAGTCGTGGCCACCGTGCTCTTTAAAGTGAAGACCTTGAGAGAAGGACGAGTCACCTCCTGACGCGTGTCTGCGATTAGAGCAGCGAAAAATAAAAAGAAAGCCGTACCACGCAGAGCTATAATTTTCTGCTTAAACTTTTCAAATTTAAATTGCTTAACCTTTCCTATTCTGAACTATGCCATTTTTAATTATAATACATTTTTATATATATTATTATGCAACATCTACGCAACGGGATTTCTTTTTTGCAAATTTCTACTCCTATGAGGCAATCGTCTGAGACTTTTCTGCACATTTCTAATGCGACAGCTTTGCGGATGCTGACATTTACGCGCTTCAAGGCCTAGAAATTAGTTTTTAGCATAATCTTGCAAAAAAGAAATTCAACGAGATGGTCTGTTAATGTCACGAAATTTTAAAAATAGCGGCCGGGAAGTTTTTCGTGGAATAGAGCAATATTTTGCATGCGCTCCGACGCCCACAGACTTGTCATTTTGTGTCTAAATGTCACTCTCATTATTAACTTCTTTCTCCGATCACAAAAATTAAGCGGTTGTCATGTGATCAGAAGTTGGCATTCATTTTGGGGCCTATGATGTTTTTTCTCTCTCCTTTTTTGAGGGTTTTGAGATTTGAGAAAGTCTCAATCCAGCAATGGGCCCTGTCATCGAAGAGGATGATGTTCGGTTCATTGTCAACTGGGGCACGTTCATTGGCTGTGTTCAATCAGTAGAGATTCAAGGGACTACTTGAAAAAGGGTTCCAAAAAGGGGTAGAATCAATGGGGGACTTAGAAAAGGTTCAAAAAAGAAGATGAATCACTGGTGGACTTAGAAAACCGTAGCATGTACGGAAAAAAGAAAAATTATCAAGGCCCGAGTGTTACCATTAAAACGACTTTGTTACAGCGGCAACACTGACTGAAATATCAAAATGATTATATTATAGTTTATTAATTATTCCAGTCAAAAAGGCATACGAATTATTTGAATTTTCCACCAAAATTTTTGTGCGGGTCGCCAGACGTCTCGTGGGTTGCAAAAAATAAACTTTATATTTATCATAATTGACTAGCCGAAAACTCTATTTATAGTCCTATTTGAAAATTTAAATTAAAAACTTACTCAGTTGCAGACGTAGAGCCTATTGTCTGGCAGACAAAAATGCTGAGTGAAGAATTTTGTATGCAAATTTCGATCGTGAGCTAACGATATGCGACTCGAAAATAAAACAATGGGTCGAAAATTAGAAAATTGGGCCTTGGAGCGGTTGGAAAACGAAGCAGTTTTTTTTTTAAAAAGAAAGAAGAAGGAAAGTAGAGGAATTTTGAATAATGCCAATGATTCACAATTTAACTGTCCATGTAGGGGAACTGCTCGATATTTGGGCTTGTGTAAGACGTGAAATTTGGTAATCACGTCAATGTCAGGAGTGAGGAATATGTTAACTGAATTTTTTTTGCATAAATTCGATTGCGTTGACATAAGCTGTGAAATGTTTGAACTGTCGTATAATTTCGGTGAAAACTTATTGTTAGACATTTCTTGAAGATGAGTCATTTGATTTTGAAAAGCAACAGAAGAAGAAATTTAAACGGGGATGCGAATTAGGAAATAAGAGGATTCAAATTTACTTCCGTGGCCCTCTTTCTATAGGATATTTCAAAGTCTCTTTTTTAGGAGAGGAAAAAAAGGATTAACCCACATTTGCAAGATTTTTGTTTGATTCCACCTCGATTCTGTTTGGCCACTCATTTTGCTCTGGATGACATTTGACAGTCACAGAAAGTGATCGGCAGCAAATTTTTATGGAGCAGCTAACAAGGTTTTGAAATTATCAACATATTTTATTTTTATAATTTATCACAATTTCTGAAAAAAAATTGTTGTCAGTATCGAAGCTGGATTTCGAAGCGTTGACAGGCATACCATGCAGACACAAGCGTCTGCACCAAGCCTCTGTTAACGAACTCCTACCCTCACCTCCCCGTGGTGAAAACCGAGAGCCATTTACTCTCGACAGAAGACTGGGAACGTCTGGGCGGCTGCAAACGAAAGAGGGGGGAGTGTTAGTCTATAAGGGATGGCGGCGGAGAAGCTGATCAACTGGTTGCCCAACGTCGGCATCCACAACTCCAGTCAGCAGTAAGGTAAGGTCCATGGTAAGGTCGAGACCCTGGAATAGAGATGGCGGAGGATGAGCCCTTCTCTTAGAGCCAACGGCGGCGCCCCCAGCCTGCTAGAAGCTACTAACACCTGATCCTTCCGGACCTCTTTGTCCGGGGACCTGTCCTCCCATTTGGAGGTTGTACGGGGGGTTAACTTACCACGTAAAAAAAACTAACGAGTTCAGAAGCAACAACCTGCCTCGGATATGGACGGACTTACTATTGACGACCGTAGAAAACGAAAAAAGGACAATGACTTTCGGTTCTGCACGTGGAATGTGAGATCCCTGAACGGACCACGTGCAGCCGATGAACTCCTGGAGGCCCTAGACTGAGCGATTATTTGGATGTGGAATTGTTGTGAAATGCAGACTTAGGCAAAAAGTTTCAAGCTTTAAGTACACAAGCAAGCGCCTCATAAAGCGACTGGATGGCGCAGTTGGTTAAGTGCCTGCACCAAGTTAGAGGGGTCCCAGGTTCGAGTCCCAGTGAAATCGAATCTGTTCCAGTCACCATTTGCCGTAGGGCTCAAATTAACGGCACTGGAGTAGATTGAACCAGTTGTACAATGGATCAGTTTTGACTCTGAATACTCCAGTGCAGTGTTTCAAAAATTACATCCGATAAGTAAGGTAGCAACCTACCTGGCATTACAATGGACCAGTTTTTCAATCTGAGAGCTCCAGTGTAGAGCTTCAAAAAATCTCCGACAAAAAAAAGCGCCTCATAACAATCCGCATCAAGACTAAATTCGGCAACATCAGCCTAATCTGTGCCCTCGCCCCAACGGAGGACAAAGATGACGATACCAAGAATGACTTCTATGATCTCCTAGAAAATACGATCAATGCACCAGCTACGCCACCAAGATCGTTCTAGGAGATTTTAAAGCTAAGCTGGGTAAAGAGGACATCTTTACTAAAGTAATCGGTAAACATAGCCTGCACGACACTACGTTCGAAAACGGACTCAGGCTGATGGACTTTGTCACGGTGCGGAACCTCTCTGTAGCTAGCACGCGGTTCCCACACCTCAACATCCATGAAGGGACTTGGCGGTCTCCTGATCATTCAACCGTCAACCAGATTGATCACGTTGCGACGTCAGACACTCCTCCAGTATCCTTACTGTCCGAACGTTCCGAGGCGTCAACATCGACTCGGACCATTTCCTTGATGTAGCGTTTAGGTAAGGACACGGATATCGAGAGAACAACGGAGTCGAGGAAGACAACCACGGTTTGACGTCGAAAGCCGCTACTGATGTGCTGGGTTTTAAAACATCACCTAGGAAAAACCCTTGGTTTGACAACGAGTGCAGGCAGGTACATGCAGCAAAGCAAGAAGCCAACAGGCATTGCTGCATCGAACTACGAGAGCTGTCCCTGAGCTCTACTAACAGAAACGGAGGGAAGAGAACCGGCTTCTCAGGAAGAAAAAGAAAGAGCACGAGAAGCGCGCGATCGAGGAGATAGAGAGATGTTATGGAAGGAATGATATCGGGAAGTTTTACCAAAGAGTGAAACTTTTATCGAATGGGCATAAAGTTTGGACAGAAGCCTGCCGGGACGCAGCTCCGAGGCAGCCATTTGTCATCTCCAAGACGACTGATAACACGATTTGGGAATTTGGTGCGCAAAAAATCGATTGTGGCATGGGCAGTGCGGCATTGCACGCCATCCTGCATGAACCAGGATGGCTCAAATTCATGTCTTCAATTTTAGTAAGAAAAAGTCGGTTAAAGCCCTCCGTTGAACGAAACGTTGTTCCCAGCATCATTTTCGAAGAAAAATGGTCCAATGATGTCACCACTCCACAATCCGTACCAATCGCAACTGTCACTCTCTGTGGATGCATTAGCCTCTCGACAATAACGTCCGCTTTTTCCGTTTTCCGAACCCCAGATTCGGCAATTTTGTAATTGTTAACCTGCCCGCTGAGATGAAAATGCGCCTCGTCAGAAAAGATGATTTTTCGCCCAAAATTGTTGTCAAATTCAGGCTGCTCTAAGGCCCAAACTGCGAAGCGATAACGAAGGGGATGGTCGCGCGCCTTCAATTGCTGAATCAAATGGACCTTGTAAGTGAATAATCCGAGACCTTGATGCAGAATTCTCTCTCTCTTCAGGCTAGTGCGCGAAATGTTGAGCTGTTGAGATCGATGACGAGTTGATGTTCGTGAATTGAGTCTCACACTCTTGGCCACAGCAGACACATTCTCAACTGCGCGCGCCGTACGACGACGGGTACCATGAGCATGAGTGTTGTCCACTAGAAAAACCAGTCTCGTGAATTTTTCGCACAAACTTGCGTACAGCAGTCGCGGTGGGTGCTTCATTTCGGGCAAAACTTCTTTTCAAAAAACGCACTGTTTGGACTGCACAGCACTCACTTTGGAAATAAGTCTTCAATATTTCCCAAAGCTGTTCAAGCATAAAGTGACTCATTTCGACAATGGTCCCAAACTGTGAGTGTGAGTGAGCCGAGACACTAGTCGCAAGGGCACTCCTTAACCTACCTACCTTCCAAACAATGAAGCTCTAGAAGTCCTAGAAATTGTTGTGCAAAATGTGCTAAAAAAAAAGTTGTCAAAAGTAGCCACATGAGCGACATCAAGTTCCATACATACGAGCAATGTTAAAGACCAAATATTCGATCGAAAAATATAAATTATTGATCCATCTGGAATATGAAAAACACCCTGTATTCCAAAAATACTGCTTGTGTGTCTGAGCCTTTACAAGTTACTTGTTTAGTCACTTTCTGTTTTTTTAGTTTAATAATTTTTTACTGCTGTTTTTATATTTTTTTTTGTTGAAATGGGATCATAGTCCAAAACATTCCTGCTTCCAATCACAAATATTTGTTTTTGAAGACTTTTTGGCACTTTAGACCTCCAATCCACTTTCTCTAAACGAGTTATGCAGCTGGATCATTTGCAGGTGTACTGACCTTATGGTTGTACCGCGCTGCTGAAGTCAAAGTCAAAGTCAAAGTAAATTTTCATCAGAAATTTTCCACTGTGAAGACAAATATCTCACTTAGATAGTTTTTGTCTTCAAAATGTATCGTGATAGCGAGTCTTAGATTAGATGTTGGATATCTACGGAAAGTGATTTACTTAACTGCTCAATGTCGCCTTGCATCTATGTTTTCCTGTTAATAAACATCGTTATAGCCTTCGCCTTATAGGTTTTTTTTTTATACTGTCTGCTAAGCGTCATTCACCATTTGGGGCCTTTATTTATGAGCGTTTTTTCTCGAATTTAGAATTTAAATAGTCGACAGTAAATGGTAAAGATCGAACACTGTCTGAATTCGCGGAAACAAGTAATTATGCGTGCCCCACAGGATTCTATTAGGCCCCATCCTGTTTTTAATTTATGTTTTCCCATCAATCCTCCTAATGGGGAAATCAATGCATTCGCAGACAAAACAACTCTTTCGCATTCTAATACGAATTATTTAAATCTTTTTCAAATGTTAATATTGACTCAGAGATTCTGCAAAAGTGGTTGAAGCAACATAATTGAATCGTAATCAGCACCTACAACGCAATCCGATTTTTTTATGTGCCTTGTTGTCATTCACCCAATCTAGAATAGCGCCTTGTCAGCGCAGACTTGATTGCATTTAAAAATAACTTTGCTGGAAATGACGTTCGCGGTTGGAGATATTTAAGTAAGCTTAAAGGAGGACGATAAGCTCTTCTGGGAGGCTAACACTTCAATATTTCATCATTTCGCTTCATCTCGGTTTTGATGAAAATAATGGGTGTTTTTTTCCAACTACTAAATACGGACGTGGACTGTGGAGTAGTGGGTGCGTCGACTCCTACGTTCGAGGTCTAAGGTTCGAATCTCGAAAAAACACATCTAACATTTTTTTACGGCTCCACCTCTTTCGAGTCACTGACAATGCTCAAAGAGTATAACTGTCTAGAAAAAGCTTCTCAATCTCGCCGTTCGGAGTCAGCATTAAACTGTAGATCCTGTCGACTCGTGAGAGAACAATAGCACGCACGACACGAATGGTTGTTGAGAAACTAGGTCCACCTCGGACTGTTATTATAAATATGGACGTTTGTATCTGTCAGACCAATTGTCAGAGTATGAACTGTCAGTGTCATTTTTATTCGGCATGCTTTGGAATTTTATCGTAATAACGAAACACGCTTCAGCAACCCTCCAGAATGAGCAAGAGGAATTTATTATTTAATTGTTCCTTGAGCCCAAATAACAGCGCTTGACAAGGGTTATGCTGCGCTCGGTGCTCGGACCTAGATCTCGGTACTTATGTTGTTCGTATTTTTTATTGCAGCCTCAATGTTGACGATGTCCTTGACTACCTCGAAATTGTAGATGCCCATTGTAAAGTTCTGGCCAATTTGTCGATGCTGTGCATCAACATATACTCCGTTTTGTCCTCGCCAAATCCATTTTGACAGCTTCCGTTTCAATGCTCCGAAAAGTCTCACTGTCGGCTCTCTGTTTTCGATTAATCAATGGCAATGTCAACCCAAAGGGTGGTCCAACCATAATGCACGAAGTTAATTGTGAGTCACACATTAACGTCAAGTTTTTTTGCCCAACTTAATTTGACATTTCTTTGTTTCGGTGTTTGACAAATTCAACCATGGAGAGGTACACGTTAAGATTGTTGAAGCCTTTTACGAAAATTGGCTTTCAAATCAAAATGCATTTGGTGCACTTCGTGATTCTTTTGGTCAGCATAATCGACCAAAATGTGTCCACAATCGGTAGAATTGTGCGCAAATTTCAGCAAACCGGGTCTGTAGGAAATGTGAAAACACCTGTGCATCCACAAAGAGTGACTGTTTAGTGCGATTTGTGGGCTGGCGGAGTCACCGGGCCGTACTTCTTCGAAAATTGGGTCGGCCAAGCAATTGCCGTGAATGGTGTTCGCTATCGCGAGATGATAACGGACTTCTTGTGGCCAGAAGTTGAGGATATGGACCTGGACGACATGTGCTTCCAACAGGATGGTGCCACTTGCCACACAGCCAACGAAACAATGGCTCTTTTGCACGAGAAATTCAATTTCCGTGTTATCTCACGCTGTGGTGATGTTAATTAGCTGCCACAATCATGTGATTTGATACCGTTGGACTTCTTTCTTTGGGGATATTTAAAAGAAAAAGAGTACGTCAATAAGCCAAGAACAATTCAAGAGCGAAAGAATGAGAATATTCGGTACATTAACGACATTGAACCTCAATTATGTCTCAGAGTCATTGAAAATATGGACCATCGGATAGAGGTATGCCACCAAAGACGTGGTGAGCATTTGGTCGATCTTGTGTTTCACACATATATGTGAAATATATCATATATTTATTATATTTATTCATAATAAATAAAATAAATTTTATTATATCATAATAAAAATATAAAGATAATTCTCTGAAAATTTTTTGTTTTATTTACAATTATCATCGTGCGTTTTCGTTGGGCAACCCTTTAGTATACTACCAGTTGTAGAAGATCGTATTTCTAGCATTGGCCAGTGAGTTTTGTAAGAACTTCTCAATAATGGTGTTCAAAAAATCGAATAACAACGTGACGCTTTGTCTACCTTTTTTGACATTGAAAGTCTCGGTGAGTTGGTTACCGACCTTGATGAAGCAGTGAGGGTTCTCCATCGTCATTCTGTACAATCTGTCGAGTTTGGCAGGAATGTCAAAATTAGCCATGGAGCTGTCTAGCTCATCTCTATACACGCCGTCAAATGCGGCCTTCTCTTAGACAGCATTTCACTATATGCCTCCATCCACTGAAACATTATAGCATCTTTGAGGCTGAGACTACGGCAATAAAAGAAGCTCTCTCTTGGCTTAAGAACAACGTGATATCCAGGAAGGACATCACCATTTGTTCGGACAGCTAAGCAGCAATTAAATCCCTGAGTTCAGTCGCTTTCCACTCTAAGACCTCCCTGAATTGCCCCCGATCTCTTGAAGAGGTGGGTGAGCATTGGAATATACACACTGCGTTGGTGCCGGGACACAGTGACATTTCAGGGAATTTTGAAGCCGATGAACTCGCCAGGAGTGGCATGATTTCTTTAATCTTACCTTGGTAGAGAACCACCGCTCACGCGGTTCACTACAGCAAAACATCTTTTAAAAGAGCACACAATTAATAACGATAATGGCGGCGTTACAGTCCGAGGGGGACCTGGGCCTAGTTTCTCAACAACCACTAGTATTGTGCCTACAGTTTAATGCCGACTCCGAAAGGCGAGATTGAGAAGCTTTTACTAGAAATAGTACTCTTTGATCATTGTCAGTGACTTGAAAGATGTGGAGCCACGAACAATTTTTTTTTGTTCAACTTGAAAGTCTAATCCGCCTGAGTCGACGCACGAACCCACACGCCCACGTCGCTCACAAGCACACAATTAGAACCACCAATTTAAGTCTGAAGCCACTATGTTTCTCATTACTAAAAAGATATGCCCAAAAATCGATCTGAATGAACTTGTCATTTGTAAGGACTATCGTCTCTGGGCCTATGTTGGCCCAGGTGAGACTGCTGTCTTGCAGTCGGGCATCTGTACCTAACTTAACCTATGCAGCCATGAAATCGAGGAATAGGTGGTGGGTGGTAGACCGCATTTTGCTGGCATTGAAACGGAAGCGGCTAAAATGGGTCTGACGGTAAACGAGGGCCAAACAAAGTATACGCTGTCATCGAGAAAAGACGCACAACATCGACCACTTGGCCAGAACGTCACCGTAGGCAGCTATAACTTTGAGGTAGTTAAGGACTTCGGCTCTGCGGTAAATAGTACAAACAACATCAGCACCGAGATCAAACGCAGAATAACTCTTGCCAACCGCTGTTTTTTGGGCTCAAAAGGCAATTCCTTTCTTTCTTTCTTTCTCGGAAGACCAAGCTGACTTTGTATAAGACCTTGATCATCCCAGTCCTGCTGTACGGCGCAGAGTCATGGACAATATTCCAAGCGGATCAATAGTCTCTTGGTCTATTCGAGAGAAAAGTTCTGCGCGCGATCTTTGGTCCTGTTTGCGTTGATGGCATTTGGAGGAGAAGGTTCAACCACGAACTGTATGGGCTGTACAGCGACATGAGTCTAGCCAGGCGTCTACGGATCCGATGCTTAAGATTGCTAGACCATGTAGAGCGTATGGACGACTTAGCTCCGGCCCGAAGAGTCTTCGACTCTGAGTCTGTGGGACAACGCAACAGAGGACGTCCACGTACAAGGTGGCGCACACAAGTCGAGGGGGACTTCGGTCGGCTTGGTGTGCGAAACTGGAGACAGCTGGCGAAGAGGCATGTTGAGTGAGGCCCAGGTCCACCTCGGACTGTAGCGCCCTAAGAATAAGAAGAAGGTAGATCGCATTTCATGGCCCTTTATCAGGATTTGTCTTAGTCTAGAAAATTTTGTATATTTTGCGTAATTCTGGCTATGCTAATAAGGACCACACTGACAAGGACCAACAAACGAGGCGTTTAACCAAAGGAAAATTAATCGATAGATGGCGCAGTCAAAGGGGTTTTCATTCTTGTGAATCGGGCAAATAATACTGAGATCCCACTCATCGGACATTCTTTAATTCAACTTTATCTTACAGCTGGGCTAGTACATGCACCCAACCAGGGCATCTCCGGGTCTAGCTTTAAAGGTTTCAGCAGAACGGCCATCTGCCGAGGCAGCTTTGTTAGACTACAGTCGCGATGTTGCTATCCTGACTTCGTCTAGATCGGGGGACAGAATTCTCTTCTATTGTCGTCTATATTGGGTGAAATATTTTGCGTGACAGCGGTATTTGAGCCTTAATCGCCGTTTAATATTACAGTCTGCAGAAATTGTCATGAGAAAATGCCCCATAAATGTCTGCCTTTTTTTTAATTGGCTTTGAAAATCAATTTTCAAATCGAAAACCGAAAAACCGTGTTTTGTGAAGAGGCGATAAATTTTTGATCACTGTAAACATGCGAAAATAAAGCAAATTCACAAGAGTCTCGTCTCAAATGCACACCTTGCAGTTTTCACAATTTTTGGGTTAGAGAGATCCTCAAGGGTTCAACAGTAGGATCGAAAGTATATCAAATCAACAATACGCCTGGATGGCGCAGTTGGTTAGTTGCCTGCCCCAAGTTAGAGGGGTCCCTGGTTCGAATCCCAGTGAAATCGAACCTGATCCATTCACCATTTGTCGTTGGGTTTCAATTAACGGCACTGGAGTAGGTTGCTACCTGGCAGTACAATAGATGAGTTTTGAATCTGAGTGCTCCAGTAGTGTTTCAAAAAACCTCAGAAAAAAAAAAAAAAATAATAATATCAACGCCTCTCATCGAAAGGAAAAAAAAGTGTGGCGTTTTAATTGAAACCAAATGGTCCTTTAAAATGTTCCACTTTAAGCGCAAGGAACTGAATGATCAATACAACACTCGATAAACGTTTTCGATTCGCGGAGCTCAAGAAAGTATTGTGTGGTTTGCATTCGACGTCACCAAAACATCACTAAACAGGAAGGTTTGTGGTTCTTCTTGAAAGAAGATACCTTTTGTGGCCACCAACATCACGTGTTTTACAACTTATATAGAAATAACTTAACATCTAACAGGTTGCGCATGTCCATTCCAAATACCAAATGTCACACGAAATCACGTCACTGAATTACCATACAACGATGCCACTGCCACAATCGTACAACAAATCATAGAAGATCGCCCAAGGACAAGAGAATACCCTGGGAAAGGTCAGGCCGCGAGTCTGAGATTTCCTACCGCTACCGCTAAATGCCGCCGTCATTGCTGCCGCTCCGCAAGCCCACAGAACCATATCAACGCTGCAATTGACGATACAACTACGATTAATGCAAATCTTAATAGGTTCCCATTAGTACGGCGTTTGCCGTGCGGACGTGTTTTAGAGTGCGCCATTGCGAGTGTGTATATGTATGTTTGCTAACGATTAACAAATTAAAGCGCCAATATCGGGAGGTCATAAATCAGAGCCGTGCGCCTTCCTACAATCGCCCACCCACCCCCTCATGGATGTGGCGCGATGGGAAGTGGATGAAAATGGCATTTTGCACTCGATCGCCTGCGCACGTCGATTAACATCGCGCCACCGTAATTATAGCCTAACCGCACTCACCCGGTCGGACAACTTCTAATCCATCGGAGGGAGACGCTGTGGTTGGGTCTAAGTTGCCGTCGTCGTCTGCCGTATTGGCCGCGACCGCCCGCTGCTTCACGCCTATCTAAGTGACCACTGAGGTCCATATCAAATCAACCCCCACCATCTACACATGTACATACATACGAACGTGTACACTTCGAACTCAACCTCCACCATCGCCGCCGCCAATGGAGTTGGCATCAGCAGCGGCCGCATGCGAAAGGAAGCAACTGCCCTCTGGCATTGCTAACTTGAGTCACAGGCCACGGCTGTCACTCTTTGTGACCGGATAACCTTCGCCGTCTTCCGACGGCATACCACGAGCCAAAGGGTTCAATCTATTGCTGGAGTGGGTCTCTGCTGGTGAATGCGTACGTCGCCGCACTGCTGCACTCGTAATCAGTTGCTTGGGATAAATTATCTGTGCAGCCGTGATAAGGCATGCGGGCTTATGTTAGTTTCTGTTCGCATTTGCATTGGCCACTGAGATTCTAGTTCTCGTCTTGTCTAACTTCTGTGGAGGGGTGTTGCGTGATGTCTATGTTGAGTTGTGACACTGCGGAAAAAACTGAACAGAGACTACCAACTAATCACGCATGCAAACACAGACGATGTTGTCGATTAGGCTGATGGTTGCCATCATCATTGCGCGATCGGATCTTCGGCGGGAGGTGACGGTGACTGAATATCGGGTATCAGTTTCTGATTAATGTTTTTATTTTGGCGAGTGAGGCTTTGTATTTACACGGTCGATGTGTAAATGTGTGACTGGCGGTTATATAAACAGTGATTAGAGCAAAGCAACTGCAGTCCGGCACGCCAACGCAGCCATGAGACGTGCGACATGATCTAATGTCGACTTAATTGTTCACTTAAACAGCGATCGTGTCGTGAAATTAAGAACAGAATAGAACCACCACAGCGGATAGCAATTTTTTCAGACAGTCAAGCTGCTATCAAGGCTCTAACATCCATAACAACAACGTCAAAACTAGTCGATAGTTTTTTTTTTGTCGTAGGTTTTTGTCACACTACACTGGAGCACTCAGACTCAAAAACTGGTCCATTGTACTACCAGGCAGCAACCTACTTTTACTGAAATTTCATGGTCTGTGATGAGGAGCCTACATCATCAGCTCTCACCTCATCAACACGGAATAACTACCACCTGATCCGAGCAAAGGCGGGACAATGGCAGAGGATGTGCTCTGCAACGTCATTGTCTTCTTCACAGGCGTTGCAGAGGGTTTCATCACTTAAGCCAAGCACACTTAGGTGTTTGGCGAAAGTGTAATGCCCCGTTAGTACGCCAATGAGTTGTCTGCAGTGTTTTCTGTTAATAGATAACAAGAAAGCCGCGGATTTCTTATTGACGTTGGGGAACATGCGCTTGGTCTGTCTACATCATGGAGAGTCATGCCACCTGCGGTTGTGCTCTCGAAAAGTCCAACCATCGATGGAAGCCCTAACCAAGGACGCGAGCAGTCCCAGCAGCAAGTAGCAAGTTCCTCGGCGATCTCATTTCCTGTGATCTCGTGGTGCCCGGGACTCAGACAAGTCTTAACGAATTTAGGCTGCCGATCAAATTCAGCGAAGACTTGCGTTCCTGAACTATCCTGGAAGTGGTTAAAGGGTTCAGCAAGGCCTTAAGCACAGCTTGGCTGTCGCTACAGACACAAATACTTCGCCTCTTCCACCTATTCTTCACAATATAGCTCGTAGCCATTAGGATCGCATCGATTTCCGCTTGGAAAACCGACGCAAATTTACCTAACGAGGTGTGCAGTCTAAAGTTGTCGCTCTCCAACTCCAGGCAGCAGCTCCAACTCCAGGCACCAGCACCACCAGAACGTCGGCCTACATCAAATAAGAAGCTTCGTGGCAAGTACCAAATAGTTTTCTGGATAGGTGACATCCGATCCGCGTGGTATCATAATCGGCCTAAGTTGGCCTAAGTGTGACTGCTATCTGCAGTCAGCCACTTCAACCGAATCTAACCTATGTAATCAATGCAAATGTTTGCAGAATAAGGTGTGTTACTGTGCCCAAAAGGTGTAAGCGTAAAGCTGTTAATTTCCTTCAGCCTCAGATCCGTGTTTTTGATGACCCCCTGCGCTGATGCACATTCGACATTGAAGTCTTGGTCCGTGTCTGGGCTTGTTTTCTCCGGGGAATTCCACGATACCACAACTCCCAACAGTAAGATTGAGTCATGGGAATGATCCAGCGGGGTTCAAAAGCCCACCTTGCTCTGCACATTTTTTGCAAGCGCTGAGGGCGTTTCGGGCCTTTTTGATGCGTCCGTCTATATTCGGACTCCAGTTAAGCTTCCTCCCAAAAATCACTCCAAAAAACCTCGCTTGTTCGGAAACTATAAAACTTATCTTATCCAAAAGCTGTGCCCTGTCTTTTCTCGTTTTTTTTTTTTGAGTGAATGCCTCGAACGTGGAGTGTTGCTCCATTTGCTTAGACATGATATAGGTTTTTGCATTAACTCACTCACGGTGTTCCTTTAGCCCTGCAGCAAAAATCCCATATTCGTAAACCAAAACAATTCTTCCAACAACGACGAAGACTGTGACTAGTCCAACTCTAAGCGGAAACATAAGCATCATCTTTATTACAGCAGATCGGTGGAAGTGAATTAATTCAGGAAGTGCATCATGATTTATCTCCGCGACCCACTTGTCGTCTTTTCTCGCAAGCACAATTACGTCAACGAAATGATTGATCTTACTGCCAATGTAAATGATCACATTATATTCTGGTTCACACTAACTCCGGTACGGCGTTTGCCAGTTGGCTAATTATTCACTTGGCGTTCTGCCCATTGTCCAACACGTCTGGTCCACCTACGACCCGACTCGTTCAGTTGATCGGCCAACAACCACGATAGTGTTTGCGCGTCAGTGAGTTGTCATGAGAAATAACTTTCAAAGTGACAATCACTATTGGTTGGTCATTAATCATATTACGCCGGCATTAGCGCCCATAATGCCGCAGCGATCTCTTAACAGCGTATAATTGATATGTATCAGCCGATTAATTGTCATATGGCCCCACTCCCCCAGATAGCCTAGCCCTCCCCCGAGCACAGAACCCAGAACCAGGCAAATTATTAATTACCCCCCAAGCATGGCAGCAGACTTTCGCAGTCAGCACACTCCACCCCGTGTGGATAATTGGAGTAGAGTGCTATGTGCTTCTACCGGGCAACAGGTACATACGGGTAGGTCGCAAATTATCCGCCGCTAATTCGCAGTGACAAAGTGTCGAGCGCGTTAGCTACCTTATACGACCGAGAGACTGAGGGAGGGGGCTGCCGGAGAGAATACACCGTCTCGCCCACGTCGGTGTTAACGACAACGATGATGACGGCTACAACAACAGTCAAGTGTCAATTATGCGCTCCGACATGAGTACGCTTGGGATGCCAGCCTAATCGCTCCCAGAAACGACAATTGCTGATCTTTCTGATCGCCGATCGTTGATCGTTGATCGTTGATCGCCGATCAGCAATCTCGTCAATTGGCATCCGATCAGACAGACGGACGACGTCTACTACGGAATTGTTTGTGATTCTTTTCACTCGCCCCGCACTTCTCAATTTCACTTCGAATTACACGGTCGGCGTCGGCCGATTAAATACCGATAGGCAATAGCCGCCAGCCGGTAAAGGAGACTGTCCAGTTGAGTCAACAAAGGAATTCCACACCAGATTTACATACGTTTATCTCGTTCTTTGCGCGAATAATTACCGCATTAACATTTATTTATTGGCCTCAGTAGTCGGAGCACTGAATGGTTTCATTGAGATAGTCTAGTGGATTTCATTTAATTACACTCAGGTATTTGTTTTATTGTCTGCTCGGAGATTAATTGACAATTGGCATCGGTCTGATACTTGATTTGTTCGGTAGCTAAAAGAGAAGTACACATTTATACGCAAATTCAGGCAGTCAATGGGCGGCCTGTGGAGGATATGAATTGGATTAGCTCCGCAATGATGACGTAGCGTTGTTGGGAATTCCAGGATCTGTGTCTGTGGTCACATTTTGCTAACATCCTGCACGGCACGACAGCGACTTCTGGGAATATCACAAGTGGGCTGAAATGCCGAGGTTAACTGCTCGTTAGTTTTTGCTTGGAATTTTCGCAATTAAAAGGCGACTTGTCTGGCAGAGACTATGATTGCGCGTTAAGATGTTAAATTATGCTTCTAAGTGTCTGCGATTTCCATCAATAGATTCTTGTGAAGATTGGAATCGAGTGTTATATCTCTTTGGCTTGTATTGTGCGGTATCAAAGGCAACCGGTTTAAGGGACTGTGGAAACGAATGAAGTATCGGGTGGTGAGCGCTATTTTAAGTTTGGATAGTTGTTATAAAAATATTTATCTACTTAATACCAAAGAGAAAATATTCAGACATTTTTGCTCTTTTTGTGTTCTTGGGATTTCAGTGATTGTTGTCCGGATTACCGAAAATTAGGTTTAGACGATTATGTCTTCGACTGTGTCTGGATGTCTGGTACCACTTTCAAATTAATGCTTTTTTTGTTTTTTGCGTTTTGTTTATTTTCTATTCAATATTGTTATGTTTATTATGTTACGTGTTCTATTCAATATTGATTTGGCTGACTGGCGATGACATAATCAGAAAGTGAGACAAGTGCAGTCTGGCACGACAAAGCTGCTTTTATGAGTGACAAGATCGTCTATTGACTTACTGACGGCGACGCAGATCTTTCGTAACAATTTTGATGACTTCCGGTGATATTTTAAAAAAATTCTTTCGAATATTGTCAAGGTTGTGGTTAATTTGTTGAAATACATCCTTTCTTTCAAGTATCGTTATAGAAAGCGATCGAGAGTGGTCAAATTAGGCGATCGTGAGACCAGTCGATATTACAACTTTTGGCAGTCGATATTACAACTTTCTGGAGAAGATCGTACAAAACTCACTGGCCAACACAAGAGGTACGATCTTCCAAAAGTCTGTTCAACTGCTAGCTTACGCGGATGACATTGACGTGATTGGGCTAACACAGCGAGCTGTCAATCATGCGTTTGCTGACATTGAAACGGAAGCGGCTAAAATGAGTTTGGCGGTAAACGAGGGCAAAACAAAGTATATGCTGTCATCGAGAAAGGACGCACAACATCGACGACTTGGCCAGAATGTCACCATGGGCAGCTATAACTTTGAGGTAGTGAAGAACCTCGTTTGCCGTGAATAGTACAAACAACATCAGTACCGAGATCAAACGCAGAATAACTCTTGCCAACCGCTGTTATTTGGGCTCGAAAGGTTATTGAGTAGTAGAGTCCTCTCTCGGAAGACCAAGCTGACTCTGTATAAGACCTTGATCATCCCAATCCTGCTGTACGGCGCAGAGGCAGGGAAAATATCCCAAGCGGATGAAGAGTCTCTTGGTCTTGTCGAGAGAAAAGCTCTGCGCGCGATCTTTGGTATTGTTTGCGTTGATGGCGTTTGGAAGAGAAGGTTCAACCACAAACTGTATGGGCTGTACAGCGACATGAGTCTAGCCAGGCGTCTACGGATCCGACGCCTAAGATGGCTAGGCCATGTAGAGCGCATGGACAACTTAGCTCCGGCCCGAAGAGTCTTCGACTCTGAGTTTATGGGACAACGCAACAGAGGACGTCCACGTACAAGGTGGCGCACACAAGTCGAGGGGGACCTAGGCCGTCTTGGTGTGCGAAACTGGAGACAGCTGGCAAAAGATCGTGCTGGCTGGATAGGCATATTGGGTGAGGCCCAGGTCCACCTCGGACTGTAACGCCCCAAGAAGAAGAAGAAGACATTATTCGGGCGGGAAAAATTTCTCGCAACATTTACATCGGAGTACTTGATGTTTGCATTGTGCCACCGTCTTGTTGGAACACCATAGTCTGTAGGAATAATTGATCCAATTCGGTTACAAGGAAGTTTTCCGATAGCGATGAACAGTAACCAGTCTCTAGCCTCTTCAATGATGCCGCCCGGTCTAAATGGCGCACCATGGGGTTACTCTACGTGGGTGTAGGGTATTAAGTTAGTTTTCGCTGCACCAATAGTGGCTACAGTCATTTCAAATAAGCCAGCCAAGTTAAAATGTTCTTCTTTGCTCACAACAATTTCCTTCTACGCGTATTCAAAATTGAACAAATACTTAAATAAAATATTTTTTTAAATTTAACATTTTGCGTAAGTGTTACATAAGTGGGGCCCTACGGCTTCAGGCGGTCTTGGGTCTAAAGCAATCCTATAAAACTGTCAAACTGGCAAATGTGAAGCGACAAGTGTCATCCAAACTGAAGTGACGTCTAAACAAAATCAGCCTGGAACCGTGCTGTATTTACTAAATAAATAAATAAATAAAAAGTTTTCGTTTTGAAAAGCGTACATCCTTTTTTCGCTGTGTGTACAAATTACACAACGCACCGCCTACTGAAGAAAAATAGCTTAGCATTTCATCAAATTTAGCAAGTGATTTTCATATTGCTAATGCAAAAAAATTTTTCATCGTGAATTAATTTTGCTAATGCTAATCATCCCATCACTGGTATTTAGTATGTAAGTCTTATCGAAATTCACTTTTGCTAGACCGTTGTAGTGTACTTCAAGCTGAAGTAAAAACAATTCAAGAGGAAGCACGGTTACACTCAATTGGTCGGATAGACAGACAGAACTATACATTGACAAACTATGTCGCTCATCTCTACAAGTGATAGCGGTAAGATGCAGACCTAACCTATGCTAGTTCCCGTGGCATAAGAGTATCGTGGGCACAAAAGATGCGACAAGCGTGTACGAATGTGGGTGGGAAGGTAATAAACGTCTAACCAGAATACAGTCTGTGGGCGCCGTGGCCGTGTGGGTTCGTGCGTCGACCCATGCGCATTAGACTTTCACAGTCTAGGTTTAAACCAAGTTCAGACAAACAATTTTTCAAAAAAAAAAATTGTTCACTGCTCCACCTCTTTCGTGTTACTGACAATGCTCAAAGAGTATAACTGTCTAGAAAAAGCTTCTCAATCTCGCCGTTCGGAGTCGGCATTAAACTGAAGGTCCCCTCCACTCGTGAGAGAACAATAGCACGCACAACACGAGTGGTTGCTGAGAAGCTAGGCCTAGGTCCGCATCGGACTGTAGCGCCGCCTTTATTATTATTATTATTATTATACAATACCGATGGGTTGCAAAATTTTAGAAATACCGCAAATACCACAGTCGAATGTAACATACATGTTGTGGTCAGAAGTTTACGTGGTATTAGAATAAAACCTTTAAGTAAAAGTCATGTTTGAACAAAGCGATTGAGCGTTAATGACCAAATATATGACCACGATTTGTTAAAACATTCCTAATCGATTTCGCATTGCTGGCGTGAAGCAATAAAAATGTTGTCAATAAATGGGAATATTTGTAATTAATTTCGCATGACACGTTGAGTAATGTTGTTCGACCGTTTATTTATTTGGAATAAGTCAACAAAACGAAGCAAAGCCGAAAATATTTAATGAAACAAGTTAACAAATTAAATGAAACAGGATCCCATAAAATTTGATAGCTTGTCCCTTGTGTCTGGCTAAGTTATACAATCACACAAATCGATGGAAATTTAACAGTCGCTTAGGCAGACAATTTTTTAACGTTTATGGAGTAGTTATATTTTTTTTTATCGCGGTACAACTGTTTGGTCTGTGTAGGACGAATTTAATAAGCCATTTGGCGGAGTTTGTTGATAGACTCTAAAGGAATCATCGTCTATTTTTCTTTCTTGGCTATACAGTCTGAGGTAAAACTAGGACACAACAAACAAGCACCATCTCTCGCGAGCTGTTTGCATGCTTAATTGCTTGAGATTCCCCTCATCTTGTATGTGACGTTTCAATTGTGCTCGCAGTAAGTTGCGTTGTCTCACAGATTCGGAGTTGAATATTCCCCAGGTCGAAGGTGAAATGTCCACATCATCAACATGTTCCAGCCGCCTTGTCCCCTAGATCTATAGGCGTCTAGATTGGCTCAGGTCGCTGCGCAGCCTTTATATTTTGTGGTTCAACCTTTTCCCCCAATCGAATCAATAGATCAAACCAAGAACTCTTCTCTCGAAAAGACCAAGAGCTTCTTCGTGCAATTTTGATATTGCCACCCCTCGACTCTGTAGAGCAGGACTGGGATGATCAAGGTCGTAGAAATGATGACCAGATAACAATGGCCGTTTTTTTTTCAATTTTCAGCAGCTGCCAAAGTTACTATGACATTCAGTTGTCAAAATATTCAGTAAAGTTTGACATTTCGCCGTGGATGACGTGGCCGTATGAGTTTTTGCGCCGGCCCGTACGTACTAGACTTTTAAATCTATGTTCAAATCCCAGGCCAGATAAACAATTTTTCAAAAAGAAAAATTGTTCACGGCTTCACCTCTTTCGAGTAACTGACAAAGAGTATAACTGTTCGGAGTCGGTATTAAACTGTAGGTCCCCTTCACTCTTGAGCACGCACAACACGAGTGGTTGCTGAGAAGCCAGGCCCAGGTCATTTTGCCATTATTATTATTATCGCCATTTCACAGTGAAGTTACACTTGCCGAACGTGCGAAAATTATTAAAAAAATGTCTCGAAATTCCGGATTAGTTGTAAATACGAAACGTGAATATCATCTTAAGAGCGGTCGCTATCATGATTTCGGTGTGCAGGCAATTCGTCGCTTCTTGGAAAAGTTTGAGCTTGAGTACACTCTTATAGACCTTAAGCCACCAACCAGACAGAAAGAAATTGGTGCGATATGAAGAAAACATAGCCGCTGGAGAGGTCAGTATCGAAGAAGAAAGAAGACCTGGAAATGTCACTTGATTTGGGCATCACCAGGGAGTCAACCCGGATTATTTTGCGGTAAGATTGGGGCCAACATCCGTATAAAATTGTGTAGACCCATGAATTGAAGGCGAACGACCATTTTATTTTATTTTTTTTTTTGGAAGTTTTGAAAATCTGCCCTCTAGCACCTTAAGTCCTTAATTTTAAGGATTAAGTCCTTAATCTTGACTAACAAGTCAATCACTTTGGACAAACTCGAGGCCAACATTCGAAACGCTTTTGCTGGAACAACGCCCCACCTATTGGAGCGAGTTTTCAAAAACTGGACCGTCCGCTTGCAGCACTGCCAAGGAAGCAGAAGCGCACATTTGAATGATGTGCTATTTTATGTATAACGGCATGAATGTAGCTTCAAAACAAAGCCAAGTTCAATGCTATATCTCACACCATTGTTGTTTTATTCGGACTTCTTTTCCTATTGTTTTTATCTAGTCACCCTCTGTAAAGTCGGCTTGGTCTTTCGTGATATTTCGTTCGCTGTGCTCGCTCCAATGTAACCTAGCTGTCACAAAATTTGTTTGAAAACCTTTACTGCTCGCACAAATGCCTAACCCCTGAATAGTGTATGTAACATGCAGCACACGTAAGGAATCTACAAATTCAACCAGAAAAACTAAAATAATTCCACAAAAATAAACCCACTGAAAAACAAATGCCTACGCCTCCAACATTCCTCACGTTGTGTATTCTTCGTACAATTATATTGAAGCCATCCCTTACTTTTGTTTTTGCTCATCGCAAAACGAAAATAACCGCATAATTTCATACCCAGAACCGAAGAACCAAAACGCAAACATTTATCTGACACTATTCGTGATTTGATCGCGTTTCCATTTCTATTTCTCGGGATAGTTGCATGCGAGGACGCTCCGGCCGCATAGACACATCCTGAGTCGATTTAATTTCGATTGCAAAAGCGACTCCATTCACAAGACGTATACTTATGCGATTAAATTTCCAAAATATCCCATAATAGCAAAGCGGATTGGTCATTTTGGTTATAATGACGGGTTCGGTCCCAGTTTGACCGGTGTTTTGCAGATGTGTTTTTTTGTTCTTGAATTTCTAAACTTGTAGCCAATTCTGATTAATTGTGTGCGCGGGAGCAACGAACAACGAACAGCACCTTTTTCGGTGGAGTTCAAGGATAAAGCGAAACTGCCGGAAATGTCTCAAGATCTCAGCCATGAATGGCGTGAAGCGCGAAATAGAAATCGGGGGGAGGTACAGATTTCGAAGGGTTGTGACGTGGACAGATGTCAATCCGTCGATGGCTTGTCAATAGAAACGACGACACGCCAAGGGTAGAAAGTGAAAGGTTGTGGCACGTGCACGGGTACAGATGGTACAGAGGTACATTATTCTGACGTGAGGTTATGAAATAACAATCAATCGAAACATTTGCCAGTGCGTGTTTGCAAGGGCGTGTCAAGACGCGCTGAAAGGGGTTGCCTATTATTCGAGGGCGGGTATCATTTTTCATGTGAATGTGGCTTTCTCAATTTCACTTCATTCTTAAAAGGCTTGACGACATGCTTCCCTGAAGGGGTGTTCAGTAATCGAGAGTAGGGCTCATTGTGTTTACGGAGGGGATTGAACGAATGTTTTGAGAAACGATTGGTTGACCCCATTTATTGAAGTGGCGTACATCTAGGTGCGTGAACTCTTCGCAATGCTTGTCAGTTGTTGAAATTAATGTAAGGAGCTATTGATAGACTTTGGAACCCTTATCAATATACTTTCTATCGACTTTTGCTTGGGATATTGTTCATGCCTCTGCGCCGTACAGCAGGACTTGGATGATCAAGGTCTTATACAAAGTCAGCTTAGTCTTCCAAAAGAGGACTCTACTACTCATTTGCCTTTTGAGCCCAAAAAACAACGGTTGACAAGAGTTATTCTGCGTTTGATCTCGGTATTGATGTTGTTTGTACTGTTTACTGCGGAGCCAAGGTAGACGAAGTCCTATAACTACCTCAAAGTTATAGCTGCCTATGGTGACGTTCTGGCCAAACCGTCCATATTGCGCGTCCTTTCTCGATGACAGCATATACTTAGTTTTGCCCTCGCTTACCACCAGACCCATTTTAGCCGCTTCCGTTTCTATGCCAGCAAACGCATCGTTGACGGCTCGCTGTGTTCGCCCAATCACGTCAATGTCATTCGCGTAAGCTAGCAGTTGAACGGACTTTTGGAAGATCGTGCCTCTTGTGTTGGCCAGTGAGTTTTGCACGATCTTCTCAAGAACGATGTTAAAGAAATCACATGACAGCGCGTCGCCTTATCTAAAACCTTTTTTGACATTGAAGGTCTCGGTGAGTTCGTACCGACCTTGATGGAGCAGTGAGAGTTCTCCATCGTCATCCTGCTCAGTCTGACGAGTTTGGCAGGAATGTCAAAACTAGACATGGCGCTGTATAGCCCGTCTCTATGCATGCTGTCATATAATAATAATAATAATAATAATGGCGGCGCTACAGTCCGAGGTGGACCTGGGCCTAGCTTCTCAGCAACCAGTCCTGTTGTGCGTGCTATTGTTCTCTCACGAGTGGAGGGGACCTACAGTTTAATGCCGATTCCGAACGGCGAAATTGAGAAGCTTTTTCTAGACAGTTATACTCTTTGAGCATTGTCAGTGACTCGAAAGAGGTGGAGCCGTGAAAAAATGTTTGATGTTTTTTTTCGAGATTCGAACCGACGACCTCGAGCGTATGAGTCGACGCACCTACCCACTACGCCACGGCGGCCACGCACGCTGTCATATGCGGCCTTGAAATCGACAAATAGGTGGTGTGTGCCGATCTGCATTTCTTGGGTCTTCTCCAGGATCTGCCGCAGTGTGAAGATTTGATCTGTGGTGGACTTCCCTGGCCTGAAACCACACTGATAGGGACCCATCAGTTTGGTGACGAAAGGTTTCAGGCGTTCACACAGAATGACAGGAAAGATCTTATAGGCGATGTTAAGGAGACTTGGCGCAGTCAAAGGTGTCTCCTTTCTTGTGGATCGGGCAAACGTTACTGAGATTCCACTCATTTGCCTTGAGATCGACAAATGCAATTTTCTCTTTGATCGACTGTGATAAAGTTAAAAAAAACTGAAAATTTGCTGGACCATTCATTATTTGCTCCTTTAGTTATCGTTCCCCCAGCCCCCAAACCTGGTGCGATACAATCAAACTCTAAGCTTCAATTCAGAATATTCCGTATTTCACGGTGAAGGTCAAAAATGTTATGAAATAGAAGTAGAACAGAAATTTCATTTAGTTGACCTGAAAACCCAACTAAACAAAATGCTATGTAAAAATCTAAACTACCTTCATCCGTATATATCGTCACTTCCGCTTAGACTTCCCCTTGACGTGCTTTCGAGAGCAAGTCATCGTCGACTGCGATAATCCATTTCTAACTCTGCACGACTTCTTTTCCTGTTTTTCAGGTTCTTGTGGGCATGCAATGAAACCGCAAACACCACACAACTTCAGTGTTAGACTAAAGCAGGATGTAATATCTTCAGATTACACCAGGTATCCGTATTCTCTGTACTTGAGAAGAGAAGACCAAGACGGTCTCTATACATAGAGAGTGAATATCATAAAAACATGTACTCGTAATTGAAATACTCTATTGAGAAGATTTGAGTTTAAGTAAATCCGAAATAACACCAATGAATTAGATATTTCAGGGGAGTTAAGTAAATCACAAACCTTCAAAGAAGGAATGGAAGAAATAAGACTGATTGCTTGGGAATGACCCAAATAACACGGTTGGCAAAAGGGGATTTTGTGACTTGCGAGAGTTGAGTGAGGCAACTTAGCTCCGGCACGAAGAGTATTCGTCTCTGAGCCTATGGGAAAATAGAACAGGAAGGACGTCCACTTTTCAGTTGGGCGCACAACTGCAGAGGCTCTTGGTGTGCGGAATTTGGAGACAGCTAGTGAAAGATCGTGTTACCTGGAGAGGCTTGATAATTAAGACCCAACAGACTGTAGCGCCATCAGAAGAAAAAGAAGAAAAACTTACATCCTCAGACTTGGTTAGGTTAGGGGGCTGCTAGTGAATTCACCAGCACATTTATGAGATGGCTGATTAACTTGCCAAAAAAAAGGCAGTGACCGACCTGTCGCAATTAATTCTTGGGATCATACCGCCCCACTCAGAGCTGTGGAGAAAGGTGGATAATAGGTTAGGTTAGGTTAGGAGGGCTTAATGCAGTTGCCGGCAATTACAGCCAGAGGCCGTGAAGGTCCATTGTATATGCCTTGTAAGGATTGCATGCTTACCGAGAATTAACGCAGGGTCAGTATACAATTACCAAAACCACCCCGTTCTAATTAGAAATTTCCCTAGGTCAGGGATCTGTACCTTCGCCACATCGCTGAGCTCGTGAAAGAACCTTGCTTTCAAGTGAGTGAGTTGTCGTTCTTGTAGAGCAGTGCAATAGCAAAGGAGATGCTCCACTGATTCAATTTCTTCTTCATCCCTACAGCTCCTACAGAAATCGTTCGCCGGGAGGTTTAGTCTCTTAGTCATTGAACCTCTCGTGCAGTGGCCAGTAAGAACCCCTATTAAGATGCGTATGATTTTCTTATTGTTGGACATGAGGGATTTGGTCTTGTTGATATTATATTTGGGCCATAAGCAGTGGAATATGACGCAGCCTAGTTGGCTTTGCCACTGTTCGTTTGCTGATGACAAAGATACCTGCTAAATGAGTCTTTTGGCTGAGCTAATAGGAGGAGGGATAGTATTGTCAACCGATTCTGCGCCTGAACTTGGTGAAAAGGTAGATAATAAGATTCTTGAAATGGCAAACAGTAGATGGCGTGCCGTACTTGCGAGACTGCTGAAGCATTATGGCCCAGATACGATCCAGCAGAAACAGACAAAGTCCCTCAGGCGACAAAGAGTTGCTAACGATGGTGGTTGTAGCTCTCAATGGTCATAATCGGCTTAGGAACCACGCCATAAAAAGAGACTCACCAACTACAACATTAGTAGAGGCTGTGGCGATGAAGAGGAACGTGGAGATACTCCTCACTACCACTGCCTCCGCCTTAGTCTTTATCAGTTGCGCTACAGAATCATCCAAGATCTCCATGAAATCTCAAATAAAACTCAGAATATCTTTACAAATTTATACGAACATCGGGATGGCTACGTAACAACGAAGGACCATGAGTACGGCAAGGGAAACAATGGGATACCAATCCTCAATTGGGCATCACATGGGGTCCTCAAGGACCAAAGTGAGACGTGGCTTCCGCCCGTCTAACCACATACCCACCTATCTACCTATGTCCACATTAGTTTGGGTACAAAAGGTTGTGTTATCATGTGGCTACATTGCCTAAACAGAAGCATTTTTAACGAAGAATGATCCGATAATGCCAACAGTCCAAAACCCGCACCAGTCAGTTACAGGTTTTGGATGCATTTGTTCCTCGATAATCACTCCTGGATTTGGAAACGAATGGATGACGCAATTGATTAAGTGCCTGCCCCAAGTTAGAGGGATCCAATAACCATTTGCCGTTGGGATCAAATTAACGGCACTGGAGTAGGTGGCTACCTGGCAGTACAATGGACCAGTTTTGGGTCTGAATGCTCCAGTGTAGTGTTTCAAAAGCTCAAAAAAAAATCACTCTTGGACTTTCTGAATCCCAAACTTGACTAGATGAAATAAGCCTCATCGCTGAAGATGAATTTATTCGTTCCATAATCCATTCAACGAACATATTCCGCGTTGTGATTTCGAGAATCTCCGTTTTTAGTAACCCAAAACTACCAGCTATCAAGCTGTCCTTTTTCAGGTTACGTCTACAGAAACGGAACCTTTTTAAATTCGGTGTCCGTCCATCTGTCTGTCACACTTTTTTTTTCTCCGACGTTTAAAAGGCATCGGCATGAAATTTTCGAATTGAGTAGTTTAGGCCTAGAAATAATTTCCCAAGCACTAAAATTACAAAGTTTGGCCATTTTCCATTTGAAAAATATGGAGCTCCAACGTTTTTCTTAATGCGTCCGCCCTGCTACTTCTAAACCAAAGTGCTTAAAAATCTAAAACAAATACACAAAAACTTGGTTTCACTTTTTTTTTTGTCGGAGGTTTTTGAAACACTTTACTGCACTCAGACTCAAAAACTGTCTAATTGTACTGCCAGGTAGCAACCTACTTTTAAAGAAATTTCACGATCTTCCGAAGGAAGACTAGCAGGCGCTTCTTTTATGAGGAGCCTATATCATCAGCTCTCACCTCATCAGCACCGAATAACTGCCATCTGATTCGAGAAAAGGCAGGACAATGGCAGAGGAAGTGCTCTGCAATGTCATTGTCTTCTCCACAGGCGTCGCAGAGGGTTTCATTGCTTAGGCCAAGCACACTTAAGTGTTTTGTGTTTGGCTTCACTTCGTACTTTCATTTAAAATAATTTCAAGCATTCTGTAGTTTTGGAGATATTGGCCAAAATCGGTAAAACATCGACATGCGATTTTTGTAGATCTGAAAACTCAGTTTTATAGGTCTGATCGAATGCATTAAGAAATGATGAATATCAAAATGTCGTGGGCGCCGTGGCGTAGTGGGTAGGTGCGTCGACTGCTACGCTCGAGGTCGTCAGTTCGAATCTCGGAAAAAACATCAAACATTTTTTCACGGCTCCACCTCTTTCGAGTCACTGACAACGCTCAAAGAGTATAACTGTCTAGGAAAAGCTTCTCAATCTCGCCGCTCGTGAGAGAACAATAGCACGCACAACACGAGTGGTTGCTGAGAAGCTAGGCCCAGGTCCACCTCGGACTGTAGCGCCGCCATTATTATTATTATTATTATTATATCAAAATGTCAATTTATGAATTTATGAAAAACTGCACGTCCGCCAACACGTTTCTAGTTAACGCGGCGCAGGTGACAACAGTCGTACATTGTGTTTGAATCGTGTCAATTACGATTGTTAGTAGCTGGCCTGATTTATTGTCACTTGAATCACCCACAACTCCACCCAGATGATTGCACCCCACATTGGTGCATGGGATCAGTCAAAGAGAATGCCCTCCAAGGTCATGGTTAGTGTTTTCTTGAAAGCTTTTCCATACCAATGTCCATCAATCTTGCAGCCACATACAATGTATGAATAAACCGAATGCTAATTTACCAGCTCCGCCGTGCATACCTTATAAAGTGATCGGCAAGCTTCCATCGGAACCACGTCGACTCCGAAAACTTGCTGATAATGGTTCTATCTGGATTTACAAGCCGGCGACTGGTCTCACAGCGAGAAATGTCGCTTCGCATTAATGCAACGATACCAGACTCTCGCTCGCTCTGCACCCTTGGCCATGACTTCCATGGACACGGCTCGATTACGCCAACCCACTTAGAAATCTATGCGCAAGAGAAGAAAAAAAGGAAAAGAGGGGAAAATAGAAAACGAATCTCAATTAATTTAATGAACGCACAATTGCATATTAATTCCACGACTCTCCACAACAAATCGTTGACAAATCAAACACTTGGAGCAGGGGGTGCACGTACATTCATCGGGAGAGTCGAGAGTCGAGAATCAAGAATCAAGAATCCAATTGCTAGTACTTGTAGCATTCCTCGTGGTGTGTTAAATAGTTTGACATTATTCCCGCGATATGCTGCGCCGGAGTACCAGAGCGGTGGCTGTCGCCACTCGCATTGGTCGTCGTCTGAAACTGCAAATGGGTGTTCTATGATTTAATTACATATATTATTAATTTGAGACCTTGGATGTTGCAAAACAAGGCGGATATCATGCCGGCCGCTCTGTTCGTCGCTCTTGTCGCAATGGTCGCTTTAGTCGCCCGCCCGCTCCCGACTCGAGTGCGGTCGTCTCACTGACGGCTTGTCCAGTTTATTAAAATCTTTGATTTATCTGTCTCTTTGAGTTCTGGACCCTGTTTGTCGATGCTATTAGATCATTTAACGCAGCGGTAGATGATCCGACATGACAGATGACTTTTAACTGATTCGTGATAGTTGCCGGGAACAGTGGTTTCAAGTTTAAAATATTAGATGCGATAGAAAGGTCAGTCTGCAGCATCTGACTTTCAGTTTCAAGTTTTTCTATTGTAGTCGCAGATGAATATTCTGAAATTGATATGGAAGAGCGTTTTACGACGTCAACAGAGAATGGTATTTTGAGGTTAGACTTATTTTGATGTCCTTTGCAACATTATAGACGCTGTGTTGTTATAGCACAAAAAACAAGGAACCGACGAGACTCACCAGAAGACACTGCAAGTGAAGTACGGAGCTGGAGGAAGACGAGAAACGAAAGAAAACTTTTACGGGAAAAGAGAAGGTTTCTTGCAGCCTCCCATCGATATGAGTGTAGGGACAAGCAGAAAATATAGCTATCTTTTAAAAAAAAGCAGAATATCTGGCAGGAGGTTTTAGAAAAGCATTTCAGACTGTTCGTAACTACGACTACGACGGCTAGAAAAAGTTGTAAGGAACAAAGAAATCCATTCTACAGCCGATGACGCAGTCTAAAGAAGTCGGCACATCTATCAAAAAGCTGAAGGACAGCAAGACCGTAGGCGCGGATGGCTTGCCAATAGATCTTTTCAAGGCTAGCGGCGATGACTTAGCAGAGTTTATGAACCAGTTCATATGGAAAATCTTGGGAGACGGAAGCATGCCCGTCGACTGAAATATCAGCTCATTGACAAAAAATGGCTTATACTGTGAAAACGTCTAAAGCCCGGTAAATCGACTATAGACTATAGGCCTTCAAATCATGGAAAAGACCAGGGAGTTTCAAATCGATACGCACTGCCTTTTCATTGATTTCAAAGCCGCATACGAGAGCATTAATCGTAAAGAAAGAAACCGTTCGGTCCTGTACTAGAATCTCCAAATCCCTTGAAACCTGCACCAAATTTCGGCAAAGGGACGCGCTACTGTGTGTCTTTTTGAATCTGGTAAGGCAAGTGTAAAAACCTTCATTAAATCGGTTCAGCTGCTGGTGCTAGCGCATGACCCGGTCTTAAAAACCAAACTGTATGCTCTCGATCAATAATCGATCAGTCGCTCAGAACTTGGAACAAAATCCTCAATCAACAGCTCCAATTTTGAGTTCGTTAAGGAGGTCATCTACCTCGAGGCAAACATGAACTTCACAAACGGCATTTTAGCGGAGATGCGGCGCCGAATGACTCTTGGCAACCGCAGCTACTTCGGTTTGACAAAATAATCTGAGTCAAACGTCTTCACCAGAAGGACCTTTTTCTTTTTTAAAAAGACGAACGGGTGATTTAATTCTTGGTGACTCCCAAAGAGAAATTCTGCGCCGGATATTTGGTCCTGTCTGAGGGAAATTTCATTGAAGGAGAAGACATAATCGTAAAACCTTTCAACTATACAAGGATGTGGTTGGAGTTCGGAAGGTAAAGACCTGTCGACTAAATTGCCTCGGTCACATTGAGGGCATAAACATCAATGCGCTGGCTATGAGTCTTCGAATTCGTTCCTGCTGGAGAGGAAAACTGAACCTTCGCTGTTAAGATCAAGTGCTCCGGCATGCATCGACTTTGAAATTGCAGGACAATACAACAGAGGACATCTACGATTGAGATGAGGCACGCAAGTAGAAGACCTCATCCAACTTAGTGCGCACAACTGGAGTTAGGAGCTGGCAAAACGTTTTGGTGCGTGTGTCACACTCTCGGCCACAGCAGCCATATTCTCATCCGTGCGCATCGTACGACGACGGGGTGATTGCCCATAAGTGTTGTCCACTAGCATACCAGTCTTACGAACTTTTTGCACAAACTTGCGTACGGCAGTCGCGGTGGATGCTTCATTTCGGCCAAAACTTCTTTTCAAAAAACCCCCTGTTTGGGCTACACAGCATTCACTTTGAAAAAAAAAGTTTCCAATATTTCCCAACGTTGATCAAGCATAAAGAGACTTATTTCGTTCCGCCGAGGTATTATACTGATTTTCTGATTTCGAGCGGGAAGCAGCTGTCAGTGTCAAAATAACATATGATTTAAAAGAAATCCATTAGATGGCCCACCCTATAAAAAGATAAACTGGGCAAGTGCGAGTTGTACTCGCACGGGGAAGGTTCCGTCGCATAATATTGATGGATGATTTCTGAATATCAAATATATATATCTCTACCCAAGTTTATCCAACACAGAAAATCCCTTCCATCATACACATACCCAATCACTGCTCATGCCTGCGGTGTGTGTGTGTTCATTTCTGTTGGGCATTTAGGGGTGAGATCGAAAAGATAACGCTCATCAACGAATAGAGTGGCCGAACACAGCATGAAATTATGTGTGAAAATGAAAATTGTTATCATTTTAAATCTTAGATATCTCAAAATTTCAACATAAATCGATATTTTGAAATTTATCATTTCTTAATGCTTACATTGATGTCTTCAAAACTGCGTTTTCAGATCTTCAAAATTCGCATATCGATGATTGACCGTTTTTGGCCAATATCTCCAACACCATTAGGGCCGAAATGGTTTTAAATGAAAGTACTCAATGAAGCCAAGTTTTTGTGATTTTTTCAGATTTTTAAACACTTAGTGGTTTAGAAATGGCAGGGGGGGACGCATTTAAAAAAACTTTGGAGCTCCATATTTTCCAAACGGTATTTTGGATAAAAAAGTGTTGAAAGAAACCTCCACCTCATTTCGAAAGATCTGTCGATTGATATATATTTCGATGGTGTGCGACAATTTTGCAAAATTAATGTCAACTTCACCTGTACTGGAGCCACCCCCAAATGGCCCCACTTTTTAAAATCGCTGCATAGGCAATGACATCTGGGTCTGAAGTACCTAATTCCAAAATTTCATGCCGATATCTTCATAAACTTCGGAGATAAAAAAGTGTGACAGACACGACAGACGGACGGACACACCGAAATTATAAAGGTTCCGTTTTTGTAGACGGAACCTTAATAAACGACATACAGCTTTGGCCAAATGTGTTATTAACATTCATTATATCTTCAAGAAGCAAACAAAATTAATGAATTGAGAGGAAAAAATAAAACTCGTATACAACCTCAGATAGTGTCGCCGAAAACCATAAAATTCAAACTAATTACCTCCGATAAATGACTTGGCAGCGAAGGCAGAAGATAAGGGTGTCTAATACATTTGACCATGGCTGTATTTTGACCGCTGTTTTGTAGCAAGTTAAAGTTTAAGTAAAGTTAAGGTTAAAGTTTGTTCCTGTTAAACTAAATTAGTTTGTATTTCTGGGACAATTGCAATGCATTTAAAAGCCCCATAGATGTTCCTTGCACAGGTCTTAACTGTGACTTGGGTCCGTCTTCTTTATACAACAGGGCTTTCAAAGAACTCTTAGGAATAGCATTGCGGATGGCAGCAAAACAGGAATAAATTCCATCTGAGATCGTGGAGCTAGCATCCCTAGAGCATCAAACCAGACATGGGAAGACTGTCATTCATTCATTCATGCAAACATTTTACAAATCTTCTAGTTCTGCGATACTGTGCACATCGAAAAGTTATCAATAATTCAACTGGCATACTCCTTAATCATGAATTAAATGAATGACATACCGTTGGACACTTAAACGTTTCCAAGTATCTATCATCCCAGTCCAAAAAACAATTCAAATTGAACATTTGTAACCCACCTGATTAGTTGCACTCATCAGATATTGCTTTTTCGCAGTTCGTGCTAATGCGCTCATAAAACTCGAGTCGGAATTGGCGCCAACTTGAACAGCTTAGAAAATGTGTGAAAAAATGAATCCATCAAACATCGACAGGTGGGAGATGTGTTGTTCGAGCCATAAATTAGGATCGGAAGCACTGTAGTTGACCTTTCCAATTGCCCATCAAATTCGACTCAAATCTTCACTGTTTTCTGATGGTTTTAGTACAATCGGAGTACATTCGAAAAAACACGGTTGTTGTGAACTTGAGTAGACAAAGTAGTCGCAATTGAAAGTGATCTCCTGTCTCAATGAAGACGCACACATTTCTGAAGACTTCATATTTCAATATACCTGCCCTGAGATTGTAGTCCACCACCAATTTCCCGCTGGTGCCACCCAGAATTACGTTCGTGGTTGCGTATGACACACCGCATGATGCTCAAACAGCAATCTTAGCGCCTTTCGTTTTCAGCTGTTTGCCCCCGGAGCTGCACGCAGTCGTCAAAAATTATTACTCTCCGCCGAGGTCCAGAAAAATGATCCTTCTTCATTGTTGAAGGTCATTAAGGACAAACGCTGTTTGTTTATCATAAAACCTGTCATCCACGGGATGTTTTTCGGCAGAAAACCGGACGGGATATGAGAATAAAATCCTGCCTGGCGGGAGGTCTAATAATTCTGTGTTCCGATGAACTGAATACTTTTGTTTTCGAAAAAAGGATATTTGCACACAGAACCATAATGTGAGGTGAAATATGAAAAGCGATAACCTCCTGCATCTGCATAATTTATTGTAATCCTTTCAAGAGTCCATGCACACAATCACAGGACACCACAGACGCAGTATCCTTTGTGCAATTTCATGGTTCTCACTGCGGAATTCGGGTCCTGACTGCTGCTCAGTAGATGCCTTACGCATCTCTCTGAATTTCTCGAAGGTGCGCACACATTCTCTACACCGGCGGAACACGCCATTTAATCAGATCGAAACATTTTTACGTGCTACGTGAGGCAATTTGGGGAGTTTTCTGGCACAAAAACCTCTCTAATTCCTTATAGAGCACGCGATCGGGGCATTCTTTGAATTTCGCTGCTGCTGGCCACGAGGATCGATTTAATTTTAGGTTTTTCTTCTAACCTCCTCCAGTTGAGTCGAGAAAAAAGTATAGAAAAAGACTAAACCTGTCAAGCCATTGTCCAGAGACGCATAATGTCAATGCTGCGATGATTTTTTGGCCATCCATCGTTGCTCTTGTCGTCATCATGATTTTTTCGGCAAATCACGCTCACTGAAGGATATCTGAAGGCAGTCGCCTGATCGCTGAGTCTATGGCACACGTTAATGCCGCCCGCGTTTCCTCGTTTTCTCTTCTTTTTTGTGTTATGTTGGTTTTGGTGGACTTTTTTGTCCTCTGCCGGATTATTGATGTGTCGCGGTTTATGGTGCATTGTTGGTTTTGTATCGATGGGAACAATGATATGAAGGAATGCGAAACTGGTAGATACATAGTCGCTCTGATTGAATTTGGCATCTCGTGAGGATCAGTGGACGCTCTGGTGCGTTTGATCTTTTGATTGGCATGCATGGCGACAGACAGGATTCGATTGAAGTTGCTCCCTTATGGATTGGTTTTTCGTATTGGAATGCAGTGGCATTCTTAAATGATCAAATTTGTAGACTAGACTTACAGTCCTCTCGCAAGACTCAGCTGAATGTCACTATTCCATATACACCTGTATCTTACGTTCCGCTTATGTACGGTCGCGATGCACATACATACGTTTGTATATTTGCAAGTTCCTCCGCAACCTTGGGGCTTTCTGCAACCGCTTGTTCACTATGAACTCTCCAAACGAAAATACGTGTTGGACGAAATTATACCTTCTTCTTCGGATGATGCTATCGTCTGGGTGGTCTCAAGCCTAACTTCTCCAGCAACCACTCGTGCTGTTTTTTATTTATTTAATTTTATGCCGAATTCGAGCAGCAGGCTATTAGAAATTGTGCGGTCTGAGCCTCGTTAGTGAGTGGAGAGTGGTGGTGCGGTAAAACTTCCGCGTCAGATTCGATGCATTTTACCCACTTCACCAGGGAGGGCAGTTAAACAATTTAATATTTTCGGCTGAGGCTGAAGTGTCGGCTTTCCTATCCAGCGAACTGTGTGAGCGTCTAAAGCTTTTCCGGACCGCACTAATCTACACGTACCAGGGGGGCTTCCGGCCCTGCAAATCGACTCTAGACCGAATTTGTACACTCCGTCAAATCCTGAAAAAGACCAGCCAGCTTTAAATCGATACGCACCATCCCTTCATCGATTTCAAAGGCCGCATACGACATCATACATTAGAAGGAACTGTTAAACGTGATGACCGAATTTGGGATCCAGGAAAAAATGGTGTTGCGCCACGTTAAATAGTACGCAATGCAGCGTGCAGTTCGGCTTTCGATCCGTTTGAAACTTGCAGCGGCAAGGTGATGCGCTGTCGTGTGATTTCTACAAACAGGCATGCAGGTGGCACGTGTAGGTTAGGTTAGGTTAGGGGGCTGCTAGTGAATTCACCAGCACACTTAGACCATGTTGGTCCACTCTGATACCCACAGTCAGACTACTACCACTGATCGACCGCTCCAGTGATAGTGCCGTTAATTTGATCCCAACGGCAAATGGCGAGTGGACCATATTTGAAAAACCAGATAAAAGCGTATTAACTTTGCTTTCACTGGGATTCGAACCTGGGACCACTCTAACTTAGGGCAGGCACTTAACCAACTACGCCATCCAGTCGTATACTGGTTTACTATTGGGTGATCGTCATGTCATAATGTGGTGATCTTTGGTTTATAGATTAGTTGATGACAACTACACCATCTAGTCGTCGGCAGGTGTAAAAACGGAAGGAACTATCTTCTACAATTCGGATCATCTGCTGGGTTACGCAGACGACATCGACAATGGTGTGCGTTCCCAGCGAGCCGTTGTAGAAGCATTCACTGTGATTGAAGACAAGGCAAAAGAAGCTCATCTTGGAGTAAATGAGGAGAAAACAAAGTGCATGATGTCAAGTAAAAATGATCCGTCGCCCATCACCTAGGATAAAATGTCACAATCGGCAGCTGCAATTTTGAGGAAGTTAAGAAGTTTGTCCATTTCGGGATAAACGTGAACTCCACAAACGACATCTTGGTGAAGATCGGACATAGAATCGCCCTTGGCAACCGCTGCAAATTCGATTTGTCGAAACAACTTGGTTCAAATAACCAAGAACATTACTTGATTCGAAGGATAAAAATCATTCTCTATACTAAACCCTAACACTAACAGTCTAGCTATATGGAGCCGAAAGTTGCACGCTAAGCAGGACCGCAGAGCTGTTTCTTGGTGAAAGTTCTGCATCGGATATTTGGTCCTGTCTGCGAGGAAGGCGAATGGAGGAGGAGGTATAACCGCGAACTCCACGAATGTACAAGGATGTGGACATAGTCCGGTAGGCAAAAATTCGTAGACAAAACTGGCTTGGTCACATCGAGCGATTGAACACAAACATGGTACTCCAGCCAAGAGGGTCTTCGAATTCGAGACTCCTGGTTCGATTTGGAGAGGTAGACTGAATTTTCGATAAAAAATGACTGGAAGCAGCATGCCCGCGGCGGCAAATGCTCACTCTTAGATTCCTTAGGGTAAGTAAGTACAGGGTGGGGCATCTAGTTTTTTTTTTAAATTATAGGTTATTTTGACAATGACAACTGTTTCCCGCTCTAAATCTTGACAGATTATTTCCAAAGTGAGTGCTGTGTAGCCCAAACAGGGGGCACAGATGAGAATGTGGCTGATGTGGCCGAGAATGTCAGACTTAATTCACGAACATCAACTCGCCATCGATCTCAACAGTTCAACAATTCACGCACTAGCCTGAGGAGGGATATAATTCTGCACAAAGATCTCGTATTATTCGCTTACAAGGTCCAATTGACTGGACTCAGCAATTGAAGGCGCTCAACCATCCGTTTCGTTATCGCTTCGCTGTGAGTGCCTTAGAGCAGCTTGAATTGGACAACGATTTTGGGCGAAAAATCATCTTTTCTGACGACGGGCATTTATATATCTCACATTTTTATCTCTTACCAATGGGTAAAGTTAACCAGCCACGGTTATAAAGCCCGAACCGAATCCTGCAAGGACGATCAAGGGAACATCGTAGTAGAGTCACAGTCGATGCTGAGGATATGAAAGAACCACTTCTGCAGACTGTATAACGGCGATGAATAACCGAATTCCGCTGTCAGGCAGATTGAACCATTCAACCCGAATGAAAGGGACGACGTAGATCAACAATTCCGTCCCCCCGACCTGGATGAAGTGAAGATAGCTATATCTAAACTAAAGTCCAACAAAGCTGCTGGAGCTGACGGCCTAGCGGCTGAGCTTTTCAAAGCAGCAGGCGATGACTTGGTAAGGAGCATGCACCAACTCATCTGTAAAATATGGTCGGAAGAAAGCATGCCCGTTGAATGGAACCTCAGCATTGTTTGCCCGATCCACAAAAAAGGAGACCCTCAAAAATGGGCCAACAATAGAGGAATCAGTCTTCTGAACATTGCATACAAGATCTTATCTGCCGTGTTGTGTGAACGCCTAAAGCCATTCGTCAATAATTTGGTCGGCCCATACCAGTGTGGCTTTAGGCTAGGAAAATCCACCATCGACCAAATATTCACTGCGGCAGATCTTGGAACAGCAAATCGATACCCACCACCTTTTCATCGATTTTAAGGCCGCGTATGACAGCATCTATAGAGACGAGCTATACAGAGCAATGTCTAGTTTTGGCATCCCTACCAAACTCGTCCGTTTGAGTAGGATGACGATGGAGAATGCACACTGCTCCATCAAGGTCGGCAAAGATCTAACCGAGACCTTTGATGTAAAAAAAGGATTCAGACAAGGCGACGCGCTGTCATGCGACTTCTTCAACATCATACTTGAAAGAATTGTGCAAAACTCGCACGCCAACACCAGAGGCACAATCTTTCAGAAGTCCGTCCAACTACTCGCATATGCCGACGATATTGACACAATCGAAAGAACACAGCGTGATGTCAATGGCACGCGAAGATGGGTTTAACGGTAAATGAGGGCAAGACCAAGTATATGCTGTCAACCAGAAAGGACACCCAACACCGACGTCTCGGACAGAACGTAACAGCAGACAGATATAACTTTGAGGTAGTCAAGGACTTTGTCTACCTAGGTACCGCTATTAATTCAGATATGTATGACACCAGCGCTGAAATCAAACGAAGAATAACTCTTGCTAATAGCTGCTTCTTTGAGCTAAGAAAGCAATTGATAAACAAAGCCCTCTCTCGAACAACCAAGGTAACCCTGTGCAAGACCCTAATCGTCCCAGTCCTGCTATATGGCGCAGAAGCATGGACTTTGTCAAAAGCGGATGAGGTTGCTCTTGGATGCTTTGAGAGGAAAACTCTTCGGGTGATTTTTGGTCCCGTCTGCATAGAGGGTGAGTGGAGGAGAAGATATAACAACGAATTGTACATTAATGTAGCCTTATTTACTTACTTAAGTTGGCGCTACAGTCCGAGGTGGACCTAGGCCTCACTCAACATGCCTCTCCTGCCAGCACGATCTTTTGCCAGCAGTCTCCAGTTTTGCACCCCAAGTCGACCGAGGTCCCCCTTGACTTGTGTGCGCCACCTTGTACGTGGACGTCCTCTGTTGCGTTGTCCCACAGGCTCAGAGTCGATGTCTCTTTATTTTTGTTCTTACTAATAAAGCCATAATACATGGCAAATGAAAAAGAAACATATATTTGGCCCTCCCTGTACATGTATGACTGTTGTCGTTCACCCTCCAATGAATGTTGCGGTTTCCATGGTAAGCAGCCACCAACAAATACTCTCGTTCTACCATCTACCACAAGAGGCACCAACCTAGGTTCTGTAATGGGTTTTGGTATGTTTTAGAAGTGAATTATGTAAATTAAGGTTTTTTTTCTGTTTTCTTTCGAATTAAATCAAGGAAGAGCGCGCAAAATTTGTCCTTTGGTCCTGTTTGTCACTTACTTCGATTCGATTCATTTCCGCACCTAACATTGACTCTGAGTCCCGTTTCATTACAGTCAGGCTGTGTCCATGCTGAACTCTTCACAATAAACTAAAGCATCCTTGGCGCTCTTGGTTACATCTCCCTTAATCTCTCTTGTCCGGCGTGCAATATAATATAATAATAATGGCAGCGCTACAGTCTGAGGTGGACCTTGGCCTAGTTTCTCAGCAACCACTCGTGTTGTGCGTGCTATTGTTCTCTCACGAGTTAATGGGACCTACTGTTTAATGCCGACTCCGAACGGCGAGATTGAGAAGCTTTTTCTAGACAGTTATACTCTGTGAGCATTGTCAGTGACTCGAAAGAGAGTTTTTTCGGAAATCGAACCGAGAACATCGAGCGTAGGAGTCGACGCACCTTCCCACTAGCGCCACGATGACCCTGCGTGCGATCTGCCAATCGAAAATCTGCCGAGAAATATCAGGCACGAAGTGCACTGAGTTCTACTACGTACCAAGGCAAGAGGCATACAAGTCGTTCAAAGTTCGAGCGGTTCAATAGAAAGTAAAAGTGTTCAGCAAGTCCACAGGGAAACCTTCAATGGAGAGTCCATCGTGGAAGTTGCTGAATGATTTTTAACAAAATTCAGGCGAGGAATTCGTGCGAATGGTCGTCTTTGATAACCGCTGCAGAGGGTTCCTGGAAATCAACGTTCTTGCCAAAGATAACAACGGAGAGAATTTGCCGTAGAAAACAATCGAATCTAAGACACAAATATCTTTCAGTCCCTGGAAGCAGCCGTTCAAGAAAAGTATAGTATTGAGGGGCAACTATTGTTGGTAGAGGGCTAGATCTTCTCCAGACTGTTCGAATTTGTAACTACCTGGTGAAGGCGTCAGGTCATGGATTTATTCGGCCGCGGGAGCAGTCAAAACCTTTTTCATAAGACACTTATCAAGTTCGATAAGCTATCTTCCGGGAGGTGATCTCTAAATAGCCTTCAAGTGTCAGAACTGAACTTATTTCATTCAGATGTCACGTCCAAAGACGTCAAAACAGGGTTTCCCCACTGACATCGAAAGAACTTTGAACTCCCCGTCAAATAATATGACGAAGCATGACGCACACAACTCACTCGCCACTTAGTCGCCACCAGGAAACCAAGAATAAACAACAAGGGATATTAAAATACGATTAATAAACGGCCGATCTGACACCGTTCGACTGTGGCCGGGCATCGCATCAGCCGTCTACATCGGCCGGCCGGCGATTCCGATTGCGATTCCAATTCAGAGGTCCGGCCAGGTCTGATGCTAAATTTAAATTCCACTTCCAGCGAATGTATAAAAATAAACAACTGCGACCAAGGTGTAAGCAGAGCCCAACGGGTTGTTGAGAAAGTGATAAATTTAAAAGTCAATCCGTCTGCTGCGCATGCTCGCTTCAGATACAAACATGCGCCGCTCCGTCCCAAGCTGCTGTCGTTTCGGCGGATAGGTGGCCACTAAGACGACCAACTGCTTAGAGAGCCACCCGCTCGCCCGAGGAATGAAGAGCACCGTCGACGGTCGACGTCGCGGTCGGTATGAACCGTATCGACTGCCGCCAGAGCAGTGTATTGACGCGATGATTACCCGGGTAATTAATCCAAATGAATTTATTAATTGCTAATTGTGTTGTAAATGACTGCAGCGCCTCGTGGGGTCTGACCGAGAGTGAAAGTGGCGAGCGCACCTCGCGGGGGTGGTCAATGGAAGCAGTGGGTCTAGGCGGGGTAGGTAATGGAATACCAAGCTGAGACAAGATAGATACGGTGACCGTGTTCATAAACCTCCCAGCAAATGTCACAGGCGACTGCTGGGCAGGTTGGATACTTTGTTGCAAATGTGACACACTCGGTTCTGTCGGAGAATTCCGCCACCTGACCGTAGTTGAAAGGCTTAGTTTGTGTGGCTTGGTCGGCTGCAGTTTGTCGGAAGACCTCGTCTTCCTCTTCTATCGGGGAATATAAATCAAACAAACGCCTTGAGACGTAAACACAACTTAATGACTCTGCATAACCGGCTTCGGTATGACGTTTGAATTTCCAATTTGGGCACAATGAGCACGGGGTGCTTGTGAAGTATTGACATGAACCAATGTTGGGACATCTGTCGGTGGATAGTGACAGGCGTATTTCTATTACCACTAATCATGTGCACAAACCTTCTGAACCAAGTACACAAAATATTTCGACCAAATGGTGCTTGGTATAATTCCGATTTCAATGGAATTGGTTGTGAACTAGGAAGATTTATGGATGATGCAGCCGACGACGGTGAAAATCGTTACTAACACGCATATTGGCTATGCCAAGGGCTGTCTCCGTGGATTTTTACGATCGTCGTTACCCGCAAAGATTGCAGGGCTATCTTTTATTTACAGGGGTGAAGTTGGAAAGAACGGCGGTGCCACTCGATTCAGGTGAACGACTGTCATTTTTGCTCTGCTGCTAGCGCTCCATTGTAACCGGTAGATCACGTCATTAATTCGTTTAATAACCCCGTATGGTCTTTCAAGATGTGTCTGCAGCTTGGGTGACAGTCCCTTCTTTCGTTGTGGACTGCGAAGCAATACCAATTGTCCCTCTTCAAAGCCTCCAGAATTTGCTTTGATGTCGTACGGCGCTTCATCTTATGACTTTTTAGCCGGGTACGCCTCCTTATATCGCGATGAACCTGGTCCAAATGTTCCTTTAGAGATGATGGCTCCTCTTCAAATGTCGATATACCGAACCTCAGGTCTGCTGGAAACCTTAAATCCGATCCAAATATCGCTTTTGCAGGCGACGTCGATGTCGTGTCGTGTACAACGGATCGGTAGGCCATAAGGAATACTGATATTTGTTCGTCCCAGTCTCGTTGACCGACCACTTTCCTCAAATTCTCTTCAAGCGTCCGGTCCTTTCCCATCACGATGATGTCATCGAGGTATACCAAGGAGGTCTTCCAGCCGAAGCCTCTGAGTACATACTCGATTAGCCGCTCGAATGTTGTTGGAGCGTTGCGCGCTCCAAATGGCTTTACAAGAAATTGCCAAAAGCCGTCTCCGGTACTAAGAGCTGTCTTTCCTCGGTCATTTTTATCGATTTCGACTTGCCAGTAGCCACTTTGGAGGTCCAATGTGAAGACCCACTTCGATTCTGACAACGTGTCCAGGGTTTCGTCTATTCTTGGCAGGGGTCTGTCTTTTTTTGTTACCTCACTCAGCTTCCTGTAGTCCACACAGAAGCGTGTGCTGCCATCCTTCTTCTTTACTAATACCCCTGTCATGGAGCTCGACTTGTCGATGACTCAATAACGTTGTACCGTTGCATCTCCTCCATTAGCTTAGTAACCTCCTTCCTCTTGGCAATGGGCACTCTTATCGGCGTTTGTCGGATCGGCCTTGCATCTCCGGTGTCGATTCGATGCTTGACTATGCTCGTTCTGTCCTCATTTTTCGAACTTGACGCAAATATAGAGTTATACTTTGTCAGCAGCTCTTTCACCTTTTGCGTCTGTTGCAATGTTAAGCCTTTCTTACATTCGGCAATGAATGTACTCACGTTATTGTCCGATGTTGGCTTCACTTCTTATTCCGGCTGGGACTCGCAGTTCTCTACCGCCGCTACATCTTGAACAATTTCCGATTATTTGGCCCTTCCTGATCGTCTGCGTTTGTTTTTCCGGGTTGAGCACTCTGACTGGTAACAACTTTCCTTTGCTGGCTTGAATGAGGGTTTTTCCGATGACTAAATTTTTGTCTGGTGTTTTGTCTCCAGATTTGTCATTGTGGCTCCTATGAGCTCCAATGTTGAATCAGCGTACGACAGATGTGCCAATCGCTCAACTTCTGCTGCGAATTCTTGAAGCGACTCACCATTACGTTGATTTTGGCTCTTCAAATCCATCTTGAAAACTTACTTGCGGTGTTCGCTTCCATACTTGCACTGTATAGAGCTCATTATTGATTCGTAGTCCGTCTGGAGCATACCCTTTAGAGATACAACGAGTGACGCCGCATTGTCTTCTTCATTAAGATGTGCTCTGGCTACAGATGGTTCGAACTGCTGCCTGAAGATGTTGAAGGCTGTAGTTTTTCGATGACACTCTGTTGACCACTGGTTCCCTCACCTTAAGAGCATATATGTCCTTCTCAATCCGCTGCACCTTCTCATTGACCGATGTTTCTAGACCGATGTCCACACTAGGCTCAGAACTTTGTTTTGAGGTAGCGATTACACTACCCTATCACAGATGGCTGGCTTCTATTGGATCTAATCATGTTTGTTTACACTAGATGGCGCTGTCGGCGTTAGGGGGGTATTTTCGCCACAATACGAGGGGCAGAGGTAGTGAAGAGTAACCTCTCGTTTCTCTTCATCGCCACAGCCTTTACAAATGTAGTCGTTGGTGAGTCCCATTTTCATGGCGTGGTTCCTAAGACGAATATGACCATTGAGAGCTACAACTACCATCGTTAGCAACTCTTTGTCGCACTGAAGGATTTTGTCGGTTTTTGCTCGGTCGTAACTGGGCCATAATGCGTTACTAGTCTCGCAAGAAGACAGGGCATGTCATTTACTGTTTGCCATTTCAAGAATCTTATTATTCAGCTTTTTCCTCAGCTCAGAGAGGGCGGGTTGATCCCATGAATTACTTGTGACAGGTCGGTCACTGACTCTCATCAGCTATCTCACTGCCGGGTGGATGGTGCAGTTGGTTACGTTCCTGCCCTAAGTTAAAAGGATCCCAGGTTCGAATCCCAGTGAAAGCAACGCTAATACGCTTTTATGCGGTTTTTCCAATCCGGTCCAGTCAACATTTGCCTTTGGGATAAAATTAACGGCTCTATCACTGGAGCGGTCGATCAGCGATAGCAGTCTGACTGTGGGTATCACAATGGACCAACATGGTCAGCCCCCTAACCTAACCTAATCCGGTCTCTTTTGCTGCTAATGGCGTAGACCTTGAGCACTATTTCCTTTCATCTTCCTAGCCTCTTCCTTTCTTCGCTTTCCTATCATTTTAGAACTCCGTCCAAGGTCTGGTCAGTGATTTGGTAACGTTTTCTTGCAACAATAAGCACCACAAAGCGTGCCGCCCTCTATCTCCTCGAGATGGAATCGCAATCGCCTAGCTTATGCAACAAATGCAAATACGATGGTGAATTCGATAAGAGTCCAATTAAAATGGCGTACGACGGGCTTTAAAAGAAAACTAAGCACTCATTTGCGCGTAAAAATAATTTATTAACTCTATTTCATTCGACATTATCTCTAAGATTTTTGGAATCAAGTTGTATTCAACAGATCTCTTCATAAATAAATAAATAAATACCTACGTCAAGGTTTCGTCAGTGAAAAGCTTTCAAGCCGAAGCTTTGGCTACGTGCAAGTGTCAAAAGATTCAAATTGGGAGAAAGGAGAAAGGAAATCGGAGAGAGGAGAGAGAATAAATAATGAGTCATTGGTCATATCTCTATCATAAGGTCACTTCGCATCTAGATATCCCCGCTTACGATGAGCTGTAGCTCGACGACGATGAGGTGCCGCTTGTTGATGAGCTGCTAGTTGAGCCAAGCGATGAGCTGTAGGAAGAGCTGCTTGGGTAGTATGAGCTGTAGGCCAGGTTGTGAGATGAACCGGAACCGGTTGAGTCCCAACGAGCGTATGGACCTCCACTCATTGGCTCCCAGCTAGCTGGGTCGTAGGACGAGGCAGTTGTGCTGGAGATTGGAGCACCGTAGGCGGTCATTGGCTCTGGTGGTGGTATTGGCATCATTGGCATCATGTTCATCTTCATACCTCCCAATTTCTTGATTAAGTTGTAGATAACGAATCCAAGAACCAATTTGATGGCGATCTTTGACAAGATCAAAGCCTTGGTCGCCTTTAGGCCAATCAGCACGACAATGATTGGCATCAGCAGCTTCATTTTCAACTTCAGGAGGAGAAGAACTGGCAACAGGAGCTTCTTCTTCAACAGGAGTCCACGAGCTAAACAAAAGAAATTCATCAGAACCATCATCAGAGAATCAAGTCCCGCCTCACAAACCATTGTCAGCTGGCAACTCCAAGTCGAATCCACGGTCAGCACGGTACGTCACAACGGAGTTATCGAAGAAAGTCTGGGGCAACCGCAGACGGAATTCGTTGGTGGTCAGGATCCTGCCCAGTCGGCTCACGATCACATGCTCGATGTTCTCCTCTGAGAAGGAGCGGGCCTGTTCCTGGTCAACTCCGGCAATGGTATCCAAAAATGTGAGCACTTTCTCTTTCATGCAGTGCATGGCGTCGGCGTGGAAGCAGTTCGCCATAATGTTGGAGAGCAGCTCCTCGCTGGAACGGATCCTTGGTTCCACCCCGTACACTGTGTTGTCAATGGCGGCGGCATTGGCAAACGCTAACAAACAACCGATCCCAACGAAACAGGACAAACGGAACGCCATCGTGAATGAAATCCGAAAACAGTATAATTTGACAAGACTCGACTAGACCGCGCGCACTTTCAGTTAGCCGCTGAGCGTGGATAATGTGTGAATGATAATCAATGGTTGGGGAGGTCTTGATTTTATACTGCCGCTCCCAAAATACTCCGCGTTATGCTGTTACACCGAATTTCAGCCACCAGCAGTGCCTCTTCTCCACGTTTGCTATCGCCGCAGCCATTGTCACGGCGATGGCCAAAAAGCAAAACACCCTCCACCATCTGAGCCGTAAGCTCTTAATCAATCAAGCCTGCACTGTGGCACGCGCAATGCGAGATCGCGTACTTTTTCGTCGTCGCCTTCGTTGTCCACTGAGCACCGGAGAGCGAGCTATACACCAGCCATCGTCGTCTCTGCCAGAGCCCAGCTAATCAGTATGCTACTCCGACACATCGAACCTGGCCGCTGTGCACCGAAGCTCACCCAATTGCAAGACACCGCAAATGTAATCGGTTTCCCTTCAGTTGGGCCTAAGAGTATGTGCACGCACTCTGGGCCTGCCTTATGCGGAGTCCCCACCAAGACGTCGTCCGTACAAAAGCGCTGTCGAATTTTTACTTCACATCCGTTACGATTTCGCTGGCCCTGCTATGGGAGCTCCACATACTGTGCGCCACTCATAAGCGGTACGGATGAATTTTTGATTTCATTTTTCAACGCGCCCCATGGCATTCTTTTCCGATCGCCAGTCGGTTATTTGAACTCGATTGGGGCGACTTCGAGTCCAAAGGGTGTACTTCTAAGGCAAACACGGTCATTGGGTTGCCGCTGACCAAGTACGAAAAGTGCAAGTGAATTTCTCTGCTGGCTTGGAATTTTTATGAGTGAATTTGTGTTGTGGGCTGGCTGCTCACGTAATTGTGCCAGGAATTTAGAACTGGTGGGTGGAAAGTGCGGCGGCGCTGACATTTCCGTGTTACATCACACGCGCTGGCGACGGTGTCTTATCAGGTTTTCTTGGGTAATAGATCGGAAATTTGTTTTGAAGTGACCAAAGTTTAATGGATTTCGAATTGAGTTGGGCTGAAATGCCGGTCGAAAAGTGTCGCACATCCTCCTGCCTCTCTTTTTCATTATTTCGGCGTGGTATTATTTCTTATTTGTTAAAAAGTGTCGTGTTATTCTGGATTAACTTTGTTAACAATTAAAACTGTGCAGCCATCTGTCTCCCTTAAACCTCCTCGGGACACTATGACAAGCACTGTCATTGACTAAATATTCTTGTCTCCCATTTGCCTACCTTGCCCTGCAATTGCCTGATCTGTTGGCACTGAATCAGGCCATCATTGTTAAAGTTACATTTTTATTGTGTCTTTGCTCTGGCAGTATCCGGTTCTCTGTATCAAATCTTTTAAGCGTTCGATCCGACTTAATCTTAATTTTATCTTGTAGGCCTTTAATTCGTTTCTCCGCTTATGCGACCATTTTTTTTTCGCTGTCTCATTAACGTATACGTTGTTTAGATATCGATTGATGGATATTGTTATCCGTTTGATTATCTTTAAAGATTGTGCACTTCTGGTTAGAAAACTTCGTAGGGGCTTCATCTCATATAATTCAAGCTGAGCCGTTTTATTGCACGACTTTAAGAAATCCGAATGAAAATAAAACTCTGTCGTACCAAATACACCCCGTGAGATAAATGTATAGCCACACAAAAATTGTTGCTTATAGTCGAGAAAGGTAAGACCGCGGTTTAATAATTTGGGGTTGAAAGTGATATTTCTCAAGAAACCCTTTAGAGGATTGGATAGAAAATCTCATCACTTTACTAATTTAACCAAATTTATAGTTTTATTTACATTGGGGTGGTTTTTGATGAAATTTTGTTAACTTTTTTGGTATTGTCACTTATAATTCTCTGCACTTTTATTTAAAAATAATTTTCCCGGTATGCACTCTAACGTTATAAACATAATTTGTGAGGGTGACTATTTAGTTGTGAAACTGGGTGTAATTTGCCTAGACTACACAAATATAAAGCTCGTCATAAAGCACGCATCCCTCATATGTCAATGGTGAACGTACGTCTGAAAAATTGCTTTACACAATAATTTCTTTAGACAGACATTAAAGTCCACGTTTCTAATTTCTCCTCTCTGTTTCAATTATCAAATTTAAGTAATTTCATTGGGAATATCTAAAAGCCCTGAAGCTTAACGAAGCCAGACATTATCACATTAGGGTCACCCCAAAAATGCACGAAAGAGATAATTGAACACACCCTTTCGTCGTATCCATGAACTTGCGTTTGAATTTCTTTGATACAGCGCTAAATTTTTTCCTTCAATATGTGGGTTATCCTAGGCGTGTGGGCATAAATCTTTTACTTCAAAAAATCCCTAAATTTCGGCAGACATATCGCTAATGCTTTGACGAAAGCCAGGAAGGCCTTTGCTGCGGCAAGAGGGTTGTTTTATAGCAGCCAACTTGATACCAGGGTGCTACATGGCCCTCATCCGGTCAGTCATGGTGTACGGTTGTCCAGTGTGGTTCACTGGCTTCAATGAGTACTTTCATATAAAACAATTTCAAGCATTCTGGCCCATAAACAGCCTTGCCCAAATGTATTAGGCAAATCAGTTATCGGACGTAATTAGTTTGCATTTTATGGCTTTCGGCGACTCTATTTGAGATTGTAAACGATTTTTATTTTTTCCTCTCATTTCATTCATTTTTTACTTTTTAAAGATATAACGAATCTTAAAAGGTGCCTAATACATTTGGCCAAGGCTGTAGTTTTGGAGATATTGGCCAAAAACGCTAAATCATCGACATGTGACCTTCTAGGTCCGATTAGAAGTCTGACACTCAGGCGCTGGACGGCCTTCTGCGTATTTTCACAAATGAATCCAAGACGGACGAAGGGGTAGGATTAGGTGTCCACTCCAAGGATTTCAATTTTAGCATATCCCTCCACCTTCCAGAACATTGTAGCGTATTCTAGGCTGAGACGATAGCAATAAAAGAAGCCCTGTCTTGGCTCAAGAACAACGTGATATCCAAGAAGGACATCACCATCTGTTGAGACAGCCAGGCAGCAATTAAAGCCTTGAACTCGGTCACTTTCCTCTCTAAGACCTTCCTAAATTGCCGTCTATCTCTTAACGAGATGGCTGAGCATTTTAATATTCACTTCATGTGGGTGCCGGGACGCAGTGACATTCTAGGGAGTTGTGAGGCCGATGATCTCGCCAGGCGTTGAACGGTCTCCACCCATGCCATTCGCTAAACTTCTTTTAAAAACACAAACCTAAGATGGTCAGATGGCTTATCACAAAACAAATTTGGCCTATACTTGATTTAAAACGTTCACTCTATCTCATTAGAATGTACAGGTCATCTCTAAGGACATTGGCCATTGGCACTCCCTCACAACGATTTCTGTAGAAGCTGCAGAGACGAAGAAGAAGAGGAAAGCATCCTCTGCACCTGTAGCGCCCTATCCTTCTGCAGGAAGAAACACCTTGGAGCCTACTTCTTCAACGACTTGAGCGAATTGCACAATGTCGGTATCTATTTGGATAGGTGACATCCAATCCGCGTGGTATCACAATGGGCCTAAGTTGGCTTAAGTGTGACTGCTATCTGCAGTGAGCCACCTAACCTAACCTAACCTTCCCCGTGCGAGTACAATTCGCATTTGCCCAGTTTATTTCCACGTTTCCTTTGCTCGTAAAAATAAACTGGGCAAGTGCGAGTTGTACTCGCAAGGGGAAGGTTTCGTCCCATAATATTGATGGATGAATTCTGAATATCAAACGACGTTTCCAAACTCTTTCGGTTGAATTGTCTTCTAACTTACTACATTTATACATCCAAACAAACAAACATTCATCCATACATATAACTATATCTCTATCCAAGTTTATCCAACACAGAAAATCCCATCCGTCATACCCAATCACTGCTCATGCCTGCCTGCCTGGTGAGTGTGTGAAATTCGGTTGGGCATTTAGGGGTTGAAATCAATCTAAGAAATAACACTCATCAACGTGAGTGGTTGATCACAGCATGAGATTTCTGTTTGATAATGAAAATATTTATCATTTTAAATCTTAGATATCTCAAAATTTCCACATAAATCGATATTTTGATGATTATCACTTCTTAATGCTTACGCTGAGGTCTTCAGAACTGCGTTTTCAGATCTTCAAAATACTCATGTCGATGGTTGACCGTTTTTGGCCAATATCTCGAAAACTATTAGGGCCAGAATGCTTGAAATTATTTTAAATGAAAGTACTTAATGAAGAGAAGTTCTTGTGATTTTTAAACATTTTGGTTTAGAAATGGGTAGGGGAAACGCATGGGCTTTGGAACCCCATATTTTTCAAACGTTACTCTTGATCAAAATACGTTCAAGCAAACATCCACCTCATTTCAAAAGACCTGTCGATTGATAAATCACTCGAGGGGTGCGTCAATGTTTCAAAATTAAACGCGACGAACGGACAGACGGACGGACGGACACATCGAAATTATAAAGGTTCCGTTCTTGTGTGCGGAACCTTAAAAAGACGATATTTGTGATTCATTTTGATGAAGCAAGCTTATGTTCTCTGTGGGCGCCGTGGCCGTGTGGGTTCGTGCGTCGACCCATGCGCATTAGACTTTCACAGTCTAGGTTCGATTCCACTTTCACACAAGCAATTTTTCAAAAAAAAAAAATTGTTCACGGGTCCACCTCTTTCGAGTCACTGACAATGCTCAAAGAGTATAACTGGCGTTAGGTTCTGTCCAGTACGTCAGTCAATTTCCACCCAGCACAAGTGATGCACGGAGTGTCTTTCCGTGTCAATAGATAAGCGAGCAGAGGAGTATGACCCAGTTGTTGCGTATTAAAAGCCAAATAACCCTCTGGCAGAGAGAAGTAAGGAAATTCGTGGAACTCAACGTCGAATAAATGCACTGATAGTTTTGACATTGATCGTCGCTGGTATGTGTGACAATGGGTATCAGCGTCATCAAGGCTAAGAGTTGGTACAGAAGGCTGAGCTCGCTGAACGTATGAGTTTAAATGGGGTAGTAAAGTGACACCCACTGACATGGGAGTTGTCCACCACGCTTGTTAACTAGCTGTTACCCTCCTTTTATTAAATTTACGAATTTTATTTTCCCTTTCAAATCTTCGTACGTTTTTCATATTTATTTTCCAAATGGCTGGTGTTGACGTCATATTATTTTCCACTTCTATTGTCTAATAGAATCTAATTTTTACATTACTACAGTTTCTGGGTGCAAGCCAAATGCTTTGCTTTGAGGATGTAAACGAAACACAAATATTTTTGCGAACTTCACAGCATATATCATTAATTCAGAAAAATTTACTCAATTTAATTACTGTTTGGCAGGTCAAAGTTCAGGAAGTTTACAAATTTCAAACACAAGCAAAGTTTACTCACCTCAATCTGAAAACTGTGGGCGGGTGTTCTTTTGCATAAATTGTATGCAAATTTTCATTCTACCAAAAGGCCAAGTATTATAAATTTGAAGACGAAGTTCTAGACCTTATATAACGAAGTAATAAGAGTTCAACTTTTTCGGATAAAGCGGTATGAATATAAAATGATGTTCGTGCAGTATGCTTGGAATATAAAGAAAACCGATTGAAACGGAAGCCCTCATTTTTTATTGCAGCGTTTGATTGCACAGCCGTTGTGTGGCAAAAGGAATTAAAAGATGATTCCTGTCTATGAAAATATTTCAATTTTTTAAAGACTTCATTGAAGGGATTTTTTTTATTTGACTACAACGCCTCCTTGTCTGTATAGCGTATTAAGTGGAATGATTTGTGACAACAAAATAAAGTTAGCAGAACACTTTACTTAGTCAAACACAAGTTTTTTATTGTTTTTTTTATAGGATGTAAGTTCAAGTTCTTCGCGTTATAGATTTTTACTAGTCAAACTCTTTTTGGGAGGGCCACATACAAGTTTCTTTTTAAAAATGCAATAAAATGAACAAAATTTCCATGTATTATGGCTTTATTAGTAAGAACAAGTATTCCCATTAATTATGAAATACAACGTCGTTCAAGTGGCTGCCTCGGCTGAGTTTACTGTAGCGTATTCTGTCACCCCAATTTTCCAAGACCTTGTTGATGGTTTCGAGCTCTAGCTCACGAATTGCTTGGATGATATTGGCCTTAAGTGCTTGAATCGTTTCCGAATTGACGGCTTAACATCGATCCGTCGGACCTTCACGGTTCAAAACAAAAAAAAAGTTATAAAGGGATCAAATCGCAGCTCCGAGAAGGCCCATGGACATCGCCAAGACGACTGATAACACGATTTGGGAATTTGGTGCGCAAAAGATCGATTGTGGCATGGGCTGTTGGGCATGGCGCACCATCCTGCATTAAACAGAGGTCGTCCAAATCCATGTCCTCAATTTTAGTAAAACAAAAGTCGGTTAAAATGGCTCTGTAACGCCCACCGTTGACCGAAACTTTGTTCCCAGCCTCATTTTCGAAGAAAAATGGTCCCATGTTGCCACCAATCCACAATTCGCAACAAACTCTTTGTGGATGCATTGGCTTATCGACAATAACGTGGGGATTTTCCGCTCTCCGAGCGCCGGATGCCGCAATATATATGTATAATAACAAATTATTGTTTGTGAAAATGCGAGGCGCGAGTCAGAAAAGATGATTTTTCGTCCAAAATCGTTGTCCAATTCAAGCTGCTCTAAGGCCCAAACTGCGAAGCGATGCTAACGAAGCAGATGGTCGCGCGCCTTCAATTGCTGAGTGCAGTCAATTGGACCTTGTGAGCGAATAGTCCGAGATCGGATTCCGTTCCAGAATGGTACAAACGTAACTTTCATGGTTTTACATTTGCAGAAACATGTTTTATTTTAAATTAAGAAGAGGTGTATCTGCCGTACAGGAATATTTTTATTTTAATATAATTTTTCATACATTACATTATAATACAAAGAAATATTGTACTATATTAATTTTTATCACCAATAACATTGATTTAATTTTATTGTTTATAAACTTGAGTCCTTAAAGAATGTCCGAAACCTTTCTAAACCGAACTGGTTTCAATATTTATCCATTTTCAAACGTATTCCTCACAAGTTTCCAGTATTGTTTCCAATAAATGTTTCAGACCCTAAATAGTAAAAAAAATAGTGCTTAACGAATAAATTTTGTGAACCCTAACTTCATTGTTTAGCTCCTCCTACTTTTTGTTTTGAAAATTGCCATGACAACATTTGAAAAATAAATAACAAACTTATGAGTGTTTAGATGACTCTGGGAATATCGCATATGCATGAAATGTTTTTTGAGGAAAATATGTCGAAAATCGAACTATATGGGATAAAAACGGAACGGCTTCACCGGAAAATCAAATTTGTAGTAAGATTTTCGCCGAATCTACTCTATTTCATTCCAACTTGTGGAAAATCAAATACTTTATTTTCGATACTCCTGCCTTCTTCCGTTCATGTAAACACTGTCCATGCCCATTTCACGATACCAGCTCGGAGGGGAAGTCTATCAGCTGTTCGGCATAGCTCACACGTATTCTCGGTGAATCGTGTCGGTGAAAATGTTATAAAAAACGCTGTCAGATGAAATTAAGGGGCAAGAGGAGTAGGAGTTGGATATCTATATGTGATTGATTTGTGGTATAAACTTGTTATTTAAAAGTACGGTGTGTAAGGCGACATAAAGGCAACAAAATTGTCTACAAAAGTTAACGGTGATTAAACTGTTTTTCTTTTGCGTTTTGCATTACGAATTTAAAGAGGTTTAAAAAATGAATTATGATTTATAAGAGGTTTTATGTTCTTTGCATTGCAAATGAAATACGAAATAACGAGGGGGGCAAAATTGATGAACATTTTACGAATTAGCGACGAGTTATACAGGTTTCGGATTATCGGGGTACGAATTATCGCGATTTGACTGTATTCGTTTAAAAAATTGGTTCTGTCTCCTAAAACAATTGCATTTGGAGACATTTAATTAAAATTTGTTGCCGAGTGGGAAATTTTTAAGAACCCTTGCATAATGAACTCTATCCGACCAATTGTCATTCATATAATAATTTTGGGGCTACAGTCCGAGGTTTACTTGGGCCTAGCTTCTATAGTAACCACTCGTGTTGTGCATGGTATTGTTCTCTCACGTGTCGAGGGAACCTACGCGTTAGATTCCGAATGACGACCATTGTCAGTGACTTGAAACAGGTGGAGACGTGAACATTTTTTTTTTTTAAATTGTTGCCTTTGCTCGCATTTGAACCTAAACTGAAAGTCTAGTACGTAGGTGTCGATGCACATATCCCCTACGCCACGGCGTTGTCTCAAGCAGCATGGACATCATTTATGTTCTTTGTGTTTGCTTTCTGCACCATGTTTTTTTTGGCTCTTTCGGCAAAAAATGTAATTTCACACGCTCTGCAGCTCCCTTTTGGGTTATCACTTGGCACAGGTTGTGGCCATCCCTTGAAAGTAGAGCATTCCATCCGTCGAATTGTTAGAGAACACAACCAACTGGGAGAATATTTGTTCAGATGGAATTTATTTATTTTGCCAAATGCATGGGATGGAAGTTTGAATTTCCCACTATTCCATTTGTCATTCGTTTTTTCCTGTACTCTTTTCTCTCACTGTTCTTGATTTTCAACCATATTCACACTTCAAAGTTTCTGTCATAAATGAAGTTCGTCAAGCATGTAGTGCAGTGTGAACGCAAGACACAGTTTGGTAGTACGACCAAGTTGTAGGATATGAAGTGCAGTGTGAACACTCCTATTGTGATCGATGTCATTAACTCCTCTAACATTCTTGATCTAAGGAGAAATTCTTTGTGTGTGCCGTGGCATAGTGGGTAGGTGCGTCGACTCCAACGCTCGAGGTCTAAGGTTCGAATCTCGAAAAAAAAATACGTAACATTTTTTCACGGCTCCGCCTCTTTTGGGTAGCTGACAATAGTCAAAGAGTATAACTGTCTAGAAATAGCTTTTCAATCTCGCCGTTCGGAGTCAGCATTAAACTGTAGGTACCCCAACACGAGTTGCTGTGGAAGCTAGACCCAAGTCCACCTCGGACAGTAGCGCCGTCATTATTATACAGTGAACTCTCTCATAAGCGGACACTGACGGTACCAAGAAATTTGTTCACTATTGAGAGCCGTCCGGTTATGAGGGGTGTCCGTCGTACACAGTATTATTATAATTTCTTGGTAGCATACAATATATTCTTGGTAGAATAACAAGAGAACAACGGAGTCGAGGAAGAACATTACGTTTTGGCGTCAAAAAGCTATCATCACAGCAGACTGCTAGAAATGTTGCCGATCGAGTCTCTTTGAAACTTCTTACCTTCGCATACAATGCGAGCAGAAGAAGATTGGAAAGTTGTCAAAAAGTCAGCGGAGAAGCTGCCACTTGTGTGCCAAGGAAAAACCCTTTATTTGAAGAATACAAGGGAACGCTGAGTCGAGCTACGAGAGCTGTTTGCGAGCTTTTTAAACTGAAAAGAAGGGAGGGGATCCGACTGGTCAGGAAAAAAGAAATATCAGGAAAAACGCGCGATCGACGAGATTGAAAGGTGATATGGGAGTGATGATATCCGGAAATTTATACTTTGGTAAAACAATTATGATTGATAAAATAAATAGAGAAGGACCTCAACAAACTTGGTGTAAGCAACTGAAGACTGCCAGCAAATGATCGTGCCAGTTGGAGGGGATTGTTTGGTGGGGCTTAGGTCTACCTCTGAAGACGTTGGTGCTGGAGTCTATAATGCCACGCTCAACCACAAAATGTTCTACAAATTGCATGATAGTTGCAGCCTTTTTTTGAGCCGAGCTCGTTGCTATACAAAAAGCAGCGGAAAGCCTATAAACCAGAATCTTCTCATATAAATATTTATGTGGATATCCAGGCAGCACTCAAAGCTCAAAGGTGTTTTTCCGAGATTCGAACCTTAGACCTCGAGCGTAGGAGTCGACGCACCTACCCACTACGCCGCAGCTCCAGCGTAAGTAACATAGTCACTCTATACTGGGTTCCTGAACATGAAGGAATTCCAGGAAACGAAACTGCTGACGAACTTGACTTGTCCTAAACTCTACTGAATCAATCACCATTGCAGTGCCAATTCGGCTGCTTTTTGCCGAATTTGACACCGAGTCATATAAAAAAAATGGCTAGCAGTATATGGGACAGAAGCATCACCTGCTGTATAACTAAAATCTTCTGGCCTGACTACGACATCCGCAATCCCAAACCCTTAATCTTGTTACCCAGAGTGCACTGCAGCACACTAGTTGGTATCGTTACAGGCCACGGCCTATTGAGCTACCATGCTTGTAAGCTTGGCTTCTTTTTTTTTGAGTATTTTTGAAACACTTCTGGAGCATTTACACTCAACACTGGTCCATTGTACTGCCAAGTAGCAATCTACTCCAGTGATAGTATCCCAACTAGACCAGATTCGATTTCACTGGGATTCGAACCTGGAACCCCTCGAACTTGGGGCACGCACTTAACCAACTGCGCCTTCCAGTCGTGCCTAAGCTTGGCTTAGCCTCTACTGACATCTGTAGGAACTGCAATGATTCAGCGGTCAGTGAAACACTGGATATGTGTTCTGTGAAGCTACATCTTCTCATCAAATTTGCAATAACCGCTGAGTTCGTAAACGTCAACAAAATGCGCATCTCGTAAGCATCACTGTCTATGTGATGCGACGCAACCATGTTTTTATGTTGCGATGCATCAGGATGCTTTAATTTTGTTGGCGTTTTTGAACGGCTTATTGGTTTGTGTGCCAATTGTTTTTTTTTTGTAAAAATGTCAATCAATTTACGACGTTTTTTCCAAATAAATTGGTTAATAATGTTGGTAATTATAATGCCAGCATACTTAAATATATTTTAGACATGAAAAAGAGACAACTGCGACAGAAAATTAAAAAAAAAATTGTTATCGCTTCACAAAAATCTATGATGCGCTGGTTGCTTTGGTTTGCGCAGCTTTCATGTTATATTTCAGAACGTGATGGAGAGCATCACTGCCAAATGTTTGAAATTAAGAACACTTGACGTTGTAGTACTGCGCTAACACTGCGATTACGATCTCAGCCAACCTCAAAATCCTTCTGTCTCAATATAGGCTATTAGGTCAACACTTAGGTTAACACTCCATAGTGTTACCACTCTTACCAAAATTGGTCTATGTGAGGCTCACCTACCACCCCTAATCTAACTTAACCTAACCTAGGTCTACCTCGGACTGTAACGCCGTAAAAAGAACCAGAAGATTATTCGGAGAGGCGGAGAGATGACTTCAGCATTATCAGTGCTTACAGCAATGAGATTTGCATTTCTCACCATTTTCCCAGTTTGTAAAAATGGAAATCAGAAGGTGGCGTCTTATCGTCTATTTTGCATTGATTTTCTTTATTTTTATGTGTTTATGTTTCTGTCTGTGTCTTTTATCCACTGACATAAATTAGGACCACATGCACCAACCTTGGTGCTGGGAATTGTAACTGAAATGGCTGAAGTCCAACATTAATACGAGCTCTCAAGGTGAGCGGATCTATTGATCTTGACTTCCAAACCTTCGCCATTTGCGAGAAGCAGGAGTGGAAGATTGAAATGCTGCCAACGTATTCCCTATCATCAATTGTGTTCCCGCAGTCAGTGATTTTGTGTTATGACATGCAGCACGGAAATTGACAGCTTCAGCCCAAAGTTGAGACTGCTTATGAATTCATGATGTGATCCGCAGACTTTGGCAACTTACTTGCAAGTTCAAAGAAATGTCTTATTCTCTTCGTGCGAGGGCATGGCGCCAAATATGCAAAACGAAAGCTTATTAAAGTTGCACAAAACCGGTTATGGATGTGCATACACCCCCTCCCAGTGGTAACTGCAATGAAAATCAAAGAAAATTAACTTTCTATTTGACTGAAAAATATCGAGTGATCGAGCGGGGATTAAGTAACAAAACAAGATCGTGCAAAAATGTTGTTTTTCAGGAGAGTTTTCCACTTCAAAGTCATGATAAGCTTCCTTAAGGATATACGGTGTTTGCATGTTGAAATATACACTTTTTCGAGGCCAATGCAGAGGAAAATTGCATGAATGTATTTAATCATCCAATATTTTGTTCGTTAAATTTATTCTGTTGCCCAGAGACGTTGTTGGCGGACGACGTTGTTGAGAAGCTAGCCCAGGTCCACCACGGACTGTAGCGCCGCCATTATTATTATTAGAGTCAAACAGGTATATCCGTTCCTGCTTCTGCAAGTCACTTCAGAAGAGAGCGAGTTTTCTGATATTCGCACCCATGAAGCAGTGTCCTGTGATGACACCTGCCATAAAGATAATTTCTGACCTCTTGAGACGGATCACTTTGAGATGGAACACATGGCCATTCACCCATCTGGAGTTTGCTATTTCTGGAAGCAATATTTAGTAAACAGCTACAGGCATTTCCACATTGCCATACTGTGTTGATAGCGTCAGTGTGGTAGTATGCCTGACAAGTTAGTATGCTTAACAGTTGCTTGTAATGGGTCTATCGATCGGCAACGAATATTGAAATCTTCGGTCATCTCGTTGACGTAAGAAATTATGGAGACTGGTTCGAGGGATCTTATTTCCGTGTCAATTCAAATGTCAGGAGCGGATTTCACGTTCCACTTAAGCCAGGACAGTGTTTCATGAATTTGCCAAAGAGGCTACAGTGATCAGGGAGGCGAAAGGATAATATTTTAATAATATTTTTTTTTCAATCAATCCTAGTGAATACGTGCAGATTTCTTGAAGGGTATAGTACAACTAGGGAGATAAGGAGATTGACTTCCTCCGATTCTTTCGTGAACGTGTACTCTACAAACGACATATTGGCTGAAATCCGACGCAGAATCTTACTCCACAAAACTCCTAATTCTGCCAGACATACTGTATGGAGTCCAGCTTGACGATAAGCAGGATTGCAAAATTGATTCATGGTGCCTTTGAAAGAAAAATTTTGTGTATGATATTTGGTCCTATCTGTGGTGGCCGTTGCGTAGTCGGTAGGTGTGTCGACTCCTACGCTCGAGGTCTAGGGTTCGAATCTCGAAAAGCACATCTAACATTTTTTCACAGCTCCACCTCTTTTGAGTTACTGACAATGGTCAAAGAGTATAATTGTCAAGAAAAAGCTTCCAAAAAATCGCCGTTCGGAAAAACTAAAATCCGGCGAATAAACCGGCTCGGCTACGTTGAGCGAATGAACACAGAGTACCGAACCACCGATATAAAGACGAAGTGATCACGAATGTACAATTGGGTCATGAAGACTGGAAGCAGCGTGCGCGGGACCGTCAACGTTGTAAGGGAACAAATGCTTAGGCTCAGATCCTCTACGGTTCATTAGCCTGATAAGTCAGTAAATGAGTAAGTATAGTAATACCACTCCAATAATCCCTACCTGAAATTGAGGTTTCGAAATGTCTGTCAAAAAAACAGGATTGGGCGGTATGGTCGATGTTCTCACATGGAAATTTCAGATAAGATGAGCTCGACCACTGAGAGGAGGCATGAAGATTGAGTTGGATTGCCTAGATGAAAAAGAATAAGTACGTGTGGAGGCGACAACTGCTCGATGACCAAGTGGCTTGCATTTTTTTGAAATATCAAACCAATCTAAGCAGAAAACAGATTTCAGTTGTAGTTTTCATTGAACAAAAATTCGACAAATATTAGACTTCCTCTTCTTCTTTACATGGCGCTATAGCCCGTACTGGACCTGTGCTGCAACCAACACGCCTTTTCAACTAGAACGATATTTTGCTACCAGTCTCCAGTTCGGCACGCCAAGTTGTTGGATGTCCCTCTCCATTAGTCTGCGCTAATATAATCGGCGACTTCCTCTATTACGCTCTCCCACAGCCTCAGTGACGAAGATTCTTTGGGCCGACGCTCTACGTGGCCTAGCCACTTTATGATTGGATCCGTAGACGAAGATGCTTGACTAGACACTTGTCGCAGTATGGCTTGTACAGTTCATGGTTCAATATTCTCCTCCAATTTCCATCAATGCAAACAGAATCAAAGACAGATCGCAGAAATTTTCTTTTGAAAAGTATTTCTTCATCGGCTGCCGATGTTTTCCATGCCTATGTGGTGTAAAGCAGGATTGGAATGATCAGTGTCTTATACAAAGTCGTCTTGGCCTTTTCGGGGGAAAGCTCTATTACTCAATTTTGAGCCCAAAAAAACAGCGGTTGGCAAGAGTTATTCTGCTCTTGATCTCGGTACTGGTGTTGGTTGTATTGCTTACTGCTGAGCCGAGGTAGATGAAGTCAAAATCACAGTTATCAATTTTGCGATCTTCAAAAAGTCTGTTCAACTGCTAGCTTACGCGGATGACATTGACGTAATTGGGCGAACACTGCGAGCCGTCAATGATGCGTTTGCTGGCATTGAAGCGGAAACGGTTAATATGGGTGTGGCGGTCAAAAGAAGCTCTAGAACTTAATAAAGCAGACCTAAGGCTGCTATGTGACCCACTAACAGGACATGGGGCATGTTATCATGCTATTACCTTCATAAATTGGGTACCAACAGCACAGAAATCTGTAGGCGATTTGGACAGGCCAAAGAAAATGCCCTTCTGCCCAAGTCTTGCCCGATAAAGATTTAAAATGTTAAACCGAACAATCGTAACAGGGAAAGGCTTTCAAGAAATCCCGTCTAGAGAAGTTGGCAATTTTTTGAAGGCAGCACTTTAATCCTTGATCAAAAGAAGGGCATACAATAAATCTCGCAGTACTAGTGTTACAAACATGACACACCCCGAGTTATTCAATTCAGTTCAATTCAACTCTTGTCGGAACTGGACTGGACGCGTCACTTCGATCAAACTTCGACATGCCAACGAGGGTAGCACAAAGCACACAATCCTTACAGGCTGCTTATCATATGACAAACACACTTCCTGCTCACAACTGTTCTAAGAATATCCTCATTTTGTCATAGTCAGTGACTCATGGCTTATCTGCATCTATGCCTGTGTTGATGCATAAAGTGCTTAATAACGTTGCAAAGATAGACCAGCATGTTGGCAGGAAACTTTTTCTGAGGATGCGAGCAGTTTGCGTTCCCTAGATGCACCTTGATACACGATCTCTCCGAGAACTCTCTCAGTTTGCGAATTTCTCGCATAGCATGCCCTCTCAACAATTTCGATTGAATATGTGCAATGAGAAATCGAAACTCCTTTTAGTAGACTTGAATTCAAAAATTACCCCACATATCTGCGGCAACCTTTTAAAGGTGATCGAATTTCAATCAAACCAAATCAAGTACGGATTTAATTAAGAACCTGTCCACCCAACGAATGCAAATTGTTTATTTCCTCAGCAGTAGCCAGCACTTTCTAAAGCGTGCCATCCGCACACACTCTTGGGAAATCGCAGTCCCAACATAGATGCCAGAAACGACGCACTCAAATGAAAATGCCACTGCTTATTTTTTTCGTTATCACAGCATGAATACCAATGAGGCTACTATCGGAAGTCCAGACTGTTCTGAAAGATTTCTCAAATACACTTTCACTTCAACAGTTCCGTGCTCTGGTCAGTGGAAATCTGTTCGAAAACGCTGCGCCATCGATGGGGTTAAAATGGGTAAACAATTTGTTGGACTGCACGAACGTGCCTGGCAAGTGGAATTGAAATACCGAGTGGTGAAGAGCGAGGGCATTGTGTTAGCTACCATCACCCCTTTCACCATGGCCGTTGTTTTTCCAAATGAAAGACTCGCTTAACGTAAATTTGAACTTTATTGTTCCGCTTTTCTGTTTCATTTCTTTTCAATAAATTAAATAATTAATCTTAAGTGTCTATGCGATTGTTTGCCTAAGAAAATACCATTTGGCTTGTAGGTTTGTGGTTGTATCTTTGGATTGAGTCCGTTGGTTGGATATGCCAGTTAATGGCCTAGGCGTAGGCGTTGTATGCCAGGCTCTGGGCGGATTCGATTTGTTCACTTGGGAACACTGACCGTCCGTCCCATGGTCCGTGAGCGCTGATGTGTGGTGGTTGGTGGTCAGCGGCGAGCTTCTTGCAGAGTTGGAAGATGGCCAAACCCACAGAAACGATGAACGAAACAAAACCAAGGGCAAGAGCGTTGAAGGCCTTCAATTTCAAAATTCCGATGGCCATTGGGATGACAGTCATAGCCTTGAGGAGGATGAGGACCATGATTGGGACGGCGATTCTCCTCAGACGGTTCTTGCGACCTAAACAAATGAGACAATTTCAGACAATGGACGAGAGGCTATACTGGATCGGTGCTCACCCTTTCCCTCGACAACGGCTCCGGGAAATTTGACATTCAAATTCAGTTCATCGCTGCCCAAGTTCCTTGAGGAGACGGTGACCTTGGCGTCGCCAACGGGCAGGTCGACGGTGACATCGTGTCCTGTGATGTAGTTTTCAATGGCATCCAAGAAGTCACCTTGGGAGCGGGCAGCTCTGTTGTTGGCTCCGTTCGACTTGATTTCCACATCACTGACCTGAAAAGAAAGCTCAGTTACAAGTGCAAATGCGGAAGGATGCAAATCATACTTTGAAGTTGTCCTTGCTCATGACTGTGTCCAGGAACCGCATCGCCCTCACTTTAACGCAGGCCAACGAATCCTCACCATTGTCGCATTTCTCTGTCATGTCACTGATGGCCTTCTCCATGTTGGTTGGTCGAACTCCAGGGTTGGCTGCTGCCAAGCCGATCAAGACTACAAGGACGATGAATTTCGATGCCATTTTCTTGCTCTGAATGCTGCGTTTGAGTGTGCTGACGATGTGTACCTGACCACTCGATCGAATGAAACGATTGCGAATAATATTAGATTCCCTGCTGTCATCGATTTTTATACTGCGCCTCAATTAAATTCCGAAATGGAGAGACTATCGCGTTTCGGTGCTCTTGGAATTGTCAATTGGATTCAGTCGGCCGGCACAGTAAGTGCAGTCCAATCATTCGCTCACTCTCTCTTCCGCGTGGACTCATGTTGGCAGTCAAACTTTATTTTTGTGTGGGTGATAGTAGATAGTAGAGTGAGTATCTAGAGTCTATCAGCTGAGTTCGTTGGGCAAAGATACGTGAAAAGAAGTGGAAGAGCAAAACAGCACAATCGGTTTCCCAATGCTGACGCGTTAGTATTGACAGCACGTCCTTCAGTTCAGCTTCGCTTACCAACGCAATGAGATGCAGATAGATGCGAGTTGATACAGTTTTCGAACAGATGTCCGTTAGTTCTTTAGGTTTCATCAATGAAGAGTTTTTTGAAGTTTCATTGTTTTGAATTATTTGTTCGTTCTTCTTACGTAAGTCAGGTTCTTAGCTATTCTTTCAAGTTATGTAACCACACTCGATTGTATCATTACGATTGCTAAATTTGGGTAAAAAGGGTAAGAAGAAATATTTGTTTTCTGTGACACTGTGACAAATACACACGTATTGAGTATATTTCTTGTTTAGTAGCATGCTTGCTCGAAGGACTTATTTTTTAAATTTTGCCTCAAAGTAAATGAAGGCCCGAAAATTTTCATAGAAAAAAAAATTGGCAAATACGTGTTGAAACCACATGTTGCTCACATCCATATCTAAATGGACATCATGTAGCCAGTTTCGTTTTCAAAGAAGAATAATTCGAAGATTCCTCTTGCCCAAAATCCACTATTTTTTACTACGAGTATTTACTATTTCTCAATGAAAACCTTGTGCATCGAGCTTATTATTAAATAATTCAAAACTATCATCTGTCAAGCTATTATTGCAAAAAATTAAAATCTTTCATTTTAGGACAAGATTTATACACATCCTTGCCCGAATATATTAAGCACCCTTATCTTTTTGTTTTTTGCTGCCAAATTACTTATCAGAAGTAATTAGTTTGAATTTTATGGTTTTATGCGGCACAGGTTGTAAACAATTTTTATTTTTTCCTCTCATTTCATTAATTTTTTTTTTGCTTTTTGAAGTCATGGCGAATCTTTAAGGCTACCTAATACTTTTGGCCAAGGCTGGGTCAAAAGTCCCTTTCCTGCGTAAATCTGGAACAACTTTCGAATGAAAAATAAAATCTAATGAACTACAAATAAAAGTCTATTTCATGGAATTTTTTTTTATTGCGTATGGAAAATTACATCGGTTAAGTGGCCGCCATTAGAATGCAGGCACTTATGGGCTCCTTTGATAGCACTTTCCATGACTTTTTGAAGTGTTGCCGGCTTAATATGCACAATTTCTTCTTGAATGTTGAGTGTGTGCTCCTCCATAGTGTGTGGTTTGATAATGTAAACCTTTTCCATCAGGTAACCCCATAAAAAGATCAAGCGATCGCGGTGGCCATTCAATATCATCATTTCAGATATTACGATTTGGAAATTATTTGCGCAATAAGTTCATTGTCTCACGTGCGGTGTGAGTGGTAGCTCCGTCTTGCTGAAACCACAAGAACTCAAAATTGTTATCTGCTTGCATGAGTAGAGAAAAGAAGTCCTGAAGAAACAGAATTTGAATTTAACTGTAACGAATGCAATCGTATCATTTTCAAAGAAATATGGCTCATAAACCTTACGCGAGGTTATTCCACACCAAACAGTAAAATGAAGTGAGTGTAAGGGTCGTTGATCTAAAGGGCACAATAGATCTAAAGCTCGTGGTGCAACATACCCTGAATAATAATAATGGGTAGTTGTGTGCCCCAAAAACTTGCAATTTTGCTAGTTTACAAGTCCACTGTTATGAAAATGTGTCTCATCGCTCATCATAAAGTTTCCTAAAAATTCTTGGTAATTTTCAGCGATATTAAGGAAAGTTCTGCAGTACTCCAAACGATTTGCACGAATAGTGGGAGCTGTTGGAGCAGGTTGAGTGTAAATTATTGACCGAATATTTTCCAAAAATAATACGACGATTTGTTTTCGCTGTGCAATTGTGCAGTGCACCATGTCAAATCTCCCAAGTCTTATGTCTGCAACAAAACGACTGGAACCAACTGCGCTGGTCAAGTGCCTGCCCTAAGTTAGAGGGGTCCCAGGAATGTTTTCCAATTTTTTTGGTTCAGGTACTCCCACAAATTCTCGATAGTGTCTATATCTGTACTTTGTGAAGGAGCTTCCATGACATGGGGATAATTGTATAACAGCCAGGATCGTACTTTATAAAGCATAATGCCTAGGATCATTGTCTTGGTAGAAAGTCCAGCGATCACCAAGTCCAAGTTTACTGAAAGATAAGAGCAAATTCTGTTTTAAAATGTCCAAGTAAACATTTTGATCCATTTTTCCTTCTATGAAATGTAATGTTTCAGGTCCAGAAGCAGAAAAACATCCCAACACCATCACCGATTCACCACCATACTTTACAGTGGGTATCAGATTCTTCGAAAGCAATTCCTCGTTGCGTTTTCTCCACACGTAGGGTTTGCCTTCAGTTCCAAAAATATTGAACTTGCTTTCGTCTGTAAATAAAACTTATTTTCAGAACGAAAAATCCTTATTTTTGTGTTCTTTGGCAAATGAAAGTCTTTTTATTCATTTGTCTTCAATTTCGTTATTAAGTAGGTGTCCGAGTTTGACTTTCAGCCACTGTATACTCATTTATTGAAAGTAGTTTTTATCGAATTGAAAGTATTATCTGTATTATTTAATTTTAGGAATGATTTTTTCTATGAATGTGAAGTATACCGCAAGTTCCAGGTGCAACTTTTCGGAATCAAATATTTTTTTTAATATTTGTCCAGCCTTTAATTATTAATGAATAAATTCATAGTTAATTGTTCAATTATTTATGTACTTATCCTTTTATAATATTTTCTTTGTAGTAAGTTTAAAGTTTTTATGATTTTATGTTCTTCTTGATCTGAGAACTATTCGCAATAATTTTTAAACTAATTTTATTATTTATTTTTAAACAAAATTATACAATAAATAAATATATATTAAAGAAATAATAATATGAGTAATATAAAATATATAAAATAAAATGCATGTTCATGAAATAATATGTGTAAAATGTGAAAAACTGTTCATTTTAATAAAAACCTGTACAACAAAGTAAATTTCGTATAATCACCCTGTAGAATGTATTGCAATAATAATCAGTGGGCCTAATTATTTTACAAGAATTTAAAAAAAAATGTCAATCTCTTTAGAAAGCTCCCATTTCTGCGAATGTGATTTTGATTTCCTAGTTGAAAATCGTTGATGTATTGCTCCATTTTCCTTACAAATATTGTTGATTTTGCGATGACTGTGGTAGCAAATTTTTAATAACATTTAATTTTTTCTTTTGTTTTACTAATCTAATTGGACGGCAAAAGTGTAGGGTAAGGGAGAAGGTGAGAAAAAAGGAATGCTTAAAATATCCATATATTTTGAATGAATTGCAGTTTATTACTGCGGGGTTTATCGTGTTCGTATTATTCTCGCATTAATTTTTCCACGAGTAATTTTGCCTTATTTTATGTCATGATAAAAGTTAATAAAATCGAATAATAACAAAATCTCGATTTCAATATTTTAGAGCAAGTTTACCATTTTGTGGTCTTTGTCTTTGTCTTTACAATTAAATTAAATCAACTAAATACGTGTTCTCTAAAATTCGGGACCACATATAGATACATATATAAATTATTGTATGTACATCATGTAGGTTGCAGCCTGGCAGTACAATGGGCCGGTTTTTGAGTCTGAGTGCTCCAGTGTGGAGTTCCAAAAACATCAGACAAACAAATTTTCATCATTTCTTAGATAATTGTTTTGTTGTAATTATTAGTTTAATTATTTGCAATTTTTGAATCTGAGGAATATTGACACTAATCACTTTTAGTCATAAGTTCAATTTGACTACAACTGTTGATTACAGACAAGCCAAATTTAAGTCCTATTTGCGTTGATGGCATTTGTGGGAGAAGGTTCAATTGAATCGGATTCAACGCTTAAGATAGCTAGGCCAAGTAGATTGCGTGTACAATACACCTCCGGCCCGAAGAGTCTTCGACTCTGAGCTTGTGAAATAACGCAACAGAGGACGTCGATATACAAAGTAGCGCACAGAAGTCGAGGTGGACCTCGGCCGGCTGGAGAGGCATGTTGCGTGAGGCCCAGGTTCACCTCGGACTGTAGCGCCCTAAGAAGAAGAATGAGGATAACGTTAGCTATTCCTAGTTTGCAGTAAACATATGTACATACGTATGTGGTTGTAAAACTATTTCATCATAATCTACCACTAGTGCGTGGGGGTCGGTGCACATATCCAAACACCACGGATTTTCCTCAATTTGTTAAGATGATTTATACAAAAAGCAAGACACGTTTCCTTGATTAAATCAATGTTTTGATATATGGAAAATTAAAATTAATCTTTAAACATAAACCCAACCAACAAAGATATAGCTTGGAATTATAATGACGAATTCTGGAAACTTCAATACATTGTCCGCTCTGTTGTTGTTGGCTGTGTTTTAAAAACTATGTCATTCATGTGGGAAATTTTCCATTAAAACAACTTTGTAACGAAATGTTTATATGAAAATGTACCCACATATTTTTTTTAACGAAAAAAAAAATTGTTTTGTCGTGGCGTTCAATAAATAATAACAATTTTAATGTTAGACTGCATATCATTAACTTCTGCTAAAATTGTAAAAAGGACACAAGAAAAATGGAGTTATCCAACACGGTGATTGGCTTCAACTGCTATCGTTTGTAAATTTGTTCTGCTTTAAGTCGGAAAATGTAAGCAATTTTATATTAAAAAAAACTGTGTGGAAAGGGGATATACCAGATAAGAAATTTACGAGTTAAAAAGTCCACAAAGCGAATATTTACAGAAATCGAGGATGTAATTAAATTTATTTTTAATTGACACAGTCTTAGGAAGGTCACCTTTATGACTGAATGTAGTTCCGTTTTATAGTATCAGCTACTCTGAATCCTGAAAATCACTTTATATCGAAGTTACGAAGCCATTGACCCATCCAATTTGTATTCTTTAGCAACAAAGAAGTTGTTCTATTTCTCAAACTCCCAAATAAACTAGATAAAATATTCCATAAACTTTAAGAATACCACAAATGTACATGTAAATACTCAAATGAACCAATAATTACAAAAAGATGCATTTTCACTCTCCTAGTGCACTCATCGGATGGATTTCAGACACTTGCCTTTCGTTCCAATTATTTTGCAGCGGCCATTGCCAATGATTATCATTTTAACCTTAACCTGATGCGTCGACAATGGCTGAGAGTTTAAAGACCCGAAGAGTAGTTTCCTTTCACTTATTTTGGCATGGACTCATTTACGTGCCCGCAGTAACTCGAAAACAGGCTTTGGTAAGCAGATCAAGTCATTGCCAGTAAATGGTTGACCGCCAACCATCGAGCACGATCACAGATTCGCAGACATTGTCTCAATCTTTGCATATTTATCGCTGTGCAATATTCGCAGTTCGAGGATGACAATTCAAAATTCATATTTTGATACATTGACATTTTTTCGGATTAACTGCATGCCATTCTCCCCACTCGCTGTCTATTCGTTCTTATCACCCACGAGGATCACCGGTACGGCGGTGAAAAAGAAAGTGAAACCTCCAACGCTCAATATGCCTAAGCACCTCCGTGTTGCCATATTGAAAAGCGAAAGTGAAACACCAACCGTATTGACAATCGATGCAAACCCTGCGATAATGGTCCCACCAGGTGCCGATCCTCAACAATTGAGCAAGTTTCAAAATAAAAACATTCAATAAAACGCAATAAAAAGTTTTCACCTCAAAGCCATTGCCATGGACATGCAATGGAAGAAAAAAATGATCATTAACCACCAACACCACGCGGGCTGCGCAGACCCTGATTGCTAATTCAGATGGCGTCCGTCAAAACAAAAATATTTAGCCATTGGCTAAAAGTGCTAAAACCAAAGAAGGCAACGCATCAAAACTCAAACCAAAGAGTCTAGAGAAAGAAAACGCAGAAGAAGAGAGCCAGCGGCGTGGCCAAAAAGAAATCAATTTCGAAAATTTGTTCAAACAAAATCCCGAGCGAATGTAAAGTACGCACGTTCCGGATGGGTGGCAACCCGCATTGCTGCACGGATCACAATGCCCAATTGCTTCGCTAATAAGTCGGCTGTGGCCAGGCAAGTGATTGAAATCGTGCCTCTATTCGAAACGCATCAATGAAATTCCGGCCCTAAGTAGCAGTGACTGCATGTACATGAGTGTGTCTGTACACACGCCGTCTATCAGCTTTCACTAGCACGACCTCACAACCAGACAAAGGGCTCCTTCCCCATTCACCGAGAGCCAAGGATGCCCAGCTTCGCATTCTTCATGCGCATCAATTTGTAATGAGGGTGCACTCAACTGGAAATTGAATTCTCAACTGCTCTATTTCGATTGCTCTCGGATTTCATTGTGAAGCAGTGAACCCCTCATTAGCGCTGCAATTGACTGTGGTCACTGAAAATGTTATCCTTTTCAAGTTCGTAAACAGAGTCTGATGTAGACGCCTTGTTTGGATTGCGAGAATTGATGATGGCAAGCCATCATGTCTGCCATCAACTTGGCTCTGAGAGATGATATTAATCATTTTTATTGAGGACATGTCGCAGAAGGCGGCGAAGTTTGGGTTATGTTTCGTCTGCACTTGACAAATGCCACATGGGACTTGTTGCTTCTTCAAAAAGGAACTTTTTTGAGTGCTGAAAGATACTAAGCGAGGCCATTACACTCAGGGGAAACTAAGGTGAGTGGAGGTGCGAATTGAAATGTTCTGAAAAGGGTGGATATGATGGACGCACTCACTTCTGTAAATGGCTGTGTCGGCAAGATACCATGTCAACAGTTTTCGCATGTCGAATGTTGGATTGTGCCTTGTTTTGAGAAATATTTTTCAAATGAATTAGCTTCACAGTAGCGACCCGGAACTCACTGACCAACATGCGGTCTCTGAAAAGTCCATAAAACTGCTAGAATACGCGGATGGCAATGACGTGATTGGTGGAACACAGCGAGCTGTCAATGAGACGTTTTTGGCAATTGAAACGGAAGCGGCTGAAATGGGTCTGGCGGTAAAAGAAGTACAGAGTGGGTCAAATACACGTTTCTTTCAAAAAATGCAATAAAATGGACAAAATGAAATGTTTTAACTGAACTATGGCTTTATTAGTAATTCCATTAATTATGAAATACAACGTGGTTCAAGTGGCTGCCTCGGCTGGCTTCGGAGCAGTGCATTCTGTCACCCCAATTTTCACCCCAAGACCTTGTTGATGGTTTCGGTCTGTAGCTCACAGTTTACTTGGATGATATTGGCCTTAAGAGCTTGAATCGTTTCCGGATTGTTGGCATAACATCGGTCCTTCACGGTTCCTCACAAAAAGTTCCAAAAAGGTCAAATTGCAGCTGCGAGGCGACCAATTGACATCGCCAGGACAGCTGATAACACGATTTTGGAATTTGCTGCGCAAAAGATCGATTGTGGCATGGCATGGTGCGCCATTTTGCATGAACCAGAGGTCGTCCAAATCCATGTATTAAATTTCAGTTAAAATAAGTCGATTAACATGGCTCTGTAACGCCCGCCGTTGACCGAAACGTTGTTTCCAGCCTCATTTTCGAAGAAAAATGGTCCAATGATGCCACCACTCCACAATCCGCACCAAACTGTCACTCTCCACGTGTGCATTAACTTCTCGGCAACAACTCGCCGGTTTTCCGAGCTGCAATTTTGTTAGTTAGCGTAGCCGCCGTGATGAAAATGCGCCTCGTCAAAAAAGACGTCCGATTTTTCGCCCTAAATCGTTGCCAATTCAAGCAATTCAAGCTGCTCTAAGGTCCAAACTGCGAGGCGATAACGACGCGGATGGTCGCGCGCATTCAAATGCTGAGTCAATTGGACGTTGTAAGCGAATAATCCGATATATGTGTGCAGAATTCTCCTCAGGCTAGTGCGTGAAATGTTGAGTTGCTAAGATCGATGGCGATTTGATGTTCGTGAATTAAGTCTCACGTTCTCGGTCACAGCAGCCACAGTCTCTCACCGTACGACGACGGGAACCTTGAATAGTGTCCACTAGCATACAAGTCTCACGATCTTTTTGCACAAATTTGCGTACAGCAGTCGCGGTGGGTGCTTAATTTCGGCGAAAACTTCTTTAAAAAAAAAACGCACTTTTTGGCCTACACAGCACTCGCAGAAGTTTTCAATATTTCAATCAGAACTAAGTTTTCAATATTACCCAACGACTCATTTCGTTTCGCGGAGGTATGATACTGACTTTCAGTCAAGTTTTCGAGCGGGAAACAGCTGTCAGTGTCAAAACAACCTATGATTTAAAAAAACACCACTAGATGGCCCACCCTGTATATGCGGCCTTCGGGAAATAACGCACAACACTCTGTAAACAATATGAACACCACTAATAGCACGATCAAGCACAGAATAAGGATTACTCTCGCATTCCGCTGTTTCTTCGGGCTCAAACGTCAATTGTGCAATAGAGCCCTATCTTGAAGGAGCCGACTGACTTTGTACAGAACCTTGATCATGCCAGCTCTGCTCTATGGCGCAGTGACATAGATTATTGTCCCAAGGGGAAGAAGTAGCTTTTCTGAGAGAAATCTTATGTGTGGGATCTTTGATCCTGTTTCCGTTGATTACGATTAGAAGAGAAAATTCAACCAAGAGGTTTACGGGTTGACCAGCGGCATGAATCTTGCCATGCGTCTTCGTCTACGGTTCTCACTAGACGGCTAGACCATGTTAAGCGCATAGACAACATAGCTGCGGCCCGAAGTCTTCCATTCTGACCTTGTGGCATAACGCAGCAGAGGACGGAGGTGACGCACATGAATGTAAAAGGAACTCAACCAACTTTTTGCGCGCAAATGCAGACATATAGCAAAAGATTATATCGTTTCAGTAATGCACTTCGAGTTGGTTAAGGTATCTTTTCACCGAAACGTAGCCTTTTTTTGTGCTTTGGAACACTGGATCGAATACGACAAGTCTGCGGAACTTGGCAGTGTCACATGACGATTACAATTCACTGGTGTAGTTTAAATTTCTGTCTCAAAATCTGTATTCTTCTATTGATGTGAAGAACGAACCCTTATGAGCCACACTCTAGGACTGCGGTGAGGAGAATTTTATGCAAGGCTGTCATGAAAGCTTTCTGACCGACTGTCTTAAGTCTAATTTCAGAAAAGCTGAGGTTGGCGTTGCAAAGAAGACCGTAACCCACTTAGGCAGTGATTGGGTTTATTATGATGTCACTAACTGGTGGTTGGTGGGCGCCGTGGCGTAGTGGGTAGGTGCGTCGACTCCTACGCTCAAGGTCTAAGGTTTGAATATCGAAAAAAAAACACCAAACATTTTCTCACGGCTCCACTTCTATCGCGTCGCTGACAATGCTCAGAGTATAACTGTCTAGAAAAACGACTCCGAACGTCAAGATTGATAAGCTTTTTGTAGACAGTTATACTCTTTGAGAACTGTCAGTGAGTGGGTTAAAGTGGAGCCGTTAAAAAATGTTAGGTGTTTTTTCGAGATTCGAACCTTAGACCTCGAGCGTAGGAGTCGACGCACCTACCTACCTACTACGCCACGACGTCCACCAAGACTCAAAGTCTTAGTGTAGGCCAAATTAGCCTGATTGCCCTACAATTATTTAGATTCATCCGTCTACGATTAGTGACTTTGATAGCGTCTGTACATAGAAGGGAGTTTATAGCTTCTAGAAGGGGATAAGGTGTCTCCTGATTGGTTGCCAGTCACATGTCTGGCCCCATTCTGTCTAGTTTGTGGGATTTTTCGTTGCCTTGAATACCATTATACACTGGGAGCAAGCATAGGGTAAGGTTGAATCTGACCGCTGTTTTCTTTAGAGATAGAGGGCAAAGTTTCACCATCTTGGATGTCCAGAGCACTTATGGCCGCCTGACTGTTTATTTATATAACGATAGATTTCCCCTTCTATCGGACTCATTGACAACAAGTGAGCAGTCTCTTTAATAAGCAGTAACTTTAGAACCTTTATGATGATACGTTTGATCTTCAAACAGGTTGAAATTCACATGCAAAGACCGTTGAGAAATATTGTACAGGTAGAGCGCAACACAAGAGGGATGATCTTCCAAAAGTCTGTCCAGCTGCTAGCCTACGCAGATGACATTGACGAGATTGGGCGAACACAGCGAGCCGTCAATGATGCCTTTGCTGGTATTGAAACTGAAGCGTCTAAAATGGATCTCGTGGTTAACGAGGGCACAACCAAGTGTATACAGTCATCGAGAAAGGACACACAACATCGACGACTTGGCCAGAACGTCACCATGGGCAGCTATAACTTTGAGGTAGTGAAGGACTTCGTCTACCTTAGCTCCGCAGTAAACAGTACAAACAATATCAGTACCGAGATCAAGCGCAGAATAACTCTTGCCAACCGCTGTTTTTCTGGGTTCAAAAGGAAATTGAGTAGTAGAGCCCTCTCTCGAAAGACCAAGTTGACTCTATACAAGACCTTGATCATCCCAGTCCTACTGTATGGCGCAGAGACATGGACAATATCCCAAGCGGATGAACAGTCTCTTGGTCTTTTCAAGAGAAAAGTTCTGCGAGCGATCTTTTGTCCAGTATGCGTTGATGGCATTTGGATGGATGATGGCTGTACAGCGACATGAGTCTAGCTAGGTGTTTACGGATCCAACGCCTAAGATGGCAAGGCCATGTAGAGCGTATGGACAACTTGAGCCTGACGACTCAGAGACAACGCAACAGAGGACATTTACGTACAAGGTGGCGCACCCAAGTTGAGGGACTTGGTGTGCGAAACTGGAGACAGCTGGCGAGAGATCGTGGTGGTTGGAGAGGCATGTTGGGTGAGGCCCAGGTCCACCTCGGACTGTAGAGCCCTAATAAGAAGAAAGAGAAGTGGAGCACTCAATCTGCAGTTGAGGAGTGTCTGCATCTCCATGGATGAATAAAGACTTAAGTCGTTGATCCATTTACATAGAGTTTATAGAGTCTTTTCGAAGAGACTTATGCAGCAACAACTATCGCTAGATTTAAACTACCAACATTCACTTTAAATGAGTTACGATTGTCAGCGAATTAATTTACATTTACTTACATCGGCCTAATGGCATATCAACTATCTGCTAGTCATGGTATAAAATTACCTTCGTTAAGTTTGTACATTTTGGGTAACATTTGTATGTGAGATTAATTCGAAACAACAACCCTAAAGTGTTTTTTTTTTAACTCCTACGCGCTTGGGTAACAGACTTGTGTCATAAAAATAATTTTATTGGGTTTCCGGAAGTGCAGTTAAGGGTTGACTGTAACATCCGTAGGAAAACTTAAGCTTATGTCAAAACCAGAAGCTTCGTCAAATTTTAAAGTGTCCATAATTGTTGGCAGAAACTTAGGAATTTAGGGGGAATTCAGTTGTTAAGTGACGTCTGAGATAGAAAGTATACAAAACTGAACGAACTAACCAAAACTTCGATTACAGTGTATTCATTCGGTTGCTTCATTTCTTTTAAGTTTCGTACAGCTGTTACAGTTGATCCTTTAATTGGAAGACACAAAAGAATATGCTGTAAATCAACGCTGACACAAGAAGCAAGGTACATTGAAGTTGCTGGACTGGACGAAAGTTATTCCACGTGACCGCATTTCAACCACAAAACTTAGTTGAAAACATAGCTTCCGTATCCATGAATGAAACACGTATTCAGTGGTTGTGGAGACATGTTTGGATACGAGCACCTTACGATACCGATGACTGACTTAGCTGTTGCCCTCTCATAGGCTGCCAAATGCTTAGTCTGCAGCACTAGTATCGATTTCAGTCACGTTTCTTCAAAACACCGACACAGGGTTCGATGCCAATGAAATACCATCCGCATCCGTTCGCAGTGAAAGTAGCCGCCCAAATGCGCCGCCGAAAGTGAGACATCATGGTTTGTTTTCATCAATAAATAACGGATTTATTTATTCACAGAAAAAATAAATATGTTCGTTCAATAAATTAAGTTTTTGTTTAATAAATAAGTGGACGTACAAGCAAATCTTTGGGATGACGTTTGTAAGCATCAGTGTTAGTTTCGAGTTCTTTAAGTCTACAGTTTGTGTGTGAGTGTTGTCGGAGTTTGGTCTCGTTTTGTGGCGCTGGGCGTGCTTATCGTTGCTGCTGTTGTCCGGCATAAGCTATGTCTTGGGCGTCTGGAGCTTCGACGGACGACCTCGCCCATTGTCCAGGCGCTGGTTCCCATCCTTGGGCGGGTTGTTCAATGTGCTCAACGTGGTCGATGTGATCGTAGTGCTGTGGAACGTAGTGCTCCACATGGTGAGGAATTTGCTCTACATGATGTGGCACGATGTGCTCGACGTGGTGTGGCAGGTGTTCGATGTGCTCGACGTGATGTGGGTAGTGAACGATTTCGTAGTTGACGACCTGAAAGAGCAGACGGTTGCTTAGAAATGTGTGTCTTATAGGGGCTTGGCTTTATTTACCTTAGGCTTGGCGATTTTGAAAATGACCAAAGCTCCGGAGAGCACCAGTGAGAGGAGACCAAGTGTCATAGCCTTCCAGGTCTTAAGAGCAATGAGGGCAAGGGCGAGAGGAACCAGAACAGTGGTCTTGAGCTTCAGGCCCAACAAGAATGGAAGCATAACCTTCCTCACGAATCCACGTCCTGAAAAATCCAAAAATAATTCATTGGGTGACTTGAAATGTCGGTTATTTTAGGTTAGGAGCATTGAACTTACCTTGTTCGGCGGGATTGTCGTCGGAGAGGGGAACCAAGGCACCTTTGGTCAACACGTTGTCACTGAGGAAGCTTGGGATCATTGAGCGAGCTTCCTCGGTGTCGAAGAATTCCGGTGCCTTGACACGCAGAGCGTGAGTGGCAAGAAAATTGTCGACCTTCTCGAACAAGTTCTGTTGTGGGTCACGTGCGCCTCTGGATTGGGTTGCGTCCGGCACAACATCCTCGGCAGTGCGCACCACTGACATCTGATCGGTGATCTTGATCTCGTTCTCCATTAGGGCTTCATTGATCCAAGCCATTGCCTTCGGCTTCACACACGCGATCGACAAGTCTTTCAGACATCCATGATACATTTCGTATCCCAGGTCAGTGGCAGAGGCTGCTGCGTTGCACGTCGCCACACTGGCTGCGGCCACCAGAAAAACAATTGCTAACTTATTCATGGTCACGGGGAGTTGGTGTAGACTACTGTGTGTATCCTGTTTGATGATGCAGACGCTCGGCAACTAATCGTGCGTACTCTCAGACAATCCACGCGGATGTGTATTGGCTTATCGGCGCGACCATGGTTTTTATACGACGCGTAGAATTGTCAATGCCTCCGAGGTAAACAAAGACAATCGCAGAAGTAGATTTTCACCTGGAAGTGATTGTCAAACGGTGTGCGACATTCCAAGGCGGGCTCGGGGTGCACCGGCAACGGTCTCTTTTCTGAATTCAAAAACCATTTGTTGTCGAACATTTTTGGCTGCGGCGTAAATTGGGTGTCCCATGTTGGCTGCATGCTCACTATGTCGCTTGACCATGTTAAAGGTTTCAAATCATGTACTCCCGCTCTCGACTGCGGCTCGGTGCGTGTGTGGGAGACGATGAAATAATCTTCCATTCGATACGAAACCGAAAGAAATCCAACTTCCATACGGTCTGGGGGTATGAATCCAAATGCATACCACTACGCGGCTAGTTGCCACTCACAGATGTAGCAGAGCTCGAAAGAGGGAAATCAGGTTGTAAACGTGCCGAGAATGCTGACACGGAGTCTTCTTCATTTCAGACGGTTTGTTGTTTAGGAACCTCTGTCGGGCATATGGTGCTTGGACATGACTCTGACAAGTAGTTGCATTTGACTTGTGGCTGTCGTTTGAAGTGTTCGTTGTGTCGGTTTTGTCGAAGGGATCTGTGGAATGTGTTTGTTGGTCGATGGTTTACCCGTAGAAGTTTTTAAGTCCTTTTTCTTTATGAACACTGACGACAGGTGGTGTCAAAATTATTTGATTGTGCGTCTTCGATTTGAAGAGCGTTAGATACGGCCTGTCTGAAGATTCAAACGGCAGATATTTCTCCAATGGAGTAGCATTTTTTCAGTTCGTGTAAATGTGTAAAAATTGAAATTGATTTTGTAGATTTTCTGTGTTTTGCGCAACTAACTCAAAACTGTCACATTTTCGAAAAAGCACATGTTCAGTTCGGTTGTTCCGTTCACTTTTAGTTAATATTTACGTGGAGAACAATCACGAAGGGGTCAGATCAGATTTAAGAATGTTGCAAAAGAAGAGTATCAAGATACGCAATTCAGTCATAATCACATTTGCTTCGGTATCCGAATGGTATTTCCTTGACAGAATTAATACTTTTCAGCATACTGCACATAATTAAATTTGATCGACAAATGAATGTGGAATATGTGCTGCAGAAAACAAGACGTGTTTCGTGATTATTACCATTTTATTGTGGGCCAGGACAAATACTCAGCCAAAGATTTAACCAGTTAAGCAAAAAATCACACCAGTGGCTGGGCAATGGGTTCGTCTTTTGCTTACCATGTCCTACCACTGCTAGTTAACTTGCAGTACCTATTTTACGTACGTACTGACTTTCGGTTAAGGGGCCTTCATTTTCTTCTTCTGATCTGATTGCGCTAAAGTCCAAAATGGACCTGGATCTCAACCGCTACAGTCCGAGGTAAACCTGGTTCTCAACCAACAAGCTCCCCAATTGGCACCATCTTTAGCCGCTACCGCTACAGTCCGAGGTGGACCTGGTTCTCAACCAACAAGCTCCCCAGTTGGCACCATCTTTAGCCAGCTGCCTTCAACTACGCACGCCAAGTCAACAAAACTCCTTCCCCACTTGTGTGTGCATACAAAGTTAATTTGGTCCTTCGAGAGAGATTTCTACTACTCAATTGCCTCTTGAGCCCAAAGAAACAGAGATTGACAAGAGTTATTCTGTTTACTTGGGACGCGAGGTAGACGAAGCTTTGACCAACTCCTATGGTGACGTTCTGGCCAAATCGTCGATGTTATGTGTCCTTCCTTGAAGACAGTATAAGCGATTTGACCGCCTCTAATTCAATGCCAACAAACTCTTCATGGACAGAGACGACTGGATGGCGCAGTTGGTTAAGTGCCCGCCCCAAGTTAGAGAGGTCCCAGGTTCGAATTCCAGTGAAAGCAAAGTTAATACGCTTTTATACAGTTTTTCAAATCTGATCCAACCATTTGCCGTTGGGATCAAATTAACGACACTTAGTTGGAATGATCACATATTCGAGGTCGCCAAAAATGCTGCGAAATGTCTAGGTTTCCTCAAACGATGCAAGAAATAATTCACCCCTTCTGATTTGGCTTCAATTTACAAGGCCTACATCCGCCCCAAACTTGAGTATAACGCTCATATCTGGTCTGGTGCTCCCAAGACCTCTCTGCACCTGCTAGATAGAATACAACAGCGAGCGATAAGACTTAGTAACATTGTGAAGTCGATAGACTCGCTCAAACATCGCCGTAATGTCTCATCGTTATCACTGTTTTATCGCTATTTTCACGATGTGCTCAAGTGAGCTAGCCAATTGCATTCCTCCCCTCCATGAATTCACCCGCAATACTCATCTCGCCCGGAATGCTCATCAGTTCACCCTCAAGCCTGTTTTCGGACGTACAGTTAAGTTTAGTGAGTCGTTTTTTAGCCGCACCACACGAATATGGAATGCTCTTCCCAGCCCAATATTTCCCACTCACTACAATCCGCAGACATTTAAGACCAAAGTGCACAGGTACCTCTTTCCCCTTTCTCCCTCTATACCTTTGGCCCGTGCTGTGTCTTGATTCCAGACACCTAAGGGTAATCGTAACCCCTTTTGCACGCGCAAATTATAAAAAAAAAAACTATCACTGGAGCTGTCGATCAGTGGTAGCAGTCTGACTGTGCACTGGACCAAGATTTTACAATATTTTTTTTATTTTAATTTTTTAATTTAAGCTTGCGGTACACAACATATTTTGTTCCACCTTTGGTGAAAATTAATAATTCCGATGGTTTGCATGCTCGTGAACTGTTAGACTGGATAAATTCCATTTTATTCTGCAAATGTCCAACGATTGACCTTCCGCCTTATTTATGGTGGTCGCAAAAGCAAGACCAACGTTCCCACCAAAGGGCGTTAAATTGACAAATCGCGAGGAAATGTTGAAATTCAGGGAGTCAGAATGTCTTCACGTTTGCATCTTAAATTTTAAATTGTTGCTTGAATTAAATGATTCGTTAGTTGTTTCAATACAAGTGTGGTGACTTTACATAGTCGTAGCGTGGTTTATATTTCGAACCGTAATAATCAGCGCAGTCCTGGAAAATCAATTCAATTACAAAAAATTCGGTGGCATAATTTACGGCGTCACCTTGACTCATAATAATTTTGAATAGCCACGTTAAGCTCATTGATATCATTGTTAATGTTATTAAGCGCGTTGAACTGAGGCCATTTATGATTTGCAACAATTGTTTTGAAAACTCAGCTGCTGATGGATCGCTTTCAAATTAAACATACATTTTTGAATTGATTTGATTTTAAGCAGGCCAACAGAAGTAAATCTGCAAATACCCTGTAATGCTTTTTTAAAGCAACTAGCTGACAGTATCGCTGGACCACCAAAAATGATGTAAAGTTCTATCTAGTTCTATCTAATGCATCAAACGATTTATTGTGGGTCATAGCATACTCTTCCTATAATTGGGATTAACTTTTAAAACTCCGTTCAGAGAATCGGTATGTCCGTCCGGCTGACAGTCAAACTATCCCCGTTTATAAAGACGCCAGCATGAAATTTTGGAATTAGGTGCCTTAGACGTAAATATCGATTTATTTGCGGTAATATTTAAAATTTGGCAATAATTGGATGTGGCTCAAGTACATATATGCAAAGTTTCGTGTATTTTAGGTTTACGAGTAAATGGTGAGCATATGCCTACCGTAACTAGATCTGACGAATGTCACCCGAGAGACAAAGTTTTTGACCACTTTTTCAACCATTTATGGCCATATGTCCTGAACAACTCGGATAATGTTGGCATCCAGTGCGTTGATTTCGCGTAGACTAGCGAATTTACCTAACCCCAAAAGGGAATAGTCAAGAGGCTTAATTACAAGATCTGGGAGGTTAATTTACAAGTCCATTACGTCCAATGAGTCCAATGAGTTGATAGTTTCGCTTGCTGTATGACACCTAGCGCCATCCTGCTGCGTCACATCTTTTCCAAAATCATGCCGATCACGAACGAAAAAAAAAACACATTAACCATGGCCCTATAAGAAATACCCGTGGCGTAGTGGGTAGGTGCATCGACTCCTACGCTCGAGGTTTAAGGTTCGAATTTCGAAAAAAACACTTAACATTATTTTCACGGCTCCATCTCTTTCGAGTAACTCACAATGCTGAAAGTGTATAACAGTCTGGAAAAAGATTCTCAACCTCGCCGTTCGGAGTCGTCATTAAATTGTAGGACCCCTCAGCTTGTGGAAAAACAAGAGCCCGCACAACAAGTGTGGTTGCTGAGAAGCTAGGCCCATATCCACCTCGGACTGTAGCGCCACCATTATTATTATTATTATAGCAAATACACGCTGATTAGCCTAATTAAAAAAATATGGCCCTATGACTGTCTAAAAACCACGCCAAATTGTGCATTTTTGGGGATTTTTTGGCGTATAATCTCATGTGGATTATCTTCGCTTCTAATGCAACAATTTTGCTTATTGACATACCCATTGGGCAAAAAATTAGTCTCGTCGCTGAACACAATTTTTGATTGAACAGTGGATTTAATGGCAGTTATTGTTGGGCTCTTTCAACGAAATTTCAACGCAAACGATGGCAATTCGGCTTCAATTTTTGCACGACCTGCATCTTTGAACTTTTAAACCAAGTTCTTTGCGAAAGATTTTCAGACAAAGACCAAACTATTGTGAACCACGCCCAATCAATAAATTTGGATCTTCATCATCTCTCTCCTAAACGGATGCAATATTCTCTTCCATGCGTACTCTTCTTATGAGTCTCTGCATATTGGAATGAAATATTGTAATTTTTGCGAAAACGGTCAACAATACGACGAATAACTGTCTCAAATGGTCGAGTATGTTGAATGTAATATGGTGCAAGTGCTCTTATAAGTTTGGTGCACAAAGCCAGAGTATTTTGTAAACAATTTTCTAAAATTTTGTAACGTTGTTGGAACGTGTATGTCATCACGATAAAACTGCAATGGTTACTACTACTAGTTACGCTGACAGTTCTCTGAAGTAAATACTGGGTCAAAAAAACAAAATACTGAACAAATAAAAAAATCAACAAAAATTGGCAACGCAAGAGAAAAAAGAGCATAAGGATAAAATTGCAGGAATAAATTAAATATTTCTAAATTTTCTTATTCCGTTCCATATGTGCATAACTTCAAATCTCTTCAAATCAATCAAAACTTCTCATTTTATGAATCTGAAGAAGACGGGGTTAGAAGTGATTATTGAAGCAGGGAGACCCACACCAAGCTACACTCATGATTTACCTTAAAGCCACCAGACTTTATTAACGACGTTTATGCAGATAATGGCATGAAGTTTTCGAATAAAGAGGTTTAGGCCCAGAAATCATTTTTCATGCACACAAATTAAAAAAGGTGGGTGGCTACCGTATGGATGAAGTTGGCATGGATTTTGAAATATTGACTTACCATATAGAGTGATATGCAGTGTACTCTCTCCTAACGGACACCCCTCATAAACGGACACATCTCATAACAAATTTCTTGGTAGCGTCAATGTCCGCTTATGAGAGACTGTATCACTGTATCAATCGACAGGTATTTGAAATGAGGTGGAGGTTTGCTTCAACACATTGTGATCCAAAGTTCCATTTGAAAAATATGGAGCTCCAAAATCGGGTTTAATGCGTTTCCAAGCCAAAGTGTTAAAAGTCTGAAAAAATCACAGAAACTTGGCTTCAATGAGTACTTTCATTTAAAATCTCCTTTCGAGCATACTAGCCTAAATAGTTTTGGAGGTATTGGCCAAAAACGGTAAAACATCGCCATGCGAATTTTGAAGATCTGAAAATGCAGTTAGAAAGAGCTCGGCGTTAGTATTAAGAAATGATAAATATAAATATCAAAATATTGGTTTATGTGCTGATTTTGACATTGCAAAGATTTAAAATAATAAAGATTTTCACTTTCACACATAAAGTCTATGCTGAGATCGACGACTCGAAACGATGGCGAGTGTTATCTCTCATATTCATTTCAACAACTAAATGCTCAGCAGCAATGTAATTGGGTATGATGGTCAAATATTATACAAATGACCAAGTTTTTCAATTCTCGACCAAAGTCAGGCTTGGATAAGTTTTATTTCGCAACTTCTATAAACAATGCAGTTGTGCAAATAAAAATCAATGGACCAAACTCTTTCTCGCAAAACAAAAGTTGTCACAAACTATTTCTAATCACATAAATAAAGAAATTACAGCTGAATCGTAAGACACTAAAATCAACAACGCCCACTTGTCCTCCCACTCGAGGAGAATACTGAATGACCAAACTGACCATTTGTCCACTGCTTCGGCGACTCGTTTCGAATAAAACTCACTTTCATCTCAGAAGCTGTGGCACCGAATAAACTTCATCGGTGTGGAATTGGGAATTGAGAAAACCAACACGTGGTCGACCAGAATTCAAAGAGCGAAAGCTTGATGTTGGCTTAGGGTGAAGTTGGAGTAGAGTCTGTCTACAGTGATTGCATGTAAAGAGTAGTTGACTAATTTTTGGCCAGAACTTAACTATTGCTACCAGCACACAATCAGTTCTCATGATGATGATTTTAAACACACACTACTAATTTTATTTGTTTACGGAACGGAGTTCGTTCTTCAGACTGATTTAAAGCAACGAATATGTGCGTCAAATCAGACGCACAAGAACTTAGTTTCATCATAGAGGTGCAGCAAAACACGAGCATTTATTTTCACAGAATCATACCACACCTCGAGAGTCACTGATGAAGTAAAACGTTGTCTGTCGAAGTTGGATACCGTAGGCTATTCGGTTCGTGTGAGTACAGAACCTCGGACAACAGGAGTGTCTTCTCAAGAAGTTGACCATAAGTAATTGTATATTTTAGTTACAATTAAGTCACTGTTTTTAAGGTTCGTCCATCCGTCCGTCGTGTCTGTCACACTTTTTTATCTCCGAAGTTTATGAAGATATCGGCATGAAATATCGGCTCCAGTACAGGTGAAGTTGACATTAATTTTGAAAATTTGTCGAAATATATATCAATCGACAGATCTTTCGAAATGAGGTGGAGGTTTCTTTCAACACTTTTTTATCCAAAATACCGTTTGGAAAATATGGAGCCCCAAAGTATTTTTTAAATGCGTCCCCCCTGCCATTTCTAAATCAAAGAGTTTAAAAATCTGAAAAAAATCACGAAAACTTTGCTTCATTGAGTACTTTCATTTAAAACGATTTCGAGCATTCTGGCATTAATAGTTTTGGAGATAATGGCCAAAAACGGTCAATCATCGACATGCGAATTTTGAAGATCTGAAAACGCAGTTTTGAAGACCTCAGCGTAAGCATTAGGAAATGATAAATTTCAAAATATCAGTTCATGTTGAAATTTTGAGATATCTAAGATTTAAAATGAGAACAATTTTCATTTTCACACATAATTTCATGCTGTGTTCGGCCACTCTATTCGTTGATGAGTGTTATCTTTTCGATCTCACCCCTTAATGCCCAACAGAAATGAACACACACACACCGCAGGCATGAGCAGTGATTGGGTATGTGTATGATGGAAGGGATTTCTGTGTTGGATAAACTTGGATAGAGATATAGGTATATGTAGGGATGAACATTTGTTTGTTTGGATGTATGAATTTATGAATAAATGGTTGATTTGGGTTGAAGTTAGAAGAAAATTCAACTGAAATAGTTTGGAAACGCCGTTTGATATTATGCGACGGAACCTTCCCCGTGCGAGTACAACTCGCACTTGCCCGGTTTATTTGTTTTATTTCTTTGCTTCTATTCATTTGATTAATTCATGTGTTAAGCTAAAAGTCCAATCATCATGACCAAGTCGACTTGCATCTTCGATTACTTGGTTCGGTCTTTCTCTCCTTCTCAAATCAAGAGGCTCGAAGACTCGCAGTATTGTCATTGAAGCGCTCGATGTGGCCGAATCATTTTAGTTGACGGATCTTGCCTTTCGGAGATTTACGACAATTGGATTCAGATTAGCTTTCCCCACAAAAAGGTTAAATTATCCGATGCATAACTTTTCTTTTGAAGGCACCAAAAATCAACTCTGTAGTCCTGCTTTTCGTTCAGCTTTCGAGTCCCTGAAGAAAGACTGTCAGGGTAAGGGTTTTGTGCGCATGTTTTTGGTCCTTCAAGTCAGAAGTTTTAAATCACATAAACTGATCCTTATTTACATTCGGAAGTTAACGTGGACACTTTATGATAATTTCCAGAATGCCTGTTCAGTGCACTCTACATATTATTGGAGTCCCACTGTTCACGAGTGATGGGAGGAATAATACTTAGCTTTCCTGTAGGATTGGCCAAACTGGGTAAATTTTGAAACTGCTTTGTCGATATGTAATCAGGAGGGCCGAGCTTGATGTCAAAGCCAAGTTAGCGGTTCTTAACGCAGACACGCAGAGACAATTAATTAACAGGTCTTTATTGTTCGACGAACGTTACAAGAAGAAGGAAGGAAAAAAGAACAAAAGTGTTTATGTGAAAAAAAAGGTGCTACCAAACAAAGTGAACAATCGAACAGGGATGTTAGCAGTTCATATTTCAACAGCCCCACTTATTGAACTTTAATATATAATTAGTTTTTACTTCTTTTATCAAAAAAAATTATAAGAATTCAATAGGATGATATTTTTTTAGATAGGTTAATTATAAATTAGACTTCAATATTTAATAAACCCATCCCTCTAGCACAAAATATATTCTTGTGACTTGGTACGGCTTTTGTTAAACTATCTGCAACCATTTCTTCTGTTGCCACATAACGGATTGTTACAGTCTGGTCCTTGATACGATCACGAACGTAGTGATGTCGAACGTCGATATGTTTTGATCGAGCTCTAAAGCATTCCTTTTCAGCAACGGAGATTGCACTTTGGTTGTCACATGCAATCACAACTGGTTGACTTCGAATTGAAGGCTCAAAATCTTGTCCAAATGACTTAAGCCAAATTGCTTCTTGCACAGCTGATGACATCGCCATGTACTCGGCTTCCATACTTGAGAGTGCTACTGTTGCTTGCCCATGAGATGGCTCCTCCACACATAAGAAACACATAGCCCGTACATGAGCGTCTTTTATCGATATCGGACGCCCAATCAGCGTCTGTGAACCCCTGGAGTCCCTCAGACCTACCAAAAGAAAGTTTATAATTAATAGTACGTTTCAAGTACCTGAAGATTCGTTTGACCGCCGCCCAGTGCGCTTTTCCATGGCGCGTATTAAAACGGCTGACATCATTGACGGCATGAGCAATGTCTGGCCTAGTTCCCTGTGCCAGATAAAGTAGACTGCCAACTGCTTCTTGATACGGTACATTATCCATTTCTTCACCTTCCCCGCACATAGCAATTGACAACTTTTGGTTGGTGTCACTCGGGGTTGAATCTGGTTTTGCGTCACTCATCCCAAATTTTAAAAGTATTTCTCGAGTATACTTTTCCTGATCCAAGCTAATTCCATTTGTCTTCTCGTCATAGGTAATGTTCAGGCCAATACAACTTTTTGCAACACCAAGGTCTTTCATCTTAAATGTATCACTTAATGTTTTTTTTAGCTTATCACGGATGTTGGAATCACGCCAGAAAATCAAAATATCGTCAACATATATTGCCACAATAAGATGTGAATCGCTACTATAAAATACACACGGATCTGCTTTAGACTTCAGTAAACCAAACAACTTCAAAGTTTTTTCTAGTTTAATGTTCCATTGGCGACCGCTTTGTTTCAATCCATAAATCGATTTTTCAAGCTTACACACATTTCCACTAGCCTTACCACAACCCTCCGGTAACTCCATATAAATTTCTTCCTCCAAATCGCTTTGCAGAAAGGCGGTCACTGCATCCATCTGATCGATTTTCAAATTAAGTTTAACGGACAGTGCAATCAGGTATCTAATGGAAGCATAGCGGACAACCGGCGAAAAAACTTCATGGTAATCGATTCCGTATCGCTGTGAACACCCCTTTGCTACTAGACGAGCTTTGTAGCGAATAATTTTACCCATGTTATCTCTTTTTGTATTGAACACCCACTTCGATTTTACTGCTTTACGGCCATCTGGCAAGGAGGTAAGGGTCCAAGTTTTATTCTCAATGAGCGAGTCCAGCTCACACTTCATAGCAGCTTTCCATTTGTCAGAATCCTCACGACATAAAACATCATTGACTGTTACAGGATCAAGTTCTAGTTTGTTGATTCTTGCTAAGTGTGTTACATAGCCTTCTCTCTCAAAATCACGCGGTACAGGCACACGTTTTAATCTTCGTAAAGTTTCCGCTGGTGCAACTTCAGCCTTAGGAACACGCGTTTCATCCAAAGAATCATCAAAGGTTTCTTCATACTTCTTATCAGAATCAGATTCATCAATACTGGTATCTTTGGTCTCGTTTGAATCGGGAAATTCCGGTTCAGGGTCCTCTACTGAAACAGATTTATCATTGACATCACAAGACTCATCAATTACCTTTGCGACACTTTCCATGAAGGCTACGTCTCGACTAATAACAACTTTCTTTGTTAGAGGATCTATACAACGATATCCTTTCGTTGTGTCACTGTATCCGACAAATATCATTCTTGTTGAATTGGAGTCCCATTTACGTCGACGTTGCTTCGGTATGTGCATCATAACTGGGGTTCCAAATATCCGCATACTGCTTAAATCAACATCAGCTCCAGTCCAGATCTTTTGTGGTATATTTCCTTCTAATGATGAACAAACAGAATGATTGATAATGTGCACAGCTGTATTGACAGCCTCTGCCCAGTACGATTTGTCCAAATCCGCATCAAAAATCATACATTTCGCACGTTCCACAATTGTCCTGTTCATCCTCTCGGCTACTCCATTTTGTTGAGGAGTATATGTGTTTGAGGACTGATGCAAAATACCTGCCTGGCGGCAAAACGCTTCGAAGTGTTGGTTGACATACTCAGTACCGTTGTCAGTGCGTATTGCTTTAATCTTTCTTCCCAGTTGATTTTCGACAAACTGTTTTAGATCCATAAAGCTATTTAGTACCTGATCTTTAGATTTGAGAAAATAGACAAAAACTTTATGTGAAAAGTCATCAATAAAAGTCAAAAAATACTTTGCACCGCCAATAGACCTGTTCTCCATCGGTCCACACAAATCAGAATGTAGAAGATCAAGCAGACCATTCGCGCGCGTACCTGAATGCTTGAATGAGTTCCTAGCGTGTTTGCCCTTGTAGCAAACCTCACACTGTTTTAAAGCATTAGCGTTATCACTAAATGTAATGCCCTTTGCAGCGCCGTTTTTGAGTTTACACAAGTCCGCATAGTTCATGTGCCCGAGCCGACGATGCCAAGTCATTATACTGGTTTCCGACTTCGAAAGCAAACAGGAGGCCGTTTGGTCTTTAAATTTATACACACCTGATTTACATTCTGTTTCCGCAATTACTTCACCATTACTTTTTATTATTTGGCAACCATTTTTATCAAAGAGTACACTGTTACCCTTTTCAACAATCTGAGCAACGGAAAGTATGTTTGTCACCAAATTGGGAACATATAAAACCTTATTAACGTCAATGTCTTTATCACAAATACGAAGCGTGACATTTCCAACACCATTTACTGTCATTCGTTCATTGTTTGCGGCCACTATTTCACTAATCGAAGAAGAATTCATCTCCTTGACCCAACGCTTGTTAGGGGTCATATGATTCGAAGCCCCACTATCAATGATCCACTCTTTTGAACATTGCTTGTTTTCGTGAGATGAATATACACTAAAGGCATTTCGACATCGATTGTCTGTGTTGCCTGGAATCTTTGATTTCTTTTTACAATCTCTACTAAAGTGACCCTTACGGCCACAGTTATAACATTTAAATTTAGCCTTATTTGTACCTTTTTCTGGTTGCTTCTTCGTACTCAAGAATGCACTTTCTTTCACTTTGCCATAGTCACCATCTAGTAACTTCATTTTAATACTTTCGCCGGTAATAGGTGTACCACTACTCTCAATGCCCATAATAAATGGCTTAAATTCTTCGCCTAGTCCAGCCAACATAATCGCACCAATCCACTCGCTACTTATCTCAAAGCCAATTCCACTTAATTTGTTCGCGGAATTTGTTAGCTGATGTACATAATCTGACATCGAATCGCAGTTATCGAGACGTACGGTAATAAGTTTCCGTAATAGCCCGATTTTACGCGTTAGGCCGGTGTCTTCAAACAATTGCTTCAGGCATTTCCAAATACCGGACGCACTTGTCTGATTTTGTATATGAACAAAGATGGATTCGTCTATGCACAGGACAATTTTAGCTTTTGCTTTCCTTAATTTTACCTCATCTTTTTCTGTGACTGGATCAGATATACATCCCTGAAGATCAGACAGTTCCAGTAAACTCTCCATCGCAAATTTCCACGTGTGGTAGTTTTCGCTTCCATGGAGTTTCTCTATACAAGAATTTTGTTACAAGAAGAAGGAAGGAAAAAAAGAACAAAAGTGTTTATGTGAAAAAAAAAGGTGCTACCAAACAAAGTGAACAATCGAACAGGGATGTTAGCAGTTCATATTTCAACAGTTCCAACTCTCACCTCTGGTCATGAAATTTGGGTTATGACCAAATCGATCGCTGTCGCGGATACAAGCTGCCGGGATGAGATTTTTTCGTGCTGTTGTGGGAATTACTCGCCGGAATAGGGCGAAAAATACGTCAGTGCGCGAGGAACTCAATGTTGGGCAGCTGCTTCTTCGAACGGAAAGGGCTGTACTTCGATGATTTGGTCACGTGGCACGATTGTCCCCATCATCACGGCTTCCGAGACGTGCCTTGAATGCGATTCCATCAGGAAGGCGACCGCTTGGCAGCCCCAGGACGAGATGGTTGGACCTGATGGGACCTTGGGCATAGCTCCTGATGAGTAAGAGTCGATGGCGGAGGATCGAGTGGCCTGGAGATCTCTCGTCCGTGCGTTGCCCCTGCGACCCCTTTAGTGGAACATGCGCGGGTCACTGCAGATGAGATGAGATGAGATGAGGCATTGACTTTTATGCTCCATGTAGGTTTTATTTTACTACTTCTTGAATTATTGCAATAATTCGTTGTTATTAATTAGTGAAAATAAATAGTGACGACCGTACAGAAATGTAAACTAAAAATTGCCTCATCTAATGGCGCTTCAGTAAGGAAGCGACCCGAGCCTCAAACAAAAAGTCTCTCCAACTAGCACGATCATTTGCTATCCGTCCCCTGTTGTGCACACTAAATTGGATAAAGACCTTCTCCACTTGTGTGCGCCACTTCAACCAGAGACTTCCTTTGAGCAAAATTGTTCATGCGCTACACATGGGCCAGGTACCTTTGGCGTGGGATCTGTAGACGCCTGGCTAGACTCATATCGTTTTTCAATCTTCTCCTCCAATCGCCATTATCGCAAACAAAGATCGAACCAAAGATCGCACGCAGAACTATTCCCTCGAAAAGACAAAAATTTTCTTCATCCGCTTTGTATATTATCAAATTGCCGCTCGAAATTGGGGCTCAGAAAACCTGCACGTTATTGTCGAGAACCCAATGCATCCACAGAAAGTGACAGTTTGGTGCGGATTGTGGAGTGGTGGCATCATTGGACTATTTTTCTTCGAAAATGAGGCTGGCAACAACGTTTCGGTCAACGGTGGCCATTACAGAGCCATGTTAGCCGACTTTTGTTTTACTGAAATTGAGGACATGCATTTGGACGACCTCTGTTTTATGCAGGAAGGTGCGCAATGCCACACAGCCCATGTTACAATCGATCTTTTGCGCACCAAATTCCCAAAGGGTGTTATTAGCAGTCTTGGCGATGTCTATTGGCCGCCTCGGAGCTGCGAATTGACCCCTTTGAACTTTTTTTTGTGGGGAACCGTGAAAGACCGATGTTATGCCAACAATCCGGAAACGATTCAAGCACTTAAGGCCAATATCATCCAAGTAATCCGTGAGCTACAATACAGCTCGAAACCATCAACAAGGTCTTGGAAAATTGAGGTGACAGAAAGCGCTACTGCGAAGCCAGCCGAGGCAGCCACTCGAACGACGTTGTATTTCACAATTAATGGGAATGTCTGTACTTACTAAAGCCATAATACATTGAATTTTGTTTATTTTATTGCATTTTTAAAAATAACTTATATTTGGCGCACCTTGTAGTTCACTTTGTTGTTGCCATACTAATTTTCCAAATTTCGCCCAATGTTGGGGCAACCGCCAGGCTCACTTGAAATGAAATACACAATCCCTTACTGGTTTTATTCATGTTTACTATAATAATCCTACATTTAGACACAATAAATAAATTAAATTAAATTAAATCAATAAATTAACAAATTTGGTGTTTACAGACGACATGACTAAGTAAATGTACACATTTAATGCCTAAGTGGCATACAATCCATTTGCCATGAAAAATTAATGCTACCTCATATACAACAGATTAAATAGTAAGATTCAATAAATAAATAAATTAAATAAATACGTTTAAAGCCTATATTACAAATTCTACGTTCACTAAGTCGACTGGGATTCGAGTAAGGTATTTACAATGCATCATGTCGCGCAGGAATGGTGTCCCCACGTCCGGTACTTGAGCAAATTTCAATTAGGAGAAAGCCAACTCTCAGTGGTGCTGGACGTAGAGACATCCCCTAGCGCTGTCAGTTAATTAATTAATTATAGTTCCGTATTTACGGTACACTGGGCATAGAGACGCAGGCAATCACGTTGTTCCTGTCCATTACGTGCCGCATCCACCATCCGATAGAATCGTATTACCGTGGGATTAGTTGAATCTGGCGTCTGCAATTCACTTGTGTCCCTGAAAAGATAGGATTAATTTATTAAGTGCCTCTTTACATAAAAAAATATTAATCCCTCTTGAGTGGAGGGCATAAAAACAGACAGGAAAACAGAGGTCCTGCCTGCGGAACCTGTTCAGGACATTAAAGGATGATTTAAATTTAATTCATGAACAAGCGCCATACGCTCCATACATGTCACACATGTATCCCCGGGATAAACACTAATTTTTGTGATTGAAGAGGTATGGGTGCACACAGAATGGAAATTAGCCCTGCTCAGTAGATGGCGCTTAAACTACCGGAAAATTGTCGTTACTACATGTCACTTAATGCGGCTCTGAATGGCAAAGCTTCACCGTTTATGGGGCCCATGTGATCTCTGAATTAGTGTCATAAAGTTTGGGTGAATCGTCATCCACGGCCGACTGGGATTGCGTGAATATTTCAAGTGCACAGTGCCACTGTGCCGGTACTCACTTCTGTCGGATAGACATTCGTTTCGCAAATGAGTTCCGCTGCGTGCACACTTACACCGAAGACATGACGAACGTCATCTTGTCTGGAAGCTGTCGCTTGAGTGTCAATTTTTCCATTGCTAGGTGATGTGATGCTGTTGGATGGTTTGTGTCATTTGGAGCGTGCAGTTCTGAGCCATAATCGGATTAGAATACGGTAGTATCCTCGCAGTGGATGAGCATGTGACACATTATTATGCGAGCTATTACCCTGAACATGGTGTGCAGGCTTCAAAAAGCAGATTAATTCTCATCCAAAAAAACGGTTTCTGGTTTTGAAAGTAAATGTTCTACCGTAAAATTAAATTGTTTCCTAATATGAAGGGGTGGTTGCTCGTAGCGTAGTTGGTAAGTGTGTTATGTCCTTCATGATGTGGGCATAAAATGCAGGTCCCCTCAACTCCGGAGAGAACAATGACATACAACACTGGTGGTTGCTGTAGAAGTTAAGCTCAAATTCATCTCGGACTGTAGCGGCGCAATATATAAATTGAAGGGGAAAGAATTATATACATACAGCCTTGGCCAAATGCATTAAGCACCCTTTAAGGTTCGTTATATCTTTAAAAAGCAACAAAAATGATGAAATGAGAGGAAATAATAGAAGCTGTTTACAACCTCAAATAGTGTTGCCGAAAACCATAAAATTCAAACTAATTACTTCCGATAAGTGACTTGACAGCGAAGACAAAAGATAAGGGTCCCTACATTTGACATTTGTGCAAGGCTGTACAAGCGAAAAAAATACATTTTCTATTCAATGAGAGTTAGGAGGACATGAAAACACTAGCATCATCGAGGAAGCATGGTCGCTCACAACAAAACAAAGTTCTTTTAAAGAGATTTAAGGAAGTACAAGAGAGCATCAATTAATCAAAATGAGTACCCGAATTTGCATTTGCGTAACCTTTGGTTTTTGCGATCGTAAATTTCAAAATAAAACAAAATTTGTGGAACCTAGCCTCAAATTAATTATGTTCCGAAGTTATTGTGTACTTCGGCTTTCATTTTTTCTCCTGAACTAAAATTTATATACATACGTGCACTTTTCCGTCCATAAAATGAGCTTTCATATTTCGTGGAATGATTGTTCAGAAGAATTACTGGCAGCTACGATGTGATTTCTAGGAGTTATGATGTCATTCCTCGATCCCGTCAGGAACACCCACTTTCTGGGAAGTTTCGCAGGCAAAACAATCAGCCTCGGAGAAAAATCTTTTAAATCAGCTGCACCTGATTGCACAATTACTGCAAAACTTTAAAGACACGCAGACCTAATTCTCCTCTTGTTTAGAACTTAAGGTACCATTACCAATCTTGGAACTGAAAAGTCTTCTGTGGCAGAGTGATGAACTTAGAATTTGGTAATTCTAGAATCCGCAGAATTGATCTTTGAGAAATCCGACTGGGAGTCTGATCTTCAGACACTGGATGGTCCTCTGTGAATTTTCATAGATGGTTCCAAATTGAATGAAGGAGTGGGCAGAGGTGGATCTTAATATAAACACGCCCTTCCAACCTTCGAAACTCTGTAGCGTACTTAAAACAGAGACTATAGCGGTTAATGGCTGAAACACAATAGTGCGTCAGCGTCAGCGCTGTCTTTCAACGCACACAATTCAATGGACATTCACGAAATACTGCAGCAACCTACGTAAATGAAAAATGAGAGAGATGAGAGGATCGCAATAAAACGTAAAACGTAATCCCAACGCACGTCATTATCCAACATGTTGGATATTTTTTTGACAGAGGGATGCGCTGTGAGAGCGAAATTGAGAAATGCTTCCCAAATTGAGTGTTTTTTCCCAAATTAAGAACATTTTGTGGCAACTGACATTAGAGAAATGAAAACAGCTGACTAAAATTATTTCAACGACAAAATTAATTTGAATGAATACGCCAAATTAGCAACAAGAATCACTTTTTTAATTTTTTTAACTTTCTTGGCATTCATTTTCCGCAATTAATTTCTTTAACGTTGAATTGTTTGACCAGAACATTTTTTGATTTGACATTTCAGAAATTAAAACAGCTGAGGGAATATTTTTTATTTGGTATTTGAGAGAGAAAGGGAGGAGCTTATTAACGCAGTGCGTCAACGCACACCCTCCGTAACATGAAGTCGACTAGCGCAACGCACTATTGTGTTTCAGCCATAAAGAGGCTTTGTTAGGGCCTGAGATATCCAAAGAGGGACATCATTATATTTTCGGATAGCCGGGCTAAGATTAAATCATGTACTTGGGACATTATATTCTAAGACCTTTCGTCTGTTTGCAGATGAGGTGACTAAGGATTCTAACATACACCTCATGTGGGTGACCTGACACTGTTATATTCTAGAAAATTACAAACCCGATAAACTCACCAGGCACAAAACGATCGTATTACTTACTCCAGGTGGAGAGTCACGGCTTATGCATTTTGCTATAGCCAAACATCTTCTGAAGCTCGATCAAATTAGACCCACTAATTGCGCCGTGGCGTAGTGGGTAAGTCTGGGTTCGATTCCCGTAAAGTATTTAGCTTTACTATTTTCACGCCTCCGCCTCTTTCGAGTTATTGACAATCCACTTCGCATCACAGTGGGCCCATGTTGGCTTAGGTGAGACTGTGACTTGCAGTCAGCCACTTGAACCTAACCTATATGTCAACATAGAATGATCTACACGTCTTCTTCTTCTTAGGGCGCTACAGTCCGAGGTGGACCTGGGCCTCACCCAACATGCCTCTCCAGCCAGCACGATCTCTCGCCAGCTGTCTCCAGTTTTGCACACCAAGCCGGCCTAGGTCCTCCTCGATTTGTTTGCGCCGCCTTGTACGTGGACGTCCTCTGTTGCGTTGTCCCACAGGCTCAGAGTCGAAGACTCTTCGAGACGGAGCTAAGTTGTCCATGCGCTCTACATGGCCTTGCCATCTTAGGCGATGGATCCATAGACGCCTGGCTACACACCCCATATAGTTCGTAATTGAACCTTCTCCTCCAAATGCCACCAACGCAAACAGGATCAAAGGCCGAAAAGAAAGCTACAAATGGTTTACCATAAATTGATAAACAGGTTAGCCTCTAGGCCCATAGATTCAAGGTCCATTATTCCTTTTTAATAGATGGCTTGTTTTTTTGACGCTGAAAAGTTTTCAAAGACTTCTATGACCTTTGCTCGGTTTCGGAACACCTTTTGCCGACAAAATGAAGCCAGACTGCGGAAAAGGCGATAATCCGTTGGAAAAATATCAGAAGAGTACGGTGGATGCGGAAGAATTTAGAATCCCAACTGTAGCAGCTTTTGCACCGTTACGTGTGAGGTATGGGGTCTAGCTTTGTCATGCAACAGGATCGGACCATGCCTATTTGCCAACGGAGGCTGCTTTTTAGCCAAATTAGTATGCATTGTGTCGATTTCCTCACAATATTTGACTGCATTCATCGTTTCCCCTGGTTGAAAAAATTAAAAGTGGATTGGTCCTTTCGATTTCCACCAGATTGTCACCATAACCTTTTCTGGGTGAAGACCAAGCTTGAGGGGGTGCTTTGGGTTTTCGTCTGCATCCAACCACTGCCCAGATCTTTTACGGTTGTCATACAGTAACCACTTTTCATTACATGTGATTATACGGTGCAAAATCGGAGTATTTCGGTGCCCTACACTCAGCGATGTACAGGTTTCTAAACGGCGTAGTTTTAGGGACTCGTTCATTTCATGAGGTACCCACTTGTCGAGTTTTTTCACTTTCCCTATTTCAGATAGGTGCCGACTTATTGTCATGGGGGATACTCTCATGTGGGCGCCGTGGCGTAGTGAGTAGGTGCGTTGACTCCTACGCTCGAGGTCTAAGGTTCGAATCTCGAAAAAAAACATCTAGCATTTTTTCACGGCATCGCCTCTTTTGAGTCACTGACAATGCTCAAAGAGTATAACTGTCCAGAAAAAGCTTCTCAATCTCGCCGTTCGGAGTTGGCATTAAACTGTAGGTCCCCTCCACTTGTGAGAGAACAATAGCACCGTTTTTGTTGGGTCTGCATCCACCATTTCTCATAAAATGACGTCGTTAATTACCGTTTCCGGCTCGTCTTCGAGGCGTAAGTCTCCCGAACGGAACTTACCAAACCAATGCAACCGAATGGTGCGTTCGTTCACCGCTATATTCTCAAATCGGTTATTTATGTTTTTGGTTGCCAGAGACGCATTATGTTCCAGTTTGAACTCGGAAAAGAAAGGAGTACGAATTTGAACCGTCGACAGGATGATATAAAAATTCCTAGCCAAAAAAAACTGTACATGCAACGGACCCTTTCGTCAACAACCTGGTCGGTCCATACCAGTGTGGCTTTAGGCCAGGAAAATCCACCATCGACCAAATATTCACTGCGGCAGATCTTGGAAAAAACCCAGGAACAGCAAATCGATACCCACCACCTTTTCATCGATTTTAAGGCCACGTATGACAGCATCTATAGAGACGAGCTATACAGAGCAATGTCTAGTTTTGGCATCCCTATCAAACTCGTCCGTTTGTGTAGGCTGACGATGGAGAATGCATGCTGCTCCATCAAGGTCGGTAAAGACCTAACCGAGACCTTTGATGTCAAAAAAGGATTCCGACAAGGCGACTCGCTGTCATGCGACTTCTTCAACATCATACTTGAAAGAATTGTGCAAAACTCTCACATCAACGCCAGAGGCACAATCTTTCAGAAGTCCGTCCAACTATTTGCATATGTCGGCGATATTAACATAATCGGAAGAACATAGCGTGATGTCAATGGCGCGACGGAGGTCGCGAAGATGGCTTTAACGGTAAATGAGGGCAAGACCAAGTATATGCTGTCAACCAGAAAGGACACCCAACACCGACGTCTCGGACAGAACGTCACAGCAGACAGATATAACTTTGAGGTAGTCAAGGACTTTGTCTACCTAGGTACCGCTATTAATTCAGATATGTATGACACCAGCGCTGAAATCAAACGAAGAATAACTCTTGCTAATAGCTGCTTCTTTGAGCTAAGAAAGCAATTGATAAACAAAGCCCTCTCTCGAACAACCAAAGTAACCCTGTACAAGACCCTAATCGTCCCAGTCCTGCTATATGGCGCAGAAGCATGGACTTTGTCAAAAGCGGCTCTTGGCTGCTTTGAGAGGAAAATTCTTCGGGTGATTTTCGGTCCCGTCTGCATAGAGGGTGAGTGGAGGAGAAAATATAACAACGAACTGTACGAGCTGTTCAACGACATTGACTTAGCCAGAGGGGTGAAGATCCAGCGATTGAGATGGCTAGGTCATATAGAGCGAATGGAAACCAATGCTCCGGCCCGGAAAGTCTTCGAATCCACCCCCGAGGGACGGCGCAGTAGAGGAAGACCCCGACTCAGGTGGTGCACGCAAGTGGAAAGGGACCTCAACCAACTGTGCGTGCGAAACTGAAGGCAGCTGGCGTAAGATCGAGCTGGAGACGCTTGTTGGTTGAGGCCCAGGTCTACCCCGGACTGTAGGGCCACATTAAGTAAGTAAGCAACGGACCCTAAAAGTCGCACACTTCAAACACACATACCACTTTATGTGATAAAAAAAATTCACTGTGTTGTACAGATATTCACTTGACAGCTTCTAGTTGAGGACTAAGTGAACAATAATACATAAAGTCCTCTGTGAGAAATTGATAACTTGCTCATGTACTTATACAGGATAAATATCAAATCTTAAACGTCATCATTGACTTCCCTTCATACAATTTCACTTTATTGCTGTTAAATGTTGTTCTTTAAAATAATTAGAAATGATAATGCAAAACAAACAACCAACGCACTCGACAAACTCCATCGTTCCAATATAATTACAAAATTCTCTAGATGAACAAAATGAAAACTATTTGTTTGTGTTTAATATTCATAAGGTTTTTCCAACGAGACAAGGCACATCCATGCTGTTACGACTGCACATCCAAGCCACCAACTCGGAAAATTGATTACGGAGGAAATTTCCCAGACGTGCTATGGATTTGCATTTTCCACGCCAGTCTGCGCGATACTCGTTGGAATTTCATTTAAAGCTACGTAGGAAATATATTGATTGGAATTGCTGAGTTCTAAGTACCCAGGAGGACATCTCGTTACAAACTCATTGCGTCTCTTGCGCAATCAACCAACGGGAAACAAAACTATGTTCCTCCAACGCGCTCGCACACACCCTACATTCATTCAAAGAGCAACTCCCCTCTCTGGCCATGTTACGTCTCTGTGGCAACTCCCTCCACTGTAATGGCCAACGATTAACCGCTGACCTTGAACTTGTACCAACACGATTTCAGTCAACCAAGGCAACACGATTATCTAACAACGTAAATAACATCTGGACGATGGGCCAGCTGTTTGGAGTGTCACTTACCTACTCAACTCCGCCGACAGGAAATTACTGTGCGGACTATAGCGCATCGGATTCTTGTACATGCTGCAGACTAGACGCTCCTTACAATGTTCATCCACAAATCCCAGCGTTCCAAGGATTTTATCAACCTTATCCATGATTGGACTGTAGAATGGATCGTAATTCTTTGGCATGATTGGCTGAAATTAGAGAGATTTTAGAGTCAATTTCACAAGTGAACTGCGTTAACAGATGTTCCGTCTATAGTTACCGGTCCACCCTGTATGAATGGTTGCTTCTCGAGAATCTGCTGCTGCTGTGATATGAGACGTTTTTCCGCTTCCACTCGCAGTGCTTCTTTAACTTGTGCTGTCAACTCGGGCTGAAATTAAACGGGCGAAATGTGTTCAGTGTTAAGACGCTTGTAGTTGTGCACGAAACATTGGGGTATTCATCCGAATGGCGTAATGCTTAGTCCATGACGATTCCAGTACACTGGACAAATTTAATAGTGCTGGGATGGTCGAACGATTCTCCCCTGTCTTGGCTGTTTAATGGTGTACAATTTTAATGAATGCCTCTTAGTTGTGAAAAGAAGGGAAGCGTTGTTAGTTAGCAGCAAGGGAACTTTCACGTCGACAGTGCCACCATTGAAAGTGAATTTTCTAATTCAGATCTTGGATGCATCGTTGGTGCTATTTGTTTATTGGATTTAAATTATCTGAAGGATTTTTATGTCTGTACATGGCCTTGGCCAAATATATTAGGCACCCTTATCTTATTGGCTTTGCTGCCAAATCACTTATCGGAAGTAATATTTTGAATTTTATGGTTTTCGGTGACACTATCTGAGGTTGAAAACGATTTTTATTTTTTCCTCTCATTTCATTAATTTTTTTTTGATTTTTGAAGATATAACGAATCTTAACGGGTGCCTAATACATTTGCCCGGACGATGATAGATACCGTCCCCCCGATCTAGACGAAGTCAAGATAGAGATATCGAGACTGAAGTCTAACAAAGCTGCTGGTGCAGATAATCTGCCCGCTGAAATGTTCAAAGTAGCTGGAGATGATCTGGTAGAGCGCATGCACCAGCTCATCTGTAAGATATGGTCGGAGGAAAGCATGCCCGATGAGTGGAATCTCAGTATCGTTTGCCAATCCACAAGAAAGGAGACCCCTTTGACTGTGCCAACAATCGGGGGATAAGTCTCCTTAACATAGCCTATAGGATCTTTTCTGCCATTCTGTGTGCACGTCTAAAACTTTTCGTCACCAAACTGATAGGTCCCTATCAGCGTGGTTTCAGGCCAGGGAAGTCCACGATAGATCAAATATTCACATTGCGGTAGATCCTGGAGAAGATGCAAAAAATGCAAATCGACACACACCACCTATTTGTCGATTTCATGGCCGCATATGATAGCGTGCATAGAGACGCGTTATACAGCGCCATGTCTAGTTTTAACATTCCTGCCAAACTCGTCAGACAGAGCAGGATGACGATGGAGAACTCTCGCTGCTCCATCAAGGTCGGTAACGAACTCACCGAGACCTTCAATGTCAAAAACGGTTTTAGACAAGGCGACGCGCTGTCATGTGATTTCTTTAACATCGTTCTTGAGAAGATTGTGCAAAACTCACTGGCCAACACAAGAGGCACGATCTTCCAAAAGTCTGTTCAACTGCTATCTTACGCGGATGACATTGATGTAATTGGGCGAAAACAGCGGGCCGTCAATGATGCGTTTGCTGGCATTGAAACAGAAGCGGCTAAAAAGGGTCTGGCGGTAAACAAGGGCAAAACCAAGTATATGCTGTCATCGAGAAAGGACGCACAACATCGACGACTTGGCCAGAACGTCACCATAGGCAGCTATAACTTTGAGGTAGTGAAGGACTTCGTCTATCTAGGCTCAGCGGTAAACAGTACAAACCACATCAGTACCGAGATCAAACGCAGAATAACTCTTGTCAACCGCTGTTTTTTTCGGCTCAAAAGGCAATTGAATAGTAGCAACACTCTCTCTTACCGCTTGAACAAGTTCATTGGAACATCCTTGGGCGTTCAAAAAGGGCATGACGATCTCCCACTGTCAAGAAAATTCGACACCAAAGGACGAATAGTGTTGTCAGACGGTGCTTGTTGGCCACGATAATTTCGACGTTATTCACGTTCAGTTAACACAACTGAGCGACTATTTTCAATGTACTTCCGCTTTTTCTTCAGGGCCAAGGCTTTAACCAACAAGCCTCTCCAGCACGAAATTTTTCTAGCTGTCAGAGAGATTCGTCTCCACTTGGGTGCGGAACATTAGATGTGGACTGTTGCGTTGTCCCACTGTACAGCGTCACTATTTCGGAGCGTTGATGAGGTATGAGGCGATTCATGATTAAAATTGTACTAAATTTTCAAAATCATGTCTACTCAAGTCAATCGGTTGATAAATGTCAAAGATATTCAATGTTTACCTACTGACATAAAAGATGGCGCACCCTGTCGGTACATATGTGTATCCTCGTACATTTTGAATTTTTGGTGGTGATAGACGTACGCACTTCCACGCTGAGCCTGAGGGACAATGTCCACGATTAAGGTGGCGCACACAAGTGGGGCAGGATCTCAACTAACTTGGTGTACCCACAGCTAAAAAAAATATCGTGTTAGCTGAAGAGGCTTGTTGTTGTTGAGGTTCTAGTCCACCTCAGATTGCAGTGCCATAAGAAGAAGAAGACATACGCACTTGGATCTCAGCGTCACATTTGACCACAGACAAAAATGTCATGTCAAATCACAGTCAAATGAGTGCCAGGAAGTTCCCCAATGCAAACCACTCACTGCCTTTTATGAGACTTTAACATTGGCTTTGATCTCTGAATTTGTATACATCGTCAATGTGATTTGCAAATAATGAAGCCTAGGAGACATCCGGGTTTCAAAAGAAAAAACACTTTCTAAGTCCAGTGCAGACGGACAATTCCTAAGAACTCTCAGTGTCAAAGTATACCCTTCAAAATGAAAAAAACAGAAATATAATTGACAGTCCAGTGTGATTCTTGGGAAATTAAATACAACGTCAAGCTAGGGAATGCGTTGAATGGATAGCTGTGCACAATCGATCGTTAAATTGGCTACATGAAGATGTGGTTGTTTTCAACTCCATTATCAAAAGGAGAAGACAAGATGTCATTCTTCATAATAATAAAAACAGAATACATATATATTTTAATGGACAATGGCCTGAGAACGGCCATCCAGTCCAAAGAATGTGTCCAATAACGACTGATTATCTTTATGTGAAAGAAGACCGTTTAGAACTTTATTGGAGCCGTCCTTATTCCAATCTTAAGACAACGTATGTTTCAAATAAAACTTTTATAGTTTTCGCCTTCGTAATTGATTTCTTAAGACAAATGCCATTTTATAGTAGGCCCACGTGAGTTGGGAATAATTTATAGTCGCAATAAAATGATTTATTTTTTGAAGTCTCAAACATTTCTCTATGTCGTAATAGGCAAGCTATGAGTTACTAAACTAATGTCCACCAACAAATTTAAGTCAACAACGAACAAGTACATAGCCTGCTGTGTTGAAACAAAAGTTGCAGAAAGTGATGAATATTAAGAAAAGGCACTTAATCAACTGCTGCACCTTATACAAGGTGGCGCAAAATTCTTCAACCTGTCGGAAGATGTTATAATTTTTACAAATGGCGTCGTATATCAATCATATTTGAGATTTGTGAACTAGACAGCTGCAGTGTACAAACAGATAAGCAATGGAGCGCTATACTCCGCAAGAGCATGGAATAATTGTGTCGATTTTGTTTACCAATATTCAGTCGGTGGTGTTTGCGCAGCGTGAACGTCGAACGTCGATTTACTAATCGTGCCGCACCAACTGGGCAAACATTCCGGCGCTTTGCTACTCGGATCGAATAGCCTGGAACCACAAGAGAACATGCAGGACGTGGCCACCACCCGACTAGTCGTTCGGCCGAGTAAATCACGGCTGTGGCTGCCGATGTTGCTGAGAACGAAGAAGCATTAAACAAACGACGGGCCACGTAATTGGGCATCACCAGGCGGACCCTACAGCGAATTTTACTGAAAGATTTACACATGTTCCCATACAAAGTACAAACAGTGCATCAGTTAATGCCTCCTGACCGTGAGTCGCGTGTGAATTACTGTTAATCCATCCTCAATCTCAACAACGGAGAGGACGATTTTGTGTCGAAAATCACCATGAGCGACGAGGCGCATTTCCACCTAAGCGGTTACGTCAATAAACAAAATCTTCGTTTCTGGGGCACGCACGAAGAGCCATTACATCCACTCAAAGCCACTGTGTGGTGCATCGCTCTCGCAAAAGGAGTGATGATAAACGACTTCTTACTGCTGGAATTGGATGTGCGGTGCTTGGTCAACATGTCGTTTTAACAAGACGGTACAACCGCACACATCACGAGCCATAATGGATATTGTATATTGCACAAATGTGTATCAAAACTGGCGGCAGCCACTTGGCGGATATCATCTTTTCCACTTAGCAGAAAAAATTGTAAAGGTCCAAATAAAGATTGCCATCACTCAAAATAATTTTTTTTTTATTAAGTGGAAAAGTTATTCCAAAAGAAAATTGGATGATTAATTTTGCGCTATATGCCATGCGTATATTTATTGCGGCGATATGGTCGGGAGTGGCCTCGCCTAGATTCTACAGCAATTACTCGTTTTGCTGTGATGTGATTTCTGTGATTTCGATACGGGTCAACTGTTAGCAAACAACTTCCATTTCAGACTACCGCACAACTCGGGAATCACTCCCAAAACTTTTTTTTTTCATAGGGTTTTTGAAACACTACTGGAACGCTCATACTCAAAACTGGTCCATTGTACTGCCAGGTAGCAACCTACTCCAGTGATACTGCAGTTAATTTGATCCCAACGGTAAATGGTGACTTGACCAGATTCAATTTCACTGGAATTCGATCCCGGGACCCCTCTAACTTTGGGCACGCCTTAACCAAATGCGCCATTCAGTCGTCTAAGCTCCGAGATATACAAAAATAGTACGCAATGCACTAGTGGTAATTAATGGAGGAACCTGGAGGCCCTTCATGAGCTGTAGTGTCCAGATTTTTTCCTATTATCCTATCCGTAAAGACACGTCCCACTTTGTTGCAATAAGGCAAATTCCTCGACTATAAATGATAAGTTGCATGAGCACTTTGTGGAATATCTTAACCGGCCGCCGACGACTAACTAACTACTAACTACGTGAAAATAATACTGTTGGGAACGTGTAATTACAGCCTGTCTAGAACTAAATGCATCACGCTTGGAACTGTCAGGTGAATATGGTCGTATTAAACTGTTCTGAAGTGGGTAACGTTTTGTCGCACGCACTGAGTCTTTTCATGCGGTATATTCCTGTTTTATTGGCGCTCTTGATGGCGATGATTGCTATCCTCAAATCTCTTGACATATCAGTAAGAGTGAGACCGAAAGTAACTTGTGTACATATATGGAAAATCCAGCCTATCGAATGGCTAGGTTGATGCTCCAAGTTCATTGCTCATTGGATGCATTCAATCGTCCACATGCATAGTACCAGTCTCGGGAAAATCGCAGAATTGAATCACTCTACCATACCGTAAATTCAGCGAAAGTGTGTCAGTTGAGTGCGTGCAAACACTGAGCTGCTCAACAAGATGATGATGAAGTAAATACACAACGGAACAGAGAGTTGTGCTGAAGCAAAACACAATCTCTGAAAGATGCTCTGCATGCAATCAGATCACACAGAAAATGAATACAAAAAAAATTCCTTCTCTATAGTATTGCACGTCAAATTTACTGATGCAAGTCGATGGGATTGAGTATCTTCAATCGGCTCAGTCAAAAAAATGTACCCTAATAGTCACCTTTAGAATTATAACCTTAATTTTTGACATGGATAACATTGGTCTTCGACGATGAGCCTATGAAACATTGATTGACATGGTGCACACATGCTACCGCGGAGACTATAGCGCCACACGAAGAAGAAAAATAAGTCGAATATAACGTGGCAAGTGCTTCAAGTCGTTCAACGTCTCACGTTTTTAGTGTCGACCAACGACTATATATATTTCTACAGGAAATAATTAATGTTGACAGAAAGTCAGTATCATACCTCCGCGGAACGAAATGAATCGTTTAACGCTTGAACAATGTTGGGAAATATTGAAAACTTATTTCCAAAGTGAGTGCTGTGTAGCCCAAACAGCGCGTTTTTTTAAAAAAAGTTTTGCCCGAAATTGAGCACCCACCGCGACTGCTGTACGCAGCAAGTTTGTGCAAAAAGTTCGTGAGACTGGTATGCTAGTGGACAACACTTATTGTCCCCGTCGTCGTACGGTGAGAATGTGGCTGCTGTAGCCGAGAGTGTCACGAACAACAGCTCAACATTTCACGCACTAGCCTGAGGAGAGAGACAATTCTGCACAAAGATCTCGGATTATTCGCTTACAAGGACCAACTGACTGCACTCAGCAATTGAAGGCGCGCGACTATCCGCTGCGTTAACGCTTCCCAGTTTGAGCCTTAGAGCAGCTTGAATTGGACAACGAGTTTGAGCGAAAATCATCTTTTCTGACGAGGCGCATTTTCATCTCGGCAGCAACGTTAACAAACAATAACAAAAACGCCGCATCTGGGGCTCGGAAAACGGAAAACCCGCACGGTATTGTCGAAAAGCCAATGCATCCACAGAGAGTGACAGTTTGGTGCGGATTGTGGAGTGGTGGCATCATTGGACCATTTTTTTTTCGAAAATGAGGCTGGGAACCACGTTTCGGTCAACGGTGGGCGTTACAGAGCCATGTTAACCGACTTTTTTTTACTGAAGACATTGATTTGAACGACCTTTGGTTCATGCAGGATGGCACGCCATTAGGGATGCAAACGATGGTTTGCAAACATCGATGTTTCGTTCATAAACATCGATGTTAATATCGATGTTTTGATAACCGATACATCGCCGATACATCGACGGCAAAATTGTCAAACATCGACATCGTTCATTCATTTCGTTAAACATAGCTGCTTGTATGCTTGTAATAATAATGGGGTGTAAAAGAGCAAGAGATGCGCAATACGATGTAACTCTGTTATATCTTCGCCTCTACTTGTCTAACATACTACTCCGAACCTCCAAGTGGTACACCCTGGGCATCGAGCAACTCTCAAAGAGACTGGGTATCCAACTCCTATGGAACTGTGTTTCGTTGGCTAATCGGAGAGGGTTCATGTTTCGGCATGTATTGGCTGGATACGTAAGCATATCAGATCTTATGTCAAAGGCCAAACTAGCGCCTGTTTACCAATGGGGTGCAGCTTGGAACTAGCGACTCACTACAAAAACGTGAAGGGCCCGCTCGGGAATGTTAAAAATGTTATCAATCGTCTTGGCGATGTCCATTGGCCGCCTCGGAGCTGCGATTTGACCCTTTTGGACTTCTTTTTGGTGGGAAACCGTGAAAGACCGATGTTATGCCAACAATCCGGAAACGATTCAATCACCAATATCATCCAAGTAAACTGTGAGCTACAGACCGAAACCATCAACAAGGTCTTGGGGTGAAAATTGGGGTGACAGAATGCGCTACTGCGAAGCCAGCTGAGGCAGCCACTTGAACGACGTTGTATTTCATAATTAATGGGAATGTTTGTTCTTACTAATAAAGTTATAATACATGGAAAAAATTTGATTTTGTTCACTTTATTGAATTATTAAAAAGAAACTTGAGCTTGGCTCACCCCTTAGTTACTAACATGAAGGGTATTTTAAATTAACTAAACTGTATTTTTGTAAGCAAGTGCTTAAGCCTCTAAGGACATACAGTGTACAACTCTGGGGTTGCATCAAATCAAGCAACAGTGTATTTTTGCAATGGAAGTGTCATATAGCAAACTCAATGGAACACAAATCAGTAGTCATCTGCAAAACTCGCTGACGGTAGAAAAATCGAAAAGTCGGAAACTAAGGGCCAGCTACATATTTTTTTTTTCGGAGGATTTTTGAAACTCTGCACTGGAGCACCCAGAATTAAAACTGGTCCATTGTACTGCCAGGTAGCAACCTACTCCAGTGCCGTTAATTTGATCCCAACGGCAAATGGTGACTGGACCAAATTCGATTTCACTGGGATTCGAACCTGGAACCTCTCTAACTTGGGGCAGGCACTTAACCAACTGCGCCATCCAGTCGTCGGCACCTACATATACTTGCCGTATGAAAACTTAGGCAACCGAGCGAACGCAAAAAAATGAGCAACTGTGACCAGTTTCGCTCAGTTTCGGTAAATTCGTTCACTTTTGCCTACTTACGCGGTTTCCTTAAGCAAATTTGGATGCTTTGAAGTTTGATGATGCTTCTGGTTACCTTTCGTTTACTTTTGACATAATTTTGTTGGCCGTTATTACAGTTAGACCTTTAGTACAGTTTTAGGTAAACATTTTTGAAGGAATGGAGGTTCCTGAATTTCAAAATTTTATGAACTCATTTGAGTTTCACTCCAAATACAAAAAAGTGTAAGTATTTTTCCAGGAATACATTTTCCATCCCAATTAAATCCAGGCATTAACGTCCAAACAAATGAAACCTGTTCATCACAATTTTCAGTTAAAAGTTGAAGTCATTTAATATTCATCATTCACTTTTAATTATCCAGCTTCGAGTATCGAAAGAACAAGAAAAGTAGTTCAACTTTTCTTGAATAACAAAAAGCTTCTAAGAACAGGAAAGCTACCTGAAGCTTGTCAGATTCAGTTAAACTCTGGAAAATCGTTATGGCCAACTTCATAATTAATGCCATTTCCCCCCACTCCAGTTTCGTCTGAGAATCACAGCGAACAATCTTTGAAGTCATTGCCACTAAAGTCTTATTTCAATTATCTGTAGCACCCTGGAGTGCATATTTGATAGTGCCTTTAAAGGGAATCCAGTTTTTTGCTGTGTGACCCATTGCCTCAACTAATTATACAACAAGTTAGGAAATTGACTAAAGAAACGCAAATACCTTTGTACAGCGCTAGTTCTACTTGAACTTTCTCCCAACGAAATCAGCTTTGACTTTATCAGCCGCCCATTGATGCAATAACGAATTTTTTTTCTGAACTGGTGTGAAAGCCGCCACTCCCGAAGATATTTCTATTTCTGAGTGGCATTGTGGGGAACCTTAGCCAAACATGATTAAATCCGAACAGAAGACGTACATAATTAAGGCCGAACTAAAAGTTGAAGATACAGTTCCATGATGTACGTGCCATTCAAGCACGCACATAAATACCTCCAATTAAACTTGATTCCATCTCAGCTCCAGGGTACCAGCACAGTCTTCTGCATGGACAATGTCGACAACTATTTGCAGTCATCTGATGTTTGATGAACATCATAAATGCGTTGGGAAAGTGAGGTACTTGGGAGGAATATTAAATGCAAACAAGCAATGGGTCAGGTGTTTAAGCCCTACAGCGGGTTCCTATGTGTCACCGGCTAGTGAATTCCCCGTATGGGTGTTAGTACAAGGTGGGTACATATTGACACTTATAATGGAATGTCCGACGAAAGCATCCAATTGACATGCAAATACCCGAAGATTCAATGAATGGGCTTTCTATGTCATCGAGGCCAGACTTTCTGTGCGATGGTGCTAATTTGAAATGTTTTCGATTCGATGTCAGAGGCGGAACACGCCATTACACGTTTCCAGTTTGAATGTATGAATGCATGAAGATCTGTCAAGCGAGAGTATGATTGTTTCCACTTACCGTGAGCTGTTTGTTTCGATTCGGATCGTACTGTGCGGCGATTTTAGCAGCTGTCTGGGGCGCAGTTTGCTGGTCAACCGAGGAACTCCTCTGCGGAACATAGACTGGACCCTGGATGCGAATTTTGTTTTGAATGAAACTGAAAATGTGGATTGAATTAGGTAAATGATTGATGCAATTGCGTAAAGGTACCTCTGTGGGTCGGATATGAAGGGGTGTGTATTGTAATTCTGACTTGGGGGTTGTGATGGTGGACGTGGCTGTTGTTGTGATGGTGGTTCACTGGTTGTGCCCAAACCCCAGGCGTGTAATTCGTGCGCATCTTCGGGACGTGGTTTGAAGTAATTCCCTTCAACCTGAGCGCTACGATTTATGTCACTGATGTATCTGAAATGTGTTTATGTTAAATGTTGTAAAAATCTGAAGTAAGCTGATAAATGTGTGTGCAGTGAAGGAAATTTGTCCGTCCCAAAACCGCTGTCGAGGAAGGTCTTCAATGGTTTAAGAGTAAAAAAGAGAGAATCATAATTCTGAAGAAGTGAAAGGTGCCTTTAGTATTTCCTCCTCTAATAATAATAATAATAATAATGGCGGCGCTATAGTCCCAGGTGGACTTGGGCCTAGCTTCTCAGCAACCACTCGTGTTGTGCGTGCTATTGTTCTCTCACGAGTGGAAGGGACCTACAGTTTAATACCGACTCCGTACGGCGAGATTGAGAAGCTTTTTCTAGACAGTTATACTCCTTGAGCATTGTCAGTGACTCGAAAGAGGTGGAGCCGTGAACAATTTTTTTTTTTGAAAAATTGTTTGCCTGAACTTGGATTCGAACCTAGACTGTGAAAGTCTAATGCGCATAGGTTGACGCACGAACCCACAGGGCCACGGCGCCCTCCTTCTCTAAAATCCCAAAAAAACACAACAGACTGTCGCTCAAATAAGGACGATCTGAACTAACTGCGAGGGTGGATCAATGAATACCTGTTTTTGAAAACGGTGTTGCTGGGGCAAATTTGTTTTAACGTCGTGCGTTGCTATCTGTCAAACGACACTATTCAAAATTGGAAACTGATACATAGCTTAGCTTTTATTTGACAGGCCTTCTATTACACGCGTATCGTATCATTAAAAGCTGGTGTACGACCATGTTTAGATTCGTTTCATCTCACGCTTCTGATACATAGACGGTTAAAGGTCACCATAGACAGCTTTCCGCTTCGCTTTAGTTCTTCACACGTTTTCCATTAAAAAATTGAAAACGTGTTACGTATCGTTTTTGGTCTTTTTCCATTTTATCAAACGCATCATGCGGTTGCCAAAATAAAAGCTAAATTACAAATCCCTGAGCCACGCCATCTGTTTTCAAACACAAGTACTTATTGAAGCACCCTCGTAAGCTGAATCTGGCCCAAGCAGAATAAGCAGCATTTAGGCCTTACAACATACGCTTCAGAATTGTTCAGAATAAAATGAGATTATAGTGGTCTAATTGGGATTTGGGCATTGCGACTAATCGGGTAACTACTGTTTGCTCAAAATTTGTATTGAGCCAGTAGCGCAACAATCCGGTTCGTGATGAAGTGCTTTCGTTACCTCCCCGTGGTGGCCCCCGGTAACTAATGGTATAAACCCTTCTACATCTGGGTAAAATTGCAAGCGCGCCCGGTCTAGCGGATCTAGACTAGGTAACCTAGCTCAGCACCCTACGTTGTCGAAACTTTTAAAGCTAACAAAACCGACACTACGCCTCGGATAATGAACGATTACCCGTCGACGACCTGTGGCTATTGTACTCGGACAGAAATTTGTTTCTGGAATGTGAAGACGTTCCTGGGCCTTATGCTCTCACAAGATGTGCGCAGAGGTCTGATCTCCTGGCAGCCGCACGGAGTAAAGATTTTGACAACCCGGTTTCGGACTAGAATACAACTCGTCCCGATAATACAGTGTTACGCCCCGACAGAGCGATAGTCTCAGGATCAAAATGATTTCTACAGCCAGCAAAGCGCCACTTACATTAAGTCTCAAACGGCGACATAGTGATATTGATGGGGGACTTAAATGCGAAGATAGGCAACGAAGAGTGGAAGAGAGGAATAATCGTCAAGCTTCCTAAGAAAGGAAACCTAATACAGTGCGAAAATAACGATAATAACGAAAGGAGTACTAGGGCGAATAAAGGAAAATCTGGAAGGCTCACTCGATGAAAAGCTAGCAGGTTTCCGCAGTGGATCGTCCTGTCCCGACCATATCAACATTCTGCGTATCATCATCGAGCAATATTCCGAATATCGATCGCCACTTCACCTGTTATTCATCGATTTTGAAAAATCTTTCGATAGTGTCAACAAATAGTTTATTTGGCTCCTTGCGCAGGAGAAGCATCCCAGATAAACATATAGCTATTATCAAAGCGACTTACGATGGGTCTAAGTGCTTCGCACTGAACAGAGGAAAGTTGTCAGAAGAATTTGAAATTCAAAGTAAAGTCAGGCAAGGCTGCATCTAACCGTATCTCAAACGAAAAGCTTCATCAAAGAACAGGTCAAGAACCTATAGGCACTAATATTGAACGGCGCAAGTGGCAATGGATTGGTCATACCCTTCGAAAAGGTGACAGTTCCATGCGATGCAGGGGAACCCGCAACCCAAGGCATGGCGCAGAACAGTAGAGGAGTAGTCCCGACGGCTGGGGAAGAGTTGGAGAGAACTGAAATTCATTGCAAGAAACCCTACACGATGGCGCGTAGGCGTAGAAGAGCCCCTAAGACACGCGGACCTAAAAAGAAGAAGAAGATAGTGGTCTAAGTGGGACTGCATGGACGGGTCTTCCAAGTTTTCAATCAGAATGTTTCTTACACCAATTTCCAAATTCAAATTAGAACAAAATTGCTAGCATCGACTTTTGAATGAAAGGTTCGCCTTGAAGACATGGAATTACTGAAAATTTAAGAAAATAAAATGAAAACTGCTCTTCACTTGTACTTGTACGTCTTCTAAATGCATTTTGGTGTTGGCGGGGTTGGCTAGTCTTTCGATTAAGCCTTTTGAATAAAACTGTGAGCTACGATGAACACTTTTAGACGGCTCTGAATTAAAGTCGTTAATGTAATCAACATACAATACTTTGAATGTCAAAAATAAAAACATAGTTAGGAACTGGAAAATGCCATCTCAGGCAATGTTTCTTAACTCATGTAAAGCTCAAAATCTGCTCTGTTCCGTGACAAAGTTCAGTTATCTTCCATCTTTTGATAGCTGTTTCCAATTAGACACAAACAATTGGTTGAAGTCCTTCCCCACCTTTGGGCGCCACCAATGTCTTCTGTTGCTTTGTCTCACAGCCTCAAAGTCGAACATTCTTCGAGTCGGAGATAAGTTGTTCATGCGCTCTACATGGTTTAGCCATCTTAGGCGTTGGATTATTAGACGCAAGTTCGTGGTCAAATCTTCGCCTTCAATAGCATGTAACACAAACAGGGCCAAAGATGGTACTGTGCACTTTTCTCTCGAAAAAACAAGACCTTTTGTATCTGATTTGGTTATTGTCCATGCACCTGCGCATCAGATCGTACATAACTTTAGTTTGATCCTTCCAGAGAGGCTTCTATTTCTCAAATGCTGCTTGAGCCCAAAGAATCCGAGATTGGCAAGAGTTATTCTGCGCCTGATCTTGATACTAATGTTGTTCTTGCGGTTTACCATGAAGCCCAGTTAAACAAAGTTCTTTATAATAATAATAATGGCGGCGCTACAGTCCGAGGTGGACCAGGGCCTGGCTTCTCAACAACCACTCGTGTTGTGCGTGCTATTGTTCTCTCACGAGTGGAGGGGACATACAGTTTAATGCCGACTCCGAACGGCGAGATTGAGAAGCTTTTTCTAGACAGTTATACTCTTTAAGCATTGTCAGTGACTCGAAAGAGGTGGAGCCGTGAAAAAAATGTTTGGTGTTTTTTCGAGAATCGAACCGAGAACATAGAGCGTATGAGTCGATGCACCTTCCCAGTACGCCCACCCCTAACCAAGTCCTTGGCTATCCCAAAATTATAGCTGCCTATTGTGCCATTCTGGTCAAGCCGTGTATGTTGTGCGTCCTTTCTGTATGACAGCACAGTCTTCGTTTTGCCCTCATTTACCGTCGTACCCTTTGCGCCTTAAGCTAGTAAACGCCTCATTGGCCTCATTTGACTAATCACGTAAATGTCATTCATTCGAACATTTCGGAAATTGTGCCACTAGTGAGTTTTACACGATCTTCTCAAGAATGGTGTTTAACAAGTCAGCGAGTCGCTTTGTTTTTTTGACTTTAAAAGTCTCGGTGAATTCGGTACCGACTTTGATGGATCATTGAGACTTCTCTGTCGTCATCTTACACAACCCCACAAGTTTGGTGGAAATATAAAAACTAAACATGGGGCTAGGTTAGGTTAGGTTAGGGGCTGCTGGTGAATTCAATATCACAGCCTGCCAAGGTCCCCCTCGACTTGTGTGCGCCACCTTGTACGTGGACGTCCTCTGTCCTGTTGCCCTTACAGGCTCAGAGTCGAAGATTCGGACCTGAGACCCCTCTAACTTGGTGCAGGCACTTAACCAACTGCGCCATCCAGTCGAAAAACATGGGGCTATGTAGCAAGTCTTTGTGCATACCATCATAAGCGACCTTGAAATCGGCAAATTGGTAGTGGGTGCTGATGTCTCCAGTCATTTTCAGGATCTGCCGTAATATGAAAAAACCGGTCTATCGTGGACTTCCCCGACCTTAAACCAAACTAATAAGGACCTGTCAGATTATTCACGAATGGTTTCAGGCGCTCACACAGAACGGGCGCTTGAGCAAGCTTGATGTCATGTATTTTCGCAATCAGACACTCTGCAGTCCCTATTTTTCTTTTTTTTGAGTTTTTTCGAAACACTACACTGGAGCACTCAGACTCAAAACTGGTCCATTATACTGCCAGGTAGCAACCTACTCTAGTGCCGTTAATTTAATCCCAACGGCAAATGGTGACTGGACCAGATTCGATTTCACTGGGATTCAAACCTGGGACCCCTCGAACTTGGGACAGGCACTTAACCAACTGCGCCATCCAGTCGTTTTGCATTCCCTTTGGTTTTGTCCACAATTAGCGTGTTTTTTTATTTTGTGGTAGAAAGGAAACTCTGATAAGCTACTGCGCGCTTTGATAAAAAAAAAACTTCAACAGTTTATGGTTGCATTCAATTTAAATTCGAATAGCAATTGAATCAATTCTCAACTAAATACCCAACTATCCAAAATCAATTTTAACCAGATTGGACATTTCGAAATGCTATTGTATCTCAGGGGGTGGATAATGAATTGTGGAAGCAGAAGTCCTAACCAATCTTTTTTCACTTTGTCCATTTGTGGTCCATTGAGTGATGGTAAATGAAGCATTCATCTTAAGATACCTGAAAGTCTCTGATTAACAAGTATAGGCCAAAGTGAGATAGTCGCATTAAGATTTCGGTGTCTGTAGCAGATTGCCTAATGGTAACTGTGCGAGAAACATTTTCATTGAGCATGATGTGGAGGACCGACACAAATTAAGCCAAGCTATATACCCGAAATATCATCCGGTCACAAGCCCATTCATTTGCAAAGTGTTGATGATTCTTGATGCAGGATGTCACGTGTTCTAAAGTGGCTTAAAACACATGATAACCACAAACGTGCTGTATCAAGAGTCATAAACACTTTGCAAATGACCAGGCTTGTGGCCATGCAAAGGGAGTCTAGATGATTGTATCCACTGAATCCAAGTTTCATGCATTTGTTATGAGCAATCAATTAAAGATTACCCACAACATTGCCAGAGGGTAAACGTCATCAGATTGAGAAAGTAGATAGACATTTGTAGCATGCTTGTCATCCTATGGGCAAGCAGGTGTAATCCTCCATCATCATGATGATGATGATGAACACGTGTTTTGATCTGTTTTCTCAATCAAAGGCAACAGACAACGGGCAAGTGTAATCCTTTCAAAACTAAAATGAGGTGATTTCGTCTCTGTGTGGGATGTTGGACGGATGATAAAATATGCAGGCATGTAGCTTCTATTCTGCTAGTCGAATATTCACACTTACTCTGATCCCAGTCCCGGCCCAGAGTTCACCCAATCGTTGCTTCCGTAGTCATCACGTGTTGGACCCCCATGCAAGAATGGCGAATGAGGAACCTTTGGTGGGTCGGTATAAATTATTTCCACTCCGTGGCCGTGTCCATGTCCAGGATGGGGTCCGGGCGGACCATGTGGCGGGTGTGGTAAATGGGGAGGGCCTTCGTTGTGCCAAGCGGGAACAATCTTAAATGAAAAATAAAAAAAAAGTATTTAAAAAAAGTGTTTCAAGCGTGGAGAATGAGAGAACCAATCGAAGAATTTTTCGCCCTTGAATCTAAAAACTTGAATTGTGATAGTTTGTTTCCATTAAGTCCTTCTTGCAATCGTAAACTATTCTTCATCCATCAGAACATCAGAAGTTTGAGAGAAAACTTTGCGTCTCTTATTACTCATCTTGAGTCGTTCGTGTGTCTTCCAGATATTGTTTTCGTATCGGAAATTTGGATTTATGACTTAGAAAAAAGCGATTATGTCATTCCAGGGTTTAGTTTCCATGCTAAAACAAATGAAAACTACGCTGCAGGAGGTGTTGGATGCTTTTTGAAAGACGGTAGCCAGATTGAAGATGTTTCATGTGTAGCTTTAGTAAGTGCGGATGTTCTTAGAGTTTCGTTTGTTCATAACAATGAATTGTTTGTTTTTCTATGTGTTTATAGATTACATATGTATCCTGTCTCAATGTTCCTAAATGAGTTTTCTACTCTTTTGGATAAGAATAGTGGAAACAATCTGTTTGTTATAGGGGATTTTAATATAAACATTTTAGAGAATAATGAAATAGTCGATTCTTATCTAACATTACTAGCATCGCATGGTCTTGAATCTTATATAAATGAACCGACTAGAAATGTGTCAGGTAGTTGTCTGGACCACATATATGGACGTTACAATTTTAATGCACCTGTTTACTGGGAGAAATGTGTCCTGGATTTGTTAATTACTGACCACTGTATGACAGGTCTTCTTCTCAAATCACTAACTGTAAAGGAAGGCATTAATTCAAGTTCAAAGAACAAAGTAGTGAAAATAAATTATACTAGACTGAAAAATAAGCTTCTACATGAGTTCTGGGATGATGTTTATTCATGTTATGATGTCTCACTTGCGTATACAAAATTCATTGATTGTCTTATGAAACACGTTTCTAATTGTTCCTCTTCAGTCCATATAAGAAAACAAAATAAAAGGCTTAAACCCTGGATCTCCAAGGTTTTACTTAACAAAGTAATTGCTAAGAATAAACTTAGAATGAAATGTTACAAAAACCATGGGAATCTCAGATTAAGAAACGATTATAAAAGATTGTGTGTAGAACTGAAGAAGGAGATTCCAATTTGTCGTGATAACTATTATCGTAATCGTTTTAATTCTGTTTCTGGAAACCTCCGTAATGAATGGAAATTAGTGAACTGTCTTTTATGTAAATCTTCGTTTACTAAAAAACCAAGCCATATGCGTCTCTTTAATTGTATAGTTTCAGACAATTTAAGTATTGCTAATGCGTTCAATGAATATTTCACGAGTATAGCTGTCAGTCTACAACCATCCTTAGGTAACTCCTCTTATGCCTGCTGTTCCACCTTTAGATGTTCTGAGCCTCTTCAAAGCAATAGCTTCATTTTTAATCCTATAACACCTCTGGAAATGTTAAAAGCTATACACTGTCTAAAAAATACTAATTCTAGTGGAGCTGATGGTATTACAAGTATGCTTTTAAAGAATGTTTCATACTTTGTAGTCGAGGTGTTAACGAATATCTTTAATAGTTGCGTTTTTGCTGGAGTCTTTACTGATGCCCTCAAATGTGCTGAAGTCATACCTTTGCTTAAAAAAGGTTCCCCTGAAGACATGTGCAACTATAGGCCCATTTCACTTCTTCCTTTATTAAGTAAGATTTTCGAAAAACTTATAAAGATTCGTATTTTAAAATTTCTAAATAATAACGACTACTTCAGGGTGCCGTGAACGAAGGCCATATGAACTAACGCCATAATGGCGTTAATTCGCATTTGAAAGTGAATTAACGCCATAATCCACTCATGGCTTTAATTCACTTTCAAATTTGAACTAAAGCCATATGGCGTTAGTTCGTTTTAGAAAGTGGCCTTAGTTCACATTTGAAATTGAATTAAAGTCACTCGCATCAATCTCAATAATTTACATTATTTACATGGTCTTGTAGGAAAAAAGTTTACGGCGTATAAACAGTAATGTTGGAATGGGGGGGCATGCTGCCCCCCTGCAACCCCCCTGCTGGACCACATGTAGGATTTGAAGTAGGCGCGAGACTGAGTGTATCCATGATTTGCATGAGTTTAAAGAAAGTAAATACAATCAAACTCGCACTTACTCCAAATTGCATATGTGGCCAAGCAGGGGGGTTGCAGGAATACATACATACCTCATATGTATGTATGCATGTAAGGGGCAAAGGAGGTAGGTTGGTTGGAAACTAAACGTGGTCCGATCATGGTGGGACATTGGACATATAACGCGCTTTAGAGCTCAAATACATTGTATGGCATTAGTTCAAATTCGAAAGTGAACTAACACCATATGGCGTTAGTTCAATTTAATGTATGGCTTTAGTTCAAATTTGAAAGTGAATTAAAGCCATAAGTGGATTATGGCGTTAATTCACTTTCAAATGCGAATTAACGCCATTATGGCGTTAGTTCATATGGCCTTCGTTCACGGCACCCTACTTCAGTACCAATCAATTTGGTTTTCGAGAAGGCAAATCGACTGAAGATGCCTTAATACAATTCTGTGCCCAAACAATGTCTAATCTTGAGAACAAAAAGTGTACTGCTGCTTTGTTCATTGATATTACAAAAGCATTTGACATGGTAAATCACAATCTTCTTTTACGGAAATTAGAAAAAGCAGGTTTCCGCGGTTTTATGCTTAACTGGTTCAAGAACTATCTCAAAAATAGAGCTCAAAAAGTTAAGTTAGATGACACAAGGAAGGACAGAAAAGTATTTAACTTGGGTGTACCACAAGGCTCTGTCTTGGGTCCAATTTTATTTCTTGTGTACATTAACTCCCTCCTTGCTCTAAATTTCAAAGGCACACCTACAGCCTTTGCGGATGACATAGGTTTTACTTATGGTACGAGCAGTCCCTTGGATCTTGTTGTTGACATTAATTATGATTTGAGTTTATTAAGAAGTTGGTTTGCGAATCATAATCTGGTAATAAGCTCAAAAACCAAAATAATGTTTTTCAACTTGTCATCCTGCGCAAATTTTGAAGCGTCTTTTAATTTTCATGCTCCTGATTGTCAAAAATTCAAATTATCCAACTGCAGCTGTTTACAAGTTTGTTGTTCTTCCACTTTTAGTAATAAAGAAAAATGTAGTGATAACTGCTTTCAAATCGAAATAGTAGACGAATTTAAATATCTTGGTCTTGTTATCGATACCAATATGAGTTTTTCGAAACATACTGAATCGCTAAGGAAATATTTTCGATCTACGCTTAGACATTTCTATTATTTACAAAAAGTCTGTTCCACAAAGCTTTTAAAAAGAATTTACTTTGGTATATGTCAATCCAAGCTTCAGTATGGAATTACGTGTTGGGGAGGAGCTTATCGTAACAAAATTCAACCAATTTTAGTTCTTCAAAAACATATTTTGAGAAAGATATGTAGAAAACCTGCTAGACATCCTAGTTTTACTTTATTTTGTAACCTGAAAGTCCTCCCTGTTCGTCACTTGTATTGTTTTAAGGTGTTGAAAACATTCTTCATGAGATCTGGTAACCGCAATTTTCGTCTAATTTCTAATTATAATCTACGTGGTAATTTTTCACATATGGTAACCGTTCCTTTTGCCCGCACTACTGCTTATCGTAATTTTTACAGAGTTTCTTCATGTCGAATATTTAATAAACTTCCGTATTCCATCAGAACTCTTTCGGCATCAAACGTTTTTATAAAAAATGTAAAAAATTGGCTTTTCAACTTTAATTACCCTGGTATTGAATCAATTACTTTTGATGTTTTGTTGTAAGACGCTTTTGAACTTTCTGTTATTTCTGCTTAATTGTTTTTTTTTTCTTTTTGTCGCTGCTTTTTTTAACTTTGTTACTATGTAAACTTCTATTTTTGAATTTTTTTTCGTGTATTCTTTTCACGCCTTGTTTGCAACTTTACTGATTTTTATATTGTATTGAATTTTGAATTACTGCTATTATTATATGCATGCCCCACTAAATTATAACTATTAATGAATTTTACAACAATTGAAGTGGCTTCAATACTGTTTTATTACTTTTGTAAGTAAAACATAGAATGCCTCAACTTATTTTTATTTTTATATAATTTATTTATGCTATTTTTAAGTTTCTAAGTTTTTATTTATTAATTGTTAGATGAATCGAATTTATTATATGGAAATAAAATAATAATGAATGAAAAAAGAACCAGTTCAGACACTTGTTAGGATATGGAAATTGATTAGAGATATGGGATCGGAAGGAAAACACGGGCAGCCATCGCGAAAACATCGACGAACGACCGACGGGTGGGCCATCTGTTAGTTTCTTTTTGAATCATACGCTCCTATGCACAAAAACCCATTATTATGTTTAATAATAATAATAACGGCGGCGCTACAGCAACCACTCATCTTGTGCGTGCTACTGTTTTCTCACGAGTGGAGGGAACCTACAGCTTAATGCCGACTCTGACTCCGAACGGCGAGATTGAGAAGCTATTTCTAGACAGTTATACTATTTGAGCATTGTCAGTGACTCGAAAGAGGTGGAGCCGCGAACAATTTTGTTTTTAAAAAATTTATGCTTGTGCTGCGATTTGAACCTAGACTTCAAAGTCTAGTCCGTGCGGGTCAACGCACAAGCCCACAAAGCTACGGCGCCCACCATTGTTATGCTTATTACCCCTTATTATAAAATGGTTCGACTTATGCTTGAACAAAGTTGAGAATATTGCAGAGTTACTTCCAAAATGGATGCTGTGTTGCCAAACCAGTGCGAATTTTGTAAAGAAACGTGTGTCGAGTGCACCAAATGCAGCTGAAGTACGCAAATATGTGACGAAATTTCGAGAGGGTGATTTGCTGATTGATTACCGAACATATTCCTGTGTTAGTTCGGTTTGCACAATGGAGAATACTGCAGGTGTTGTCGAAAGTCTGTGCATTAACCCTTGAGTCTCAAACCAGCGAAGATCTCAGCAACTGAACATCAGTTGCCCTAGGCTGAGAAACATCTTGCACAAAGATATCGGATTTTTGTTCCCTTACAAGGTTCAATTGACTCAGGAAATAAAACAAAATGACGACAAGCTTCGTTATCGAATCTCAGTGTTGACTTTAGGACAAGTCGAAATTGACGACAATACAGGGTGGCCCATCTAGTGGTGTTTTTTTCAATCATAGGTTATTTTGACACTGACAGTTTCCCGCTCGAAATCTTGACAGAAAGTCAGTATCATACCTCCGCAGAAAGAAGTGCGTGGCTTTACGCTTGAACAATGTTGGGAAATATTGAAAACTTATTGGGAAATATTAAAGACTTATTTCCAAACGTTGTGAGTGCCGTGTCGTCCAAACAGTGCGTTTTTGGAAAAGAAGTTTTGGCCGAAATGAAGCCCCCCCGCGACTGCTGTACGCAAGTTTGTGCAAAAAGTTCGTGAGAGTGGTATGCTAGTGGACAACACTCATTGTCCCCGTCGTCGTCGTCTTACGGTGCGCAGAGATGAGAATGCGGCTGCTGTAGCCAAGAGTATTAGATTCAATTCACAAACATTAACTCGCCATCGATCTCAACAGCTCAACATTTCACGCACTAGCCTGAGGAGAGAGACAATTCTGCACAAAGATCTCGGATTATTCGCTTACAAGGACCAACTGACTGCACTCAGCAATTGAAGACGCGCGACTATCCGCTGCGTTATTGCTTCGCAGTTTGAGCCTTACAGCAGCTTGAATTGGACAACGAGTTTGAGCGAAAATCATCTTTTCTGACGAGGCGCATTTTCATCTCGGCGGTTAAATTAACAAACAAAATTGGCGTTCGGAATTGGGGCTCGGAAAACACGCACGTTATTGTCGAGAAGCCAATGCATCCACAGAGAGTGACAGTTTGGTGCGGATTGTGGAGTGGTGGCATCATTGGACCATTTTTCTTCGAAAATGAGGCTGGAAACAACGTTTCGGTCAACGGTGGGCGTTACAGAGCCATGTTAACCGACTTTATTTTTACTGAAATTGAAGATATGGATTTGGACGACCTCTGGTTCATGCAGAATGGCGCGCCATGCCACACAGCCCATACCACAATCGATCTTTTGCGCACTAAATTCCCAAATCGTGTTATCAGCCGTCATGACGATTGGCGATGTCCATTGCTCGCCTCGGAGCTGCGATTTTACCCCTTTGGACTTATTTTTGTGGGGAACCGTGAAGGAGCGATCTTATGCCAACAATCCGGAAACGATTCAAGCACTTAAGGCTAATATCATCCAAGCAATCCATGAGCTACACCCCAAAACCATCAACAAGGTCTTGGAAAATTGAGGTGATAGAAAGCGCTACTGCGAAGCCAGCCGAGGCAGCCACTCGGACAACGTTGCATTTCATAATAAATGGACACGTTTGTTCTTACTAATAAAGCCATAATATGAGGAAAAAATGTATTGTTGTTCATTTTATTGCATTTTTAAAAAGAAATTTGTATTTGTCCCACCCTGTATAGTAAAAGTGATTTTCTATAGCCTTTTTAAAAAGAAACCATCTGTTGGGTGGCAAACTCTATATATAGTTTTGATGATGAAAATTAATGTTTGTGAAGCATTATATGACTTCAGCACAAATCTTAAACATAAAATCACCTTTGATAATCCATTTTTCTTTAGCTTCAAGCGCCAATTGAGAAATAGGCCAGTTTCACGGGGCAGTGTCATGGAAAATTTGGATGGCCTTGATTGCTTCGAGAGAACAATTTGACGTCCGATCTTTTCGTTGCATTTGTGTCTATGGGGATTGAAGGAGAAGGCTTACTACAAACCACATAGGCTGTGGATCATGTGCTCAAATTAGTCAGGTGATTTAGATCGTATGAATAAGCGAAAAGAGTTTTTGATTCCAAGTGTACAATGGTCCAGTTTTTGAGTCTGAGTGCTCCAGTGTAGTGCTTGAAAACCATACAACAAAAAAAAGCGTGTGTAATAACGTAAAATTTGTAGCACGGCCACGATTGGGGTGACACTCAGAAAACCAATACCAACTTCACGTTCAAAATCTGGATATGGCATGTTGAAGCCAAAGAATAAGAGATAATCGAAACCAGAAATGAGACAGCCCTCGAAACTCATTGGAACAAACAGATGGTTTAAATTAATAATCCTTAACAGAAACTGAGGGATTTGTGGGTTGGGATTGCTGTCTCTCTTCATGGGTAAGTTAAACGAGTACAGAGGAGTAACATATCAAATCTTTGACAATTGAAACAAACTTAATTTCAAACATTCCACTTGTGCGATACCCTAAAAGTGGATGTCCTCTGTAGCAATGCCACACAGGCTCAGAGTCGGTGATTTTTCGAGTGGGAACAAAGTTTTCCATTCGCTTCACATGGCCTAGCCATCTAGGTTTTAAGCCTGTAGCCGCCAGGCTAGACTATTGTCGCTGTACAGACCGTATAGTTCGTTATTGAATCATCTCCAGTATCCCACGCAGAACTTATACATTTTTTGATAACTTTTTCCAGGTATAGCTGCTGTCCTGAATAACCTCTGCGCTCAAATATGGAACTACCCTTTAAGGGTATGTACCTGGACAAGTATTTCATTGGCATTTCAATAAAAACAATAAAAAAAACTACAAATTACTACAGAGGAACGCACTTGAAAGTAAATAAGTCTTCTAACTGATGTTGGCTACTTATTTTTATTCAGGTGACAACGAGCCTATTTGAGATATTTTTAGAAAGAGTTGATCGCGCCGCATTCCAAACTTATTGGCATACTGTGAGTCAATGCCCTCTGCATAAAATTAAGTTTATTTTTTTGCCTTCTCTTTTGAGCATACTCTGGTTGTTACCTGATAACTCGTGGTAATTAACAACAAAAACAATTAACTATTTAATCGTAACAAAATCTCATAAAATTACTTAAAAACTTCACTTTCAAACCGTACTAGCTTAATCAACGTTAATACGAGTGCACATCTACACTCATTCGTGCAAACCATTCCGTTTCCTCGTTAAAATAAAATCCTGTATTGCGCCGCAGACAGAAGCAAGTCTCTCGCGAAATCGCATTTCAGTCTCCAACTAATCAAATACACATTGCATACATTTCCACTTCTCCATCGCAGCCACACCAATTCCCTGACCTTGTGTACACAGCCAAGGTAATTTCGCTCTCAAGCATCACGAGCACTCGCACAAAATACAGCCTCTGACGCTGCCCTGTCACAGCTTTCACTGTGAAAACCGCTAAGTAAACCGAAGCAAAACAAACAAACAAATAGCTAAGGCCATTCCGACTAAGACGCGTTTAGTGTCGATCCGGCGAATTGACGTGTCACCTACCGACGTTTTCGTAGGAGACGGCAGTTGAATCTCCAAGCACTGACCTAGATACTGGCCACACCGTGTACGCTGTACACCATGACGTCCGACCGTGCGTAATGCGTGAACCCCATCACGAAGAGGTGCCAAACTGGTTCCACACTCCCCGTGTGCGACGTCTGAAACTTTCATTTTCAAAAATAACCGCCAGAACTTACCGTATGATGATGATTGATGAGATGATGATGATGGTGGTACTTGGTGGAGTGGTACTCCTGCTGGTAGTACGAGCACAGCTTGAACAAATGTGTGAGCGCCGGGAAGAGGAAGAGCAGGAACTTGAGCAAAAGTTTTTTCGCCGTGCCCACGCCCACAATGATTGGTAATAGCCAAAATATTTTGATCTTAATGATCTTCAGTATGAGGATCAGTGCGAGGAATGACAGCATCAGCTTGCTCTTGAAGAATTTCTCTGCAAAGAAAGAGGGGAGAAATGTGTGAAAATGAATGCGTGTGTATGCATGGCAGGTGCAATTAGTGAGTGTGGATACATTCTCTGGAATCTGTCAGTCTGCTGTCAGATTTTGATAAAAGCTCCTCACTTTTACTTACTTACCGGTTCTGGTCTTGGACATTAGTTGACATGTTGAATACGGAGATTAGGTGAAAGGCAGACGTGCCGAGATTATCACGTTCGAGCGATGTTTGCGCACAGATTAAGCAGAGAATATTAAGCGGTTGGTTGTGGGGGCTTAGAGGTTTATGCGGCTTACGTGGATAGAAAATTTGGGATGATTTTAGAATAAAGCGTTTCGCTATTAGAAAGGAGTGTGACAGTACGCCTCTGAGGTCTTAATTGCAGACAGTGAAACTCATGGCTTCGAGAAGATTTGTCTTCCATTAGTTAGTCGTTAAGAGAAAATATGCACGTACCAAGCTTTTGAGCATCTGCTATGTTTTAAGTACTTCACGTGCTGAGGAAGGTGAGCAGTTCGGTTAACTAGTGTTGGAGAAAGTTGGCCCGGAATTCTCCTGAACACGTGCGGCAGGTATTGATCGGAATGCTGACCCTAAATTTTGTTTGAATACCTCTTGGATTTCTTCACAGCAATCCTCAAAATCCTACACAGCCAGAAGGAAGAGTGATGGCTATGACATCACTTTCAGGGTCCATTGTGAGATTATTCGACATTTTGGAGTCAAATGCAAATTCAGCCAGACTGAATGGAATGGACATCCCTGACTGAAGTGCCATCAGAAGAAGAAGATGAAGTAGTTTTGAACTGTCAAAACAAACCTCATTTCGAAGACTCGGTTTGGCAAGTTTTTTTATGCAAAACATTTAGTAGTAGATGAGGTTGTAAAAACCAGGAACGGTCTTGAATTAGAAACTAGTCCTGGTCTTCGGACAGATATACAAAAGAAGGCCCATTGAGTTATTTTATTATACGCCTAGGTTAAATTAAAGTGGTTGACTGCAGATAGCAGTCATTGTGAAACCACGTGGATCAGATGTCACCTATTCAAAAAATATATTTTATGGATGCCGACGTTATGCAATTCGCTCAAGTCGTTGAAGAAGTAGGCTCCAAGGTGCTTTTTCCTGCCGGAGGATAGAGTGCTACAGGTGCAGAGGAGATGCCTTCCTCTTCTTCCTCGTCTCTGCAGCTTCTGCAGAAGTCGTTATGAGGCCGTCTCATTCTTATACGGCTAAATCGCACTTAATGTGTATGGAGTATTTTATGACCTGAGCTTCCTTCGAAAGGTGTTGCAGTTGGTTTTCTAATCCAATATAATTAGTAATGTTTTTTAGTGCATAACCTTAAAATTTTACTGTAACTTTGACGACTTCTAAATTTTTACTTTTGAAGAAGTCGACTTGTCCTAAAGTGCATCAGGATTTTCTGGGTGCGATCTTTGCTCCTGTTTACGTTGATGGTGGAATAGAAGGTTCAACTAAAGAACTATGGGGGCTATACAGCGACATGAGTCTGAGCAGGCACCTACAGATTTAACGTCTAAGCAGGCTGGATGAAGGTATCCCAGTGAAATTGAATCTGGTCCAGTCACCATTTGCCGTTGGGATCAAATTAACGGTACTGGAGTAGGTTGTCAGTTTTGAGTCTGAGTGCCCCAGTAGTGTTTTAAAAAACCACGAAAAAAAAGAGAAGGCTAGGCCATGAAGAGTGCATCGGCGCAAGAGATAGTTCCGCGCTGAAGGATCTTCGACGCCAAGCCTTTGGGAGAATGCAAGTGGAAACGTCCTATCTTAAGGCGGCGGCGTACACAAGTGGAGAAGGATTTCGGCGTACATAACTGGGAACAGGTTTCAAAACATCAAGTTAACAGGAGAGGGTTGTTGTTTGACGAAGAAGAGAATGTTGCTTGCGAATAGAAAATTATTTACAACGCGAACTAAAAGAAGGCTCAGTTAAACTTAAAGATTATATTATAATGGCGGTGCTTCAGTCCGAGGTGGACCTATGCGAAGCTTCTTAGCAACCACTCATGTTGTGCGTGCTTTTGTTCTCTCATGAGTGGAGGGGACCTACAGTTTAATGCCGAATCCAAAAGACGTGATTGAGAAGTTTTTCTAGACTCTTTGAGCGTTATCAGTGACTGGAATGAGGTGAAGCCGCGAACAATTTTGTATTTTTTTGTTTTTGAAAAATTTTTGATTGTGATTGGATTGAACTAGACTAGTGCGTATGAGTCGACACACAAAAACCCATCCGGCCACGGCGCCCACACATTGTTTACATTAATTATCACCACAAGGAATCTGAAGTCAATAGTAGCAATCGAGCGATTACACCGCTTCGCTTAGTTTCGGTGAGTTCATTCCCTTGTGCGTACTGACGTTGGAGCGAAATCAGTCACTGTCTACGTACGTAAATGAAAGTTAGCGTTGAAATTAAAACACAAAGGAGAGGTGAATTTTGGTGAAGTTCTCTGGAACATTTATGGACAATTCTAAATACAGCACCAGTTTTGTATAACTTAAGATTGTTAATAGCACATGGTGGGCCATCTAGTGGTTTTCTGAAGAATCATAGGTTATTTTGACACTGACAGCTGATTCCCGCTCGAAATCATGACAGAAAGTCAGTATCAAAACTCCGCGGAACGAAATGAGTCACTTTACGCTTGAGCAAAGTTGGGAAGTATTGGAAACTTATTTCCAAAGTGAGTGCTGTGTAGCCCAAATAATGCGTTTTTTAAGAGAAGTTTTGGCCGAAATGGAGCATCCCCCGCGACTACTGTACGCGAGTTTGTGCAAAAAATACGTGAGACTGGTATGCTAGTGGACAACACTCACGGTCCCCGTCGTAATACCTTACTCACAGATGAGAATGTGGTTGCTATGGCCGAGAATGTGAGACTCAATTCACGAACATCAACACGCCATCGATCTCAACAGCTCAACATTTCACGCACTAGCCTGAGGAGAGCGAGAATTCTGCACAAAGATCTCGAATTGTTCGCTTACAAGTTCCAATTAACTCAGCAATTAAAGGCGCGCGATCATCCGCTTCGTTCGCATCGCTTCGCAGTTGGGCCTGGACTTGCGGTTTGAATTGGACAACGATTTTGGGCGAAAAATCATCTTTTCTCACGAGGTGAGGCTCATTTTCATCTCGGCAGCTACGTTAACAAACAATAAAAATATTGCCGCATCTGGGGCTCGGAAACACGCACGTTATTGTCAAGAAGAAAATGCATCCACAGAGAGTGGAGAGTGGAGGGGTGACCATTTTTCTTCGAAAATGAGGCTAGGAACAACGTTTCGGTCAACAGTGGGGGTTACAGAGCCATGTTAACCGACTTTTTTTTTTACTGAAATTGAAGGCGTGGATTTGGACGACCACAGCTCATGCCACAATCGATCTTTTGCTCACCGAATTCCCAAATCGTGTTATCAATTGTCTTGGCGATGTCAAATGGCCGCCTCGAAGCTGCTATTTGACCCGTTTGGACATTTTTTGTGGGTAACCGTGAAAGACCAATGTTATGCTAACAATCCGGAAACGACTTAAGCCCTTAAAGCCAATATCATCCAAGCAATCCGTGAGTTACGGCCCGAAACCATCATCTTAGTTTTAGTTTTTAGCAATTGCATTACGCCGGGCGGTTCTGATTGCTCACAACACAAGCCGGTTATATTCTTCTTCTTCTTTTTTGCTCAGAGTCGACGACTGTTCGGGCTGGAGCTAAGTTGTCCAGAGCTCTACATGGCCTAGCCATCTTAGGCGTTGGATCCGTAGACGCCTGGCTAGACTCATATCGCTGTACAGCCCATATAGTTGTAAGGTTATGTTCACTTTTCTTAAATATTTAGTGTATCATATATAATGTTGGAGCATATAGCGCAATGCAATAGAAACTCTGATTCCCAAACCGTAAATGATGAAGAGTAGTGCGACTAAACTTCAGCTTCATAAAATAAGTAAAAGCAGAGGTCGAAAATGTTGATTGATTCAAAATGAATTGCCTGCTAACGCTTGCATATGTACACAGTTACAATCATATATTCTCAAAGGATCCATAATCAAATTAATTCGATTAAATGAGATGTTCGATCATCTCCCCAGACGTCTGCATTTGTTGCGATCTAGCAATAGGTCGCATGCTCAGTACAATTTAAACAATAAATCACGAAGACTTCTTCTTCTTCTTCTTAGGGCGCTACAGTCCGAGGTGGACCTGGGCCACACTTAACATGCCTCTCCAGCCAGCACGATCTTTCGCCACCTGTCTCCAGTTTCGCACACCAAGCCGGCCGAGGTCCCCCTCAATTTGTGTGCGCCACCTTGTTCGTGGACGTCCTCTGTTGTGTTGTCCCACAGGCTCAGAGTCGAAGACTCTTCGGGCTGGAGCTAAGTTGTCCATACGCTCTACATGGCCTAGCCATCTTAGGCGTTGGATCCGTAGACGCCTGGCTAGGCTCATGTCGCTGTACAGCCCATACAGTTCGTGGTTGAACCTTCTCCTCCAAATGCCATCAACGCAAACAGGACCAAAGATCGCGCGCAGAACTTTTCTCTCGAAAAGACCAAGAGACTGTTCATCCGCTTGGGATATTGTCCATGCCTCTGCGCCGTACAGCAGGACTGGGATGATCAAGGTCTTATACAAAGTCAATTTGGTCTTCCGAGAGAGGGCTCTACTACTCAATTGCCTTTTGAGCCCAAAAAACAGCGGTTGGCAAGAGTTATTCTGCGTTTGATCTCGGTACTGATGTTGTTTGTACTGTTTACCGCGGAGCCAAGGTAGACGAACTCCTTAACTACCTCAAAGTTATAGCTGCCTATGGTGACGTTCTGGCCAAGTCGTCGATGTTGTGCGTCCTTTCTCGATGACAGCATATACTTTGTTTTGCCCTCGTTTACCGCCAGACCCATTTTAGCCGCTTCCGTTTCAATGCCAGCAAACGCATCATTGACGGCTCGCTGTGTTCGCCCAATCACGTCAATGTCATCCGCGTAGGCTAGCAGTTGAACGGACTTTTGGAAGATCGTGCCTCTTGTGTTGGCCAGTGAGTTTTGCACGATCTTCTCAAGAACGATGTTAAAGAAATCACATGACAGCGCGTCGCCTTGTCTAAGACCTTTTTTGACATTGAAGGTCTCGGTGAGTTCGTTACCGACCTTGATGGAGCAGCGAGAGTTCTCCATCGTCATCCTGCTCAGTCTGACGAGTTTAGCAGGAATGTCAAAACTAGACATGGCGCTGTATAGCTCGTCTCTATACACGCTGTCATATGCGGCCTTGAAATCGACAAATAGATGGTGTGTATCAATTTGCATTTCTTGGGTCTTCTCCAGGATCTGCCGCAGTGTGAAGATTTGATCGATGGTGGACTTCCCGGGCCTGAAACCACACTGATAAGGACCTATCAGTTTGTTCACGAATGATTTCAGGCGTTCACACAAAACGGCAGAGAAGATTTTGTAGGCGATGTTAAGGAGACTTATCCCTCGATAGTTGGCGCAGTCAAAGGGGTCTCCTTTCTTGTGGATCGGGCAAACGATACTGAGTCACGAAAACAACGCGCCGTAATATGTTGTGACATTCAGTTGTGACGTGCATATCGTTGAAAATATCGTGGCCAACAAACACCGTCTGACAACGCTATTCGTCATTTGGTGTAAAATTTTCTTGAGTACGGGACAGTGGGAGATTGTCGAAATGCCGCTCATCATCGCCCAAGACGTTCCAATGAAGCGATAAATGAGATTGTTGCCGAGGACTTACGTGTGTCGTGTAGTCACCGCGCTCAGTATTTTAGCTTCAGTGGAACCAATTGGCGGCGCATTTTGAACGATGACTTACATTTGTTTCCGTGTAAAGTGCAATTTATACAAAGAATATTGCCGACAGACCGTCCACGTCGCTTGGAATACGGCCAAGCAGTCGCTCGAATGGTTCTGATTTTTTGTAGCAAATTGTGATGACCGACGAGGCCCATTTTACACTCTCTGGCGCAAAGCCGTTTCACGAGCAAAATTGCCGCATTTTAAGAGAGACTACGCAAGATCAATGAAACACCATTGCATGACCAAAAAGTGACTGTTTGGGTCGGCGTTAGCGCCAACACCATCATTGAGACAATTTTTTCGGAGAAGGCCGAGCAGTCGTAGGGTATGGATATCAGTGGATGTTGGCTCATTATGTCTGCCCACAAATGTGCGAAAAAGGTTTGGACGGTTACTGGGTTTAACAAGACGGTGCGCTATGTCACACTGTAACTCAAACAATCCAGCTTTTGCAACAAAAATTGAATGGACGTGAGCTGTCAAAAAATTACCACATTGACTAGTCACTCTGATCTCCAGATTTGTCCCCTCCGGACTTCTTTTTGTGGGCTTATTTGAAAAGCAAAGGGTACACCAGCAAGATTCAGTCCTTTGACGAGCTCAAGGCAAACATTCGTGCCGAAATCACCGCTATACCGCCCGAGATGAGCAAAAAGGGCACACGACTAATGTAGTATTCAAAATATATTGGAAATTACCAAATTAAAAAAAAACACCTCATACGTGGAAATCGGTTCATCTTTTCTTAAGTTATTCAATATTCACATACCTACATAAAAGACGGCGCACCCTGCCTATATCATATATCGTCTATTCTTTTAAATTATAGTCATTCTCTAGAAAGTTTCGAATTTATTATTCTATCTGTCATGTAAAACTTACGAATTTTCTTCTTGATGAATAGTTTTCCCGATTCTCTCGCTTCAATTTCAGCTTTTGGGATCAGCTCCAACTTCACAATGGCGCCGTTTCCTTCGATTGACCGCGGTGATATCCGGAATGTTGCTCCATCGAATACGACTTCGGGTAGTTTAAGCTCAACGTCATGCGTCATGACAAACTTCACACTTTTCCCATAGAGAGCATTCGTCACTTCTTCAATTGGCGTTTCAGCTGAAAAGAAATAAAACCACAAAAATCATAAATAAAATGCATGTGTCATTAGGGAATCTGTCAACCGGCCGGGGAACTTCCGCAGTCAACGCTTTCCCACATAAAGAAAGAATGAAAGTTGCATCATGAATTTCTTAATTTATCCCATCATCAGTTCGATATGATTCTGTGCCTTTGTGAGATCTACAGATGTGCATAAATTCTAATTTTGTTTTTCTACTGACGGTCTGAGGTCATCAAACTGATAGCATGCATATGTATGTGGAACTTATAGAAAGGGAAAGTAAAAGTTTGAGACGAGGTGAGTCGCAAAACAGTATGAAACTTGTCTGTCATACATTTTCTTTGGAATTTATGTTCTTTGGCTTTGGCGGAGACTTTCGATTGCAAGAAACGTTGAAATCGTCAGACTTTATTGAAACTAACGGTCGGCTTGCATAAACTGTATAAAATTACATGTGATGAGGAAGGAAAATCGTGAACCGGCTCATTCAGTATTAAAGTATGTGGAGGAAGTATACAAGTATACAGTCTACAAAGTTGTTACCATGCACAACAACATTTTTTGTTTAAGTGTTAAAATCTCCCAAATGAAAATAAATTGTGAAATACTGTGGAACCTTGAATTACTGGTCATAGCGTTGAGTTAAACAAAAGCCAAATATTGAACAACGAACTTGAAAGACTACGCTTATAATAGAACACTCAGCAGAAAATACCCCCTTCTCCTATAATTTTCCGAATCATGGTTTCGTTTTTGACATCTCTTGACAAGACAAACCAGCTGCCTACTTAGAGACGTATACACACAAGCCGTCAAAATTGATATTCTAACCAACAGTCAAGCGTCGAGTAAAGCCATCAAGTCGCCGAATTCATCCTCTAGCCTGATACAATATTAACACTCAGCCCTTATAAATTTGTTCCCATTTGAATGTAATCCTCATCTGGATCCCCGAACACAGTGAGCTGGATGGGAGGTTGAACGAGGCTATATTCCGTTAGAATTGTTTGGTCATTACCCAAATTTCATGACCAGAGGTGAGACTTGGAACAAATACTGAGTTAAAAATCGCTAACTTAACTTTGCCACCAAGCTTACTGATTACAAATCGACCAAGCTGTTTTAAAATTGACCCGGCTTGGCCAATCCTATAGTAAAGCTCAGCATTATTCTTCCCATCAATCGCGAAGAAGACCCCGAGATACTTAAACTTCTCCACCTGTTTCAATCCACTAACATGCAGAGTACATTGTACAGGAGTTCTGGAAATAACCATATCGTCGGATTTGTCCACGTTAACCCTCATCCCAGCATCAGCACATACGGCCACAAATCTGGGAGGATGTGAGGATGACTAATTCATCTGCAAAAAGTAGATGACTTACCCTCAACTCTCCCAATGTGAAACATTACTCGCCTCTACTGCGCTGTAACATCCAGTCCACATATATAATGAAAAAGAGAGGTGATAAGACGCACCCTTGGCGAAGTCCAACGCCCACGGTGAAAGGTGTTTTTTTTTCGGTGGATTTTTCAAACACTACTGGAGCACTCAGACTCAAAACTGGCTCATTGTGCTACTAAGTAGCAACCTACTCCAGTGCCGTTAATTTGATGCCAACGGCAAATGGTGACTGGACCAGATTTGATTCCACTGGGATTCGAACCTAGGACCCCTCGAACTTGGGGCAGGCACTTAACCAACTGCGCCATCCAGTTGTATTAGGTGAAAGGTTTTGATTTACTACCGTTAATCCGAACACAGCTGCTACAGTTTGTGTATAGAGACTGAATGGCCCTTAACAAAGACCCATCAATCCCATACTCCTGCAGAACACTACAGAGTTTACCTGGAGGAACTCGGTCGTATGCCTTTTCCAAAACTTCAAAACAACTGTAGATCGGTTTGGCGTACTCCCAAGCCTTCTCAAATACCATTCTTAGAGTGAAAAGCTGGTTGATTGTACGAAAACCGCACTGTTCATCTCCCATCCCGGATTCGACCATAGCTCTAGAACGCGCCTCCAACACCTTAGCGTAGACTTTACCGGGGAGACTTAAGAGAGATGTATGCCCCTGGTGGAGCACTCTCTTTTGTCCCTCTTTTTGAAAAGGTATTTTCATACACAAAAGGGTAAATTTCTTCTGAAACAAATATCCTTTCGTTTGTTTGTATCTATTGGTTGGGATACCCTGAGTTCAATGGATGGCTGAAACCTGTGCCGCAAAAAAGCGAGTAGCAAAACTAAGAAGCAGAAATAATTAAACATGGTTGAGGAATCAGACATTAAAAGAACACAAATGCAGTCCAACACATTCTGTAGTATCAACATTGAATTGCCCAAAAGATACAATAAAATAAGGTGAAATAAATTTGACAGGTTTCTTCGCGGAGCATAATGCAACATAATGTCACTATAGCTCACATTTTTTGGAAGTGGTAAATTTTCTTCTCTAGTGTGGTAAATTTTACTTAAAAATTCTGGTAGCACTCTGATGTCCCTGCTGTCTGATGACCCTTGCTTGGGCATTAATTCATGGATGGATGTCAAGCCAATTTCAAATTATTCTCTAAGAATATCGTGCAAAAACATGGAAACTCAGACACTTTTCACCGCTTATGTGCCAAAAGAGGATACCACAAACATCGCCTCCAAATAACCAACCAAGGCACTCCCGTTAAAAAACAAAAACTCCATTATTACGCTTCTCTCTCATAATTTTTCAATCCACTCTGATACCCCACGTCAATCAGTTCTTCCTAATTATGAGGAAAATCGTTTCACAAAACCTTGTTGTTATCAAAACCACTTCAACAAAAATTCGTTTCATTTCATTTTCAACAGCGAGTCAATTGTGTTATCAATTTACTGCATTTTTTCGTGTGAAATGTGAGGTTTGTTTAAAAGTCGATTCTTTCGCGTTTTAACAGAAATTTCACTTCGAATGTATGGTGGTAGATGTTAGAATAATTTTTGAAGGTAATTGAATCAAAATTTAATTATTAATTCCCGAAATTATGGGAAAAGAGAATTTTTCATTACGCCAGAGTTGAACTCATTAAAATAGCCGGAAACACACGAATTATTGCTTATGTAGTGATTTTTGTTTTTGCATGCAAATTGATTAAGAGTGAATTCCTAAACGTTCCAAAACGCAGCATGATGCAATGTGTAAGGTGAATGCAGTTTAAGCGCAGTGATGCGCCAAAAAAATAAAGCTTTACAGCACAAACAGATCGAATGCAACATATTCTAAATTGTTGATGCTTTCATTTTACAGGTTATGTTTTGTTTCCAGAATTAACAGTGCTTTGATTTATCTTTACGATAGTATTAAATCAAAACAACAGCTGATGAATTGTGCAAATAGCGTTCCAAAACGTCAACATTTTTTTAACTCATCATTGACGCTTTGCAATTAAAGCTGTAAAAATGTGTCGTTGCAAATCATATAAATGGCATCATTTAGGTATTCAATTGTTGTTCATTTATATATATAAAAATTTGTTGCAAGTCCGTTGTGAATTTATAACTCACGAACGGTCAACCCGAATTCGATAACATTTTTAGAGTTTGTTCGTATAATAGTGTAGATGATTTATCTAAAGTTTGCACGAAATTGGTCGACGCGATTTATGACTTTTTATGGATGGTTTATATAAAAATTTGCACAAACTCGCATTCTGAACGGATGTAATCGGTAAGATTCGCATTCGATTTTTTTTTGTTTATTGAACAAAGAGAGTTTTGCTGCATAAATCTGTTTTTTTTTCAAACTAGCAGCTAAACATTATCAAACAATTAGCTTAATTTTTTATCGTTTAAAGGCAAGAGTACATATGCACATATTATTCGCGCTTGCCGATAAGTGTTGTTGTTTTTTGTATGCGAATTATTGAAAGATTGAGGCAATGATGTTTAATATAGTGTGTCTGATTGTTCGGGCTAATCTTCGAAACGGATGGACCGATTTCCATGAAACTTTGCAGGAATGAAGAAGAGGTTGTCAAGAGTGACTTGGGCTATATTATGTGTTTTGGTCTATAAGAATTCGAGCTATGCAACGTCATTGTTCAGAGTTTCGTATTTATCATCATGCCTAAGCCACGACACACGGTCACCTAACGTCACGAATGTGCAAGTGACAACGTGAGCCGACCTTAATTTTTAATTATTTTTCTACCATATGCATCTACATCGTTTGTATGTATTGGATACATTTCTAAACAAGTACTTGTCTTTTCGAGAGAAAAGATCTGCCTGCAATTTTTTGGTCCTTTTTGCGTTGATGGCATTTGGAGAAGAAGGTTCAACCACGAACTGAATAGGCAGCCGTCGCTGCCGCCGGCCGTCTGTGGATTCAATGCCTAAGATGCCTAGGCCATGTAGAGCGCACGAACAACTAGGCTTCGGACCGGACAATCTTCGATTCTGAACCAGGAGGGAAAAGCAACAGAGAGCGTCCATGTCTAAAAAGGCTCACCCAAGTTGAGAGGGACCTCAACCAACTTGGCGTCCTCAATTGGCGACAGCTGGAAAAATATCGTGCCAGGACTGTAGCGTCATGAGAAGAAGAAGAAGGAAATACTTAGTTGCGATAGGACCTTCAATTCCATATTTTTAAGGATCTAAAGAAGGTGTCACACGTCCTTTTTTAAGGTTCCGTCTACAAAAACGGAGCCTTTATAATTTCGGTGTGTCCGTCCGTCCGTCGTGTTTGTCACACTTTTTTTATCTCCGAAGTTTATGAAGATATCGGCATGAAATTTTGGAATTAGGTACATCAGACCTAGATGTCATTGCCTATGCAGCGATTCTAAAAAGTGGGTCCATTTGGGGGTGGCTCCAGTACAGGTGAAGTTGACATTAATTTTGAAAAATTGTCGCACCCTATCGAAATATATATCAACCGACAGATCTTTCGAAATGAGGTGGAGGTTCCTCTCAACACTTTTTTATCCAAAATACCGTTTGGAAAATATGGAGCTCCAAAGTTTTTTTAAATGTGTCCCCCCCTGCCATTTCTAAACCAAAGAGTTTAAAAATCTGAAAAAATCACAAAAACTTGGCTTCATTGAGTACTTTCATTTAAAACCATTGCTCGCATTCTGGCCCTAATGGTTTTGGAGATATTGGCCAAAAACGGTCAATCATCGATATGCTAATTTTGAAGATCTGAAAACGCAGTTTTGAAGACATCAATGTAAGCATTAAGAAATGATAAATTTCAAAATATCGACTTATGTTGAAATTTTGAGATATCTAAGATTTAAAATGAGAACGATTTTCATTTTCACACATAATTGCATGCTGTGTTCGGCCACTCTATTCGTTGATGAGCGTTATCTTTTCGATCTCACCCCTAAATGCCGAACAGAAATTAACACACACACACCGCAGGCATGAGCAGTGATTGGGTATGTGTATGGTGGAAGGGACTTTCTGTGTTGCATAAACTTGGCTAGAGATATAGATACTCGTATATGTAGGGATGAACATTTGTTTGTTTGGATGTATGAATTTATGAATAAATGGTTGATTTGGGTTGAAGTTAGAAGAAAATTCAACTGAAATAGTTTGGCAACGTCGTTTGATATTCAGAAATCATCCATCAATATTATGCGACGGAACCTTCCTTGCCCAATTTTATTTTAGAATGCGATTCCATCAGGTAGGCGACCGAATGGACCAAGTCCAAACACTCGTCTGGTGGCGCTTGGACATAGCTCCTGATGAGTTAGAGTCGATGGCGGAGGATCGAGCGGCATGGAGATCTCTCGTGCGTGCGTTACCCCCGCGACCCCTTTAGTGAAACTTGCGGGTCACTGAAGATGAAGATGAAGATCCCTTTCAGAGGACCACGTCTTCAAGGGTTAAGATGACAGTTCAAAACATTTTGGTTTTTAACTGAAAAACTGTTTGCAGTAAAAACCAGATATGTAATGTCTTCATAACAACACAATATTCAAAGAGATTGGATGGAGACCGTGCAATGAAATGTTTATTGTTGCCTGTTTACTCTTTGCAAAATTTCACATTCAGTAAAATAACTTACGCCACGACATAGCACCACTCAAATTCCTTTAATGGCTTTAAGCGCCTGTGAATGTTTATCCGAAATGTGCTGTGAACAAATTAAGTTTGAGTAATTAAAGAGACTAAGAGAATAAGCTGCGATGAAAAAATGTTAATTAATGCTTTCCTTTCATGGTTCCTTCGGCCCGAATGTTACGTAAGGTTGATTTTGTGCTGCTACCAGTCACGAGGAAAGGATTCAGGCCCCGGATGGGGAATGAGAAACATCAATCATTTCATAATTGCGGACACCACGTTTTAGGATCGCTTTCCCCTTGCAAAAAGTATTCGTCAAAGGGCCCTTTTAATTAACTAATTTACACAGGTATGAACAAGCTGATATAGCGCAGACTATACAACAGCACACACACTCTAATCTATCGAGAAACAGGTGCGCAAATATGAGTATTTGCTAATCTAATCTGCTTGACAGTTAATTGTTTATAATTAATCCGTCAACGAACAACTGACAGATTCTCCGTACAAAGCTAATGAAATGTTGTGACAAGGAGGCTGTGGTAATTGTCGAATCCGAGTTTTGTACGCAATTTAAGTACATTAACTCACTTTCATTTGCTTACTTTCAGTCCACAGTCTGATTAGTGGAAGGATTCCCTGTCAATTTATCCGAAAGTAACATTTTTCACTCATCATCAGAAACTTTTCCTCACCTCGGCGCAGTGCAGCACTAAACCAGTGGCTTACTTTTTCAACACAGGCCATCTTCAACTGATCCACCAACCTGATTGGCCATTACCGGCTCCATGAACACGTTATCGATGCACGCCACGTAATAAAACTAAAAACTCCCAACTCGTATCGCACTCAATGGGGTACACGCAAAAAAAATGCAATGTCTAAAGTGAAAGCATGCCAAAAGATGCAAAACAAAACAGAAGAGATACTCAGACATGACACATCATTAAATTTGACTCACCTGCTCGCGATTCATTCGGTATTTCGTTGATTTCCAATTGATCGTCGTCGTCTTGCGGCAGCTCATTTGCCTCGGCGGTATACTTCGAAAAATCCACTTGATTTTTGTACAATTTTACGCGACCCGTCACATTGACGTCACTCGTCTCCAGGGCGTCATTGAGAAACATGTAGACGTTCTTCTGGAAGCACGAGAACGACGGATGGTGGTAGCAATCGCGAATGATGCCGTCCCACAAATCGTTGCCCGTCGAGAGACTGGAAACCCGTTTCGGCTTTCCACCTGAACTATTTCGATTTTCTACAAACTCCGGTGTCATAGGGGTCGTACTGTTATAGATTTCGAACGCACGCACTTCTGTTGTCGCCCCGGCGAAAAGTAAAACCAAAGCAAGCGCGACCATGATGGTGAGTGATCTTGATCCGATAATTGTCCTACTGACCAGATTACGATCTGTCATCTTTGTTGTCACCTCCACTTTTGCCACGGAACTGGTACACTTCGAGCGCACTGAACTTGAGCAGTTCCACTTTTTTAGCCGCCTTAGCTTCTGCATTGTGACACACTTACAACCGATCTTCAATCGGTATTCACTGAATTTTGTTTTTATCGATTTCCTCGAGCACAATTATTTCACGGATACAATAACGTATTTCACATGTTTTTGGCGCCCGAACGAGTTGACCGAGTTCCGGCTAAGCGATTGCTGGCTTGCTGTCCACTTCACCGAGCGTCGACTGTCTTCCGGCGTTGTACGTCAGCGACTGAGTGAGACTATGGTCAGTTCGATGGCACAAGCAGAACCAGAAGAGTTGTTGTGAAATGGTCGAAAGGAAAAGAAGAAAGTACTGCGATTGTGGTATGGAGCAGATACTTCGTTAAGTCTGCAGCTCACGTTATCACCTTCGTCGTTGATTTGTGCGATTTATCCGTATCTCTCTCAGCTGTTCATGAGATGATCTTGCAGTATCTGTGGAAGAAAATGCGGTGTTTAGTTGCGTTGGCTATCGTATAATGATTTGAATGGGTGGAAGCCCTCTTGTGGTGTATATACATGTATCTAAGCATATTACGTTCAATGCTATGCGGAAACTGGTCAGTGGACCAATTTCTCTTTCTGTTTGCGCAAATAGAAAATTCAATACCGACAAGTGGGGACATTTAGAAATCTCATCCATCAGGGAGAGAGGATGATGCATCGCCGGGAATACAGTGTGAACAGTTGACACGTTGTCAGTGGTTTAGATATTGGGACATGATGGAGGTTGAAATTCCTGATAAATCGCTTGGCATTCGTAGAGCAGAACACGGGCGGCGTGTTATGCAAAGTGTGCAGATTGGCGTTGAGCATATTTTGGACATGCCTGTGCAGACATTCCTACTCAATTCATTAGCATATCAGTTGTGTTTACCAAGAAAGTTGTGTTCGTACGTACACAGTTGTTTAGATTGCAGTGTTTGGCTTCATTTGCGGAGCCCATATAGCTGCGACATCGATTTCCTTGTGAGGAGGGTAATTCGAAAATATATGTCTTCAATTAGGCACGTGGTGAATATTCAGGTTACGTTTTATCTGCTGACGAGCACATTCTATTGAGATGCCTTTAAGCTTACCAATTGATACGAAGAAGGGTGGACAAAAACTTCGAAAAGAATGGCGTTCAAATGCCAACAGGAATGGCTAACATATGACTCATGATTGGTATAAATGGGGACCTCGACTGTTAAACAGCTACATGACATAACGAAAGCACTGCACCAACAAGAAAGGTAAAGTGAAAGTTCTATTGACAGTCTATTTTTGGTCCAGCTGCTGGTTAAGTGTAAAACTTCAACTCGAACTGTTTCGCATGTGGTTCTCTGCATAATAGGGCGTACGTGTGCGATAATTAGTTAGTCTAAGTGAGAGTTTGATCTGAAGGAGAAAAAAAAGAGAATTTCCCTGTGCGGTTTCATTATGGCTACATCTAATGAATCCAAAGAAGGTATCACATTTCTGTGAGGATCCAAGAACTGTGTACATATCTAGAGGCCTCGACTCTAAAAGACTGTAAACAAGTTTTTGTAAAGCATAGCAATTCAGTATCGTTTGTCCGATCCGCAAAAATGGGTGACCCTTTAACTGCGGTAATTATCGAGGTAAAAGACGGATTTTCTCTATCGATTTGTGTGAACGCCTGTAACCGTTTGTCAACAGTGGTTTCAGAGCAGGAAAGTTCACAACGACCAAATCTTCACACTATGGCAGATCCTAGAAAAGACCCAAGAAATGTAGATCGACACTCATCACCTATTCGCCGATTTCAAGGCCACCAAACTTGTCACGTTGGATGACGATGGAGAACTCTCACTGCTCCATCAAGGTCGATTACGAACTTACAGAGACCTTCAAATGAAGCGACGAAATGCCATTTGATTTTTCCTACATTCGTATTGAGAATATCCTCCAAAACTCACCGGCCAACACTAGAGGCCCGATTGTCCAAAAGTCCGCACAACTGCTAGCATACGTGGATGACAATGACGTGATTAGTTGCACACAGTAAGAAGTTCTCAGTGAGGCGTTAGTTGAAGATGAAATAGAAGCCTCTTGAATAGTGCTGGCAGTGCTCTAAACGATGGCAATGAATATGCTTTTTACAGGTGCGCCGTCTTTTATGTCGGTATGTAAACTTTGACGATTTACTTCAGTAGAAATGTTTCAATTCGAAAGAAAACGCCGAAATAGTGGCTCTGTACATTGAAAACAGTCATTCAATTGTGTTAACTCAACGTGCATATCGTCGAAAATATCGTGGCCAACAAAAACCGCCCGATAACACTATTCGTCGTTTCGTGTAGAATTTTGTTGACCACGGGACAGTGGGAGATCGTCGACATGCCGTTCATCAGCGTTCCAAGACCAAGACGTTCCCAAGACTTTCTAATGAAGCGGCAAATGAGATTGTTGCCGAGAACCCGCATGTGTGCTATAGTCACAGTCACAGTATAGTCAGTGGAACCAACAGCGGTGCATTTTTGAAGGATTTGTTTCCGTATATGGTTCAATTGACTCAAAGAATTTTGCCGACAGATTATTGGAATATTACCAAACAATCGCTCGAATGGTTGACACTAGGACATTTGCCGCATTTGGGTAAAGCAGAACCCACATGAAACGCCATTGCATGTCTAAGAAACGAATGATTGGGCCGACGTTTGCCCCAAGACCCTCATTGGACCATTTTTGTTCAAAGAAGGCGAAAAAGTCGATGGGAAACGATATCAGTGGGTGCTGGCTCATTATGTCTGCCCACAAATATTGGAAAAAGGTTTGGACTGTTACTGGGCTCAACAAATCGGTGCGCTATGTCAGACAGCAACTCAAACAATTCAGTTTTTACAACGAAAACGAAAAAATCTGAACGTGTGCTGTCAAAAAATGGCGACATTGACTGGCCACCCTGATCTCCAGATTTGACCCCTCCGAACTTATTTTTGTTGGGTTGTTTGAAAAGCAAAGTGTACACAACAAGTTTCAGATCATTGATGAGCTCAAGGCAAACATTCGTGTCGAAATCACGGTTATACCGCCCAAGATGCTCGAGAAAGTCATTGAAAACCCAGCAAAAGGCGCTCATTTTGTTCTGTCAATAGAGGCGGTCATTTAATTGATTTTGTGTTCAAGAATAAGTCCAAATAAGTTATAAAGGATCCTCTTATATGAAAATCGGTTTTTTCAAAAGTTTTTCTATATTCACAAACCGACATAAAAGATGGCGCACTCTGCATATGTGGCAAGCTGTAACTTCGAGGTATTCAAGGAGTTCGCTCCCAAGTGAACAGTACAAACAACATTAGTACCGATATCAAACGCAGACAAACTCTTGCCAATCGCTGTTTTATCTCGAAGGACCAAGCTGACGTTGGGTACGATCTTAATCCTGATCGTCCTAGTCCTGCTCTGCGGCGTAGAGGTATGTACAATATCCAAAGCGGAAATGAAGCTCCTGTTCTTCTTGAGAGAAAAGTGTCAAGTTGATCACGTTTCATTTTTTCCTGTTCTTTCTTCTTACAAATATTACTCTCGCATAATAAGTTATGAAATCGTGAGACTTCAGTTGTCTTGATTGACATATTCTGCACGTTCCATTACAAGGTAACCTAAGCGCCAAGGATGCTTTCTGCTGAATCATTTCCTTCTACGCATTATCAAGCACATTTCCATCGACATCTTCAAAGGACTCCTGATCTTATAGGAGCTTGGAATAAGCAGATAAGAAGGTGCATGCTATGAGGCACATTCCTATCACTTGTGTATCAATGCAGCACTACTTGTGAAATGAACAAACCTGGCAATGAAAAAAAAATGACTTAATCCAGTGCAGAGCAGATTTAAGGAGGCCAAAGAAGAACTGGTTTTAATAAAAGAGAGCAGTTGACGCAATGTTGCATCTTGGTTCTCGGAAGACAGACGTGCACTGTTGCTCAGAAACAGACAGGCATTTGATTTCAACAGAATGTACACGAGTACGTGTACCGTACGTATGTTAGGAGATTACTGAACAGTGAATCAGATCGTACGTGCAAGAAGTGAACTGACAGGAATTTCAGGAAAATTAGTGTGTTGTTTGAAAGAGACTATAATTCTTCAAAAGAGAGGAGGTAAGTCTTTTCAGGATGACTTAGTTGACAGGTGATTGAGAAGATTGTTAATAGGAAGTCAAAACACACACTTTTCCAAGTTGATTTTTTTCTATAGCCCTTCAAGGAATTAGGCGTCAATGTACAACTTTGAGCTCCATAACACTTTAACTCAAAGATAAAAATACTCTCATATCGGATTCCTTTTGGATATCAGTTGCCTAGTTTCTGGTTGCTACGGTGGTAACATACAGGAATGTGTGTGACAAGTTTGATTTGCCAATGGTGCTGTAGAGGGTAGGCGGGCAAAAAGCCACCCTTCACTTGGGTCATAGTGGACACATTGTGATGCCTAATGCGTAAACTCGTGTATCAACTCATGTTGTGTCTAGCCATCTAGCAAAGATTTTTTTTTTGGAGTAGTTTTGAGACACCACTGGAGGACTCAGGCTCAAAACTGGTCCATTGTACTGCCACATAGCAACCTACTCCAGTGCCGTTAATTTGATCCCAACGCCAAAATGGTGACTGGACCAGATTCGATTTCACTGGGATTCGAACCTGGGACCCCTCTAACCTACTCCAGTGCCATTAATTTGATCCCAACGCCAAAATGGTGACTGGACCAGATTCGATTTCACTGGGATGCGAACCTGGGACCCCTCGAACTTGGGGCAGGCACTTAACCAACTGCGCCATCCAGTCGTCTGGCCTACAGTTTAATGCCGACTCCGAACGGCGATTTTTGAAAAGCTTTTTCTAGACAGTTATATTCTTTGAGCATTGTTAGTGACTCGAAAGAGGTGGAGCCGTGGAAAAATTAAAAATTTTTTTTTCGAGATTCGAACCTTAGACCTCGAGCTTAGGAGTCGGCGCACCTATACCTACGCCACGGCGCCCACATAAAATAAATGTCATCTAAACCTTCTCAAATTTCTGAAAGTGTCCTTCCGTCGGCATAATACTTAAAGTCTTCTCCACTCGCTAGAGAACATCAGGAGTGGATGCTTTAGTATTTAGACCCAAGTCCAACTCGGAATGAAGCACCACCTAAACGAGAGATAATTGATATAATCTCCCACCTCGATACAATTTCCTCATCGAAGCTCGAGCTTTATTTACTTGGCGTCTTCTGGTGTAAAATGCACATCTACTATATTTTCCTGCACCAGCGCAAATGTCCTCATAGCCATTCCTTAATTTTAGTGAAAACGACCACCACGCCACTAATTTCTGAATTGAATCTGTAAATGTGTGATGCGCTATACTCTCGTGTAACTTCTCCAGAAAAGTCTATGAACAATGAAAATACCAAAACAACATATGCCATGAGTAGAAAAAAGCATACTTTTCGGAAGAGGTTACCCCTTTGTAGCCCACATTTTTTACTGTTTTATCGTCTCATGAATAATCTTGTGGATCCAGTTTTCCTCTACAGTTATAAATCGATGAACATAATCCGATTCTCTAAAACCGCTCCAACCGGGCATATGGAATGCCCATTCGAATGCGTTTTTGGTCCAAAGTAAGTAAACGCAGTAGTTGGGGAGAACTGAGGCACATCTACAGAAATCGAAAGCAATGCCGCGTAGAAGCAGTAAAGGCCCTATGCGCCACGGTATGAAGCATGATACACATATTGCTTTTGTCTGTCCAAGTCTTTAATCAAAACAAATTCATTCTTTTGAAATGCCCAAAGGTTCTACGATCACTTAAAATTTGATACGACTGGCATTCAGTGTCTTTTGCTGAATATGTGTATTCCATTTTGTCGTAGGTGGTCGTAGCTATTGTCATCGCGTGAGTGAATCATGGGGCAAGCTCAAATGACCACATTCAGATTCAACTGCATATCTTTAGTTTCACGGTGGTGAGGCGGAGCCCCTATAATTTAATTCGCCCAGGCGTATTATCTTTCAAATGCAAGTATTTATTCATGGTTTTCTCCATTTTGACAAAGACTGAGACCAACGGAAAGGTATCAGCAAGTGGGCAGACATTTTAACAGCATTCCTTCAAAAGAATATATCGTTGTATTACCAGAATTGTTTCGAAGATTCATAGTCCAGCTAAAATTGTTCTAGACTCCCGTCTTATGTGATAATAGGAACCCGCGGTAGAAAAAAAGCTGTGGTCTATGCTGAATGTATTGTCAACCTGTTATCAACTCAAAACATTTGAGTTCAGTCGAAGTTGTTCCCTACAAAACCAAATGAATTGCTTCGAACAATTCCTCCAAATTTTTCAGCAGTAGTAGGGAGGGCGGGCTGTACAGTATGGGCTGTACAGCGACATGAGTCTAGCCAGGCGTCTACGGATCCAACGCCTAAGATGGCTAGGCCATGTAGAGCGTATGGACAACTTAGCTCCGGCCCGAAGAGTCTTCGACTCTGAGCCTGTGGGACAACGCAACAGAGGACGTCCACGAACAAGGTGGCGCACACAAGTCGAGGGGGACCTCTGCCGGCTTGGTGTGCGAAACTGGAGACAGCTGGCGAAAGATCGTGCTGGCTGGAGAGGCATGTTGAGTGAGGCCCAGGTCCACCTCGGACTGTAGCGCCCTAAGAAGAAGAAGAAGAAGAAGTAGGGAGGGCGGGAGGGAGGATGTTTATTTTTCAAAATGCAATAAAATGGACAAAATGAAATGTTTTCCATGTATTATGGCCTTATTAATAAGGACAAACATTCCCATTAATGAAGAAATACAATGTCGTTCAAGTGGTTGACTTAGCTGGCTTCACAGTAGCGCATTCCGTCAATCCAATTTTCCAATTACCTTGTCGATGGTTTCGGGCTGTAGCTCACGGATTACGTGGAGGATATTGGCCTTAGGTGTTTGAATCGTTTTTGGATTGTTGGCATAACATCGGTCCTTCGCGGTTCCCCACAAAAAAATTCCAAAGGGGTCAAATCGCAGCTCCGAGGCGGCCCACAGACATCGCCAAGACACGATTTGGGATCGATTGTGGCATGGGCTGTGTGGCATGGCGCGCCATCCTGTATGAACTTGAACCAGAGGTCGCCCATGTCTTCGATTTCAATAAAAAAAAGTTGCTTAGCACGGCTCTGTAACGCTCACCGTTGACCGAAACGTTGTTCCCAGCCTCATTTTCGAAGAAAAATGGGCCAATGATGCCACCACTCCACAAACCGCACTGTCACTCTCTGTAGATTCATTGGCTTCTCGACAATAACGTGCGGGTCTTCCAAGCCAGATGCCAGATGCGGCAATTTTGTTTGTTAACGTAGCCACCGAGATGAAAATGGGAGGCGCGAGTCAGAAAACCTGATTTTTCGACAAAAATCGTTGTCCAATTCAAATTGCTCTAAGGCGGATGGTCGCGCGCCTTTAATTGCCGAGTCAATTGGACCTTGTAAGCGAATAATCCGAGACTTTTGTGCAAAATTCTCCTCAGGCTGGTGCGTGAAATGTTGAGCTGTTGAGATCAATGGCGAGTTGATGTTCGTGAATTGAGTCTCACACTCTCGGCCACAGCAGCCACATTCTCATCTATGCGCACCGTACGACGACGGGCTGACCGACCATGAGTGTTGTCCACTAGCATACCAGTCTGATGAACTTGCTCACAGCAGTCGCTGTGTGTGCTTCATTTCGGCCAAAACTTATTTTTAAAAAACGCACTGTTTGGGCTACACAGCACTCACTTTGGAAATAAGTTTTCAATTTTTCCCAACTTTGTTCAAGCGTAAAGCCACACACTTCTTTCCGCGGAAGTATGATACTGACTCTCTGTCAAGATTTCGAGCGGGAAACAACTGTCAGTGCCAAAATAACCTAGATTAAAAAAAAAAAACACTAGATGGCACACCCTGTAGTTCCAACCTTAGTCTCGTACCGAATAAGCAAGTCATTATGAAAGCAAACTATTACGTTGTAATATCTTGACCTGAGGCCTGATCAGTCCATTCGATTAGAACACAAAAGAATCTGCGTTGCATATGTTATATTTACGAATAATTTAGTTTGAAATTCTAACATCATAACTTCGAGGGCTATCAAATTCAAATTTACCTAAACACATCTCAGTCTTTACGTAACAGCTTCAGTAAAATGAGGATTATTTAATAAATCTGATAAAACAATTACCTGACCCAAAGTTATTATTTCACAAAATGTCCAAGTGTCTCAAATCAGAAGAGACCCTTGGTTTCGCATCTAAACCGCCTCATTTACATATATCCCCTTTCCAGGTAAGAAACTGTTCATTAGAACTCTGATATATTCATTGAATGGAATCGGAACGACCGTCAACCGACCATTAATTGGATGCATAAGCATGAGCAATTATGCAGGGTGACCTAATATTTTTTTTAAATTAACGGCTTCGACACACTTCTCGAAAAGAGACGACGCGTTTTAGGAATAAGAGTACACGTGAGAATATGTATAGTTATTTGCATAAGAACGTATGGAAATAATTAAGTGTGCGCCTGGTTCTGCCGAACAAAATATGACTTTGGGGTTGGGCTTCGTCGGTAATTCATTATAACGGCAAGGCAAGCCATAGAGGGATCTCTTTTTGACGTTGACTCACAGATGATGGTGACTTTGGAGTGTATAAAAAGGGACATAACTTTGTGCATAATTGTGATTGGGGACACATATTAATTAGATTATTCATTAAATTTTGATGATTGAAAATGATTCTCAGAGGAAAGCAAGATTCATATGTGATCCATATTTTATGTTGATTTTAGGAGTGTTTTATTCATAACTCTATAGCCAGTTCAGTAACGCTTTCCAATAAAAAAGATTTTATTGACGTTATTTCAAAGGCGGAAGTCGGAGTTGCTTTAGATGGTGGCTTTAGACTTCCAAACTATTTTCTCAGCTATCGCAGATCCCAATAACAAAAAATATATAATTCGACAAAATTATTGACAAACTTCTTGTAAATTGAAACGAAATAAAAAAAAATAATTTTTTTCGAAAAAATTGACAAGCACGTCTGTCGTAAAGTTAGCTGTCGTCGTAAGAGAAACGTGTAATTTAACTCTTCACCTTTGATTACTGACTAATTTATCGATACTTTCGATTTTGTTGCTGTTTTATTTGTAAAAGCTTACTAAGCTGGTCCTTCGCTTGTGAATAAAACACGTCTTTTGCCACTAATTTGTTAATCTCATGATCGGTTGTACCTATCATGGATATCAATTTCATATCAGGTTGTTTGACAGCGTAGAGTTATATAAGGAACTACAGGGTGACTAAATAAGAACAACAGAAAAAGAAATTTAAATAAAAGAATAACAATGTGAGATATAAAATTAATTCTAACTACATTTTGCAGCTACATTCATGTCATTACGTATGAAAGTGCACATCATTCAATTGGCTACCTTGGCTTCGCTGGCACTGCTTCAAGCGGTCGTTCCAATTGTTGATGACTCAGTCTAATTTGTGCGGCTTTCTTCCGGCAATAATAATAATGGCGACGCTACAGTCCGAGCTGGACTTGGGCCTAGCTTCTCAGCCACCACTCGCGTTGTGCGTGCTATTGTTCTCTCACGAGTGGAGGGGACCTACAGCTTAATGCCGACTCCGAATGGCGAGATTGAGAAGCTTTTTCTAGACAGTTATACTCTTTGAGCATTGTCAGTGACTCGATGTTTCGGTGAAGACTTGAACAATTTTTGTTTGAAAATTTTTTTGTCTGAACTAGGATTTGAACATAGACTTGTTCTTCCGGCAATAGCGTGTCGAATATTTGCGAGTTCGAATTCATTCAAATTGGTTGGCTTGTTAGCGTAACCTAAGGAATTGACGTAGGAATAGAAGTAGCATGGTCACGGCGGCAATTGATGAACGCTAGCCGTGAGATGACCTGCTCTCCTAATTTCTCCTTTACAACTTCAAGCGTTTCTTCTTCAACACTGAACCAGTAGGACAGCGCAACAGAGGACGTCCACGTTAAAGATGGCGCACCCAAGTGGAAAATGACCTCAACCAACTCAAAGTGCGCAATTGGCGACAGCTAGCAAAAAATTGTGCTACCTGGTGAGATTTGTTGGTTGATGCCCAGATCCTCTTCGGACTACAGCGACAGAAGATGAAGAAGAATGAACTTCGAACGTTGCGTCGCTTGTATGGCACGTAGTGTCTTCCTGTTGTAACCATTACCATTGACGGTACAGCGTCTCCTTTGTCTTTTCAAAAGAAATGGTTTCTTGGTTGAGGCCCAGGTCCACCTAGGACTGTAGTACCACTAAAAGAAGAAGAATTTCGAACGTTGCGTCGCTTGTATGGCATGTAGTGCGTTTCTGTTGGAAATACAGCTGGGATATATCGATTTTGCTCTATACCTTAGACCATTGACGGTAACGTGTCTCCTTCCTCATTTAAACAGAAATAATGTCCAGTGATGCCGGGTTATACAGCGCCATGTCTAGTTTTGACATTCCTCCCTAACTCGTCAGACTGAGCAGGATGACGATGGAGAACTCTCGCTGCTCCATCAAGGTCGGTAACGAACTCACCGAGACCTTCAAGGTTTTAGACAAGGCGACGCGCTGTCATGTGACTTCTTTAACATCGTTCTTGAGAAGATCGTGCAAAATTCACTGAGGCACAATCTTCCAAAAGTCTGTTCTGTTCAAATGCTATCTTACGCGGATAACATTGACGTGATTGGGCGAACACAGCGCTCCGTCACTGACGCGTTTGCTGGCTTTGAAATGGTAGCGGCTAAAATGGGTCTGGTGGTAAACGAGGGCAAAACCAAGTATATGCTGTCATGTCGGCGAGAAAGGACGCACAACATCGACGACTTGGCCAGAACGTCACACTTGGCAGCTATAATTTTGTAGAGCGTATGGGCAACTTAGCTCCGGCCCGAAGAGTCTTCGACTCTGAGCCTGTGGGACAATGAAACAGAGGACGTCCACGTACAAGGTAGCGCACACAAGTCGAGAGGGACTTCGGCCGGCTTGGTGTGCGCAACTGGAGACAGCTGGTGAGAGATCGTTCTGGCTGGAGAGGCAAGTTGGGTGAGGCCCAGATCCACCTCGGACTGTAGCGCCCTAAGAAGAAATTTACTGTAAAAAAAATGCAGCCCGGCATCTTTTTTACAGTAAATTTTTGTGGATGCGTTGATGCTTTGTTGAACTTTTGTGGATTGTGTTTGCTCTAGTAATGCGAATTTCGCTTGTTGACATAGCCGCTGGGCCTCGTCTGAAAAGATAATTTTTCGACCAAAAGGCGGATCTTCGGTCAACATTTGCAGCACCCTATTAACAAACTCACGGCATTGGCTACGGTCAGCAGCCTTCAATTCTTACACCAGCGAAAACATACCGATGTAGGCCCAAATCCAACCGCAAATTAAGCCGTTCTTCCGTACTGCCCCCTACTGCGGCTACGTGTCTTCATTTCACATCAGTCTCTATCTGTTTGGTAGCTTAAGGACCAAAAGAGTGTACTCACATTCATTCATTCACTAATTTATTACTCACATACATTCATTTTTCCACGTTGCTACGAATTGCCTGCACACTGAAGCCATGACGACGACCGACCTCACGCTAAGATTCACGTTGCGTATTTACAACTGAGCCGAAATTTCGATAATATTTTTGAATAATTTCTGCATGTTTGCCGAATGGCGTGAAACGATGCATGGATGGCAAATCATTCTAAATATTTTGACAGCTGGATGGCACTGCTATCTGGTCGCCTTTTATAAGTTCCTCAAAGGTAAGATTTCACAATTTAATGAAGCCATTTCAACAGAACTAAAGTATCTGAAAATCACGGTAGAAGGCTGCAGGTATGATTCTGGTGCTACAGTCTGAAGTCGACTTGGACGTAGCTTCCCCAGGAACCACTCGTGTTGTTCATGCTCTTGTTCTTTCACAAGGTGTTGGCACCGGCAGCTTTATGCCGACTCCGAATGATGAAAATTGAGAATCTCTTCTTTTTCGGAGTGTTTTACAACTGGAGCCCTCAGACTCAAAACTGGTCCATTGTACTGCCAGGTAGCAACCTATTCCAGTGCCGTTAATTTGATCCCAACGGCAAAATGGTGACTGGACCAGATTCAATTGCACTGGGATTCGAACCTGGGACTCCTCTAACTTGGGGCAGGCACTTAACCAACTGCGCCATCCAGTCGAGAATCTTTTACTTGACAGTTATAATCTTTGAGCATTGTCAGTAACTCGTAAGAGCTGGAATCTTGAAATATGAAAGATGTTTATGTCGAACCTGGACTTTCACCGTAGGAGTCAAAGCATTTATCCACTACGCAACGGAAGTCAAATAGTACCTTAGACTATTTTACCTCAATATTGTGTATATTTCTTGGTGTATCTGTATATGCAAATAACAGCAACAATTCTATTCACATCCATGTCATAAACGTCAGCGAGTATCAGTGTCAGCTTCTCAAGGAAAACGCTTCTATTATTAGCATTTAAGCTCTCAACGACTTGAGTAATTTTTCCTCTATCACGTTGAAATTCAATTCCTGTTAGAACCAACTTGTTTTCTTTCCGTAATACCACTTTGAAGTAATTAAAAAGAGAATATCAAGAGAGCATCTGCTACTGGAAACAGGATGACCTACGAGCAACTGGAGCAGTTACGTTAAGGGGGTTCTCTTTATTCCACTGAAAGGTTTTCATATTTTTATTCGTAGTTTCTCGAATCGCTCTATTCAATCTACTACAAAATTTCCTCGATTGAAATCGCAATTGAATCTGAAGTCTGATTCACTCACAATTGCATGATATTACGTGCACCGAGAAAGTGTGTAGTCAACCTTAGCGTTTCTTTTAAGTTCCTAATTTAGTGAATGACATAAGTAGCTCCCTTATCTTAAGTCTACGGAGATGTAAATCTAAATTTAATGAACAATTTGCAAATTAATTCCCTCTATAAAAAAGAAAAAAAAACAAATCAACGCAAATTGAAGTACAATTCACTTTAACGGTCAACAATTTTAAACACTTCTGGCACTTTCAGATCTCTTGACGATAGACCGGACGTGTATCTTTTGTTTTCCTTGATTTCCGATTTCTAGAGAAAGAAACCGGTTTACAACTGTCAAAAAGCAGCAAGTATCTCTTCCATGAGAGAACAAAATTGTTGCATAACGATATTCAGAGACCGGCCGAGCTTGCAAGCGGTAGATGTCAGTAAATGTAACCAGATGCACGTACGTGTACGAGATTTAATTGTTTTAATGGTACATTCTGAGGGTTGTGACAAAAAGCGGAAGCTAAGGGTAATTAAAGTTAGGAAAGCTGAGACTGGACGCTGGGATTGTATGCAATTACATTTTGGAAGTCCATTCGCTTTCGCTTTTGTTGTGATTAAAAAAGGGACAACGCGTTTGTTTATCATGTGGAAATAAATTTATGAAGTGAGATACATTAATCAGCTTCGAGATACAATAAAAATGACTTTGACTATATTGAGAAAGTTGCAAGAGCAGTACTTTATATGCTGCTAGTTGCCGACGTGTGCGTTTTGTTCGACAGTCATTTCGAATAATTGCAAATCTAACAGTTGAGCTTAGTGTGAAGGGATTTAAACATGAATGTTCTTAATCGGTCCGTTCTTTTTATTGTTCTATTTCAACCAAGTTGTGGGTCTTTGAATGATCTTAATGTGATCTATTGGGTACTTTTTATGCTAATGCTCGATTTTGTTTCACCGCAATTTTGCAGTGGATGACGTTTGTCAGTTGTCAATTGACAGTAGTTTAGAGTGATCGATGACAACTTATAACGGAATAGGTAATATTAGAGTGTCTAGACGGCCACAATTTTTGACATAAAAGTACTTGAGTTTGACAGCTTAGTATAGATGGCAATAACTCTTTCTGAACGTCGAAGTACAGCCTTGGCCAAATGTATTAGGCACCCTTATCTTTTCGTATTTGCTGCCAAATCACTTATCGGAAGTAATACGTTCGAATTTTATGGTTTTCGGTGACACTATCTGAGGTTATAAACGATTTTTATTTCTTCCTCCCATTTCATTAATTTTCTTGCTTTTTGAAGATATAACGAATCTTAAACGCTACCTAATACATTTGGTCAAGGATGTCAAGGCATTTCTACGTAACTGACAGATTGGCTACTATTGGGGTACCAAAACCCTCAATTGGTGCACCAAAGAGGACCACACCATGATAGAGTAAGTATATGGTGCGCCATTTATTCCGCCATTTATATCATTGGGGCTTTTTTTTTCCTCTTGCACAACCCAGCCGTTAAGGCAGCGATACTGTCACCCAGAGAGATCGAAGTATCGAAGTTATGACTTTAATTCAAAAGACGCACTGGTTCTCTTATGAAAGAGAGTATATCTTTTGTAGTGAAGTTTTTTAAATAAGTAAGTATTTCTTCTTCTTCTTCTTAGGGCGCTACAGTCCGAGGTGGACCTGGGCCTCACTCAACATGCCTCTCCAGCCAGCACGATCTTTCACCAGCTGTCTCCAGTTGCGCACACCAAGCCGGCCGAGGTCCCCCTCGACTTGTGTGCGCCACCTTGTACGTGGACGTCCTCTGTTGCGTTGTCCCACAGGCTCAGAGTCGAAGACTCTTCGGGCCGGAGCTAAGTTGTCCATACGCTCTACATGGCCTTGCCATCTTAGGCGTTGGATCCGTAGACACCTGGCTAGACTCATGTCGCTGTACAGCCCATATAGTTCGTGGTTGAACCTTCTTCTCCAAATGCCATCAACGCAAACAGGACCAAAGATCGCGCGCAGAACTTTTCTCTCGAAAATACCAAGAGACTGTTCATCCGTTTGGGATATTGTCCATGCCTCTGCGCCATACAGCAGGACTGGGATGATCAAGGTCTTGTATAGAGTCAGCTTGGTCTTCCAAGAGAGGGCTCTACTACTCGATTGCCTTTTGAGCCCAAAAAAGCAGCGGTTGGCAAGAGTTATTCTGCGTTTGATCTCGGTACTGATGTTGTTTGTACTGTGTACCGCGGAGACAAGATAGACAAAGTCCTTAACTACCTCAAAGTTATAGCTGCCTATGGTTCGTTCTGGCCAAGTCGTCGATGTTGTGCGTCCTTTCTCGATGACAGCATATACTTGGTTTTGCCCTCGTTTATCGCCAGACCCATTTTAGACGCTTCCGTTTCAATGCCAGCAAACGCATCATTGACGGCTCGCTGTGTTCGACCAATCACGTCAATGTCATTCGCGTAAGCTAGCAGTTGAACGGACTTTTGGAAGGTCGTGCCTCTTGTGTTGGCCAGTGAGTTTTGCACGATCTTCTCAAGAACGATGTTAAAGAAATCACATGACAGCGTGTCGCCTTGCCTAAAACCTTTGACATTGAAAGTCTCGGTGAGTTCGTTACCGACCTTGATGGAGCAGCGAGAGTTCTCCATCGTCATCCTGCTCAGTCTGACGAGTTTGGGGGCGATGTCAAAATATGACATGGCGTTTTATAGCTCCTCTCTATACACGCTGTCATATGCGGCCTTGAAATCGACAAATAGATGGTGTGCGTCGATCTGCATTTCTTGGCTCTTCTACAGGATCTGCCGCAGTGTGAAGATTTGGTCGATGGTGGACTTCCCGGGCCTGAAACCACACTGATAAAGACATCAGTTTGTTTACAAATGGTTTCTTGGCTCTTCTACAGGATCTGCCGCAGTGTGAAGATTTGGTCGATGGTGGACTTCCCGGGCCTGAAACCACACTGATAAAGACATCAGTTTGTTTACAAATGGTTTCAGGCGTTCACACAAAACGGCAGAGAAGATCTTATAGGCGATGTTAAGGAAACTTATCCCCCGATAGTTGGCGCAGTCACAGGGGTCTCCTTTGTTGGGGATCGGACAAACGATACCAAGATTCCACTCATCGGGCAAGCTTTCCTCCGACCATATCTTACAGATGAGCTGGTGCATGCGCCCTACCAGATCACCTCCAGCTGCCTTAAACATTTCAACGGGCAGACTATCTGCACCAGGAGCTTTATTAGACTTCAGTCTCGATATCGCTATCTTGATTTCGTCTAGGTCGGGGGGACGGTATTCTCTTCTTTCATCGTCCGTTGTGTTGAGTCGAACATTCCCTATGGAAAATACGCTTCCTTAATCAGTGTAGTGCCGGACATTCACATAAAATGTGTTCGGATATTTCGTCCTCTTCTAGGCTTAACCTACATTCCACAGGTTAATTTTGTTAAAGTGGTATTTCAAGCCGCAGTGGCCAGTAAGATAGCTCGTTAGCTTTCTTATATTTTCCTTTTCTAGGCAAAGGATTTCCTTATAGGAAACCGGGACCGTCAGCGATGGAAGGTGGCAATTGCTCAGGCGCAGACCCTCCCTGGGTCGCAGGCCTGATAAGTAAGTAAGTAAGTAACAGTCATCGTCACCGTCAAATATCAATACTATAGGCATTATATTATTCTGTCAGAATCGAGTCCTGTAAGGATTCCAGTGGGAGACATTGGACTGATGTTATATTCCACTCATAATGACAAAATCAAAAAAAAAATATATTCAAATAAAAATTCGATCGAAATCTTAATTATAAATGCTTTTTATTTAAATTTACTTTCAGAACCACAAACTGAATGACCCTGTAGAATATTTGCCTCAGTTGGTTAATGGTAGAATATTTGCCTCAGTTGGTTAATGGTAGCCAAGATATCACTTCAGGACTAATAGACCTTTTTGAAGGAAAGTAAGAGATATTAATACTATCATGTTTCATTTTCCCTTCCCTTTGAATCAAACAAGACTAGTCCTTTCTGTCGAACGGTGTCAGAAGGCTTTTGGTTAATTTAATTTAATTTAACTCGCTGACACAATCCTGTTAAAGTTCGTTTTAAATTCAAAAGCTCATTGTCTCTCTCTCTCACTCATACTTCTTTCTGTTCATCTTAATTGCAGACGGCAAATTGTATCTGATTTCTGCTGCCACTGGCCGAAGTTTCAAGGTGATTCGAAGAATCCCATCAAACAATAGGAACTCGTTTTCAAAATTCTGTCTGCAAGAGAAAGTATTTTTTTTTCTTTTGTATTTTTTTTTGTTTTTCTGACTTCACCAGCAGTAGGCAACAAATCAAAATCATAACAGTTTTTGTGAGACAACGTGGAGCAGCTATTAGATAATACGTATATGGCACTATGACTTGGAAGTGAAAATTCTGGTCGCCACCGCTGCCAACGACAACAACTGATGAAAACAAGAACAAAAACGATAAAGTACCTCGCAACGAGTTCGCTTGTAATTTTCACTTTTTGCATGTAGGTGGGTAATAAAAAGAAATGTTAAGCCTTAATTATTCCTGTTTATTTTTTGCTGCCACACCCGCCTGGAGCCAGCGATTGCGTTTGTTCGGCCCACATGCTGTCCGCGGACTTAAAGGATTTCATCAGTTCGGCAGGGTAATGTATTGTGATTCCTGTTCAATAATGCGTGTGTCATTTTGCTTTTGACTTACGGTTTTATCTGGGTCAGCAGATATGAAAGCTTTAAAGTCATTGTTTGATGTTCCGTTTAGCACTTCTCAACCCACTTACATTTATCTCTGTTCAAGTGAGAGCGATTCTAATTGATGAAAATTGGTAGTAGGTTTTTGCGTTGTGAAGTGAGAACACTATTGGTTAAAAGTTTGACAGCACATTCATTTTTGAAGCAAACATCAAGCAACATCATCACGGGATTTTAAGATTGAAAAAAACGATTAACAATAAAAGTTAATCAAGTCTATAATGGAGAAGATTATGTGGGAAGATGATTTGCAAGACCCAAAAACTCAAATGAGGACAGTGTGAGCAAAAACACAGAATGTTCGTTATAAAAAAACAGCAATGAGACTGGTATATTTAAAAAGTGTTTATCTCCGACGTTTATAAAGATATCGGTATTGTAAGCTATTAGTAATTGGCTGAACGCACCCGAATGAGCGCCCTCTGTGTCTCACTCAGAGAACTTGACGATCGGGGATCGCAGCCAACTTCGGGCAGATCCTCCATCGTCCAGTCACTTTCCTTTGATTCTTTTTTTCCTTCTTTGACAGACGCTGAAGCTGGACGGATGACACGAGGAAAAATAAAAGAACTTTGTCAATTTACACATTTTTTTAAAATAAATAATTAAAGTTTAAAGTATGAAATTTTGGAATTAAGTACTTTCAGCTTAGAAATAATTTTTCATGCACTCAAATTTACTGGGGGCCATTTGGAGGTGGCTCTCATATAGGTGAAGTTGCCATGGATCTTGAAACATTGACGCACCCCCTCGAGTAGTATATCAATCGACTGATCTTTTGGGGTTTGCTTCAACACTTTTTGATCCAAAGTACCGTTTAAAAAATATGGAGCTCCAAATTCGGTTTTAAAGCGTTTCTAAGCCAAAGTGTTAAAAATCTGAAAAATCACAAAAACTTGGCTTCAATGAGTACTTTCATTTAAAATAATTTCGAGCATTCTGCCCAAATAATTTTGGAGATATTGGCAAAAAACAGTAAAACTTCGACATGCGAATATTAAAGATCTGAAAACGCGGTTTTGAAGATCTCAGCGTAATCATAAAGAAATTATAAATAACAAAATATTTATCGGTTAATATGCAAATTTTGAGATATCAAGAATTTAAAATAATAAATATTTTCATTTTCACACAAAGACCATGCTGTGGTCGACAATGATAAGTGTTACCTCTTGCATTCATTTCAAACCCTAAATACCCACAGCAATGTATACACGGCAGGCATAAGCAGTGATTGGGTAGGATGGAAGTTACATGGCCTGGTCATCTTAGCCGTTGGATACGCAGCAAATTCAGTTGAATTTTTTTTCCTAACATAATAATAATAATAATGGCGGCGCTACAGTCCGAAGTGGACCAGGGCCTAGCTTCTCAGCAACACCCTTCCCCTATCAACATCAACCGAAAATGACCTAAGATCGCACGCAGAACTTTTATCCCGAAGAGACCAATAACTTCTTTATTTGCTATCCGGATATTATTCATGTACATGCGCCGACTGGGGTAACAAAGGTCTTGTACAAAGTCAGCTGTGTATTTCGAGAATAGGCTCAATTACTCAATTGCAGTTTGTGGTCAAGAAAGCAGCGTCTGGGAAATATTATACTGCGTTTGATCTCTGCACTGAGACGAAGTCTTTACATCCATAAAATGCCTTAGTTTGAAATGATCAAAATTAGTGGATGTCGTTTAGATGGAAATTGTGAATTGTGAATTTCTGGGGCCATGTAGTGGGAATTAGATATTATGTAAAAATGTGCACCTTTATTTAAAATAATAAAACTAACTCAAGAATTAAAGCCTCTTAATCACTTAAAGCTAAAAATATCTCCGATTAAGATTTAAAGCGTTTCAAAAAAATCTAAATTTCATCGAAAAATCATTTGCTCCCATGAGTACAAAATTGTTATTAAAAAACTTTAAAAATGTTGGCATTTCTGGACTATTTATTAAATAATAGATTAAACAAAATTACTTATTCAAAAAGTAAGCGTTGTTGATTTTTAAGGTACTTTCCATTAAGCGATGATAATAAAATATGCAAATTGAAGACAAAAGAAATTATGTTATAATCTGTCTATTACTCATTTTCATCTTTCTTTTCTTAAGAAACAGATTAAGATATTCAGGTGAGATACATATTTTATTCTCTTCTAACTTTTTCCATTGTTACTATTCGTAAGCAGTGTTACATCATACATTTTTTTTCTGTTTCACTTTTTACACAACTTTTTGAATGACTTTGATAGATGCTTTAGAATCAGGTTCTGCAAATGTTTGGTCATTGCATCAATACAATTTGGTTGTACAACCACTTAGGCCCATTAAACATTTAAGCACGATATTGAAATTGCAATAGGTACAGAAAGTAATCTTTAGCAAATGAAAATATTTGCACTCCTTCTGAGAATGTCAAAGTGATCAATGTACGAAGGCTGTCCGATAAGTACTTAGACTCACCACCCGATGACGCCACTATTACAAGAGAAAATTTACTATCGTGTAGTAAATTCTCGTAGACGGCTACTGTCAAAATTTCAGTCGAATATGACTTTTTTTAGTTTAAATGCATTTTTTTTATTTGTATCTTTAAAAATCTTAAGTTCGTAGCCGAATAGGGCTCGTAGCTTTGTTATGACCGCATCTGGAAGCGGGCGTGTCCGCGGATTTTACAAAAATGCAATATCGGTCGGTGATTCGATTCTTGTTTTTGGAAGGGAAATCGCGCAGGGAAATCACAGATCGCTTGGATGGTGTGTACGGTCACTCTTCTCCTTCGATGGCGACCGTCAATAATAAATTTAGTTTCAAATTTTTGCATGAAATATTGGGCATGAGAAAGTGGTCTGCGCGATGGGTGCGGTGAAGTTGCCATGGATCTTTAAATATTGACGCATGCCCTGAGATAGTATATCAATCGACAGATCTTTTGAAATGAGGTTGGGGTTTGCTTCAACACTTTTTGATCCAAAGTACCGTTTAAAAAATATGGAGCTCCAAATTCGGTTTTAAAGCGTTTCTAAGCCAAAGTGTTAAAAATCTGAAAAAATCACTAAAACTTGGCTTCAATGAGTACTTTCATTTAAAATAATTTCGATTTCGGGCCGATTGCAGAAAAAGTGGCTCGATTTGGGAAAGAAAAATGTCCTCTTCCATTAAAACGCACTGGCTCACACCTTCGCTATCGCCACGGCCAAATTGTTGGAATTAAGCTACGAACTACTGCCCCATCCACCGTATTCTCCAGATTTAGCCCCATGCGATTTCTTTTTGTTTCTAAACTTCAAAAAGTCACTCGCGGGGCGAAATTTGAGTCGAATGAGGAGGTTATCGCCGCCACGGAGGCCTACTTTGCAGACCTCCAGAAAACGTATTTTCCAGACGGATTAAAGAAGTTTGAACATCACTAGGTCAAATGCATGGAGCCAAAGGGAGACTATGTTGAGAAAAAAATCGCTACTTTTCCAAAATTTTCGTTTTTCTTTTGCAGACTAAGTACTTATCGGACAAACGACTGGATGGCCCAGTTGGTTAAGTACCTGCTCCAAGTTAGAGGGGCCCCAGGTTGGAGTCCTAGTAAAATCTAAACTGGTCCACTCACCATTTGCCGTTGGGATCAAATTAACGGCACTGGAGTAGGTTGATACCTGGCAGTACAATGGACAGTTTTTGAGTCTGAGTGCTGCAGTGTAGTGCTTCAAAAAACCTCCGAAAAAAAAGTACTTATCCGACAACTCTCGTATTATATTGTCCTACATTTTGTGATGATAGTTGTCCAAGCATAAATTTCTGTCGATTAGAAATATGTCTTTCGATTCGTGGTAACCAATCACTGTCTTTCTAGTGAAAGATACCAAAAAACAAAATAAATTTTAATGTCTTGATTTGTACCAGTTACTCCAAAAGAATGACTTAAACATGAGGAGAAAACACCGGTTTGGGAAGAAATGCCAGAATACATACAAAGCTCTGATCACCCGAATGGGCAGTTCAGATGGCCTCAGATAAAAATCTATTTTAAGATGCATTGGAGTGGATAAATATTTCATTTCTTATGCTTACTGATATTATTTTGTTAGTCTTCTTAATGAATTAAAAATTAAAATGCTGATCTTATTCAGTTTAGATCCTTGTTGTTAAATGAATTTTGTTGTTTCTTATAATTATGGTCTCTATTCGAGGACACTTTCTAGTCGCTGTAGTCGAACCTACATTAAAAATATTTTCGCCTTCATATGTCTTAAAACTTAGAAAAGTGAAAAAATGTCTGCTGAGAAATATGTAGAGTCCGACCGAAGATTCGGCCGAAAAACTGACCTTCGGTCTGACGAAATATGACAAATCAAGAAATTCAGGCATGATTTTTGGATTTCGAATACACAAAAATAAGGTAGTATACGACTTTTGTGCCAGCGTATCACTCAAGGGTTATGGCTGTACACCATCTCTTCAATGTAATCAATCCTCCACTAATGAGTTTAGCTTATCAGAGTTCCAAGCTTAAATCCCCCAGAAATCATCATCCCATGATGGAATTTTAAGCACAGTTCAGAACATCATTTTTTTATGATAAAGTAAAATAAATAAAAACCCCTTCAACAATAATTCTCTGATTGGTTGTGGAAATAATTAAAGTTTTGTTATAATTTGAAGGGGACGTCCAAAATAGTTTTAATGACTCTAAAATTCAACCTTGTCAAGTAGCCATCAAAGAAGCTGCCAATGATGTGCTGGGTTTTACGACACCATTCAGGAAAAAACCCATGGTTTGCAGGCAGTCCCGTGGAGTCAAGCAGTCGAGAGCTGTTCGTTAGCTCAACGAACAAAAAAGAAGGGAAGAGAACCGGCTTCTCAGGAAGAAAAAGAAAGAGCAAGAGAAGCGCGTGATCGAGGAAATGTAGAAGTGTTACGGCAGAAATGATGTCCAAAAGTTATACCAAAAGGTAAAACAATAATCCGGAGAATTTAAATCGCGGACGGAAGCCTGATGGGATAAGAATGAACGACTGGCACAGTCGATACTGAGATTTAGGAAAAATCATTTTTGCATACTGTTAAAAGGCGATGAGGACACAAATACCGCTGTCTGGCAGAATGTTACACTCACCTTGGACGACGATGGACAAGAATCCTGTTCCAACGACTTAGACGAGGTCAAGATGGCAATATCGAGACTGAATTCGAATAAAGCTCATGGAGCTGACGAACTGTTTAAAGCAGCTGGGGATGTTCTACTTGGGCGTATGAACCACCTCATCTGTAAGTTATGATCGGAGGAAACCATGCCCGATGAGTGGAATTTCAGTATCGTTTGCCCGATCCACAAGAAAGGAGACCCCTTTCACTGCACCAACGCATTTAAAATCTTCTATGCCGTTTTGTGCGAACGCCTGAAACCTTTCGTCACCAAGCTGATAGGTTCGTATCAGTGTGGTTTTAGGCCAGGGAAGACCACCATCGGTCAAATATCCACACTGCGGCAGATCCTGGAGAAGACCCAAGAAATGCAGATCGACACACAGCACGTATCCGTCGATTTCAAGGCCGCATATGACAGCGTGCATAGAGATGAGCTATACAGCGCCATGTCTAGTTTTGACATTCCTGCAAAACTCGTCAGTCTGAGCTGGATGACGATGGAGAACTCTCGCTGCTCCATCAAGGTCGGTAACGAACTCACCAAGACCCTCAGTAGCAAAAAAGGTTTTAGACAAGGCGACTCGCTGTCATGTGATTTCTTTAACATCGCTCTTGAGAAGAATGTGCAAAAATCACAGGCCAACACAAGAGGCACGATCTTCCAAAAGTTCGTTAAACTGATAGCTTACGCGGATGACATTGACGTGATTGGGCAAACACAGCGAGCCGTCAATGATGCGTTTGCTGGCATTGAAACGGAAACGGGTCTGGCGGCAAATGAGGGCAATGTTGTCATCGAGAAAGGACACACAACATCGACGCCTCGGACAGGGCGTCACACTTGGCAGGAAAAACTTGAAGGTAGTCAAGAGCTTCGTCTACATCGGCTCTGCAGTAAATACATCAGTACCGAAATCAAATGTAGAATTATTCTTGCCAATCGCTATTTCTCTTGGCTCAGGAGGCAATTCAGGAATAGAGCCATCTTTCGAAAGACCAAGTTGGCCAATTTATATAACACGTTGATCTTCCCAGTTCTACTTTAGGGTGCAGAAAAATGGACGTTATTAAAAGCGTCTGTTCGAGGGAAAAGTTCTGCGTGCGATTTTTGGTCCTGTTTGCGTTGATGGCGTCTAGAGGAAAAAAATCGACAATGAACTGTACGGGTTCACGGGTTTTTATTAATTTCGGTTTTTATTTTTCTATAAAGCTACAAAGTTAACAAATCTTTTTATTCCGCGTGACTCGCGTCTTCAAAATTTGTCTATCTTCCTTCTATATGCCAGAAAAACAGAAGACGAGCGAAGATAGAGGGAGAGAAATAATGTGTCACTTACCAGGGTCCTTTGGAGCGAACTTCGTTGCGCTTACGCATTCGCGCGGACCCAGGACAGTACGCACATTTTCTCACTCCACTCGTTTAATAATTATAATAGCCTACTACAATTATCTAGAAAAACTTTCGCAAATTTCATTTAAACGATTTATAATAATAATAATAATATAATAATAATGGCGGCGCTACAGTCCGAAGTGGACCTGGGCCTAGCTTCTCAGCAACCACTCGTGTTGTGCGTGCTATTGTTCTCTCACGAATGGAGGGGACCTACAGTTTAATGCCGACTCCGAATGGCGTGATTGAGAAGCTTTTTCTAGACAGTTATACTCTTTGAGCATTGTCAGTGACGCGAAAGAGGTGGAGCCGTGAACAATTTTTTTTTTTTTTGAAAAATTGTTTGTCTTAACTTGGATTCGAACCTAGACTGTGAAAGTCTAATGCGCATGGGTCGATGCACGAACCCACTCGGCCACGGCGCCCACGATTTATCCCTCCAAAATCACAACAAAACTTTGGCATTCAAACCATCAACATACATATGAACTCACAGCTCAACAACAAGTACCAACGAAAAAAAAAAATGTATATCCGAAAGAAAAGCTACTACAGTCAGGAACATTCAGTTTAATACGATTGGAATTTTAATAATAAACTTGATTTATATGAAAGCCTTGGAAGTCAAACACATTTGAATATTTTTAAATTATTTTTTTAAATATATTTAGATATTAAATAAAGAAAAAACAGATTAAAAAAATGCATAATTACAATAAAATAAAACATATAGGAACATTCAATTTCATGCGACAAAATTGGCTTTTGGTCCGTGTTTGGTTATTCGAACTAATTTGTTTATCCAGATACTCCCATAAATGTTCGATCGGGTTAATATCTGGACTGTGAGGTGTTTCCATCACTTTAGGATAGTTGTATAATAACCACGTTCGCACTAGCAAAGACTTATGCATGGGGTGAATGTCCTGGTAAAAATGAAAAGTGTTTTCTGTCCCCAATTTTTGAGCACTATGAACTAATTTTTTTTAATTGCCAAATACATTTCTTTGTTTATATTTCCATCAATAAATTCCAAATTTTCAACTCCTTCATGGCTCATGGAACCCCATACAATGATTGACTGACCACCATGCTTAGCACCCGTATGAAGCTGACTGTTACTGACTGTAAATACAATCAGAACTTGGAACACATTTGTTGGTCATATAAAACAGCGAATCCAATGGCAGTTGATTTTGGGGCCACATACCGAAATTTTGACGTAAATGATAGTTTGGATCTTGTAAGCCTTAACACCAAGATCTTTGCGTAAAATGTTCACTTAAGTGGATGGACAGATACCGTCGTGAATGGAGTCGAATCGATAAATTTGGATCTTGCTCTAAGTTCTCCTGAACAGAGATCGTATTCTCTTTAGCAAACGCTCTTCTTAAGCGTCTTGGTTTCACCACGGTCAACAAGTTGGCACATAGCGGCCACAGATGGTAGATTATGTTGGGTGTAATATGGTACGTGCTTGGCGCACGTAACAATAACTTTGGAACCTAATTTCAAAAATTTGTTAGCGTTGTCGGGCTGTTTATTTGCGATAAAATTGCAATGACTTCTGCATAAAAATGAAAAATTATGAAGAAGAAGTAGCCACACACAAATATTTGGCGAACCCATGCCCCAAGAATATGTCAATGCATAGTAACACTTTGCCGCCTTTTTGTTATGTGATTTCGAAGCATTGATAGCAAGTGACCTCATTGAAATATTCTCAATACGAAAGTAAGCAAACAAACGAACACATAATGGAAATTCTTGTTTTGAACCGAAGTATTTGGTTAAATAGAACAAATTAAGTAGATCAATAGAATTAAACTTTTTGAATGACGCTCACTAGACTGTTTTGAGTACACATTTCTTGTTGCGATTACCTAATTGGCAAAAAAACACTGTCATGTTTCAGGATTAGGTTAATCATGAATAGTCTGCTTGTGATCTTTTCTTGTTTCAGTTTAAGCCTCGGTGCCTTTCGTTCAGCAAAAATGTGTGGTCTTCGGTACAACTTATCCTTCTTCATCCATTTTGCTAACTATCTCAACATTTTATGGACAGATACTATGACATAAAATGTAGAAAATAACATTTAATTTAAATTTAAAATTAATTTTATTATGTAGAAAATTACATCTTATGTTATTGCATTGATATAGGTGAGTTCCAATTGTCATGGGACGACAGAAATCATGGCTCAAGGAGTCTTTTTTGTATAGTTTAACAGAAAATGTTGGTGTAGGTGTGATGCTCAGGACTTCAACTCAACTGCTGGCTTGTTCAAGTTGAAATTGAGAGACAAACTTACAAGCAGCTGTAAATTTGGTCGATAAGATAGAACAACTGAAATTTCATTATTGTTTGCTAAGAGTATAAATTCGTCCCATTCCAACATTGTGCTAACAAAGAACTGATTGAATCTTGTTAATTTTCAAGAACTATTAGTGGTCCTCATCCAGGAAGCGCAATGCTAACGTCAGTCTGCCTTCGACATCAACGTAAGTCAATCAGATTCAATCAGACAATCTATCCTAAGCAGGTTCCCAAATTCAACCACGATTAAGAGTCAAAAATTGAGTGTACAACTTACATGAAAGCCAATCGAGGTTAAACGATGTCCACAACAAAAAGTAGTGAGTACATGAAAGTTCCAATTGCAAGTGACTCCAACAATAACCAAATATTTGGGTCAAGTTTTTGGAACGAAAATTCACAAACAAAATTCACTTCTATAAATATCTAGCTCGAAGATACGTGAGGGAAATGCGCAAACAAAACAAACTGAATGAGACACACGTAGTAATTCACTAAACTGCACCAAAACAGACACGCAAGACGCGATAAGATCGAGATTTCATATCCACCAGGTGGCGCGAGTACTCTTCAGTGCGGACTGTACGTGCATCGGGCGACAGTGACCGGGTAACTAAATGTTCAAGTGGGGCGTCTGGTGGTTTTATTCGAAAGGTGTTTCCTCTGCAGAGCGTTCGCTATCGTAGTTTGGGTGAAAGAGGTTCGTTGTCTTCACAGCCATTGAATGGTATAAACGGTTGTAAGAGAAATGGTAAGAGATGTTCTTGATCGTAAAAGGTATTTTCTTTCCATCGTGCTTGCTCTTGTCTTTTGATGCTGAGAGGAGGTATGCGGCAAAATGTTTTGTTTTTTAGTACTCACCTTCAGCGGGTTTTTGTCGCCGGCTTTTAGTACTGATTGTTTTGAGCGGACTTAACCGGTGTTGTGTGAGAGAATTCAGAGGCAATACGCAATGCAAAATTTTCGCGGGCGGTAGACTGTTGTCTTGTCAAGACAAGATTAAATGATTTTTGTTGAAATCCGTGGGGAAAGCGTATAAATGAGGGTGTACTTAATACAGTCGCCACCCTCTAAGTCGAACTTCGTCTAAGTCGCCATATTTATTTTGGCATTCCCCTCATTTTCCATACGAAAACCATCCTCTAAGTCCGACTACCTCTAACTCTAACTCTAACTGGAATTTTGATATCCCGTAAAAATTCGACTTAGAGGGAGTCGATTGTATTTACAATTCATTTGTTCTCTTTCTTTTGACGAAATTGGAATATTTTTGCTTTTAAACTACTGGGCGCCGTAGTGTAGTGGGTAGGTGCGTCGACTCCTACGCTCGAAGTCGGGGTTCGATTCCTGAAAAAACGCCTTTCACATTTTTACAGCGCCACCTCTTTCGAGTCACTGACAATGCTGAGAGTATAAATGTCTAGAAAAAGCATCTCAATCACGCCGTTCGGAGTCAGCATTAAACTGTAGGTCTCCTCAACTCGTGAGAGAACAATAGCACGCACAACACGAGTGGTTGCTGAGAAGATAGGCCCAAGTCCACCTCGGACTGTAGCCCCACCATTATTTTTATTATTATTGTCTCTAATACATATTGTAGCACATTCTAGCACTTTTTGCCTCAACATTTGCTTAAAAATAATTTTACACGTCTAATCAATGCATTGCAGCACAAGGCTGGCTTTGAATTCGGTAAATGCTCATACTGATAGCCTCTTTACAGCTTGAGTCGTCCCACGCATTTGCTGGGTTTGATTCTCTGCACTCTGTGAGCAATGAAGGATCTCTACTACTTTTGAATTAATAGGAACTACCTCCATGCCAAATGCAATTTCCACTTAAGCCAGTGCTTCACAAATTGGTATAATCTCTGCCTGAAACATGCTCCATGGATCAGGGATGCGAAATAGAGACTATTTTGTTCATTTGAGAAGACTTTCCCACTCACTCCCTCCTTAATTTTCAATCCGTCAGTACGGATTTCGTAAAGTGCACAGTACTGGCTCCTCTCTCAAGTAAGCAGTGTAGAGCTGTGTGATCGATGTTCACAAGTAGATATTCCAGTCTCTGTGAAATTGTCGAGTGTCCTTCATTCTGAAGCACTGAAAGGAGCATAAATTCGTGTGGTACTGCTCGCTGGCGTTTGACTCACATTTTTAGTGCTCTCGCAAAAATGAAAAGTGCAAAGTTTGTTGGTCAAAGAACATAAAAAAATTGTACGAGTCAATTTCTGATTACTCTGACCATTTCGGATTGTCTATTAAAATAATGTTTAAAGAAAAAATAGCATCTGTCTTACTGTACAGTAAGCCCCTACGATGAAGCCATTAATAGTCTAATAGTGTCGAAAACCGCCATTATTGCATTTTAAAATATCAGACAATTTCTGAAAATTCGGCAGCAGTACTCTTTCAATCCGCATCCTAAATGACAACTTGACGACGTGCGTAATAATAATAAAGGGTGGTCCAACCATAATGCACGATGTTAATTGTGAGTCACATTTTAATGTTAAGTTTTTTTGCGCAACTTAATTTGACATTTCTTTGTTTCAGTGTTTGACAAATTCAACCATAGAGGGGTACACAATAGAGCAGGGCTCAAGATTGTTGAAGCCTTTCACGAAAATGGGCATTCAAATCAAAATGCATTTCGTGCACGTCGTGATTTTTTTAGTCAACATAATCGACCAAATGTATCCACAATCGAAGAGTGACTCTATTTCGAAATAGTGAAAGGACGGGCACACCGAACCTTACAAATTATATCAGCTGTCAAAGTGGGATGCGTTTTCGTCGTTACAAAGCGGTTAAAGTTGAACTTCAAGGCAATACCCGACCGCCTGGCTATGATTCGCATCCAAGTTATGTCTGTGACAAACACAAACGCCAGTAATATGAGGTTCTATTCCCGCTCAGCCATCCAGGATGTTGCCGAAACCACCTTAGGCTACCTCCTACCATAGACAAGAAAGCAGTAGTGTGATGGTGATTGTGAGCAGATGAGCATCAGGGCAGCGCAAGATTAGTATCAAGTTAGAAGAAGAGAGGAGAAGAAACGTCCGCCCCCCAAAGATATCGAGGATTGTAGAGACAAACAGATAATACAGACATTTTATAAGAAAGCCGAAATATTGGTTGCAGGCTTTAAGAAAGGTATCCAGACTCTTCACAACTGTAAGGGTAATCACGGCGATTGGAATAGTGGCTGTATTGAAATAGCACTTCTAGCAGTACGACTTCTATTTCTAGCCGATGAGACACAATCTCTCACACAGTGTTGAAAAAAAAATTAAAGAACAAAAAAGTCACAGGCACAGAGCCCTTGTCATCAGAGATCTTCAAGACTGGCGGTAATATTCTGTTAGGGAGCATGTGCCAGACCATCTGTATAATTTAGAAAGACGAAAGCATGTACGACTACCGGAATATCCGGTCCATATGCCCCATCCACGCAAAAGGTGATCCTTTTATATACAGTTATATATTTGTGTAATGTTGCGTATAAAATCCTGTCCTGTCGGGTCTTCGAATCCGAGCCTCCTGGTGATCGTGAATGACCAAGTGATCGTGAATGCAGAAACTTGGTCAACAGGACTGGAAGCAAGGTGTGCCGGAACCTTAGCGGTTGAAGGGAGTAATAGCTCAAACATAAACCCTCCATGAGTCCTGGCACTGATAATTACGTAAGTAACGCGTTAGAAGTCATGAGTTTTTGTCTGGAGGTATTTTTTTCTGTCTTTACTCAGTTAATACGCACGAGTATGTCCTAAATTTATTGTCTATCTTTTGAGACGTATGACTTTGTATTAGAGGCTCATTTGATGTAAATATTTCGAACTCGCACCAGCTGAATAGACCAAGGTTGACGTCTGTACTTCTCATAAACAACGTTTGGAGCGAATAATGTACATGGGGTTCCCATATTTAAACTGAACTCAACATGTATCACTTGTCATTGAAATTAGCGGGTATGAATTTCTGAGATGATGATGTTACAATAATGTACCTTCTTATCTTCTTTTGATGGCGCTACGGTCCGGAATGGCATTGGGCCTCAATCAACAAGCCTTTCCAGCCGGCACAATCTCTAGCCAGCTGCTAGATTACGCACGTCAATCTGGCTGAGGTCCTTTTCCATTTGTGTGCACGTTCGGGTTTGTGGTCGTTGTCCGCGGGCGCGAAGTCGAAGACTCTTCGAGCTGGGGCTATGTTGTCCATGCGCTCTATATGGACTAGCCATCTCAGGCGTTAAATTCGTAGATACGAGCCTAAACTCGCGTTGCTGTGCAGCCCATACAGTTCGTAGTTAAATATTCTTCTCCAAATGCAACAAGACCGTAATATAGATCGCCAAACATTTCTCTGAAAAGGACCAAAAGCTTCTTCATCTGCTCTTGAGATTGTCCATGTCACCGCGCTTTAGAGCAGGATGGGGATGATCAAATGATTTAAACAAAGTAGACTGCTCTAAAAAGCGACTAGATGGCGCAGTTGGTTAATTGCCTGCCCCAAGTAAGAGGGGTCCCAGGTTCGAATCCCAGTGAAATCGAATCTGGTCCAGTCACCATTTGCCGTTGGGATCAAATTAAAGCCACTGGAGTAGGTACCTGGCAGTTCAATGGACCAGTTTTGAGTCTGAGTGCTGCAGTAGTGTTTCAGAAGTCCTCCGACTGCTGCTCTGCTGCTCTAAAACTGGATCACCTCTTGAGCTCAATGAAACAGCGATTGGCAGAGTTATTCTGCGTTTCATCTCGATGCTGATGGTATTCGTACAGTTCACTTGGGAGCCGAGGTAGACGAAGTCCTTGATCACCTCAAAGTTATATCCGCTTATGTTGATGCGGTTATGTCGTCGATGTTGTGTGTCCTTCCTTGAAGACAGCATATACTTCGTCAGTTTTCTGTAACCCATTTTGACAAAACAAAAACTTCTAATGTTTTAGTGATGCTAATAATGAGGTCCGCAACTACCCCGAAATATTTTGAATATCATAAGGAGGATTTCTTTCTTCAACAGCGCCTCTGTCTAGCGCCATATACAGACCACACTAATTGCTGGTAACTTGTAACTGCTTAGAACTACATTCTGAATTTATGCAAACTCAACAAACCGATGAATTAATCACACTTTCCCTCCCAATTAATCCAGTGATGACTTGCCAGAGTACGCCTTATCCATCATCGGTGGTAAGTGGTTACCAGAATACTAACTGTTAATCATTTGTTGTTCCTAACGAGTGGTAACCACTTCACATCTGTGGTAAAAGCCAAGCACTTTTCAATTGCGTTATGCATCCTTTACCAAGCTGAAGCCATTAGTAAGCAAATTTGTCTCAGCACTGCAGTCCATGAAGCAAAACAATATTTCCCAACGATCTTCTGCACTGATGGAGCAGCTTTGCTCCCACAGATAAAGGCATCAAGTGACTTACTGACCGAATCAGTTCGCACCGTTTATGCAGCGGTGATCACCAACCAGTGTTCGCTCCCGACAAAAACGCCATCCGCTAGCCGGCCATCAATCAAATGTCACACTACAGTTTCTATTAATTGCTCTGAGGAGGAATGATTTTCAATGCAAACCCTACACTGCACTGGGTCGGTTAATTACCATGCGGAAAACCATCCGTTTCCTGCAGCCCATCTAGTGACAGGGAAATGCATTTCATTCGTAAAAAAATCGTATCCATCTTACCCCGTTCACGCTAGGCAGCGAATTTAAGGTTAAGTTGGTAATTGTTTCACCGCTTTCTAGGGGGGAATTTTATAATTGAATACCCAGCGGGTTAGCAATGCACTTGGCATTGAAGATGAACTTGCGAATGATTAATTGATACTAATTGGCCTCAGAGGGTTGTTTTTATGTGCGTTTTTTTTCGCCGATTGGAGACGCGAAATGGAAAGTGCGAAGAGAGAGAAAGTAAGTTTAGATCTCAAAACAAATTTATGATTCAATTTGAATTTATGTCACGAAATTAATTTTGTAGATTTAAGCAAAAGTATGATAATAACTGCCACATCAACGCAAAGATAATTAATTCTTAAGAGATAAGGAAGTGACAAGAGCAATGATATGTGCCTGGGAGATGTTGTTTTGGATATGGAGTGAAGTTCGCAGCAATCCCGAAGAAGCACAGGAAAGAATCTGAAAATTAATTTTGAGACCATATCACCGTCACTGTTGCCGGATTCTTGATAAAGCTAGTGACATCGACATTGTCCCAGCGGGATTTTGTAAAAGCTTTCATCAGTGATTGAAGGACAGACGAAAAGAGCCGGTTTTAAGGTTAATGACTTGAAGACAAAATACATGCCGTCGAGCAAAAATTGATCCATCGCTTATCACCTGTGTAAAAAAGTCACAATAGACAACTACAATTTTGACGTGGTTAAGAGGTCAAAGCAAACGTGAACTCCATCAGATCATATGTAGAATCACCCTTGGCAACCGTTGTTACTTCGATTTGTATAAATAACTACCGATTCTGAGAATGAAAGACGTGCTCTACAATACCATTATCCTGCCAGCCTTGCTATATGAAGCCGAAAGCTGGACTATAAGGAGGATTGCAGAGATTGCAGAGAAAATTTGTCACCTAAACTGTTGCAGCCACATCAAGCGCGGGGCACAAATGCTCCAACTAAGAAAATATTCGAATCCAAACGTCCTGGTTCTTCTACTCTGAGCATGTGGAACAACACAACAGAGAAGGCCCACGTACAAGGTGGCGCTCACAAGTCGAGGGGACCTCGGCCGGCTTGGTGTGCGAAACTGGAGACAGCTGGTGAGAGATCGTGCTGGCGTGCTGGAGAGGCATGTTGGGTAAGGCCCAAGTCCACCTTGGACTGTAGCACCCTAAGAAGAAGAAGAAGAAAAGCCCTGGGTCGAGAAGAAGAGGAAGACCGAGTGATCACAGATGCAAAACAACTTGGTCTTGATGACTGGAAGCAGAATCCTCGGTACCGTCAAGAATGGAAGGTAACAATTTACCATGCTCAGATCCTTCTTGGGACATTGGCCTGATAAGTAAATAAATAATAACTGTATCATTATCGTCTGGTCTTTCATTCCATCGTTTGAGTGCTACTGAGGGCAGCATCTCTCTGTCAAAATTAGATTCAGATGTTTAATAATAAGACTACTACACTTATACTAAGTAGCTATCGTCATAAAACGATCGGTGGGACAAAAAAAATCAAAGGATCGAAGGTCACAAAAAATTGGCTTCAATGAGTACTTTAAATTAAAATAATTTCTCGCATTCTGGCCCTAAAAGTTTTGGAGATAACGGTCAAAAACTGTAAAACATCGACATGTGAATTTTGAAAATTTTGTAGACCTCATCGTAAGCATTAAGAAATGGTAAATATTAGATTGTACCATATGAAATGTCAGATTTTTCACTTAGTACCCAATTAGAAGTTGTCAAGTGAACATCTATACAACACAGTGAATTTTTTTTTATAAATTTTAGGGTTCGTTGCAAGTACAGTTATTTTATTTTTGTTTTCATGGAATTTTTATGCCATGCTGTCGACGGTTCAAATTCGTACTCTTTTCCTTTACGAGTTCAAACTGGAACATAATGCGTCTCTGGCAGCCAAAAACATAAATGAAGCATTTGAGAATATAGCGGTGAACGAACGCACCATTCGATTTCATTAGTTTGGTAAGTTCCGTTCGGGAGATCTAAGCCACGAAAACGGTTAGTTTTGGTTCGTGGCGTGGAAAACGGGATGCCATTTTACGAGAAAGGGTGCATGCAGAGCCAACAGAAATGGTGCGGAGCATTGCACTGAACATGAGAGCATCCCCATGACAATAAATCGACACCTATCTCAAATAGGAAAAGTGAAAAAATTCGACAAGTTGATACCCCAAGAATTGAACGAGGCCCAAACTAAAAACTAAAAAACTACGACGCTTAGAAACCTGTGCATCACAGAGTCTGAGGCATCGAAATGCACCGTTTTTGCACCGTATAATCACATGTGATGAAAAGTGGATTTTGAATGACAACCGTGAATGATTTGGGCAGTTGCAGACGAAAACCTAAAGCACACGCCCTAACTTGGTTTTCACATAGAAAAGGTTATGGTGATAATCTGGTAGACATCGAAAGGACCAATCCACTTTTCATTTTTTCAACCAAGGGAAAATGCAGACAAATATTGTGAGGAAATCAACATAATGCATACGAATTTGGCTAAAAAGCACCATGCGTTGGCAAATAGGCATGATCCGATCCTGTTGCATGACAATGATATGTCCCCTATTCACACGTAACGGTGCTAAAGCTGCAACAGTTGGGATTCGAAATTCTCCCGCATCCACCGTACTCTCCTTATATTTCTCCAATGGATTATCACCTTTTCCGCAGTCTGGCGTCACAGCAGAGGTCATAGAAGACTTTGAAAACTTTTAAGCGTCAACAAATCAAGCCTTCTAAAAGAAAGGAATAATGGGCCTTGAATCACGGTGGAAGAAGGTTTTAGATGTCAATGGTTCATATTTTGACTAAATAAAATTGAAAAAAAAAAATACTCACCCCTATTGCGATAGTCGTTTTTATTAAACGACAATTGTCACTTATAGAAATCGGTATTGCGATGGTCATTACGATGTCGTTTTACTTGTCGTATTAGAACGTATTTTTCTTATCGACAAATGTCACTCGTCGGTATAGTAACTCTCGTTTAAGTTCAAATAAACGACAAATACTACATCTGCTCTGCACTTGTAGCGCTCTATCGTCCCGCACTAAGAAGCACCTTGGAGACTACTTATTTAACGACTTAAACGAACTGCTCAAAGTCGGAATCCATGAAATAAGGAGCTTTTTTGAATAGGTGACATCCGATCCGCATGGTACTACAATGGGCCTAAGTTGGCCTAAGTGTGAGTGCTATCTGCAGTCAGCCACCTAAACCTAACCTAACCTACTTCGAATCTAAAAAATGCAAGGGATTGGACTTCGATCTTAATCTTTTCCTTTCTCTTATTAACTTTTTTTTCCTCTTCTTCCCTCTCATCTTCATTAATAATATTATTTACCACAAAAAGTGCAATACTATTCATTATTTAATATTCACAATTCACAAAATTGGCATTTTGTTCAAATGTCCAACGGTATTTGTTTTTTGTGCATGTGGAATGTATGTGGATCGAAAACGACTGGCGTTTAAGTATTATAATACCGAATCTTGTACGCCTAAAAAGTGACTCGACAGAAAAAGTGAGAAGTGTCGTTCAATAAAAACGACTATCGCAATAGGGGTGATTGACTTTTATTTTTGAGATCCACAACTCGATACGAGTCTTCATATTAAGAAATATAAATCACTGGAACTCGAACATGGAATCCCTCTAACTTTTGGGCAGGCACTTAACCAACTGCGCCATCCAGTCGTCCAAGAGAAAGATCCTTTACCGAAATCATTATTCAAAGCTCCAATGGATATCCCAAATCACCCAAAAGCCGTTTAAACTGCAAGATTTCTTCCTCCCATCTTCGTCCAGTCTCGCAAGTTATGGGGTTTTATTCACATAAGGAAACATCACAATTTGTGACCCACCTTGCTCTTGCGAGGTCGTTGTGACTTGTGTGGCCTCAGGGTGGTGCATGAGGATACGGGCGTAAGTCAACATTAGATGTCATATAGTCGAAAGTATATCATCAACAGTGGGCGCCGTGGCGTAGTGGGTAGGTGCGTCGACTCCTACGCTCGAGGTCGCCGGTTCGAATCTCGAAAAAAACATCTAAAAACGGCTCCACCTCTTTCGAATCACTGACAATGCTCAAAGAGTATAACTGTCTAGCAAAAAGCTCCTCAATCTCGCCGTTCGGAGTCGGCATTAAACTGTAGGTCCCCTCCACTCGTGAGAGAACAATAGCACGCACAACACGAGTGGTTGCTGAGAAGCTAGGCCCAGGTCCACCTCGGACTGTAGCGCCGCCATTATTATTATTATTATTATTATTATATCATCAACAGAGTATCAGCTTCAGTAGATTCCTTTAATTTGGTCATGGCTTAAGGGCAATATCTCCTAGAAGCACTTGGAGTTCAAAACCTTTCAGGTTTATTTTCAAGGACACAGAAAATGTAAACTTCTCTTCTTTAATCAAAAGATGTTGATACTTCAGTCGAAAGTACTTCATACTACTGACACCAGAACCACCACAGTTGTGTGCATTGACCTGGTTATCTGCAAATTCACCTTATATGATGAAATAGATTATAATGTGAAAACTGATGGGGATGCACATTAATTAAAATTTGACCAACGTACACATGTCGAAGCACATTCAAGTTGAAGTAAATATTTGCAATTGCTTTCATGACCAAACCCTTGATGAGATACCAGATGAAAATCTATCTGAAAAGCCGAACGTTGAGTGATGGACATCCTCAAAGCATCTACTACACTCAACACTGCATCACAGTTATCACGTAATAAACTTCCAAAGGAGCCCTAAACTACAGTCTTGTGCAAATTAATAAGAACACACTTTAATTTCTAGGTGTCCCTCACTTTTACAGTGATTAAGCTCTAAAAGCAAAAGAATCAGTTTGATTACTTTTTTTACGTTAACAGTAAAGTAATAAAATTACATCTAGTTTATCATGACAGCTAGCGGACAGTCGTTTTTATAACCTAAAGTAAGGTCTCCTACTTCCCTGTACTTATTTTTTTGCACAGCACTGTGCATGTCACACACAAGTTAATCAGATATAATAGACTTTTGAAGGACTGTACAGTTTGGGAACTAATTAACATTCCTGTCAAATTGACGGTCTCTGAATGTTGTTGATTCGAAACGCCCAATTAGAGAGCAGTCAACTCGAAGGGAGCAGTTACTATGACATATTTAGGGGATTCCATTCAACTATACCAACGCACATTAATTATTCGGTAAAAGTACAAGCAAACACACAGTTGGCTATGATCAAAGGAACGTATTTAGGAGACATCGAATGGGATTAACATTTTGATGAACTGAGAGGATAAGCATCTGAAGGGCATTTGCGAAGAATTTGAGATGCAAACTAATAGCATTCGATGTGCATAAATGAACAATTTGATTGCATATGCCTGAAGCGTGTTGCAGTTCATAATGTTAAAGTGAAGCATAATGAGTAGATGTTGTCAAGTTAAAACAAAATACGAGTTCAAAATGAAAAGTATATAAGGCAAGTGCGAGCTGTACACATGGTCTTTATGTCTGAAAATGAAAATACAGTCAAAATCGGTTATAACGACCTTCAAGGGACTTACGAATTTGGTTTTTTCAAGCAATAGGTCGCTGCAACCAATAACTCGAAGATAGCAGATAAAGAACGGAGACCTTCTAAACTGTGCCAACAACAGAGGAATCAGTCTTCTAAGTATCGCATATCAGATCTTCTCAGCTGTCTCATGTAAGCACCTGAAGCCCTACGTGAACAGTCAGATTGGTCAACATCAGTGCAGGTTCGTGCCAGCGAAGTCTATCATCGACCATACATTCACATTGAGAGCGATCTTGGAATAGACACAGGAGCTTCTGTTTATCTGTTTATCGATTTTATATACAGCGCATTGACTAATCTTAGCATCCCTGCAAGACTCGATCGTCTTTGTATGATGACAGTGATGAATGGCCGTTGCTTCATCAAGGAATTCAAACTAATTACTTCCGATAAGTGATTTAGCAGCAAAGACAAAAAGATAGGGGTGCCCAAAACATCTGGCCAAGGCTGTACATAGGATCATTGTTTAGTTAAAAAAAAAATTCTTAGTGCTCAATCAATTTCACGGTTAAAGTCGTCCATTCAGCATCATTTTCCCAATTCACAGAAAAGGCTATCTCACCTCATGTTACATGTATATCCCTGCTCAGTGTCGCATTCAAGTTCCTATCCAGCGTACTGTGTGAACGCCTAAAACCCTCTTGCTCAGCACTAATCGCCACGTAACATTGTCCCCGGTAAATAGAATATAGACCAAATTGTCATACTCCGTCTAATCCTAAAAAAGACCAGCGAGTTTAAAATCGACACGCACCACCTCTTCATCGATACTAAAGCCGCATATGACAGCATTCATCGCAAGAGTTGGCCGGATTCGTGATCCCGAAAAAACTGATCTGACTGTATCGCACTACGATAAAATATATGCGATACATCGTGCAGTACGGCTCTAGAACTTCCGAACCGTTTGAAACCTGGACCGGATTTCGGCAGTGTCGTGTAACTTCTACAATCTAGTTCCGGAAAACATAGTTCGGCGGGCATGTGGGAAGGCATGACCTTCTACAAATCACTCCAGCTGCTTGGTTACTTTGGTAATGTCGACATTGTTTCGATTTTCCAGCGTGCATTGTACAGCCGAAAGGAGCTGGTCTTATGGTTGATGACTAGAAAACAAAATGTATGCTCTCGAGTAAATATCAACCCGCCGCCTATCACCTGGGAGACAACGTCACAATTGACAGCTACAAGTTTTGAGGTAGTTAAGCAATTTCTCTACCTTAGGTTAGGTTAGGTTAGGTTAGGGGACTGCTAGTGAATTCACTAGCACACTTAGACCATGTTGGTACATTGTGATACCCACGGTCAGACTACTACCTCTAACACTGATCGACCGCTCCAGTGATAGTGCCGTTAATTTGATACCATCGGCAAATGGTGACCGGACCAGATTTGAAAAATCGGATAAAAGCGTATTAACTTTGCTTTCACTGGGATTCGAACTAGGTACTTAACCATTTGCGCCATCCAGTCGTCTACCTTGCACTCGAAGGAAATGTGATCCCACCAAATGACATCTTGATGGACGGTAGGCATTGATGGTGTTTGGAGGAGAGGACTGAACTACGAACTTTAAGGACTGTACAGCTACATCGTCTTGGTCAATTGAATTCGAGTCTCTCGTCTCAGATGCCAAGGTCATGTAGGGCGAGTGGACACCAATGCTGCGGACCGGAAAATCTTCGACTCCATCCCCTAGGGACAACGCGGTAAGTTCCACGAAAGTAACTGGAGGCACCTAGCACAAAACCAGATGGAGAGTCAATTAAGACGGCGACGACGACCCCAGACTGTACCCCCAGTGGAAGCAGAAGAAAAAAACAGTGAATACTTACTTCGGCAAGAAAGTAGGTGAATTCATAATGCTATAATCATGAAATTGCGTTCGGGAGACTATTACGAATCTTTTTTTGATAATCATCTATAAGAAATGTATGCGGGCAGGTCTCTTATCCTGTTCCTTTTAAATATTATCATAAAGATTTTATGCTCCGTATATGAAACATGTGAGAAATCCTCATTTCATTCTATGCAAAATAGCATTCTTCTGTGTTCACAAAACCGGAATACTGAGTTGTAATCCTGATGTACTCTTTGTATTAAACATATAATCCTGCATTCTACAGTGCTGTACTTCCCAAGCAAATAAGTAATAAGTGATAAGTTTAGAGAGAACTTAGCAGACAGCATTTTCTAAACACAAACCATATGTACAGTTCTTTGTCTTTGAATGCGGCCTTAGTTTTAACGAAATTCTCTTGAATAGTGGAACTATGGTTGTGCATTTCACTTTGACTGCGTTGGCCAAATGGTAATCGTGCACATGTATTAAGGATACTCTTGTATCCGTCCTATACGTAAGAACTTGCATTGCTATAATTATTGCGAACTTAGCGAGGTTTGTTTCCCCCAAAGATCCAACACTGCACTTCAAAGTGGGTTGCTTTCCTCAATGGTTCAGTGATTTAGAGGGTTGCCTTTTCTAACGGTTCAGTGCTTTGCCTCATTATACACTAGGAATTCTATTTCTTAGTAAATTAAATTTCCCACTACTCCTTCGAGTATCTTCACGTTTCGCCTTTCAATGATTATGTTAAAAGGAAAGCCAAGTAAAGGAGTTTACATAAAACGCCACTTAACAAGCGATTCTTCTCAAACGTGAATTTATTCATCAAAACAATCAGCAGTTGATGAATTAATTTGTGTTATGTACGGGACGATGATTCTGCACTTGTTTGTTGTGTATACCAGTTGCCATAGTTTCTATAGGTTTGGTTAGGGGTGGTGGCTGAGTCTCACATAGACCGCACAAGTCCATAGTTTCTTTAATGGTGCCTTAAAATTTGCATGAATATTTTTCTTTCTGCAAGTAGAGGTACACCAATGATTTATTAACTTCATCTCATCTCATCATCTCATTTTCAATGACCCGCATGTTCCACTAAAGGGGTCGCGGGGGCAATGCATGCACGAGAGATCTCCAGGCCACTCGATCCTCCGCCATCGACTCTAACTCATCAGGAGCTATGCCCAAGCGCAACCAGGCGAGTGTTTGGACTTGGTCCAACCATCTCATCCTAGGTCTGCCAAGCGGTCGCCTACCTGATGGAATCGCATTCAAGGCACGCCTCGGAAGTCGTGATGATTCATTAACTTATGAGGGGAATTTTCAATTTGAGTGTACTCAGTTGTATTTCAACTAAAAATGAAATCGGACGCTTTTATCCACAAATTAGTCGCGCATGATTGGTATGATTGATTTATGCTCTTATCTTAATCACAAGTCAACAAATTTCAGAACGATGGACTATTCTACGTCACGGTCGGTCATTAATGTTTCTTCAATTCTTGCATAAAGGTTAGGTTAAAGTGGTTGACTGGAGTCACACTTAGGCCAACTTAGGCCCATTGTGATACCACGCGGATAAGATGTCGCCTATCCAAAAAAAAAACATTTGGTGCTTGCCACGAATCTTTTTAATTGAATTCTGAATGTGCAATTCGCTCAAGTCGTTGAAAAAGTAGGCCCCAAGGTGTTTCTTCCTGCGGGAGGAGAGAGCGCTACAGGAGCAGAGGAGATGCGTTATGCTTTTCTCTTCTTCCTCGTCTCTGCAGCTTCTGCAGAAGTCGTTATGAGGAAGTGTCATTCTTGAGGCGTAAGTGCCAGTGGCGCAGTGTCCTGTTATAACGCCGATGAGGATCCATAGAGATGACCTGTTCATTCGAATAAGATAGAGTGAAGGTTTTAAATCAAGTTTAGGCCAAATTTGTTTTGTGATAACGCTCGTAGTGCCAACTGACCATCTCAGGTTGTAATAATAATAATGTCGGCGCTACAGTCCGAGGTGGACCTGGGCCTAGCTTCTCACCAACCACTCGTGTTGTGCGTGCTATTGTTCTCTCACGAGTGGAGGGGACCTACAGTTTAATGCCGACTCCGAACGGCGAGATTGAGAAGCTATTTCTATACGTTTTTGTCAGTGAATCGACGTTTTTTTGATATTCGAATCTTTGACTTCGAACGTAGGAGTCGACGCACCTACCCACTTAGGCACGGCGCCCACTTAGATTGGTGTTTTTAAAAGAAGTTTAGCTATAGCGAATGGCATGGGCGGAGGTTCTCCACGAGGAAGGCTGGTGGAGACAGTTCCACGCCTGGCGAGATCATCGGCCTCACAATTCCCTGGAATGTCACTGTGTCCAGGCGGAGGTTCTTTCATTGCCATCGTCTCAGCCTGGAATACGCCACAAGTTTATGGAAGGTGGAGAGATATGCTAAAATTGGGATACTTGGAATAGACTCCTACTCCCTCGTCCGTCTTGCATCCATCTTTGAAAATACGCCGAGGGCCGTCCAGCGTCTGAGTGTCAAAGTGTCTTACACGAAAATAATGCACCATTACAATCAAATAAACCATTTCTCTAAAAAATCGTGCTATCTAGAGAGGCTTGTTATTGGTTGAGGCCTTGGTCCACCCCGGACTGTAGCGCCACATAAAAAAGAGAAACCGCTGTATTATGTACGTTCTTGCATTAAATCCCCCTGCTATATGCACCCAAAAATAATCTAGACGAAGGAGAAACGAACTTAACGAAATATTTAAAAATATCTGAATGAGTGCCTACACTTAGGCAATTATAAATCATTGTTGGTTGCAATGTGACGAAGCAACTAAATATCTTTCTTTGGCTTCGTTTAAGAATACTAGCGAAGTTATTACAGTATGAAAGTAAAATTGTGACCAGCTATAACCTCTTTGGGATTTTTATTCGACGGTAGCATTTTAGGAGAACATTTCCTTCTTAACCCGAATCAGCCCAGAATTTTTTTTTTGTTTTTTTGCAAAAATATTTTGTCAGTGTATTCTAAAGGCTGTAAGAAAATCAAATATAATTTTTGTTTTTCCGCACAAACCACCAAATCCAAGATAATGGGTGTGACCATATGGTCACGCTGGGCGCTGTTACGAGAAATTGATTTTGTATGTGAAAAAATTAAGAAAAAACATTGAAATACTTTTTTGGTTTTTATTGATCGGCTTTTGTATGAAAGCCTAAAAAGCATTTTACACACATCCCAATATCGCACTTCGAACATTCAGTCCTTCTAACAGAAGTGCACTTTTCACCTCCAAATCGTTTTCTTTTTGCACAAGGACGAACAAAGTGATTACTGCCATCGTACCGTAGAATTGCTTTGCTTGTTTTTTCCCAATTTCTTTTACGGGAGCGAACAGCCTTTGGTTTCTCTCCATAATATATATATATTGCAATATTTCATCAACCTAATCTAACCGCGACAAATCGGGATGAGCTAAGCGGTGTAATTGCCATGCGTTGTGTATCGAGACATCTACTAACCAAGTGAAAATACTATTCCACCATTTCTTTCCTTTTATTCCAATTCGATATAAGCTCACATTCTGATCCATACGGTCTACAACACACATGTATTTGTTATATTCTCCTATAACATATGGAACACTTATATTTTTCTTTTTTTCACTGGATTAGTGCTGAATATTTGAAATTGGATTTATTCCAAAAGAAGAAGATGCAATGCTAACTACAGCATTATCATACCACTTGGTTTGTACAATGTTTGTTTCCTTCATTTTGAGAGACTTTGTGAAACCTCGATGCTATATGACAATTTTTGGGTATTCGGTTATCCCTAATTGAGACTGCAAATAAGTAACGGAAAGCCAGTGAATAAATTGTCACGAAAAAAAGGAAAAAGGCAATTTTGAATTTCAGGTGAAAAGTCGTCCGTCAAAATTACCGAGTGATGCTGCGCATTTGCCGAATCTTTCCTCATAAGCTTTTACTGCCTTTGGGTTGTTGCCTTGATATAATTCAAAGCCTGAAGGTGTACACAAGGACCAAACTTTGTATCCAAAGCGCAATGGATTTCCCTTTATAAATTGCTTACAACCATGACGCCCAAAATACGAAATCATGCTCTTATCAAAAGAAAGGTTTTGTTCTGGATAAAAGTGATTCAGCATGCATTTTATTGATAACGATTTGGACAGGTTGGTGATGCAAAAAATCCAACCTGTGTTCGTCTGGAAAGATCAGCTCAAAATATCGCCACCGTAGCTGAGAATGTTACATAAAATCCAACGTACTCGTATATCCACCTCGAGAAGTTCACAGGAATTGAGCTTATCCGCAACAACTTTGAACAGCTTTTTGTATAAGGATCTTGGCTTACATTCTTATAAGGTCCAGTTGACACAGTTATAAGGTCCAGTCACAGCCAGAAGATCACTCACAACTCCGTTCTTTTGCTACTGATTCCATATGATACTCCTTGTTGGATGACTCTATATGTAACCCAGCGTGACCATATGGTCACACCTATAGTTACAGTTAATAAAATCAACTAATATGTTCGAAATCGCAGAAACTAAATTCAGCATATAAAACTACAGCTTGTTAACTAATAAAATGTAAGCAATACAAATTTTACGAAAAATATTTAACTATAATAAATATACAATTACTTTTTGTAGTAATCAATTTTCTAATTTTTTTCAATTTATTTTTTTTTTAATTACTTTGCAACGTACCACTTTCACAAATAGAGAATGACAATAGCATAGGTCGGAACAAAACCAAGGGTAAACATTCATTGAACCGAAAATAGAGAAAATTTTAACAAATCCGTTGTCCGGAGACCTTTTAAAAAATACAAAACCATGCCTACCTCGTGTGTGACCATATGGTCACGTTGGGCTGATTTGGGTTAAGCTGATTTTTTCATGTCTCAGCTGTGGACAAATGCTTGGTAGTTTTTGAAAATAAACGCAGATGCTGAAACTGAAACGTTGAGGTCATTAAGTCAGGTAATCATTAGAGTTGTACCGAATAGTGATTTGGCCGGATACCGAATACCGAATCTTCGGCATGCAGCTAGGCTGGATAGCCGAATATTAGGCGGCCGGATATCTACCCAAATTAATAGTATAATAGTTCGGTGGTCTGATACTCAAACCAGACCAGTACATGTAAAACCAACTTAAACATGTTTTTTTTCTCTCCACAAGATTTTCTTACTTTCTACACAGCAAAGTTTTTGGGACATTTTTGAAGAGGTTGCGGAAAGCAAGTCAGATTGAGTTTTCTACCAAAAAAATACCGCCAACGAGCTTGACTTATACCTCAAAACAGTTTATTTTTAACGGAATAGTAAGCCTTGGGCTTAGGTAGGTAGGTGTAAGTTGCTAAGGTGTGCACTTAGACCAGAATTGATCCATTGTATTCTTTTGAGTAGTAGTGGGAAACCATTTGGTTTCCTGTAATAAAGCGTAGTAGATTACTAATGGGAACCGCGCTGAGTTCGCATAAGTTTTCAAAGAAATAGGCCTCTACATGAAGGCGTCGAAGAGACGCCAAGGCCGGATAGGAGCAGAGAAGGTGTGAAACGCTTTCCACTTTCTCCTCGTCTAAGCAGCTTCTACAGAAATCATTGGCCGGGACGGCTAGTCCGCTGGGATGATTTCCTATGAGGCAGTGTCCTGTGATGACACCGACAACTGTACTTATGTTCGATCTATCCAAAGAGATTAATTCTTTAGATCTTCTGAGATCTAGCTTAGGCCAGATCATGGAGGTGTGTTACGTAGTGCCATTCGCCCACCTGTTATTTATTTCATGAGTTGCCTCTACTAAAAGCAACAATTTACAAGTTATGAGGGGCATACTCAAGTTGCTATGTTTAGGTAGCAATGGCTGTGAAGTAGCGAACTTCCCAAGCTCATCTCCTTTGCAATTACCCGGAATGTCTCCATGGTCTGGTACCCAACACAGGCGAATATTAAACTGATCGGACATCTTGCGAAAGTCGATTACAGCTTTAGAGTTTATAGAGACTAATTCCAGGGCCCTGATGGCTGCCTGGCTGTCCGTGAAAATGCAAATATCACGCGCGGATATTACATTCCATTTGAGCCAGAGCTTCACTAATCGCCATTATCTCTGCCTGAAACACGCTACAATGGTCGGATAAGCGAAAGGAGAGACTTATGTTTAATTCGTTAGAGAAAACGCCACTGCCAACCCAATTCTGGGTCTTTGACTCATCCGTAAAGAAGTGCAGGGAACCTGCAAAAGGTTCTTGGCTTGGTGGTCAGTAAATGGAAGACAGTACCCAATTTTGACCAATTTTTTTTTATTTTTCATCTCCATGTACCAATGTATACAGTGAGAGACTCTTTTCTGAAGTATGCATCGTGTACGAAACGTAATAAATGATTACCCCTGAATGCAGAAAAACTAATTTTCATTCACCATAATTTGGCTTTAGTAAACTTCCAATATTAAATTGTTTTTTTTATTTTGCTGTTTTTTTTACTGAAAAAACGACTATCCAGTATTCGGCCGGATATCAAAAGACTATTCGGCTCCGGCCGGATATTATAAAAGAAGCCGGATAGGCCGGATACCGAATACTTACCGGATATTGGTCACACCTCTAGTAATCATTCGCTTGGCAGTGAATTTAAAATTTGAATGGCTTTTTCGACAGAATTTACCCTTGCCTTTGTATGCCCCCTCTTCACATTACTCGTAAAACGTTCAGTCAAAACTTTTTATGAATGATTTAATGTGAAGGAAAATTAAATTAACAAAATTAGTCTGCCTTCTCCTCCTTCCATTTGCAAACCAAAGTGGCTCAAAATCTGAAAAACTAAATTTACAATGTGGTGCAAAATGAATCACCCTATCGGAAGATGAAAAATTTTTGCAAATGGCGTCGTACGGTAATCATATTTGACATTTGTGAAGTAGACAGCCGCAGTATACAAACAGACAACCAATGGAGAGCTATACTCCGTAAGAGCGTGGAATAATTGTGTTGATCTTTTTGACCAATAATCGGTCGGTGGTGTTAGCGCAGCGTCGATTTCCTAATCGTGTTGCACCAACTGGCAAAGCTTATTCCTAGACAGTTGGCGCGGTAATGGGGTCTTATTCGAGTCGAGTAGTTACTCGAACAGACTGGAACCACAGGAGACCTTGCAGGGCGTGGCCGCCACCGGACTGGTCGTTCGGCCGAGAATATCGCGGCTGTGGCTGCCGATGTAGCTGAGAACGAAGAAGCATCAAACATACGACGGGCCACGTAATTGGGCATCACCAGACGGACCCTACAGCGAATTTTAGTGAAAGATTTACACATGTTCCCATACAAAGTGCAAACAGTGCATCAGTTAATGCCTCCGTCAACCGCGTATGAACTAGTGTCAAGCCATCCTCAATCTCAATAACGGAGAGGACGATTTTGTGTCGAAAATCATCATGAGCTAGGAGGCGCATTTCCACTTAAGCGGTTACGACAACAAACAAAATCTTCGTTTCGGGGGCATTGAAAATCCTTGTGTGATACACGAAGAGTCATTATATCCACTTAAAGCCTCCATGTGGCGCGGCGTTCATGCGGGAGGAGTGATTGCGCCGTATTTTTTTGAGGACGCCAGCGGCAATACTTTCGCTCACTGGAGAAGGCTACAGGGCCATGTTAAACGACTTCTGCCGGAATTGGATGAGCGGTGCTTGGTGAACATGTGGTTTCAACAAGACGGTGCAAGCGCACACACAGCACGAGCCACAATGAATATTGTGAAGGAAGCGTTTCTTGGTCGCATAATCCCCCGTTTTGGCAATTTGACATGACCAAAAAGATCGCCCAATTTAACCATCCCAGACTTCTTTCTTTGGGGTTACTTGAAGTCGCGTTTATGCAAACAAGCCTCAGACAATCGCAGGTCTTAAGGAGAATATTCGACAGGAATGCGAACAGTTATCACCGGAAATCTTGTGGAAAGTCATAGAAAATGCGATAAAACGGGCACAAATGTGTATCAACACTGGCGGCAGCTCCTTGGCGGATATCAGCTTTTCCACTTAACAGAAAAAATTGTAAAGGTCCAAATAAAGACTTCCATCACTCACACAAAATCAATTTTTTATTCAGTAAAAAAGTAATTCAAAAACAAAATTGGTTGCATAATTTTGCACCACCTTGTATTGGGGAAAATCGGTAAAACATTGGCAAATTTTCATTAGTCTTCGTGGTTTCCTTCACATATACTTCAGGATATCTTGCCTTAGTTTATTATTTTAATTTTAATTCCTAACCTGCGTCTGAAGCTCTAAGGAGGTTCCGTCGAATCTGTGAATAATAAGCGAAAAGTGAAAATGAATTGAAGAAGTAAAGTTAAACATCAATTCGACATTATACTCACACTACAGTCCGGGATGGACTTGGTTAAGCCAACTTGCCTGAGATCCCCCTCCATTTTGGCGCGCCATTTCGGACGATTCGGACAACGAGGTCGTCCTCTATAGCGTTGTCCCATGCGGGTGGCATCGAAGACCCTTCGAGCCGGAGCTAAGCTGTCCATGCGCTCTACATGGCCTAGCCATCTTTGGCGTTGAATCCAAAGACGCCTGGCTAGACTCATGTCACGGTACAGCCGATACAGTTCGTTGTTAAATCTTCTTTTCCAAATGCCACCAAAGCAAACAGGACCAAACATCGCGCGCAGAACTTTCATCTCGAAAATACCAAATACTTCTTCATCTGCTCTTGAGACTGTTCATGTCTCCGCCTTGGAGCAGTACAGGGATGATGAAGATGTTACACAAAGTCAGTTTGTTTCTACTCAATTGCCTTTTGAGTCAAAGGAAACAGCGGCTGATAAGAGGTATTCTGTGCTTAATCTCGGTGCTAATGCATTCGTACTGTTCACTGCTGAGCCGAGTTAGACGAAGTCCTTGACTACCCCGAAAGTATATCTGCCGTTGTGGCCAAGTCGTTGTTCATCGTACAAGTTTGCACACGATCACCAAAACCAAAAACCCAACTTAATCAAACACTTTTTTTTTCCTAACAATTAGTAAATTCACTAAGTGAAAGAAAAGTAAAAAATGTTGCAAGGAATATCAACAGTACGACGAAGCAGTTCGTAAAGAAGATAGGGTAACTTAATGAAATTCTACGATAGCAAATTTCAATGAATTTCTCCTTTGATGGGGGTGCATAAGCATAACTCTCTGTTAATCAAACACTACTTCACCGTCCTTATTGAGTCTGACATAACAAAATAACTTGTTGGGCATGGGGGAAATGGGTTAACCACCCATTTGTCGGTCGCAATTTGCATGTTTGCGTCACGGCCTGCTTTAATATCCAATAAAATGATGATAGATATAACTCTCGGAATTACTTTAATGAGAAAATTTTACGCATACCATAGTACAATGATTTCCAACTCAGAATTTTAGGGACAACGTAACAGAGCACGACCACAATTAAGTTGGCACACACAATTTGTGGGGTATCTCAAAAAACTTGGCGTGTTTAACCGGTAACAGCAAGTACGAGTTCGTGGTAGCTGGACAGGCTTGTTGGTTCAGATCCACCCCGGATTGTAGTGTTATTCAACGAAGAAGAAGGAGAAGAGGTTCAAAGAACAAAATGAAAAGTATACAATTTAATTTTCATTTATTATTGCAGAGTGATTCAAATTATTGCGGTCGTTCTGTGGGCATTTATTTTAACTGAAAGTTATCATAATAATTAAAATATTAATAAGGCAAGAGACGTATAATTAGAATTGCTGCTCATGAAGAGCCATTGGATAGCATGACAGCAACTGCTTGCGTTGTGCGCTCTACTATTCTTTCACGATTCGAGGGACCTACAAAAAATTGTAGAATAAATATAAATAAAGGGACTATCTTCCTTCCAATAGGGTTTTCCAAACTTTTACAGCTGATAGCAGCCATATTGTTGAAGCTACATCTGGCAAATTGGCTGCCATTTATTTAGTCTGTTATACCAAATTACCATGGACGGACATAATGTTCAACAACATGTGCAAATGATAAAATTGTTTTTTCAAATTGGGTGTTCTATTCGGGCAACTTTCCGCTCGCTTCGCCCATTTTACGGTGGCCATAATCGTCCTCTCGAGAGAAACACGTCGACGAAACGTAAGATCTACCGAAAACATCACCATTGTCCGTTCACAAGAACTCGGCCTTTCAGAGAGCACAACTTGACAAATTTTGCGTCGTGGCTGCAAACGTACAAAACTCAACTGTGTTCGTTGAATGGGCACTGGTGCAGTTGAAATAATAATAATAATAATGGCGGCGCTACAGTCCGAGGTGGACTTGGGCCTAGCTTCTCAGCAACTACTCGTGTTGTACGTGCTATGGTTCTCGCACGAGTGGAGCGGACCTACAGTTTAATGGCGACTCCGAACGGCGATTTTGAGAAGCTTTTTTTAGTTATACTCTGAGCATTGTCAGTGACTCGAAAGAGGTGAAGCTGTGAAAAAATGTTAGGTGTTTTTTTCGAGATTCGAACCTTAGACCTCGAGCGTAGGAGTCGACGCACCTACACACTACGCCACGGCGCCCAATTAGACAGTTGGAAACTGACCCTATTTTTCAGCGAAAAATCATCTTCAGCGATGAGGCCTATTTCTGTATGAATGGGTCAACAAACGTCAACAAATAAAATTTTTGAATTTGGGACTATATCAAACCAATCCACATGAGATCCAAGAGTGTCCAATGCATTCCGAAAAATCACTGTTTTGTGTGGATTTTGGGCTGGTGGAGTCATCGGTCTTTCATCGATTTCTTTGAGAAAGACGTTGGCGAGGCCATCACCGTCAACGGCGAGCGCTATGGGTCGATGATTACCAACTTCTTTTGGCCTGAATTGAATAATGGATGGACACTAACGACATGTGGTTTGAATAGGACGGCGATACGTGCCACACAGCTTACGCCACATTGGAAACTCTGCACGAGTGATTCGAGGGCATGGTCATCTCACGTGGAGGTGATGTGTACCGATCACCGAGATCGTGTGATTTGACCTTGCTAGACCTATTCTTGTGAGGTTTTCTGAAGTCGCAGGTTCATGCGAATAAGGCACAAACTACAGAGGCCCTCAAAGCCAACATAACCCATGTCATCGGTCAAATTCAGGCTGATGTATGTGCGCCACCCAGAAAAGCCGCTGCAGACATTTGAATGATCTATAGTCCGTATATAATGGCCTTAATAGGCCATTTAAAAACTCATGAAAAGTGTCGACGGACCCTCTAACTTAGGGCAGACACTTAACCAACTGCACTATCCAGTCGTTAGGTTTGTTAGGTTAAGTCTGAAGACATAAGAAAAAGTTAAGCTTAGAGTGCCCGCATAGAGACAGTAAATTCTTTTTAGACAACTTACGTTATTTTTGTCAGGATAGATGGAGAGTCTGAGCCTGAGCTAAAGCTGCTTCCTATCCACGACAGTCCCGGCTTCTAGTCATTAAGGTCAAGGTATCCTACATCCTCGTTCACTTGGACTTAATACCGGTCTTTCGGACTTTCTCTTCTTCTCGATCCAGACGGATTGGATTCAAGCATTACTGTTCATGCACTTGATGTGGCAGAGCTAGTTTTTTTTTGACTGATTTCAAACTTTCGCACCACATCTTTGTACAGCTCGTACAGTTGTATTCCATTTGCATTCCTCTTGGACCACAGGACCAATTGCAAGACGAATAATTTTTCTTTCGAATGCATCAAGAATCAGGACTGCAGTCCTTCTTATCCTCAACCTTTCTGATCCACACAGCATAAGTGGTAGTCGAGCATCTTTTTGGTTTATTGAGTTAAAAGTTTTGACTAAAGTTGTTTTGAAAAACAGCGTTTGCCAAAGGCAATTCTATGTCGGATCTGCACGAAGATGATGCCGAAGAAGACATCTTATCTACCTCACAACTGTAACTGTCGATTGTGACACTGTGCCCCAGATGGTGAGCAACGGATTTATTTTTGCTCGACAAAATATATTTTGTCTTTAAGTCAATAATCTTAACCCTCTAACGGTCAAAACCGCAATTTTGACGCAAAAGAGTCGTAATTTGAAATCAGAATTCGAAAAAATTCTTTTGGTGGACCTCCAGGTACAAAATAGGTAAGGCGGCCTCAGGGCAGCTATGAACGTTTAAGTCAAAGTTTTTTCCCTCCACTTTGCATCGAAAATCATTGATTTCATCGTTTTACCTATTATTTCAAAATAAGAGCATATTTAAAAGCTTAATAAAAGCAAAATGCTTAATCTATCTGGCTTTTTCATTGTTTTATTGAAACAGGAAGGTAATGAACAGTAGGAAATGAAAGAGAGAATTTTTGACAAAGGTAAAAAAAAAAACAAAAAAAAATGTTGGCGTAAACGGTCATGGCTGCCCTCAGGCCGCCTTCGTATTTCTTTTCTCAAACACGACATTTTATTTTTTTTTATTATTTGTTTTCTTATTATGAAAGTACATGAATATATCTACTTACAGTAAAATTCCCGACTCATTTGAAAATTTGGAAGTATTTTATTTCCTTATGAGAATTTTTTTTTTTACGTGCAATAATTTTTTTTTGTTCTTTCACTGATTTTTCACATACAAGTGACTAGTACAACGAGACAAAACTTCGCAGTGTGCTGAAATGTAGTTCAAAATATGGCTTGAAGTATAATTGAAGGCATGGGAAACCGTCATAAAAAAAATCGCACATGGAATAAATGGGCAATAGGCGATGGCTGCCCTGAGGCAGCCTTAAACGTTAGAGGGTTAAGACCACCTCATTCCGCATGTCCTTCAGTCACCGTGAAAGCTTTTACTGCCGTACGCTGGAATGGCGCGACAATATCGATATCATCGTAGCTTAGCAACTGAACTGGTTTGCAGCAGATGTGTCTTCCATGCTTAGACCTGTCCGCGGCATCATTTTACCCAGCACAAGATTGAAGAAATCACACGACAGCATTTTTCCTTGCCGAAATCCATTGCAGTTTTCAAACGATTCGGAGTTGCTACAACCGGACAGAAAAGTGCACTACGGCAAAGTGGGTATGTGCGTCGACTCCTACGCTGACAATTTAGGTTCAATTTCCGACACAAAGATATTTCATACTTTACGGCGTCAGCTCTCTTGAGTCATGGGCAATGCTGAAGGAGTATAATTAACAAGAAATGCCTTTCAAATTTCGATATATATTTAAGGCAGCATCAAAAACAAAAATCAATTTGAAGATAAGGCCGAATTTGTGGATTAGCTTCAAATCAAATGAATCCATCAGATGAGGGAAAGAGTTTGGACTGAATGCAATCGAAAGAGATATGAAAAAAGAACAATTTTGTGATTTTTTCATAATTTAATGAATAAATAAATAATTTAAATAAATACACTCTGCTTAAACTAAAGGTAACGTTGCTTTCACTCAGGTCCCTTCAAATGGTTAGGCAAATCAAAATTCAGCGACCTACCGTATCCCCCATATCCACTGCCACTGTGCGCACTATAGTGGCCACCATGTGCATGCCCATCCTCGTGAGTCACATGGGAGTGTGATGACGTGTAGACTGGCTTTGCCAAAATTTCATAAGTCGTTGACTTTCCCCCACCCGAAGCAAGAGCCTTTAATCCAATGACACCGGACAGCGTTAATGCCATCAGTGCCGTCATAAGCGCCTTGCCAGCCATTAACGCAATAACACCCATTCCAATGGCCATTAGAGTTCCTGAAAAGACAGATCTTTAGTCGTAAGGAGCTAAGGATATAATTTTTGAATCCAACCTTTCATCATTACTGCAGCGGCAATAAGAGCTTCCATGCCCCCTTTCTTTCCGAACTTTCCCTTTCTTCCAGTCGCTGTCGATCTTGCATCCATCAGTGTGGACGGATCTAGAAGCTTGAAGCGCATATAATGTGACTGCAAGAAGTTGCTGAGTTTTGCCACAATGAACCCATTCAGGCGTTGGTCTGGATCGTTTGGAAAACTTCTGGCAATTTCTGGAAAATAAGAATAAATTAAATCAATTTTTGAATGTACCACTGAAGGAAAAGAAAAATTAGTAATTCTAGAGAACATTCATGAAGGATTTCACGAGTTAACGACATCTAATCATACTCGTATACCATCTCTGGTTAATGTTATTCCAGTAAGTCTTATAGAAAAACAATTTGCATTACCGACATTTGCACGCAGAGTTGTTGGACTTTTGAGAGCGGTCATCATTCTATCTAATTGGCCTTTCAAGGCGGCAACACTTACCGGCAATTATTTCCGTGTTCTTTTGATCAGTTGCATTAGCATCTCGAACTACACTCAGTCCAGGCAAAATATCAAACTCCCCTCGCTCCGAGAGACGTTCCACAAGTTTCACAAATTCCAACTTCAAGCAAGTCCAACTTAACTCATTATCACAATTATCGAAGGCCTTCTTCGTTGCCTTCCTATCCTCAATACTCGCCCCGAGTACAATAGACAAACTCCCCATCAACACAATGCACACCGAAACAGCTGCAATCCCACTAGAACACATTTTGCTATTCATTTTTACTCAGAGTCCTTTCGTTTCACCCACTTTGACACACCACCTGTCCGACCAGACTGACGCACTAGAACTAATGCCAATTTTTGAATAGTCTATCCTTATATAGCGCTGACAAAATTGAGCCCCCTTCCCGACTTGCAACGGCGAGACACGCCATCTGCCACCGCGGGCCACATTACGATGAAAGCAAAAATGATTCCACCCCGTTCATCCATGATGGACCTTTTGGGGAATGTGTATCTATTAACACTGGTTCTCCGCCCATTCATTCGGTCGCTCGTTGATACTTTCATTCACCACCACCGACTGTACCATAACTCAATGGTGGTGGTGGTCAGCTGTAATTAGACTGAGAACTATTTTCTGTGCGTTTCCCTTCCACTTGCTTCAGTGATTTCGCGTGGACCGAAAAAAAGTTCTTAGATGTCAACGCTACTAATTATGGCTATAAGCCTATGGGCCATCAGCAGAACGACAAAGGTTTCTGGTTCGCCCTAAAAGAAAAGTGGAAAGTGTCTATACCATTCGTCATCCGGACGACAGGTGACAATCGAAATGGAGGCACATTACTAACCTAGACATCTTTATCTAAGGTAATTTGGTTGTTTCTCTGCCCACCAAAACCTAATTTACTTTGAAAGGCTTCACTTTTACAGCAAAGATACAATATTGTCAATGGCATCTATTGGGATTCGTTTAGGAACTGGAGCATTAAACCGACATTGAGGCGCTGTCGGGGGAGAACGTGTTTGCAGTTGTGTTTGCTTTGGGTTCGTCGTAATTGCCCGCAAGTGCTAATGGTCCGGTGGCTAGGTGATGGTATCATTTGTGGGTATACTGAGACCATAGCAACAATTTAAATGCGGAGAAAAGGCAAACGGGAAAAAAATGTTTTACTCAACCTTTGGGAGCATGAAATTAATTGCGGGATGTTTGAAGTTTTATGAGTGTCGAGTACGAAAATTTGCAGCCCCCGGAGTACGCATGTAGCTCTCCAGCCGAAAGGGGGGCATACACGACGAAAGCAATTACATACACTCGGGTTCCGGAAAGTAATTAGGAGGGAATTTGAGGACTTAAATATGAGGCATTAAATTGTTGTTTGAACCTTAATGAATAATTAAGATTAAGCGATGCGACAACCTCTAAATTCAGTTGAAAGTGAGAGTTATGAAGAGGGGCTACTTTTTACGGCCATGTTTAGGTGAAAATCATGTCTAATGCAAGCTTAGATAAGCAGGAGTTTCTGTTTTCATTTTCACTAACTCTAAAACGTTACCGACTAGAGATAGGAAATGGGAAGTCCCCAAGAATGAAAGTGAGACCAAGCAGATAAGTATAAGCGACTGCATGGTGCATTTGGTTAAGTGCCCGCCCCAAGTTAGACGGGTCCCAGGTCTGAATCTCAGTGAAATCGAATCTGGTCCAGTCACCATTTGCTGTTGGGATCAAATCAACGGCACTGGAGTAGGTTGCTACCTGGCAGTACAATGGACCAGTTGTGAGTCTGAGTGCTCCAGTGCAGTGTTTCAAAAACTTCGAAAAAAAAACTGGGCAAGTGCGAGTTGTACTCGCACGGGTAAGGTTCCGTCGCATAATATTGATGGATGATTTATGAATATCTAACGACGTTTCCAAACCATTTCAGTTGAATTTTCTTCTAACTTCAACCCAAATCAACTATTCATTCATACATTCATACATCCAAACAAACATTTATCCATACATATACCTATACCTCTATCCAAGTTTATCCAACACAAAAAATCCCTTCCATCATACATATACCTAATCACTGCTCATGCCTGCAGTGTGTGTGTTAATTTCTGTTGGGCATTTAGGGGTTATCATCATCAACGAATAAAGTGGTCGAACACAGCATGAAATTTATGTGTGAAAATGAAAATATTTATCATTTTAAATCTTAGATATCTCAAAATTTCAACATAAATCGATATTTTGAAATTTATCATTTCTTAATGCTTACGCTGAGATCTCCAAAACTGCGTTTTCAGATCTTCAAAATTCGCATGTCGATGGTTGACCTTTTTTGGCCAATATCTCGAAAACTATTAAGGCCAGAATACTTGAAATTATTTTAAATGAAAGTACTCAATGAAGCCAAGCTTCTGTGATTTTTCAGATTTTTAAACACTTTGGCTTAGAAATGGCAGGGGGCTCCATATTTTCCAAACGGTACTTTGGATAAAAGAGTCTTGAATGAAACCTCCACCTCATTTTAAAAGATCTGTCGATTGATATATATTTCGATGTGGTGCGACAATTTTTCAAAATTAATGGTAACTTCACCTGTACTGGAGCCACCCCCAAATGGCCCCACTTTTTAAATTTGGGTGCATGGGCAATGACATCTAGGCCTGAAGTACCTAATTTCATGCCGATATCTTCATAAACTTCGGAGATAAAAAAGTGTGACAGACATGACGGACGGACAGACGGACGGACGGACGGACACACCGAAATTATAAAGGTTCCGTTTTTGTAGATGGAACCTTAAAAATATGTGTATCTCCTGTGTGCAGGAGGAAAGGTCTTCCATGATTACTAATGGTAGCGGGAGTTGAGAAAAAATCTATAATTTTCATTGGTTAACCTTAGCCGAAGCGTGATAATTGCCTGTTGTGTGATTGCTCAACTCTAAGAAGAAGAAGATTGTAGCTATTAGGCAAACATTTCTTTAACGAGCTGAAAGATCTGAATTCAATGAGTTTAAATGCCCGATTTCCAACGCTAATCTCGTTACCAAAGTATTAAAGAAACATTTTTATGAAGAATGGACACATCCCACCTCCAGTCGATGAAGTGGTTCAATACCCCCAGCACTGCAGAAGAATTTGTAATTCTCAAATTTGTCTTAACTTTTCTTCACTGTGTTATGACATCTAGAAAGTTCTGGTGGTGCAACTGGATTATGCTCCGCAATCTCCAGACCTTAACCAGATCGGGCATTTGTGGGATTATTTGGATACGCAGATCGTCGTTGAAGTACATTTTAAAGGAAGAATGTCAAAACATTCCTGTTGATACGACTTAAAAGTTGGTGGAGTCAATGCCAAGATTACTAGAAGATGTTTTAAAGTCGAAATTGAAACAGAATAAGTACTATTTTTGAGATTGTTAGGTTTGTTTGTTAAGTGTACACTCTTATTTTGACGCAAATTAAGTACTTTAGTTATTTTTTTATTGGATTTTTGTTATTATTTTATTTGCCAAGGCGTTTTGTTTTGTTATTTGAAAATAAAAATACCTTTTCAAAACATCAAAACTTTTCAAAATCGGATGTCTGGAACCATTTTTATTAGTCTTTTAATATGTCACCACATAGGTGTACACTTTCTTTTGAGGCTCACAGTAGAGTGGCATAGAGATGAACTAAGATTTGCACCAGTTTCTATGTTGGAGTGAAACAAATCGCACATCACATCACATCTCGACACATCACACATCGGCACCTCACATCTCACATCTCGTCACCTCTCGTTACCTCACGTCACCCTCTCGTCACCTCACGCCACCCTCACGCCACCTCACGTCACCCTCACGCCACCTCACGTCACCCTCTCGCCATCTCACGTCACACTCACGCCACACTCACGTCACCCGCACGCCATCTCACGTCACCCGCACGCCATCTCACGTTACACTCACGCTATCTCACGTTACACTCACGCCATCTCACGTCACCCTCATGCCACCTTACGTCACACTCACGCCACCTCACGTCACACTCACGCCATCTCACGTCACACTCACGCCATCTCACGTTACACTCACGCCATCTCACGTTACACTCACGTCACACTCACGCCATCTCACGCCACCCGCACGCCACCTCACGTTACACTCACGTCACACTCACGCCATCTCACGTCACCCTCACGCCACGTCACATCACAACACATCACATCACGTCACGTCACGTCACTTTACGTCATGTCGTGTCACGTCATATTACGCCACCTCACGTCATGCCACTTCATGTCACATCACATCACATCATTCCACGCCATGTCACGTCTTCCACGTCTCGTCACTTCACGTGGGGTGCAGTTAAGCGTGTTATATGTATACATGACAATTTCGAAGAATCCCTCCATATCGAAATTCGTCATGAATTATTTGTTCTTAATTTCCGTCTGTGGCCAATAAAACATTGGCAACAAGAAGTGAAACCAAGAAATTTCTTCAAATTTTTTTTCAATGGCATAGAATCCTATATATATTCTGAAAAGTCTTTATTTCTAGTTTACAAGAATCACAATAATTTTTAAAATCCTTTAAAAAATGGATTACTTTGCGTGGACTTGAAAATGTAACCTCTAATTGGTGCGTGACAAAAACATTGCAGCTTTTAATTGTAATTACAGGGAAACTACTAAAAATCAATGTATATAGTGGCAAATAATTGTCTTCGATGACTGTTTTACACCTTGGCATTAGGTGAATTTAATTTAGCATAGAATTTAATGAATTAATGGTACATATGGAGCTGATATTCCAGTCGTCGGGTATGCTTTCGTCTTCCCAAATTTTACAAATGATCTGGTTCTGATGCTCCCTACCAGAACATCGCCGCCAGTCTTGAAGAACTCTGGTAGCAAGTCATCTGAGCAAGCGGCTCTATTTTTCTTCAGCTTTTTGATAACTGCATTCTTCTTCTCCATGGTGTAAACAACTGTTTGGGATGCTGTATGCTCTGTGGCGCTGCCCACTTTGACTTCTTAGAGCCAAAACTTCGCTTGTTTCTCCTCTCTTGGCTTCTGGTCAGAATAGGTTGTGGTGTTGATGCGTCTCGATCGTTCAGTTCACTGAAGATGTGCTCAGTGACCGTGCCCACTTTGACTTCTCAGAGTCAAAACTTAGCATGATGCTTCTCTCTTGGTCTCGCAATCTGTATATAATGTGGCGTTCTCAATGAAAAAAAGAAATAATAAAATGTTAGTGTGTTCTAATTACGGCTGTTCTTTGCCAAATATATTTCATGTTTATAGTATATTTTTATATATTTATTGCTACATATTGCCAATATCTATTATACATATGACTACAAGGCTATACGGAACGGCTGCGGATTATTCTGGAATATGTTGTTGTATATGTCTTTGATTAAATAATTATTGGTTTATTTATTTTGTTATGGTTTGACATTCGCTTTAAAGATAACGATAACGCTTTAAAGATAACCAATCACGTGTGTCGCACCAATTTGCCGGTTTTGTTGTATGAAAATGCGCTTGCGCTTTTACCTTTATAATTGTTTCCACCCTCGGCCCTTGCACCTATAAGCCGTGGGCTGCGTAGAGAAATGGAGGAATTTGCCATCCCCATCCTCTGTTGCCAACACACCTATGATGCAGGTTTCCGAGGAGTGGTCTAAATTAGTGAACTCCTCTTTCGGGAAGTTCTCTAAGTCAGAGTTCTCACTTTCTGTCCCCCGATAACCCTCCGAGCTGTAGGCAGTAGGCAACCTCTCGGGAAGTTCCCTAACACACTCAAATGGGTCGGGGGTTGCGTCGATAAGTGGAACTAACTTTAGTTCTTATTCTATGTCCCCGCCAGTCATAAATTGGCAAGCAGCACAGAAATTAAGAAAGTTATTTATGTAGATATTTTATTCTTATGTTTTTTTTTTATTATTTTCCGAACAAAACTACGACAAACGGAATCTTCACATCCTTGAAATGAAACCGTATTCCGCGAACCTAAACCAAGCCCTAATTGATGAACTTGACCTAAATCATGTGTACATGATTGACCGGAAAAAACGAACGAGAGACGAACAAAGAAAATTAAACTGTATTGTAGAGACGTATTTAATTTCGTGTACGGGTATACGTGATACATTGATAGGCGTTCAATGCAACCGTAATTCCTCTACCTAAACCAAACATTCGCTCGATGAAGCTGACCCAAAATATCCGCGCGCAAGCGGTCACTCATCGAGGATCGCGAACGAGAGGTGGAAAAAAAAGAAAGGAAAAAAGGGTTTCGTTTGTTATTACAAACGATGGCATTCCAGCATGTTTCCATGCAATTGTATAAATTAAACTTTCGTAAATTCATTTTTGTAAAAAAAATCTTTATTACTGGCAGCGATTCTGCCTTCTAAACGACTGAATTACAAATGAGTACTTAACTCTACCTTAAATACATATTTTCTGCTGCCACTGCAATTCGTCACCACGATCCATCCATCCGTCGATCGTGGGAACGCTGCTGACGTTGCGCCTTGATGACCGGTGTAGACTTGCTGACTCGACGCGGCGTGTGTTGGATTCGCCTGCGCGTGTTCCCGTTGAAATACTATATAGTTTTGCGTTAAATTATATCCACACAGATCATAAAATTGTTTTTATCTCGACCCACAAATTGTAGGCTAACCCGACCAACCGTAAACCAACCGACGAAACTGACCCAAATATTCGCGCGCAAACGATCTTTCAAACGAAAATTCACTTTCAAAGCGGATTCTCGGGTGAAGCAAGTATATTTTCATCCCTTTTCGTTCCGTTTTCAGCATGTTTTCCCCATTTTCCGGTGATCACTGATCGACTAACACCTCACGCATTCTACGTGGCATTTTCAAAAAATTGATCACAGGGACTTTAAATGCAATTTTAATGTTTTTTTCACTGCATACATATAGTTCTACATGCAAACATTGCTGCTGCACCTAAACAAAAATTGTTTTTATCCGTAATTCGTGAAAAATACGAATTTAAAAGAGAGCATTACTCAATTCTTGGGAGAACATTACTGAGTGAAAACATGATGCAAGTGAACCGATTCGCGTGTTCCACACGCAGAAAATCTTGCCTGCCCAGTCGGACTTCCCAGTCATTTGTAAACAGCCACTTATCGAGCATCGCAAACGGGAAGCGAAAAAAAAGGAATAAACTGGGCAAGTGCGAGTTGTACTCGCACGGGGAAGGGTCCGTCGCATAATATTGATGGATGATTTCTGAATATCAAACGACGTTTCCAAACTATTTCAGTTGAATTTTCTTCTAACTTCAACCCAAATCAACTCTTCATTCATACATTCATAGATCCAATCAAACAGTCATTAATCCATACACATATCTATACCTCTATCCAAGTTTATCCAACACAAAAAATCCCTTCCATCATCCATACATATATACCTACCTAATCATTGCTCATGCCTGCGGTGTGGTTGTTCATTTCTGTTGGGCATTTAGGGGTAGAGATCAAAAGATAACGCTCATCAACGAATAGAGTGGTCGAACACAGCTTGAAATTTATTTGTGAAAATGAAAATAGTGATCATTTTAATTCTTAGATATCTCAAAATTTCAACATGAATTGAGATGAAATGAGAAGGTAGTCAAGAACTACTTGGGCTCCGCGGTAAACAGTACGAACAACATTAGTACCGAAATCAGGTGCAGAAGTACTCTTGCCAACCGCTGTTCCTTGCGCTCAGAAGCAGTTGGGCAATAGAGCCCTCTCTCGAAAGACCAAGCTCAGTTTGTAAAAGACATACACAGGTCACCCCAATCATGTTCTATGGAGCAGATCCAAAGCAGTTGACGAACATCTTGGCCTTTTCGGGACAAAAGCCAGCCAGCCAAAAAAGTGGCTGGCTGGCTGGCTGCCTGGCTGTATATATATACATATATGGCTGTATATATATATATATATATATACCATTTATTGGGTGACTGGCTGGCTGGCTGGCTGGCTGGAAGTCTGTCGGAATACTTTCAAGTGAATCTGAAACAAAAATTAGGGAAATAAACTGGGCAAGATCGAGTTGTAAACGCATGGGGATGGTTTACTTGGATAAATATTTTTACAAATATTATGTGGATAAATATTGTTTGTATATAATAATAATAATGGCGGCGCTAAAGTCCGAGATAGACCTGGTGCTATTGTTCTCTCACGAGTGGAGGGGACCTATAATGCCGACACCGAACGGCGATATTGAGAAACTTTTTTTTAGATAGTTATACAGTGGACGTCCAGTATAACAAATTATATAATGCACAGCCTTTCTTTAAATCGATCGTTCTTTTTTTATATCACACAATAGATCACTAGGAAAACTTCACGAAATGAAACGGAAGATGACAAACGTACATAAGAATAAACCGTAATTTTTCGTTTTTAGGTAAACTTAACTGATCACAAAGTAAGAACTGAATCTAAGCAAGCCGATTTCGACCTACGAGGCGTTTGAATTGCGATATTCTGTGGACGATCGATAGAGTGAACTAATAAAAACCTGTTGACTGGAGCGAGGCTGTTCATTGGAACGAGCGTGGGCTGCTTGCAGAAAATTTCATCAAACTGCGTAAATTTTGAAGTACAATTCATCTAAAATAGAATATAGTTACAATTTTTCTTTGCAATAAATAAAAATCAAGTAAGTATTTATAAAAAAGAATATTTTGGTTTTAACATCTCACCCATAAGAAAACATAAAAGCAACAAAAATAATACATTCTTCATACAAGCAACACGCATTTTGTATTTGCTTAAAACAACCCCAAACTGTGTACCATATAAATACATAACATAACTAATCTTGCAAGATTTTCGCACAACACGATGAGTAGAACAAACGGTATAAAATTGTGTGTGTTCACTATATTGGATTGTTCCCTATATCGATGTTATGACACACTCCAGAATCTGAAACCCGACAGAACACTCTTTCGGAACATAAATAGACTTACAAGCCGAAAGGGTCATCACAGAATAAACTACCTCTTGGACTCCAATAATAGACCCACTGAAACAGATATAGACTCTGCAAACCTCCTAGGCAATCACTTTGCCAAAATCCACAGCCAAAACAATTCCCTCTCCACATCCGAATTTCAGCAGCATGTTCAACAATAGGTTAGGTTAGGTTGAAGTGGCTGACTGTAGAAAACAGTTACACTTAGGCCAAATTAGGCCCATTGTGACACCACGCGGATCTTGTGTTCCTTTATCCGAAAAACCATTTAGCGCTTTCAACGAAGCTCTTTAATTGATTGATGCCGACGTTGTGCAATTCGCTCAAGTCGTTAAAGAAGTAGGCTCAAAGGTGTTTCATCCTGCGAGAGGAGAGAGCGCTACAAGTGCAGAGAAGATGCGTTATGCTTTCTTCTTCTTCTTCGTCTCTGCAGCTTCTGCAGAAATCATTATGAGGGAGTCCCATTCTTGAGGCGTGAGTGCCAATGGCACAGTGTCCTGTGATAACGCCAATGAGAATCCTTAGGGATGACCTGTTCATTCTAAGAAGATAGAGTGAACGTTTTAGATCAAGTTTAGGCCAGATTTGCTTTGTAATGAGGCACGTAGTGCCATCTGACCATCTTGAGTTGGCGTTTTTAATGGTATGATTCTTTAAAAGAAGTTTGGCTGTAGCGAATGGCATAGGCGGAGGATCCCCACTAGGGAGGTTTGTGGAGATCGTACCGCTCCTGGCGAGATAATCAGCTTCACAATTCCCTGGAATGTCACTATGTCCCGGCACCCACATGAGGTGAATGTTAAAATGCTCAGCCATCTCGTTACGAGATAGGCGGCAATTTAGGGAGGTCCTAGAGAGAAAAGTGACCGAGTTCAGGGATTTGATTGCTGCCTGGCTGTCTGAATAGATGGTGATGTCCTTCTTGGATATCACATTGTTCTTGAGCCAGGACAGAGCTTCTTTTATTGCCATTGTCTCAGCCTGGAAAACGCTACAATATTCTGGAAGGTGGAGGGATATACAAAAATTGAGATCCTTGGAGTAGACACCAATTCCTACCCCCTCGTCCGTCTTGGATCCATCTGTGAAAATACGCAAAGGACCGTCCAGCGTCTGAGTATCAGACTTCCAGTCTGACCTGGAGGGTATGCTGGTAGAGAAGTTTTTCTCAAAGACAAGATGAGGCAGTATGAGGTCGGTGTCGTGCGGTAGAAACTCGAGGTTATCTAGAATGGTGGAATGACCCGTATGGTGGTTATTCCACAGGTGAAGTGTTCTGAGTCTTACCGCTGTGCAGGCTGCTACTTCTCTGGCAAACAAGTCAAGTGGAGGGAGATACAGTAGAATATTTAATGCTTCGGATGGTGTCGTCCTTAGCACTCCACTGATGCATATACTTGCAGTTCTTTGCACGCGGTTAAGAAGGTTGCGGTTGACGGCTGTGCCAAGAGCTGTCCACCATACTGAAACTCCATAGAGTAGGATTGGTCTGACTACGGCTGTGTACAGCCAGTATGCTATTCTAGGCTGAAGGCCCCATTTACATCCGATTGCTTTTTTGCAGCAATAGAGCGAAGTGGTGGCTTTCTTGATACGCTCCATGATGTTGGACTTCCAGCTTAGTTTACGATCTATGATGAGACCCAGGAATTTGGCCTTATCTGTGAGCGTAAGTTTTACGCCACACAATGAGGGAGGGTCAAAGGGGGGAATTTTATATTTCCTCGTGAAGAGTATTAGTTCCGTTTTTTGCGGATTAACTCCAAGACCGCATGCACTGGTCCATGAGGTTAGTCTATGGAAGGCATGCTGCATGATGTCCCTTAGTGTCGAGACAAATTTTCCGGAGACTGCAATAGCAACATCATCCGCATAGGCAATCACCCTGCATCCTACCTCCTCTAAGTTCAGTAGCAGTTCATTTACCACAACATTCCATAGAAGAGGAGAGAGTACACCACCTTGCGGGGTTCCTCTATTAACTGTTCTTGCGGACATTGGATTCACCGAGTTTAGAGTTTATTACTCTGCTAACCAGTAGCTGGTGAATAAAAGCCACAAGGGACTTTTCAATACCGAGATTGTTAAGCGCTAAGGTAATTGCCTCGGGAGTGATGTTGTTAAAGGCTCCTTCAATGTCAAGGAAAGCTACCAGGGTAAATTCCTTGTATTTTAGTGATTTTTCAATCGTACCTATGAGGGTGTGTAGAGCTGTCTCCACTGACTTACCCTTATTGTACGCATGTTGAGCATGCGAGAGTCTGCCAGACGCAATACTGCTTCTGATGTGGTGATCAATCAGCTTCTCAAGTGTCTTTAGGAGAAAAGAAGAGAGGCTGATAGGTCTAAGGTCGTTAGGCTTGTTATGTGAGGATTTGCCGGCCTTGGGAATGAAGATTACTGTAACCTCCTTCCAAGACCTTGGGACATATCCTAAATCTAGACAAGCTTGGAAGATGCTTGTCAGCCAGGGGAGAATGAGATCTGCAACTGCTTGGAGCTCTGCAGGTATAATGCAATCAGGACCAGCTGATTTATATGGTTTAAAATTGTTTAGTGCCCACTTGACATATGCACTGTCTATTTTAAGAGGGCTACAAGAGGATCTGATTGGTGTACTGCCAGGACAGATTGATCTAGCAGCTAGACTTCCCGGGAAGTGGGTGTCCACAAGAAGGTTTAGGGTGTCTAGACTGGAAGATGTCCAGGTACCATCCGATTTTTGTAGAAAGCTGGGTGCTTTCGGGAGCGATGCTAAAACTTTCCTCAGCCTGGAGGCTTCAGAAACTTCTTCAATTTTGCCGCAGAAGAGTCTCCAAGACACACGCTTGGCTCTTCTTAGTTCAATTTTGAAGGTGTTGAGAGAACTTTTGTAGGTTTCCCAATCAACAGCATCTCGGGTGCGTTTCGCTTTGTTAAAAGATCTCCTGCTTTCCTTGCGCAACTTGTCCAGTTCCCGATTCCACCATGGTGGTTTCGACTTGCCCTTAGGCTTGCTGATAGGGCAGGAAATAGACAGTGCGTGGTTAAGGATTTTTGTGAGCCTCTCCACAGAAGTGTCAAGGTCGGCAGGACAGTTGGGGATGGAGAAAGGTGTATCAGTTAAGATTGCCGATACAGTTTCTCTGTATTTATCCCAGTTGGTCTTTCGGTGATTTCTGAAAGATATTTGTGAACGAGGCGATCTTACTACATCGAAGGTGATATAGCGATGATCAGAGAAGGAGTGGTCACGAGAGACCTTCCAGTTTTTGATGCTGTCAGCAATAGAGTCAGAAGTCAGGGTGATGTCGAGCACCTCCTGTCTGTTTTTTGCAATAAAGGTGGGTTCGCAACCTGAGTTGCATACTACTAATTTGTTGTTTAGAATGTAGTCAAAAATGAACTCACCTCTATCGTTGATGTCCGTGCTCCCCCAGATTGTGTGATGCGCGTTTGCATCACATCCCAGAATGAGCGCGGTCTTGGCTCTCTCCGCATCAGCGATCGTCCTCTTGATTGTAGTAGAGGGGGGAGGTTCAACATGGTCATGTGCCATGTACGCCGACATTACCCAGACTTTTTCTGTGCCTAGTTCTAGGCAAACGGCGACTGAATCTCGATCGCTATAATTGGAGAGAAGAAAGGCATTTAGTGAGCTCTTCACAAGAATGCAGGTTCTGGGCTTACCTCCATCTCTCATGAAGAAGAGAATGTAGTTAGGAGTCCTGAGTCCACACACTAGATCATTGACGACCCAGGGTTCTTGGACTAGGACAATATCTTCTCCGTAGGTGTTGAGACGGAGAAGTAGAGCGGCCGAAGCCGAAATGGAATGGTGGAGATTAATTTGGACTATCCGAAGCAGCGCCATCGGGTAGTCCTCCTTCCACCAAGGTGGTGTTTAATTCATCGCCAAGGTCGATCCCAAAAAGGGAGTCTTGGCTATTAGGCGGGGTACTCGTGAGTTCGAGATCAGAGAAGTTGATACAATCAACATCCTCATCTCGAGCCTCTGGATCTGGTGAGGGCTCTGGAGTGCCCCCTCTCTCCCCCTCATCCTCCATGGGAGCCAAAGAGTTTGACGGGATAGCTCCCGTTTTGGCGATGGAAGATGAGGTGGAGGGAGACGGCTCCACCGCGGCCGAGCATCCCCCCTCCCCCTCAATGACTGCGGCCGGTGTATTACCGGCAGGTTTAGCAGACGATGAGGTGGAGGGAGAGTGATCAACCATCGCAGAGTCCTCCCCATCCTTTTTATAAACCCTCAGAGTTACACTAGTGAAGCCATAATGAATGACTCCACTAGATTTCGTGAGGGGGGCGAGCGACTCCTTATTGATGACAATAGTAGCCGCTCGCGTGTCACCTTTGGGATCCTCCAGTTTCGCGATCTTCCAGTCGTGAGTTGGAAGATCCGGGATGAATTGGATGAATTTGAGAATGGTAGGAGCATCGGAGGGGATGAGCGGTAACCAGGCACGAGTCCTGGGCCTACTAGGGATATTATCCTTAGTCACGACATCAAGCCGTGCCCCCTCCCATACTTCCCCCAATTTGAGGACGGCTGATCTGAAAAGATCCGCCGATCGTAGGTCCCCGAAGGACAACAACTTAATTCTACCTTGGTACCATCCAGCATCGAGCCCGACAGGTGCCAGGCCTCCGCTTTCCTGCACAAGGCTGAGGTAGAAGTTGTTCAAACCTCGTTCAATTTTCCTCCAATTGGAGGGCGAAATGCTGCCATCGACGTCGCTTTTGTCTATTACGGCGTAAGTGAGGTTGTCTTTGACTACCTCACTATACGGCCTATTGAGCCTATTGGCATTAGAGGATCCTCCGGCAGTTTTTGACCTTTTGGGCTCGGAGGTTGAAGAGTCGGCCGATCTGGCAATGTTCAACAATACCTCTCCACCAATTTTCAACCAAACCCAAACAATAGATTCCTCACCAGATTCAACTCACAAAATACAGCTTCAAGCCCACTAAACACAAATACATTTATAACAATAAACGAATTACAAAATCTTATCCAAAGTCGGAAAAGCAAAAGATCCACAGGTACGGACAACATTCCAAATATACTGTATAAGAAGCTCCTCCTTACGAATCTCGTCCCAATAGTCTCCCTTCTCAATCAATGCATCAACACTTCACATTTCCCCTCGCCCTGGAAAACGGCCATACTGGTGCCAGTGAAGAAACCGGGCCTATCACATAATCCCGCCAGTTACAGGCCAATTTCGCTTCTAAACACAATAAGCAACCTCCTAGAATGCAAAATCCTAAACAAACTAAGAGAACATGCAACTGAAAACCACCTTATTCCGGAATTCCAATTCGGCTTCAAGCCACAACACTCCACTTGCCATGCCCTAGTGAAACTAACACAGGACGTAGCAACCAACCTCAATATAAAACACCCCACTGTCTGTACATCCCTCGACATTTCCAAAGCTTTCGACTGCGTCTGGGTTGCCGGTCTACTTTACAAACTCCACCACATCCATAACATAGACCTAAATACTTGCTTCCTTATCCAATCCTACCTCACCAACAGAAAATTCGTGGTCAATGTCAACTCCACGAAATCCCCACCCTTCCTAATCTCAGCTGGAGTCCCACAAGGATCCATCCTGGGCCCCATTTTATATCTTTTATTTACAGCTGACGTCCCCCAACCATCCACCCCAGGAGTAAAAATCATCACCTATGCTGACGACACCCTCATATACTCACACATAGCATTTATCCTTCATAGTGTGAACCTCATCAACAGGTACCTGGCGACTCTATCAACTATCTCAACAAGTGGAAAATACGACCGAACGAGAGGAAAACGCAAGTGCTTGTCATCAAAGGTCCTAATAACCGATGTACAAGGAATACAATAAAACACCACACTAAGATACGGATCGTCTTTAACAATGAACACCTACGGCCATAGCAAACTATGAAATACCTGGGAGTAACCTTCACCAGAGATTTCTCCTTTGGGAAACATATTTGCGACCGTATCGAAAAGGCCAAAATCCAATACAGCTACTGCCGCAAGGTCATGTGGAAGCCAAACACCCTATCCACCAAGATAAAGCAAATTCTATACAAGCAGATCATCAGGCCGTCACTTACGTATGCATGCCCAATATGGTTCCACATCACACCACCACAAATGGAAAAGCTTCGACTTTTCGAAAGAAGATGTTTCAGGACCATCAGCAACCTCCATCGCATCCCAAACTCCTTCAAGTACATAAGGACCTCCACATTGTACAACAGCACCCAGATAGAGAGAATCGACAGACGTATCTTTCAACTAACAACAAACTTCATCAAAAATCTTCCGAACATCCCCAACAGCCTGATAGCAGAAGTGGCCACAGCAATCCCGGATCCTAGCGACCACTTTTTAAATACCAGCCACATCAGACACCTCTTCGACACACATAAAATAGTGGACCAACTCAACAACATGATATACCACAATACACAAACGGGTAACACCTACAAATACGACAACAGTCAATACCACGAAAAGGAACTTAAATTCTAACATCTCCCTCCAACACTAAAAGAAAAATTGCATATGTAGTTTAAGTTAGGTTAAGTTATTTATAAGTTAGTATAAGTCGTAAAATTTAATTAGTAATAATTTAGCAGGTTTTCTGAACCTTTTCCTGCCAACAGCACAAGTAAATATTAAATCACATAAAATATAAAAAACAAAAAATAAAACATCTAGAAAAATGTTAGGTCATGTTAGATGTAAGGCAATAGGTTAAGATATATTAAGTATTTTCAATATCTGTTAGTAATAAGAATCACATGGTTCAATAAAGAAAATATTTCTAAAAAAATAAAAAAAGAAATAAAAAATCGATGTTATGATCATACATTGGACGCTCGATATAGTGAAGAGGTTATTGTTTGCATGTACCAGTATGTATGTATGTTTTGGTGAATAATTGATTTGAGATGAAGTTAGAACAAAATTCAACTGAAACAGTTTGAATTCGTTGTCTGGTATTCAAAAATGCTCCTGCAAAAAAATATTTTTGCGACAGAACCTTCGCCGTACAAGTACAACTCGCACTTTCCCAATTTATTTTTATTTGAAATCGAATTTTAGTGGAACACAAGGAAAAAATGGCTTAAAAGCATTGTTTTTAGAATTTGTTTAAAATGTTCAATATAGCCTTCGGTAAAGTTGTACGCTGGAGTAAAGTGACCCTGTGAAATATTTTTCCATTCTCGAAAAAGACACTTTTCCAGACATTGTGTGCTGATTTTGGGCTGTCAAGCGGACTTGAACCTGGTGACGGTAGAGGCCAATGTTACGATGAAATGCAGAAAGGCCAGTTTTCTCCAACCACTTTTGATTGGTTCGTATTTTATGTTTTGCTGGTACAGAGCCTTGTTAAAATATCTGGCTTTAAAGCATATTTCCAGTAAATATTTGCATACACCTCTACTCCACGGTCCGAAAATACAAGCGGGCGACGTCCTTTGGCCTATGGAAAGTTAAAATATTCGTATTATCTTTCACTTATGTAAATATAATCGTTTTGCTTGTTAATCCTTTGATTGGAAAGTATTTTCTCACCAGAGAACATGATATTTCGCCAAGTTCGTGCAAGCGCTACAGCTTCTTTGCTGTATATCTTTTTTTGTGCATCGATAAGACTTTGTCATTTTTGGAACTTATGTATAAGGCTTTAATACGTTGTTTTTGATATTTTTAGTTCAGCTGCCATTCTGTCAAGGATTTCGTTCTTTTCACTTTCCTCGAATATAATCCTTACATTGGTTCCATTCAAGCTACAGGAATTTGCAATTGTTTAAGGACGGGAAAAGATTATCAGTAACCATTTATCCTTTGAACTTGCATTTCCCAAACCCAGTTGCCCAACATGTGAGCACTATCTCTTGAGAGATAGATGTTAACTTTTACCATCTCGAATTTCATTAATGTTGTGTCTAGAGCCTTTATAATCGCTTGACGTGTATGTACGAGTATATAGAGATATAATTTCCGTCTATCGGACGCATTGCCTGTAAGCTAGAGCTTCTTCTGAAAGGTGTACAGTACAATAAAAAGGCAGGCGAGGAGCCAAAGAAGTCTCTGGCGATGTTGCCAAAGATTCTTGTTCTGTGCCTTCATCCGTCTTGTATCCATCAGTGTACATTTCCAAAGAGATTTTTTAAGATTTTTCACTCCAACTGGAATTATGTATAATTAAATTAATTAAATTAATAAATTCTGGATCTTCGCGTTCTGGAATACTTTTATATCTCCTTTGCTTTAACGGTTGAACTTTGAACCCCCTTGGTAGCCATCATGTTTCAAAAGATATCCATGGGTAGCAGATGCAACGTACAATGCCTCACAAAAGTATGCGGAACTACGTTTTTTCCTGGATCTTAGTTTTTGTTGTTGTTGTAGACAGTTAACATGCATCATTTTTTCTGATTTTTTGTGAACAGAGAATAAATATTGAATTGAAACTGATTTTATAATTATAATAATTATTTGTTGTTTAAAAATTCTAAAATCCCGGAAAAAAACATAATTCCGAATACTTTTGTGAGCACTCTGACAGGATAGTACACATTTTCTTCAAAAAAAAATCGAAAAAATCTTACTCGATTTGTAGAATCAGTGTTCCTCTTTTCCAAGTCGTTAACAAAACTCACATGAAATGAACACCAGAAAAGCACTAAGAAGAATCTTAATAATTTCTAACAACGGTAACTTGACATTGTGCATCTGCCCAAAAGCTAACTTAAAAACGAATGAAGCCTGAAACTTCTCTATGAGGTAGTGATAAACTCAACTACTCTTTTTGGAAACTTTAATTTTACACAGAGGCGGACTTTCATTAGCCAGTTGGGAAACATTTTTTAAATACTACACTGAAGCACTCAGATTCAATTACAGGTCCATTGTACTGCCAAGCAGCAACCTACTTTTGCTGGAATTTTGAAGGCGCTTGTGTGATGAGGAGCCTACATCGTCAGCTCTCACCTCATCAGCACCGAATAACTGCCACCTGATACGAGGAAAGGCGGGACAGTGGCAGATGAAGTGCTCTGCACTGTCGTCGTCTTATCGACAGGCGTCGCTTAGGCTAAGCAAATTTAGGTGTTTGGCGAAGGTGTAGTGGCCCGTTAGTACGCCGGTAAGTTGTATGCAGTCTTTTTTGTCAAGAAAAAACAATAAAGCCGCGAATTTCTTACAGACGTTGGGGAGAATGCGCTCTACATCCTGGAGAGTCATGCCACCTGCGGTTGTGCTCTCGAGAAGTATAACCATCGATGGAAGCCCTAACTAGAGTCCGACCGAACATTCGCCTGAAGGTGATCAAAAAGCCGAAGTTCGGCTTCGGCCGAAAAATTGGCCTTCGTTCGGATTCTAGCCCTAGCCAAGGACGCAGGCAGTCCCAGCGTAGGTTCAGGTCCTGAGAATGCCTCATCTGATCCTCGCTTATCAAGTTCATCGGCGATCTTATTTCTGTAATCCCGTGGTGACCCGGGAGCCAATTAAGTCTAAGCGAATTTAAGCTACCGATCAAATTCAGAGAAGTCTTGCATTCCTGGACTATCCTGAAAGCGGTTAAAGGGTTGAGCCCTTAAGTACGGCTTGGCTGTCGCTACAGACATAGATACTTAGCACCTTCCACCAGTTCTTCACAATATAGTTCGTGGCCATTAGGATCGCATAGGTTTCCGCTGGGAAACCCGACGCAAATTTACCTAACGAGGTGTGTAGTCTAAAGTTGTCGCTCTCCACGAAGGCACCAGCACCAGATTCTTCATTGGTCTTGGAGCCGTTCGTGCAGATTCGAATACAGTCCTTTCCTGACTCAGATTCTTGCCAGAGCCAGTCCTGAGTGCAGAGAATGTCGACTTTGTATGTTCGTAGCAGCTGGAGTACTGGTGAAATCGCCTTTGTAATTTTCGATTCGATGTGTTTTTTCAACAGAAGTTTTCTATTTATAGTCTAAAGTGAAGTTTCGTCTAGACCCACAACGAGAGAAGAACCGTCTTTATTTTCTCGGTTCTTATTCTAACTGTGAGAGTACATTTTCCACTTCTTAGTATCGAGCCCAGGGTTCTGGGTATGAAGACGCGCCAGCACATCTGTCGTTTCTCTGAGTTACGCCGGGATACAGCAGACGGCACGCGTCGGTTTGGGCGACCTGAAAACCCCAAAAGTTGTGCTTCGCGACGGGGCATTTTCGGCCTCAGCCATTCAAGGGTCTGCTGGGTGGAGCACTTCATCATAAAGGTTCCGTTTTCCCAGCCGCAACTCTCCACTTGAAAGCAAGCATTCAAGGAGATAGCATGCAAAGCCATGAGATAGCAAGCAAAGAGAACTTAGCATATCTTTTGTGTCGTAGGCCTTAGGTAGGTAGGTAGGTATGGTGGCTTCCAACATATGCACATTGGATTCACTTACACGCATAGGGTCCATTGTGTTGCCACATCGGGCTTCCTGCCGCTCATTTCTGGAACCATTTCGATTTTTGGACGAATATCCGTAATTTCTTGACGTCCTTTTCGGATATATCAGTTAGTGAGCTCAGATTATATTCTCCCAGGGTTTTCTTCCTTATGGAGGCTAAGGCTGGACAATTGCATAGTAGGTGTGAGGGGTATTCCTCTTCCTCTTCATCCATGCATCTACTACAGTAGTCGTTAAATGGTAAACCTAGTCTTGCGGCGTGCGTAGACCTTAGTTCTCGCTCATTGCGCACGGTATTTTTTTCTTTTGGCGAGTTCTTCTGCATGGTTGTAGCACCAGTTGGTGGATCTTCCCGCGTCGTCCAACCTCCGTCCACCAGAACTGCGTCCTTAGAGGTGCACTAGTGTCATGTGGACATTGTGCGCGGGGAAAACCATCAGCAGAAAAACATGTCTATTAACAACCAAAATTCAATCACAGCCAAAGTAACTATTTCACCCTTAGTTCTGCTACCGAATACCTCATGTAAAATACCAAAGTCTTTGAGAGGGAGAAACATTTTTAGCGTACTTCAAAATCAAAATAATTAATAAATGATTAACTTTCAGTTCAATTACGGTCCAACCCTGGGTAACTTTACAGTTCAGCAGTCTCGAAACTAGCCACTCACAAAACTATAATTACATCTGTGCCATCCTGTGTGCGGAGTCTCCTATGAAAGCTGATATTTTACCTTCCTGTTTTCAGCTATATGAGAACGTAAGTAATTTGATACATTTCTGTCCAAATTAATAATACTCCGGTGACACAAAAAAGTGACAAATGTCAAACAAATTAAATATAAATTTTCTCTTTAATTTGATACAACTGTATGCAGACAGGCCCGGTCCCAGCTAAATGAGCGCCCTGTGCAAGACCTGCAGTTAGCGCCCAAACCCCCCCCCCCTATTTTTTTGAAACATGGTTGTCTTAAGCTTAAATTTGGAGAGCAAAAACTAGATTGGGAGCAAGATAATCTCGGTTTGACCCTAAAATTTAATACTTCTAAACATGAGCTTTCTGGTTTTACAAGGGGGACTAATACAGTTTCGTAAACTAAGGAATGAGGAACGTATTTTTCAAGCATTAGCTTGTTGAAAACTAATCTAAAAAAATATTTTAATGTTATTTGAAAATTCAAAATTCGTTTTATATTTTTTGATCTAGTGTTTTGAAATAAAATTCTACCTTAAAACTTTTTTTCAGTTCTAAACTATTTTCGTAACATTCATCACCATCGTAAAGAAGATGTTTCTGGAAATTTAGATGATGTTTCAAATAAGCATCGAATTGTTTCAAAAAACATAACAGGTGCTCATTAGGCACCGAGCTGAATCATTGACTACTAAATTGAATCAATACGAGCTGCATGGGACGAAAATGTTCTTGGTCGAATTCTGTTTTGAAGACCAACATCTTTTCCCTTCATATTTGAACCATTATCGTAACTTTGACTTCGACAGTTGCTTATTGAAATTCCTTAAAATTCAAGTTTGTTTAAAATTAACTTTGTAAGTTCCTCTCCGGTCTTGTCTTCTCCTTTTAAAAACCCAAAACAACAATAGTCAACAATAAGCGTAGAATTTGGCCTCTTTTAGCATGGACACAATTTGATTAGTAACAGTTGTAGAAAAGATACGTGTTATCTAATTTTGTATATTTTTGTTCAAATATTTATTTTGGGTTTCTTGATTCGTTCTCCTCAAGCGCTCTCCTAACACCAAATCAAATAAGGCTACTTCCTCAACAATCTGTAAAAAGTTACCATTATTAAGCCCAAACAACACTTCAGAAGTTCCTCGAGAAGCTAATGCTTGAGAACCAAGAAATTTATCTAAACTAATTAGTGTTTGCAAAACAGCTTAGCTCTATCTAATATTTTATTTCAGTTTAGATCGAGGTGAGTCTATTGTTGTTTCCGTTCTCAAAACTTTTTCGAAAAACATCCTGTATCTGTGCTTGACAAGGCTTGGGAATTTTTGTTCATTGCATAAAATACAAACAAAATTATAGAGAATAGAGTTTGCTAGGCAATATGTACATAAGTCCCCCAGAAATGAAATATGTGTAATTGAATTTTCTAATACATTACATTACTTTTTTTAAGAAGAAAAAACCAAAAAATATTTTTTTGTTTTGGGTGTATGCTCAATTTTTTGGGGTAGTGTATATATACCTACTGTACTCATTCTCCTTTCAAACAAATATGTATGATGAGTAAATCTCTTTCTTACGTGCAGAAATAAAATCTGCACATTTTCTCTCCTCCATAGGAACTGAGTTTATTATTTTGAGTTTTTTGAGTGCTTGTGCAAGAAATTATCTTGCACAGTCCCGTGTGTGATTGGCCTTTTGTGTGAAGAATGTAGAGAAGAGAGAGAGACGAGAAATTATGTAAATTGTATTGAGTAAGGCGCCATACGTGCAGAAATAAAACCTACACGTTGTCACTCAAATGATTCCATAGGAACTGAGGATTGAGTTTATTATTTTGAGAATTTTTCCTAAGGAAATATTTGAGTGCTTGTGCAAGAAATTTTCTTGCACAGTCCTGTGCGCGATTGGCCTTTTGTGTGAAGAATGAAGAGAAGAGAGAGAGACGAGAAATTATGTAAATTGTATTGAGTAAGGCGCCATACGTGCAGAAATAAAACCTGCACGTTGTCACTCAAATGATTCCATAGGAACTGAGGATTGAGTTTATTATTTTGAGAATTTTTCCTAAGGAAATATTTGAGTGCTTGTGCAAGAAATTATCTTGCACAGTCTTGCGTGTGAATGGTATATTATATGAAATTATGTAGTTTGTATTATTTGAAAATAATTGCGTTCAGAAAGCGTTTAGAAAGGCAAAGGTAGCTTGGACGAACTAAAATTTTATGAAAGTCAGTATATCGATAAATTGCATATTGTTTGTTTAGGCTCACAATGCGCCCCCAAGCGCTTGGCGCCCTGTGCATTTGCACATCCTGCACATATGGTAGGGCCGGCCCTGTATGTTTAATTTTTTAATGTGTGCAATTGTTTTTCGCAGAAAGGTGTCAAATGCGGTTGGCATATTAATTATTAATTAATAATTAATGCTGTAGTATTTGCCAGGACAACCAACAGACTGGGGAAAAGTGCTAACAGTCCACAAAATGATACGGGTTTTTTTTTTAAAGCCATTAAGTGCGTAGTAGTACGTAGTACACGATACAATCGTTATACCAACGGTATGTACACTTTACAATTCGTGCAATAAAGAAGACCACAAATCGAATAGAGGATAAAGTAAAAACCACAAGGAATCAAATCTGAATTCTATTTATTCAATTGCATGATGTCTCTTAAAACAATAGTTAATGATGGTCTTATGGTCAACGGTACACACAAGCAAATAATTCTGACTCGTCCTACATATATACAATGATGGCTAACAACAATTGTACGAGTGTGTTCAGTGGACAACCTGTTGTTTGTTAAGTCGCGTGATGATAAATAGTTCAATGATTCAAATAAATAATTGCCTTTTAAGTTTAACTATTAAATAAAATAAATTAATTATCTTCGGAGTTATGTACATCCGTCTTATCTCAATGAAGAGCTTTCTCTCTCTTTCTCTCCTATTCTGTGTCGTTTGTGCGTTGTCCTTGATTCGTATTCCGTTCAAATATCCTTACGACGTTTCTTTCGTTTCTTTGTTTCTAATTCTAATAAATTAATTTACAGAGGCTTATTTGGTTTTCTCTTTGGGTGGTTGCTATGCTCTTCATAATTTAGAAGGGTTGAGCCAAGCCGTAGTGGTTGTAGGCCAATTCTTGGGCTGTAGCTTGTCCATTGCGACTCCAGTCGGAGTGAACAATTTCAGCGTTCAATGGGCTTCCGGTGATGTAAGCGGTGGTTACATGATCCTTCTTCTTAGCCAAGAGATCCTTGAAGAAGGTGGCACCTGTGACACAGTTCAAGGCGAATTTAGATTGATTCAATTGCTTGTTTTTGACGTTTACTTACCGGCAAAGATGAGAGCCAAGAAACTGACAGCAAGAGCCTTGAGGGAAATGAATTTAACAATCATGAAGAGAACCTTGAAGACGATTGCCTTCTTCAGCTTCAGAGCCAAAAGGAGTGGCAAGAGCATTTTCCTGACTCTCCTGGTGCGGGATTCTGTTGAAATGAAATAAGAGGGCGTTACAAAATTGGTAGAATGAAATTCGGTGTGGGAAATAACAAAACCAAAACTTTGCATCCTAGAAATATGCAGGTGGATGTGATTGGGTGGTTTCAGTGGGTTCCCCGAAAGTATGCAGCGAATAGTTGGTAATTGTGGCTACAACGGAATAAATTCGAATGAACTCATCTGGCTTTGGTCCGTTCAATTCACCCTGACGGGAAAGTTAAACTATGCTGCAGATTTGCGATGGTGGAATGCGGATTATCCTCTGATGAAATATGAAAAAGGAAATGCGTAACAAAAATGTCTGACCTTTAGCAGATCTGTTTTGCAGAAAAACCTTTGTCATCAACATTTTTGTCAGTGGCATGAAGCGATGGTAATGAAATTCAGATGCAATGTCTTGACATCCCGAATGCTTACATGGAGGGAGAATCATTTAGATGGCTTGAACTATGCCACCGTGAAACCGATTATTTGCATCCAAAGTGGAATTTATGCAAATGCGAGCTTCGGCAGCTGCCACCTGTCCATGTCTCATGTGTCTAGTGAATGGAGCAATCGATAATGTTTGACATGTGTGGGAAGTGCACAGAAACACTGGAAGAAAAGGATCTGAAATCGCTCGCAAATATCAACTCGAATTGATCTGATTTTTGTGAGGTTACAAAGGTGAAATTTGAGAAACACTGTTCAATGACCTTTGATGATGGTATCTTTAACAGTGTTACTCTTCCGAATTCGAAGTCAAAATCATTGCTCACGTCATCGGTTTCTCGTCGACGCCCGCGACAACTTTCGCAGTCTGAGATTCATCGGAAGTTTGTTTCCTACAAACGCTGTCGCAATCATATTTATATCTTTTCAGTCAAAATTGGAGTCTCAAGATGATAGAAAGTACAAATTCGTCAGACACCACCACCACTGCAGTGAGGATTTCTCCCAAGAGTTTTTGAGACTGTGGTGGGGTGTGAGGCGAAGTGAAGACAGAAAAGAGAAAAAAGAAGAGATTTCACTTTGCAAATCGAATTCGAAAGTTGTTTTGGAATTTGAGCCAACAAACCAGTCAACAACACATCCAGTTACAACCACAACAGCACTCTGGCAATAAACAATCATAGCCTGCCTCTATAGTCTCACACTGAACGTGACCGCCAAACCAAATTGCTTTCTCTCTCTTCATTTCCATTGACTGGTTTTTAAGGTCTACGAACTTCCACGCTGCGCTGATAAGTTGCTGTTGTCTTGACATGTGCCTTTGTGTGGGTAAGTACGAGTACGTTGTGTTGTCTTGAGTATATAAATGCATTTTGCTGTTAGTTACTTTCTTTTCTCCCACTGCCCTAGTTTGTCAACAAGGCAGGGTGGGGTAGTTCTGCGAGTAAGCATGTGGCTATGACAAATACATTTTGGGTGTGACTTGAATAAAGCCATTGGGGTTAGCTATGAATATTGCGGAAGTGCAGAACAGGCAAACGATTTAATGCTGTTTCCCTTTTGAGGGCTGGCAAATCTGCGAAGAGGAGTAAAGCATATAGACGAGAAATGAATTTCCGGCATTGCACACAACTCTCAGTGCGCCACTCTGGGCCGTGGCTATGGAATGAAAACTAATCTCGAAGCAGTTAAGGTATGGGGAAGTGGAAGCAACTACTATCATTGTTGCTATGAAATATAAACAACAGTTATTATTGTTCTTTGATTACTTCTTATACCCTTGGTGCCCTCTGTGAATGTGTGTGAATATGCATGAGCATATAGTCTACCGAAGGTACTACACAGAGACGCTTTCTAATACCTGGGTATGGGAGCCAGCGTTTGCTTGTGTGTCTGTCTTTATGACAAATGACTTTGGCTGAGATCAACGGTAATGCCTTGGAGGTGATGTTGAAAAAGAAAGTTTCGGGAGATTATTGGTCTCGTATTTAAAGCATCGCGACAGAGACGTGATGCTACGCAGATGCTCAGAGATGTGCAACTTGCGCAAATGGGTTGATCAGTCGAGTGAAATTTCGACTCGAAAATTGTATTTTAATTGAAATTTTGACTTCAGAAACTGCAAGTCTGCTGATTCTGTAAGAATATGCGATTTTTGGTATCAAACAATTGGTTGGCAATTACATTCCAGCCACAAATTGAAACCCTAATTTTTAAAATTTCGATCAAATTTTGATCAAATTCGTTATTTCCTTTTTTTGACTTTGCGTCTAAATTTGTGAACGTTATGACTGAAATAACTAAATTCCAAAAACGAGTTGTCAGAGACTGAATCTTTTGGTTAAATACTTGAGCACCCAATTTAGAGATGAATCAGGAAGTGCGCGCAAAATTTTGACCAAAAATGTTAAGATCAGAAATTTAGTCAATGTAGCGTTGTTGCTTTTGTTTTTTTCAGAGGAAATCGCTTGAATTGCATTAACTTGTGCCAATAGAATCTGATGAAATCTGAAATGTCTTTCGTGAATTTCTTTTTTTTTTGGAACAAATTGAAAAAATAGCAAAAATCGCATGCAATTTTGGCCGAAACATTAGTCATGCCCTGAAGGTTTTTTTGTATGCATTCGCCACAGATCTGAGCAGATGCTAAACCAAAGCTATCAAATATGTTTTGAAAGGCAACAAGACTGGACTGTTTCATTGCTAGGACAAGTCAGTGTAGCAAATTTTGAAAATTTCTGGGGAAGAAACTTTTTTGAAATGCATTGATTTCGTTGGGTCCTGTTGACACCAAATTGTTTGCTTAGTTCGATGAAAAATGGTTTTAAAAATATTGTATAAATAGTTCCCTCACCCTTACCATCAGCGGAGCGTCCAGCGAATTCATCTTCAGTCTCATCATCTTCACCTGGGAAGGATAAATTCAATTCGTGCGATTCCATGTAACGTTCGACACGATCCTCGAATGTCTCAGCACCATTTGATTCACCAAAAGCACGACCATTTTCCACACGTTCGATACGTAATCCTCCGAACAGGGGTAGATTTGGTTCGCTATCGATATTGTTGATGGCATTGATCAAATCCTTATCACTGTTATCCTGATGTGGTAGGGCAGCAGCGGTCGCACACACAACAGCGAGGAGTAAGAATCCGTATTTTGAAAACATTTTTAAAGGATTGTGTTTTTAAATTTAATTATTTAATTAAACAAAATTTCTTGGTTCTGATCACTGAACACTTGACCGGATCGAGTGGACGATTTGCTTTGTGATTGATTAGCTATCGTCCAAGCTATTTATTTAGACGAAGTTATCAATGATGGTCGTCGCTGGTATTCAATGGAAATCAAAGAGCACCTGCCAAATTGTATACGGCTAAGTGTAAAGCGTAGGAATGTAACCAAAGCGTATTCACACTTGGTGGGGGTAAACGGCTATCCAACTTGAATGGCATTACGTTATATCCAGATAGTCTGCCCGTAAATTCAAATACCTCTTCAATTAGTATTCCTTCTATGAGACACTTATAAAAATATGTTACACTACGTGACACAATTCTTTCAGTCATCATCCGCATGTGCCCGTGTGCCTATGTGCTTAATTAAATGCACTATGCCCCTAGGGCGGAATCTCTATACGCCCACCCACCCACACTTCTGTGGTTGCCACCAAACTTGGAGGGTTTGCTTGATGGCCTCTTTCCGTGTCCGCAAAACCGTTCGATTTTCGTTTTCAATTTAAACACCAGTCCATATTGTAATTCCGTTCACGAGCCTGCCAGTTGGAGCGCTATCCCTCAATCATGTATCATCACTTCTTTCCGATTCGAAATAGTTATCCAAAGAAAGCCTCTCCATTCGGGGCTGCATGCTTTCAGGTCTTTCCGCATACATACACTCTCGACGTGTACTAGTATCCATCATATTTGTACAAGCCCAGCCGTCGGACGGACAATTATGGAATTTGTAGCGCGACAATTTGTGTCGAACTCAAATTGCGTTTCCAAATCGTTTGAGAAGTGAGGAGCTGCTAGCCCCGCATGTGGATTGGGTGTGCTACGGATTTGGGTAATGGGATGGATTGAAATTTTTTTTCTGCTCTCAATAGTTCGTCTGGCAGTGGGTGAGTGTGGTTGTAGAAAAATTAAATTGCATATCAGTTCAGAATTAGTGACCGACTTCATGATGAAATTGATATTTCAAACACTTTCTTTTCAAATGCGGCACACTGTGGGAGTTAGACTTAAAATTCGATTTTTCTTTTTTCTGTAAATTAGAATTTCTAAATAGGCCTTCGACTAAGGACAGATAAAATTAATCGCTAAAATGGTCCCTTTATTTGCATATTCGGAATGAATTGCGTTTTCGATTTCATTTAGCTTTGCATTTCTATTCTACGATCATGTGAGCATTGTGGGCTTAGATGTTCACACAGGGAATTGAAATATCTCAAAAGGCTGATGGGGTGCTTGTGCTTGCGAGTCTGCCACAATGCTGAACTTTTTGCATAATTTAGAATACAAATAAGATTTGTGAATATTTTAAGAGTCCCTCATTTCTTGGGATGTCATACAGTCCATCAGCTAAAGAATTAGGTTGAGTGGGAATTCCAAGGAATTGGCTTATTTACTTACTTCGGCTGGGACTAAGGAAAGTATCGATTAATTGAAAACATTTCCTTGAGAACATTTGGAGTGGGTTCTTATTTTGATGGATAATTTCTCTTTTCAGTAAATATTCCATACAAAAAGCGTAGCGCGTTTTATTCACAACTGTTTGACCTGCTGACCAATATATCAAAATCGGATGAAGAAGACCTGTGTCTTCTCGAGAAAAGTTCTGTGTGCGGTATTTGGTCCTGTTTGCATTGATGTCGATTGAAGAAGAAAGTTCAACTACGTTTTTTACGAGCTTTACAGCGACATGTGTCCAGTCAGGCGTCTACGGTTAAAACGCCTAATACAGCTGGGTCTTGAAGCGCGCATGGACAACTCAGCTCCGACCCGAAGAATCTTCGACAATGAACGGGTGGGACACTGAACGAGTAGGACTCTGAACCAATCTGACTCTGAACGAGTCGAACTCTGAACCTGTCGGACTCTGAACCAGTCGGACACTGAACGAGTCGAACTCTGAACCAGTCGGACTCTGAACCAGTCGGACACTGAACGATTCGGACACTGAACGAGTAGGACTCTGAACCAATCTGACTCTGAACGAGTCGAACTCTGAACCAGTCGGACTCTGAACCAGTCGGACTCTGAACGAGTCGGACTCTGAACCAGTCGGACTCTGAACGAGTCGGACTCTGAACCAGTCGGACTCTGAACGAGTCGGACTCTGAACGAGTCGGACTCTGAACGAGTCGGACTCTGAACGAGTCGGACTCTGAACCAGTCGGACTCTGAACGAGTCGGACTCTGAACGAGTCGGACTCTGAACGAGTCGGACTCTGAACGAGTCGGACTCTGAACCAGTCGGACTCTGAACGAGTCGGACTCTGAACCAGTCGGACTCTGAACGAGTCGGACTCTGAACCAGTCGGACTCTGAACCAGTCGGACACTGAACGAGTCGGACTCTGAACCTGTCGGACACTGAACGAGTAGGACTCTGAACCAATCTGACTCTGAACGAGTCGGACTCTGAACGAGTCGGACACTGAACGATTCGGACACTGAACGAGTAGGACTCTGAATCAATCTGACTCTGAACGAGTCGAACTCTGAACCAGTCGGACTCTGAACGAGTCGGGCTCTGAACGAGTCGGACTCTGAACGAGTCGGACTCTGAACGAGTCGGACTCTGAACGAGTCGGACTCTGAACGAGTCGGGCTCTGAACGAGTCGGACTCTGAACGAGTCGGGCTCTGAACGAGTCGGGCTCTGAACGAGTCGGACTCTGAACGAGTCGGGCTCTGAACGAGTCGGACTCTGAACCAGTCGGACTCTGAACCAGTCGGACACTGAACCAGTCGGACTCTGAACGAGTCGGACACTGAACGAGTCGGACTCTGAACCAGTCGGACTCTGAACGAGTCGGACTCTGGTTGATTAATTACAGGGTGTAACTGTATAGAAAAAGCTTCTCAATCTCGCCGTTCGCAGTCGGCATTAAACTGTAGATCCCCTCCACTCGTGAGAGAACATTAGCACGCACAACACAGGTGGTTGATGAGAAGCTAGTCTACCTTAAGTCTACCTCGGACTGTAGCGCCACCATTATTATTATTATAACGTGTTCATAGACTTTAACTTTTTAATAAATCCATTTTAAATAATAACCAACAGTCGTTCTAGCCAAAGTCGCTCACTTAAAACAAAATAAAAATCCAATCCTGAAAATTCCTAAAATAAAGTACTGAATGAAAAAAAAATTAAGGATTTTTACAAATTCCCTTCCCTCAAGAAGCAAAAAATATGTATTTGTAAGCAAGTATTATCTTTAACAAGAATTACCAAACTTAATGGTATTGAACAAGTGAGCGAGTTTGCCTTGTAGCGACTGTATATTATTTTCCTTATAATATATCTTCTTTAATGAAAGTGTCATTCTCCTCTGGTCGTCTCATGACTGCAAATGTTAAGCTTAAACATACGCTAAAAGAATAAAAATCGAAAAAGCTCTGTACATTTTGTGAAACTCGAAATAATAAAAACGAAGAAGAGTTCGTAAAAAAGGAAAAACTTGACTTTTTATGTTCGAGTAGCTAGCTCGAATGGTAAAATGGCTAGAAATCATTACAAAGGCATTGTCATTGTCAAAAAACAAAAAGAATGAAAGAAGCAAATGGGAAGCGATCTAAATTTACGACATGTCTAATGTCTGTCATTTCTCTTTGTATAGGGTGAACCAAAAAGGGTTCTCCATGATAGGAGTTATTAAAGTAACTAATGCATTAAAATAATATTAAATTTTTATAAGACATACCGAATATTTGTGTATAACAATTGCGTGCAAAAAACTGAAATAAGCCAAGTTTTCGCCTAGTTCCTGTGGTGTTTTTGGTCAAATGGTATAAATACTACTCAACTTAAACAAATGGCAAGATTGTCTCACACTTGTGCCCTTTAAGTATCACTGATTTATTGATATACTCGTATAACCTTACTTTTAAGATCTCAAAGAGAAAAGCACAAGTCGATTTGTGGTCATGTACACTCAATAAGACACATAATGTTGGCTTCCAAGTGTCGATTGTAGTTGGTTTGTCAGTGTAGACTAGGGACATTATGTATCCCCAAAGGAAATAATCAGGAGGAGTTAAGTCTCTTGGATCTTGGCGATCAATTTACGAACGCATTACGTGAAATTATGCGTTCATCGAATTTGTTTCTTCAAAAAGTTTATTGTTTCGTTTTCTGTAAGGTACGTAGCGCACCAGTCCACAGACACAGAAAACAATGCATTTTTTGGGACGCAATGGCGTTGCGGTAGACTTACAGTCAGCCTGAAAAGTGAGTGAACATTCGACCATCTGATGAAGGTTTATCTACTAAATTAAAATTCATACGACCGCTAAATACGAAAACTGAAAGCAGCGGTAAAGGCATACAAAGTAATTTTTTTTCCAACAAGATCCTTTTTTAAGGGAGGTGCTAACTCACTTGGTTTTAGCCCTTTTTTTCTTTTGAACTAAACTAACTGCTTTATGTTTACGGTTATTTTAAATAAAATATAGCTTATTTTTAAGTATGATTTCAGAGCATTTATCTGAGCCATTAACGCCAGGCGTAGAACATTGCGGTCAATTTAAATTTAGAGGAAAAACTTTCAGCTAATGACTGTTTAATCACTGCTGACAATAACTGTATGTGGATTGCCTTCTCTCCAAGAGCGATCATTTAAATTATTGACATACCCATTTTTCTAAAATGAGCCTCATCGAACACAATTATTTGATAAAACAGCGGATCCAATACCAATAGATTTTGGTATATTGGTATTATGGGGGTGGTTATACGACTTCAATTCTTGCACGAGCAGAATCTTGTAAGCCCTCAAACCAAGATCTTTGCGTACAAATTTCCATAAAGTGGGCATATAAAGTTCAAGCTGTCTGAAGCGATGTCGAATCGGTAAATTTGAACCTTTTTTAACACCTTCCTGAACGCATGAAATATTTCCTTTAGTACGCATTCTCCCTATGCGTCTTGGTGCCACTGAATCTTGCAAAGAGCGAAAACTACTGGATCGCAAAGATTGAATGAATAAAAATGACGCTGACAGTTTGTTTTATCAGATATAATTGTTTGCTCAGCTTTTGAAAAATACATCGTCTCGGACTTTAGGACCATTCTTCATGAAAAATCTGCAAGAGGTCAGTCTTATTTGACGAGCGGTGTTTCTCGTCTTCTCAGTAGGATTTTAATCGGAAAGTGAGTAAGGCGTTGGGAAACAGCGTCTCATCGAAACAACTTTCTTGATAACCTTGCCGTACACTTTCGGTCGTTGTCGTGCTCAAAAAACAAATTGAGTGACTGCCTCTCAATCTGTGCGACGGAGAAAGCAATAATCCAAACCAAAAAAAAATTGATTTTCTCTCTATAGCTACGTCCAATTTCACAACTTTTTTGAAATTTTTCTAAATTGAAGTGATAGAACCCCAGCAAATCGCATAAGCGAGTGCAATCCGAAGCTTAATTATATTTAATTTCAAAGGAAGGACAATGTTATCGATAACCTTTCAAAACTACAAGGTGGCGCAAAATTTCTCATTCAATTTTGTTTTTGAATTACTTTCTTACTAAACAAAAGAAAATTATTTTGAGTGATGGAAGTCTTTATTTGGACCTTTACAATTTTTTCTGCTAAGTGGAGAAGATGACATTCGCCAAGTGGCTGCCGCCAGTGTTCATGCACATTTGTGCCGTTTTATCGCATTTCACATATCACACCATGACTTTCTATAAGTTTCAAATATTGTCCTCAAGGACTGCGATTATCTGAGGCTTTTTGCCATAAACGCGCGACTTCAAGCAGACCCAAAGAAAGAAGTCTGGGATGACTAAATCGGGCGATCTTGCTGGCCATGTCAAATCGCCAAAACGAGAGATTAGGGGACCAGGAAACAATACCTTCACAATATCCATTGTGGGTTGTGCTGTATGAGCGGTTCTACAGCAGTCACTCGAGTTGTGCGTATTAATCTTTCATGGACTCCGAACTGTGAACTTTGAGAAGCTTTTCTTACACTTTCCTCTATACTCTGAGCACTGTGACTCGAGAGAGTTGGTACCCCATTCGAACCACGGATTTTCGGTGTACGTGTCAATGCATCAGTTTACTTATAAACTCTAATTAAAAGGCCCAAAAATATATTTACATACTTATAACATGCTACAGCCCAGGGTGGACTTGGCCTTAGCTTCTCAGTAACCAGTCGCGTTGTGCGCGGTATTCTTTTCTAACGAGTGGATTGGAACTATAGTTTAATGCCGACTCCAAACGGCGAGATTGAGAAGCTTTTTCTAGACAGTTATACTCTTTGAGCATTGTCAGTGACTCAAAAGAGGTGCAGTCGTGAAAATATCAAAGGTGTTTTTTCAGGAATCGAACCCAGACTTCGAGCGTAGGAGTCAATGCACCTACCCATCATGCTACGGGGGCCATATATATATATAAAGTACATATCAGGCTTATAATCTTACTGACTCACCCAAAATCCATAATAATCTCATAATTCCTGTTTATAGTCCCTGCAGCTTCTGCTTTAGTGCGTTGTGCATCAGGATCTGAATATAAACCGCTCCTCAACTCGTTTCAGTGACCTTGCTTCCTTCTCAAACAGACCCGCTTGCTTAGGGCAGTCCAATCTGCTTCCTGTGACTTAGGTGGATTCCATTGCATCGCATATTTTGTCGCTTATTGTTTGAACACTCTACTGTTCCTTCCTTAGTCTCATTTGGATCTCGCCTGATTTTTTTCCGTTTCTCATGCGAGAAACGAATTGTTTGTTTTGGCCGCATTCAGTTGACTGGTCAAAATGTGAAAACCCAATATTGTTACTTGTAAGTACTGGTGCAGAGTCATTTCACATTTTGTTGTGATTGTAGTATGCAGAGTCATTTTACATTCTGTTGTGATTGTAGTGTTTACACATCTCTGCACCAGGACTTTTCCATTCCAATCCTGATTTCAACATCAAACCTCCGTACCACCACCGACAGAAGCAACGCTTCCTATGTACTGACTGTCCAGCAAAATTAATATAAACGCATTCTTTTGCGTTTCAGAAAATATTTGTTGTTGGCAAATGCAAAACGCTTAATATTGGCTCCATGTTCGTAAACAAACACCCTCAGTGAGCAAGTGCATATAGTGACACAAAGTGAGTGATTGCATGTTATAGGCGATGATTACATGAGCGGAAGAAGGCAAGAGTATCGGAGACAGAATATTTGATTTTCACAAGCTAGAAGGCGACGGGTTGGATGCGCCGAAAAGTGACCTTTTTCGACTTTGAAAATGGTGTTTCTGGTGAAGCATGGCTGTTTTAATCCCTTTTCGTTCCGTTTTCGACACATTTGTCTCATTTTCGGGTGTTGTGCACGCAGAAAAGGCGATTCTCCAGTCGCTTGAGAACACCCACAGTTCGCCCGGCTTAACGTCATTCAACCCAAATAATTTTAGGTTTTTGTTTGCACTTGTTTGACTTATGTTGCACACATCTGTGCAAGCAAACATAGCTGCCCAATGAACCACTTCAGAACAATTTCGTCTTTATCATTGACTAGGTGCAGCAGGCTGAAAAATCGAACGAAAGAAAGTGTATTTTAGGGCGAAGCAGGAAATTAATTTCATGTGCTGGTATATACAGTGACTCCAAACCAAAGTCTTCTACTTCTTCTTAGGGCGCTACAGTCCGAGGTGGACCTGGGCCTCACTCAACATGCCTCTCCAGCCAGACCGATCTTTCGCCAAACCAAACTCTCTCAATGAAATGAACACAATAAAAATGAACACAAAATACAGAATGATAAGGTTGAGTATTTCTACCAATTCAATACCAAACTTAACGGTATTGAGCACGCATTTTGGACTACATTCAAATAAACCAAAACCCAATAAATGACTTAGTTGAAAAGCAACAGTTTTGTCTGACTTCAAATTAACAAAAGGCTCTGTGAAAATGCAATTTGTCTACCAGTGAGCAGATTGCTGACTTTATCTTTAGGCAATTTGCAGTATCTAATACCTTTTGAAAGATCATCTAGCGAAAGGCGTAATTTTAAACATCACTTCATTGTGAGTCGCTTTACGCTTGAACAACGTTGGGAAATATTGAATACTTATTTCCAAAGTGAGTGGGTTTTTTGAAAGGAAGTTTTGGCTGAAATTGGGCACCCACCCCAACTGCTGTACGCAAGTTAGTGCAAAAAGTTCGTGAAACTGGAATGCTAGTGGACAACACTCATGGTCCCCGTCGTTGTACGGTGCGCACAGATGGGAATGTGACTGCTGTGGCCGGGAGTGTTAGACTCATTCACGAACATCAACTCGCCATTGATCTCAACAGCTCAACATTTCACGCACTAGCTTGAGGAGAGAAAGAATTCTGCACAAGATCTAGGATTATTGGCTTTCAAGGTCCAGTTGACCTAGCATTTCAAGGCGCGCGACCATTCGCTTCGTTATCGCTTCGCAGTTTGGGCCTTGAATTGAGCAGTTTGAATGGGACAACAATTTTGAGCGACAAATCATCTTTTCTGACGAGGCGCATTTTAATCTCGGCGGCTACGTTAACAAACAAAATTGCCGCTCAGAATTGGGGCTCGGAAAACCCGCACGTTATTGTCGAGAAACCAATGCATCCACATAGAGTGACAGTTTGGTGCGGATTGTGGAGTGGTGGCATCATTAGACCATTTTTCTTCGAAAATGAGGCTGGGAACAACGTTTCGGTCAACGGTGGGTGTTACAGAGCTCTGTTAACCGATTCTGGAATTGAAGACATGGATTTGGACGACCTCTGGTTCATGAAGGATGGCGCGCCATACCACACTGCCCATGCCACAATCGACCTTTAGCGCACCAAATTCCCAAATCGTGTTATCAGCCGTCTTGGCGATATCAATTGACCGCCTTGGAGCTGCTATTTGACCCCTTTGAACTTTTTTTTTTTGTGTGGAACCGTAAAGGAGCGATGTTATGCCAACAATCCGGAAACGATGCAAGCACTTAAGGCCAATATCACCCAAACAATTCGTGAGCTACATCCCGAAACCATGAACAAGGTCTTGGAAAATTGGGGTGACAGACTGCGCTACTCCGAAGCCACTCATGCCAGTCACTTGAACGACGTTGTATTTCATAATTAATGGGAATGTTTGTTCCTACTAATAAAGCCATAATATTTGGAAAACATTTAATTTTGTTCATTTTATTGCATTTCTAAAATGAAACCTGTACTTGGCCTCCCGTGTACATTCTTTTTTGACATTGCAAGACTCATATGACTTGAACTACTCTGCTTCCTTTCAATAAATCGGTTGGGCAGTGCTCAGAATTAATTTTTCTAAAGCATTAAGTAAAAACAAATATATTTTAGTATTTCCACTGCCATCGTAAATCCTGACAAACGCCACCATTCATTATTCAGCTCACATTATTGCAAGCAAACAACTTATTCACTTCATTAAATTTGATCGACTATTAACTATATGTAGCTGAATTAATCCTCATTAAATCGACATCAATCATATCCCATGAGATGATTAATGTGAATGAAAACCAGAAAGACTGTAATTGAATTCATAAAAAAGTTTACGTTTATTTCGGTCATTTTGTACAATAAATTAACAAATAATTTACATTTGCAACGATAACTATAAAAAAGGTAGGTGCTTGCAAATAAATTAATTTTTGTAATTAACTAGAAACACACAGGTGACATATAATGGGGCCAGTTCAGTTGTACAGATTGGAATTTACACTTGTTATGAACCTCATTAGCATGGCTTCGACATTGTTTACGATTTCTGTTTCGACATCGTTAAATAAATTAAATTACAAACTAGAAAACAAAAGGCACAACTCTCGACGAACGAATGAATGAACATTCACAGGGATTTTACTGGGCTGGAACGTGTCCTTGGTAGGCGAGTTCTTGCGCATCATCATCATCGCCCAAGCTGCGGGCGTATGGATAGGATGAACCACCCGATGACCAGCCTTGCTGAGCAGGTTGTTGCCATCCAGAGCTGGCAGAGCTAGCACCTCCAAGACTGCCCAATTTACCGGCACCGCTGAAGAGTTTTGATGCACTGACAGCCAAGGCCAAGAGTAAGGCAATCTTAGCGACAACGATGGCCTTGGTGGCGAGCAAGGCAAGACCACCCAACAAGAGTGGAACCAGAGCGAACAATTTAGCACCGACAGCCAAGAGCAATGGTCCCATGAGTTTCTTCATCTTACCACGACCTACAAATACATTCAACCATAGATGCATTAGATGGAGAGCCACTTGACGGTAGACTCGTTATATTACCTTCTTCGATGGCGCGGGCAACCTCTTGGGTAGTTTCTTTTGGTACCTTGACTTCCAAGTTGTGTGAGCCGAAGAAATCGGTAACCGATTGCATAGCCATATCCAAGAGACGTCCATTCCTGTCCTCACCCTCGGCAGGCAGTTGAGTCATGATGTCATTCTCAGTCAATGCTTTGCCACTGCGGGCAACTGGAACAGCTGGATCTCTGCGTAAAAGAGAAAAAATAAACTTTTATTCACAAAGCCCGTTAAAAGATAGAGAAATGCTGTGAATGAAATCCACACACTCGCGCTGATGCAATGCACTGCACATCTGTGAGTGCATTGCTCGTCTTTCACCAAACTGGTTCTATGCACAACACAGTACTAGTATCACTTGTTCGTGTTTGATTTGCAATTTCACTTGAGGCACTAATTCGCATCTCAGAATGATGTAATTTCCACACAAAAAAATCAATGAAAAGTATGTTTTTTTTCATAACTCATCGCACCTTGTGAATGTAATTCCGTTGGCGACGACAATGTTGCTACTCCTGGCTGCACGGTTCAATGCTGTAATCCCTTTAACCGCTAAACATGTTGTAATATCTTCACTTTCGAAACAGGATCCTAGATATTTGGCCGCCCTCGATAGGGTGCCTTCACTTTCGATCTTGTTATCGGTAACACTTGGAGCAGCTATGGCTGCGGCAAAGAGCATAACGGACACAACGAACACTTTCATTTTGGATTTTAGATGTTTTTTTTTTCTTTCAAACTTTTGAACTAAACCGCACGACACTACAACTGCGCTGTGTGATGTATCACTTGTGAGATGTGAGAATGATTTGATGTACTTGTCCGGACACTGGCACCCTTTTATACCACTTTAAAAGTTGTTTTTTCGGATATACCGCCGGGCTCAACGGCTCGCTGTTACGTACACGCCTGACTGTGCCCCGAATGCCCGCCCCTCCATCTTATGCACACCGCAGCCACATACTCAGCTCCGATCTTCCATCCCTCATTGCTCGCGTTCATTGTTTACCATTGTAATGCGCGCGAAGAGATGGTAACATCTAGAGAGGGGGGGATACGCGGCAGCCGTTTTCGTCAATATTTACTCTCGCGAAAAATACACAAAAAACCGTAAGTAACGAGCGAACCAGAAAAAATAGAAAAAGATACTACTCTCAGATACTTACCATACTCACGGGTGACAGTCAAGGCGTACGCGTACTCTCTTCATGCAAACAACTCTTTTACTCATGCGATCAAGCATTCGACGCTCGTGCGTAAGCATAAATTCCATCCGGGGGAGAGCAACAGACAGAGACAGAGCGCAAAAAAGCTCGTAAAAAAATACCAAAACAAAAAAAAAAAACAGTTGCCTTTGAACAATCAGATACCTTAACTCATCGGAGCTCTCATCGGAGTGGTCGCATTTACATCTTCTCGTTCATTAGCAGAGCACACATACTTGGCCAATACCGCCTGACTGCTTGACTGCTTTACTGCTTGACTGCCTGACGACCTGGCTGCCTGTTCGCAGCTGGCGACTTGCCACTCTCACTCTTTCACTCCCAAAGAAGCGCTCGACTAGAGGAAGACCACTGCAATTTTTGGATCATTTTGCTGGCAACCGAAAAGAAAAGTGCTCACGGTGGTAATAAACTACAAGAAGTGGACATGATGGCACTTAACATTGAGAGAGTTGACACTTCCAGATTGCACGCAGCCAGGGCGGAGCTCTGGTTTAATTTCTCAAAAAAACCAATAAACACTTGTGACGTTCATTTTTGGCCAGCAAAGAAACGTGAACATTCCGGATTGTGAAAGAGAAAGAGGTGGTCACTCATAAAAATGTGATGTCGGCTAATTAAACTCTTTTCGGCGATGAGACAGTTTGACCGTAAGTGCTTCCCAGGATTATCTTCACAAGATGAGTACCTAATTGATAAGCAAACGAATGGTGCAAGTGCAAATTTATTTCAATAATCTACTGCTAACGATGGACTTCTGAATGAAAAGCTCTTTATACCGCGTTGTATCAACGGGGGCAAATATCAGTTGTGCTAATTTTTACGTAACCGGTGTGCGACATGAAATCACAATTAAGTTTACGGGACAATGCCGCATTTGGTCTTGGTCTGTTTGCAGAGTGTTCTAATTGGTTGTGAAAGCAATTAGTGCTGAACAAATGAGTGATGAGATCAATGATGACAGAAGTTTCATAATGATCTCAGTGAAAGAGCATGAATTCCTGGTATGCCTTGGTGACTATGTGAAATGAATTGCAGAGGGTTATGCCTGTAAAGTGCAGAAGGAGTTTAGATTCAATCACGTGTGACAATGCGATTGGGATTTAAACTTGGGAGATTTTGTGCCGACGAGCAATCCCATTAATTCATCCGATGTCCTTTAAAGGACAAGAACCGCCACCTACGTGGTTTTTTAGATTCTTTGAGCATGTTGCATAATGTTGTGCTAACTCCGTATTGCATATCGAAGTCAGGGCCAGGTTTGTCGTTTTTCAGAGTGAAGAAACTGTCGGACTTCAGCTGCCATGGATAAAAACAATTATATTGAGTCCACTGAACAAAGCAAGCGAATTTCCATCGAGGCTATGCTTTTTTTCATCCAGTCCACACGTGCATGCATTCGAGGGAGTATGCTGTTCATCCACTTCACTAAGGGTAGATGTACCACCGTTTGACGGTGGGTCAGATAGATTGAGTGTAATATTCATTTGCATATGACATATGACATCAGCCTTCCTACATTCAGTTTATATTAAAGTTACCTTTTTGGAGAAAGTAAATTAACTCCAGGCGAGCATTCACCATGTTCACGTTAAATTTCTCATTGCCATTCATCAAAAGGCTTATTTTGTGCCAAAATCTGAAACAGGGCGTCGTTGGACAGTTTCATCGCTCCCGTCTCCTGGATTGGAACCATCAACGCTGATGGCGGTCCACTCATTTCAATTAAGCCTTCGGCACGCACGTTCATATTATTACTTAAGCTTTGCGCAATTCTTCGTTAAAATACTGTAGTTGGACAATTTAATTAAATATAGTAATCGTATACAGAGTATTTATTAAACCCGAGTTACTTCATTCATTACTGCAAGTAATCCAAATTGATCGATTTTATCCTTTTGGGATTTGTGCGTAATACATTGCGTAAAATTTCAGATGGATATGCAATTAAGTGAAAATGCATGGAATACATCTATTATCCACGAAGGGAAAACGAATTTAACTCAACGACTACTGAACGTTTCTCCAAGCAAATGAGATTATAACGAATGAATGAGTAAAAACGAAAACGAATTTAATGCAAAGGATTACCAGATTATGTTGATTCCATTCATTTTTGCAGTGTGCAACGAGTGACACGAGTATCTTTGTACATTTTAAATACACCAAAGGCATGTGAGTTTTTGTTGCATTCCTGTCTGGATAATGGTTGTTCTATGTTTGTCATTGCAGTAGACATATTGAAAGGACTTTGACGTGCTCAATTAGATTTTTGTTTATTTAAATTCATATTTATCATGGCACAAATTGTACAGTGTTTATGATACAATCATTTAATATGCAGCGATTTGGTTTAAATTAATTTTTTAATATCACAAAAATAGTAATTATTAGACCGAATCACTTTAAAAACCTTCATGACAAACGAAAATTCCTTATTTCAGGAAAAAATGAAGTGGTTTAGTAATATAATAATAATGGCGGCGCTACAGTCCGAGGTGGACCTAGGCCTAGCTTCTCAGCAACCACTCGTGTTGTGCGTGCTATTGTTCTCTCACGAGTGGAGGGGACCTACAGTTTAATGCCGACTCCGAACGGCGATTTTGAGAAGCTTTTCCTAGACTGTTATACTCTTTGAGCATTGTCAGTGACTCGAAAGAGGTGGAGCCGTGAAAAAATGTTTGAGGAAATTTTTCGAGATTCGAACCTTAGACCTCGAGCGTAGGAGTCGACGCACCTACCCACTACGCCACTGCGCCCACGAAGTGGTTTAGTACTTGATTTCAAATTGCTGACTAGAATGTTCCAGACAACAATTCAGTAACTACAAAAGATAAATAATTACTATTAACAAAATAACAAATGAATACATAAATATATGAATAAATTAAAGAAATTACTTCTGCGCATAAGTAAATAGATAAATATATTAATAAAATATATAAATAAATAAATATAGAAATCAACAGATAAAAAAGTAAATTAGAATAAATAAATGAACAACAAAAATTAATAAATAAATAGTTAAATATGTAAATAAATTTAAAAAAAATAAAATAACTAGATAAGTAAATAGAAAGAAAATAACTAGATAAATAAATAGAAAAAAATAGAACTATGAACTATATATTTACAGTCAAAATCGCTTACAATGACGTCGGTTATAACGACCAAATTTGTAGGTCCCGGTTGAGCTCCATTATAATCCCACTGAATAACAAATCGTTTACGATAATAACGACTAAAATCAACGCAGCTGTTTGCACGACCGCGGTAAACTGTTTATCTGTAGATGCGATGTATCTGTGTACAGCTTACCGTTTTCTTTTTGTTTTTCGTTTATTATTGGTTGGTATTTTTGTTGAAGATCGTGTCCCTAGTGTCGACTTTTGAGTTACGCACGATCTTCGTCAGAATTACATTGAAAACATCGCCTTACCATGCGTCGCCTTACCTTGCGTCGCCTTACCATGCGTCGCCTTGTCTAAGACCTTTTTTGACATCAAAGGTCTTAGCCGACCTTGATGAAGCAACGGCCATTCCCCACCGTCATCCTGCAAAGACGAACGAGTTTTGCAGGGATGCTAAGATTAGAGAATGCGATGTATAACTTATCTCTCAAAATACTGTCATACGCGGTCTTAAAATCGATAAACAGATGGTGGGTATCGACTTGAAGCTCCTGTGTCTTTTCCAAAATCTGTCGCAATGTGAGTATCTGGTCGACGGTAGACTTCGCTGTCTTGAAGCTGGGCTGATATAGACCAATCTGACTGTCCACATAGAGCTTCAGGCATTTACATAAGACGACAGAAAAGATCAGATATGCGATATTTAGGAGACTGATCCCTCTGTTGTTGGCACAGTTTAGAAGGTCTCCGTTCTTTACCTGCTATTTTCGAGTTATCGGTTACAGCGACATATCGCTTATAACAACCAAATTCGTCAGTCCTTTGAAGGTTGTTATAACCGATAAACAGGATTCAATATACTGATAACGAAGTCTTTCAAATCTAGCTGTAACCATTTCAATATTAGACAATTCATGAAGCTCTGCTGTTGAAAAAACCAATGCAGATTTAGAATAATTTTTAGAAGCTTATTTGCGATTTATGAGACGACTTTTGCGTACTCACCCCAGACAGGAAACGCTTAAAACATGATCGCATGAAAAATAGTTTTGAAAATCAATATTTTGCTTTGATTGCATACTTTTGACACCCTGCAAATTAATGGATAAAGGATCCTTATCGTTTCATTTAGCTTTTAAATAACTTCTTGCATATGAAGATGGATCTTAAAGGTCGTGGTGCAATATACCCTCAACCATAATAATAACAATATGAAGATTAAAAGTTAGTCTTTTATCTAAATATACTCTAAGGTACTTTTCACTGAATTCCACTTAATTAGAACCTCATTGAGTTGAAGGCTGTTGCCTGGAAGAAAACAAGTTTTTCTGTTACGCGTGAAAAAGATAGATTGGAGTTTAGAAGCGTTAATGTTAATTTTCCAGTTCTGACAATATTGAAGAGCAGTGGGCAGCAGGGCAAATTGCAGATTAGTTTCAATGTTGAAACCAGTTGCATCCGACGAACAAGTATCATCAGCAAACAGAGGAATGTTGCAATTAATTGAATTCGGAAAATCGAAGGTGCTAGAAATGACGGAGAGTTAGAAATGACTGAATGATTTTAATGAGATACAATAGAAAGTTATAATTCAATAGCTTGTGTATCAAACCATCATGCCAAACGGTATCGAAAGCTTTCTCAGTGTCCAAGATTAAAATGCCAGTACTACTTCGCTCTGCATTTTCTTATACAGTCCCTGCCCATATTATTAGGCGCACTATAGATTTCATGCGAAAATGCGACTGTAAGAAGTCTCTACTTGTTTACGCTCCGTTACTATAATTTGACATTATGCATGTATAATGTCAAAGTATCAAAATAAAAACATAAAGAAAATTAAACCACAAAACCCGCATGTTCCACTAAAGAGGTCGCGGGGGCAACGCACGCACGAGAGACCTCTATGCCACTCGATCCTCAGCCATCGACTCTACCTCATGAGGAGCTATGCCCAAGCGCAACAAGGCTCTTAATGACCCAGACTTACCAAATCTATTGTAAATTTGCAAAATGCGAAACTTTCTTAAGGCTGGTGCCTAAGCTTAAATCATTTTCTGACATCTAATTTGTGGGGACTAAGAAGGTAACTCCTTGTACTATGGTTTGGTGCCGATAAGTGTTGTCATAGTTTTCAATTATTGAAAAATGTTGATTACGGACTATGTTGTTGTTTTAGTCGCTTTAATGCTTAACTCATCAGAGTAAAATTAGTTGTTGCAATCGACTGTGGAAACGGGAGTACTGATTAAATACAAGGAACATGGGGATTATTATGGAAAACCGTCGTAAGTTCGCCGGTGTTATTTTCCTCCACTAACTCGTATCTGGTGATATTAACCGACCCTCGCTTCTTAAACAGGTATCTTTCAACGCCAATCCCCATAACGTCAGGACCATCTCCCTCTTTCATATTCAACAACATCGAACCAATTATGGTTTAAGTTCGCCTATGTTCAGAATTATACGCCTGGCTAATACTATGGAAGAGACTTTTGACTTTCATTTATGTAAAACCTCTCTGGAGAGAGTGGTTATACAAACCCGCTCATTTCCTTCGTGTTATTATTAAGTTAAATTTAGATTGATAAGTATAGTATAGAAGTTTCGTTTGTATTAAGCTCGAAATAAATAAATTTTTAGTGCAGATTTCAAACTGAGGGATGCATGATGAAATGTAATGAAAAGTATCGGGTATCTCTTTAACTCAGCGCATAGTGTAGAAGAATGCGAATCTGGACGAACATTTTACATTTTCAAGTTGGTTGTGCTAGTGCTAGTCGAACTCGCACGGGGATGGTTCCATCGCATAAATAATATTTGAAAGAAACATTTCTGTATATTAGGCAATTCAAAGTGCTTCAGTTAAATTTTCTGCTAGCTTCAACCAAAATCAGCTTATTTATTGCAACATACATACAAACAGTCGCGTAAAAAGCGAATATACAGTCGTTAATTGAAAGTTTTTCCTTTAAATTGAAATTGAGCGGAATGATCTACGCCATGCATTGATATTTCAAAATACTCTATACGAGTATGTCATTTAATACAACGGTAAACACTTATTAGTTAATTTAATTCAAAAGAACAACAGTGGTGGAAACGGAATCGTCAACAATGACTGAAAGGTGATGTATATTTTAAATAAGGCTTACCGAATCCACTGAGTCTCGTATTGAGATTTCGATTTCAGCAGGGAATTTAAGTGCAAAATGTGAAAAAAAGCACATAAATCGATATTTTGTATATATTTACCATTTCTTAATATTTTTACTGAGATCTACAAAATTGCTCCTTCGAAATTATGAAGGTTTCGTTTTGGTGAGCAGAACCTTAAAAAATACACCGAACGTTTTCATTTCATTTCATTTCATGTTCATTTATTGATTTTATATCTATAGTTTGCAGTCTGATTATTGGTTTTACACAAAGCCTTAGGGATTTGTTGCCCTTTTATGCGTCCCACCCATTTAACATGCAGTGTTTACATTTAATGATATGTGTTGTGTTACAGATGTAGTTTGTATTGTGTTACGGTTTATTATAGTGATGTACTATTACAGCCCTTACAATTCATGCTTAAGCCTATGGCTGTAGAATTCTCTTTCACCTTTGCTACAAATATGACAAAAGACTGCGTACAATGAAAATTGAAACTAACAATGTCAATTGTTTCGTTTGAATGAAAATAAAATTTCCCCAGGATACGAAAATACGTGTGTACTGTTGACAGCATTGCGTGCCATTGGTTCAGAATAAAGGGGAAATATAAATCACAAATAATGCATCCAAATCATAGACGATTGACATTTCCTACTGATATCCTTGCAATGGATTACACATTAATATCGGTACACAGAACCTTTTCAGCATTATTTGACAACATCGAAAGTGTAAGGATGGGTGGGAACACATCATGTGGAATAATAAAGCTGTTAAATCACTATACTTCCTCTGTCTATGCAGAGTGCACGTAATTGAGGCTGACATTATAGTTAGTTTCGTCAGAGGCATGTAGTGAGTCAGCAGCAATGGAAACTCTTTATCAAAGTGAGCAACACAGGAAATCATCAATATGTTGAACAAAAGGGGATAATTGTGTTTCAATCAGTTCATCTTCTCAGAAGCTCTGTAATTAGGTTCTTTGCATATGATGTTCAATTATAACTTCTGTCTGGACCTGACATGGGTGTCCATAGAATAATAAGGTAAGGAAAATTAAAAAGTAATGACTGTGGCAATTTAAAAAGGAAGAGAAAATATTGTAAAGGGTGTAAAGGTGGTCCAATCATCCTTTAGCTCTTGAATTGTTCTTGGCTTATTGACGTACAAAAGAAAGAAGTCCAACGGTGTCAAATCACATGATCGTGGCGGCCAATTAATATCGCCACGACGTGAGATAACACCGACATTGAATTTCTGGTGCAAAAGAGCCATTGTTTCGTTGGCTGTGTGGCAAGTGGCACCATCCTGGAAGCATACAGTGCCTCACAAAAGTATTCGGAATTATGTTTTTTGCATTTTGTTGTTGTTGCAGACAGAAAACATATATTATTTTTTCTGATTTTTTGTTAACAGAGAATAAATGTTGAATTGAAACTATTTTTTTATTATAATTATAATAATTACTTGTTGTTTAACAATACTAAAATCCAGGAAAAAACATAATTCCGAATACTTTTGTGAGGCACTGTATGTCGTCCAGGTCTATATCCTCAATTTCTTATTCAATCTTTATTCAAAATTCGCACCAGTGATGTTCTTGAAATGTTCAGGTTGACGGCTCTTCTGCCACAATATCGCGAACAATAGCAATGTTTTCCGCAGATCGAACTGGGCGAGCATGCACAGGTGTTTTCACATTTCCTACAGACTCGGTTTGCTGAAATTTGCGCACAATTCTACCGATTGTGGTCGATTATGCTGACCAACAAAATCACGAAGTGCACGAAATGCATTTTGATTTGAACGCCCATTTTCGTAAAAGGCTTCAACAATCTTAACGCGTTGCTCAAGTGTGTACCTCTCCATGGTTGAATTTGTCAAACACTGAAACAAAGAAATGTCAAATTAAATATCTCAAAATTTCATTATAAATTGATATTTTGAAATTTATCATTTCTTTTATTTTATTTTTATTTTATTTGTTCACAAACTTAATACAAGCCGTAGGCAACTATTACTAAATTATTTACAATATTTTGCTTAAGACTACTTAAACCTACTTGAAATATACAATTTTCTAAGGAAAGGAGGAAAGGGCATGTCTTAGTGAGCTCTTGTTTGTATTAAAATCAAACGTGCTTAGGGTCTCGTTGGTTATACGCAACATTCGCGACATAGGTTCATTTCGCCCATAATCAGTACGATGGTACTTGAGATGGAAGAGAGGCACTACCCTAAGGGATCGAGGATTGGTGTTGAAAGATATCTTTTGAAGCAGTGCAGGACAAAATTTTTTGTACACCAAGTCGAAAAAGTGTTCAAATCCATTTGAAGTTCATACGAGTCAGCGGAGATAGAAATTTCCTTAAAAATTTTTATGTCGTCCGCATAAACTGAAAGACGAGAATAATTAATGAAGTTATCCACGTCGTTAATTGTTAGGATGAAAATCAGCGGACCAAGATGGCTACCCTGGGGAACCCCAGATGTGGCTACAAAAGAATTGGAAACAGAGGATCTAAAAATTACTTTATATTGTCGCTCTTCAAGATATGACTTGATCCACGCAATAAACTCCGTTTGGAAGCCAAGAGCTTTAAGTTTCAGAAGTATAATCGCGTGTGAGATTTTATCAAAAGCTTTTCTAAAATCGGTAGCGACAACATCAACATCTTTGCCATCTTCCAATGCGCACAAGGTGCTGGACACGAATTCTGTCAGGTTTGTCGTAGTTGATCTTCCCTTAAGAAATCCGTGTTGATGAACGGAAAGGACAGACCTACAGTGAAAAAACATAGTATCATAAACAATGCTTTCAAATAATTTAGGCAAGGCAGAGAGTTTGGCTATAGGCCGGTAGTTCTCAATCTCATTTTTTGGACCTTTTTTATGTAAGGGGATTATAAAAGAGCTTTTCCAAGCCTTAGGAAAGACACTTTGTGAAAGAGAGAGACGGAAAAGCGTCGCTAGAGGCTGAGATAAGTAATTTGCACATTTTTTCAGAACTACAGCAGGAAGGCCATCTGGACCAGCGGAATATTCATTTTTAAGTTTATCAATCTTATTCTTCACGATTGCCGCGGTGATGTCAACTGAGGTAAAAGAAGTTTGGGCAAAATATTTCGTGTAGGAGAAGTAAGAATGATCGGGTTCAGTTACATGATTAGAGAATGACTGACTAAAGAAATCAGCGAATAAATTAGTGACTAAACAAGGATCATTCGAAGATATATCAGAGAAAGTCAGAGTCGCCGGGTAATTATCTGATTTCTTTTTAGTATTAATAAAGTGAAAAAATCGTTTGGGGTCAGAAATTATGCCAGACTGCATTCGGTCCATGTATTGCTGATAAAGTGATTCGCAAAGTTCGGAAAAAGCGGAGTAGGCGTGAAGATAATTAGAAAGATTTAGGTTCGAGCGGGTTTCTAAAAAAGTACGCCAAAGTTTATTCCTTTTATTGCGAAGAGACCGACGTTCTTTGTTATACCAAGGTGGAGATGAAGAAAAGTTCTTTTGGGGCATGAAAGGAACGGACTGCATGAAACAGTCAAAAATTGCAGAGTAAAATTTTTCAAGTGAGCTATCAACTGAATCCACAAAAATACTATCGAAGTTAACAGAACCTAAGAGGTTACGAAGTTTAGTAAAGTTAGCCTTACGAAAATTAAAGCTGTACGAGTATTCGGATGCTACAGTTCTGGTAGCGTTGTTGTAGGAAACAGTAAGAGATAGGGGTGGATGGTACTATATAAAAAAAAAATTTTGGAGCTCCATATTTTCCAAACGGTACTTTGGATCAAAAACTGTTGAACCTCTATCTCATTTCAAAAGATCTGTCGATTGATATATACGTCGATGTGGTGCGACAATGTTTCAAAATTAATGGCAACTTTACCTATACTGGAGCACACCCAAATGGACACAATTTTTAAATTTGGGTGCATGGGCAATGACATCTAGGTCTGAAGTACCTAATTCCAAAATTTTATGCCGATATCTTTATAAACTTCGGAGATAAAAAAGTGTGACAGACACGACGGACGGACGGACGGACGGACGGACACACCGAAATTATAAAGGTTCCGTTTTTGTAGACGGAACCTTAAAAAGAAAGAGAAAAATTTAATACATCAAGGAGGGAGTAAAAAATGGCAGTTGAAGCCTGTCCGCGATCGGTGTCAGACGTCTTTGTGTTTTAATTGTAAAATTTCACACATTTCAGGGAAAGCTTAAATGGCGTTTTTCTTTGTCAAAAGCAAAACAATATAGAAGCGAGGAGCAGGTTTTGGAAGGGAAGATAAAGGATATATTATAATACTGGCTTGTCCAATGCCAGTTGTGATCCTATCTTAGAGACTCGGTTAATTTGATAGACACACAAAGGAGTAAGCTTAGCAAGAAACTGCAAAATTAAATATCACTTGACTGATCGTGTGATTGTGTAATGGTACACAAGCAACCCTTTGTGGTCAATAGAGCCCATCTAAAGTGAGCTGAGAACAAATACGAACATATTCCGGGCAAGGCATTGCACTTTTCATGCTCCCTCGAAACTGGTGTAGGACATCTAACGGAACAAGAGCAAGAACAATGCAAATAAACAAGTGCCTGCCTGGTCGACTTGGAGAAGCCTTTCGACACCGTGTGGTTGGAAGGTATTTTTTATAAGCTTTTGTTCACTTTATTGAATTTTTAAAAAGAAACTTGTATTTGACTCCCCTATATGTAGATGCTCCTCTACCCAGGTTTTACAAGAGCCAACCCGAAGCGGTAGTAAAGGTAATTGGCCATCGTCAAGCCAATGGTCACCTATTGAGCCGTGTGGCTCAACTTCGGAGCATGGATGCAAGCTTGTCTTCGGGTTTGTCTTCACCTTTACAGAACGTCAGTGTATAAACAAGTCAATTCAAGTGAGGTCCTTTTAAACAGGACGCATCTGATAAAAGTGGACAATTTCCTGGTGAAAATGGTTCGGGAACATATTGCAATTCACTCGACCAATATATTGATCTCTAGGGCTTACTATCCCAATCCTCAGTACCACGAAGAGGTACGTCACAGCGGCTTCGTTCTCCTAGAGGCATTAATTTACTTAGTCAGATTTTTGATTTTGATTTTCCTGATTTCCTATGTAACAGTCCATTTACATGGAAAATCAGCGGTACCAATTATCTGTTATGGTTAAGGGTATTTTTTGTCTAGCATGTAAGCGCATTCTTTCCAAAATAAAACAATGCGATGAAACTGAGTGGCGACATTTATAGACATGTAACTTTGGGAGGCAAACTTGTCCTGGGTCAAGTTTGCCCTCGTGCAGAGGGCAGCCACTTCACCTACTTATCTACTCTTTTTCCATTGACCATGGTCTGATTGCATTCCCAATTCCAACGGATATAAGTCCGACCGCCACGGTAAAGAGAAAACAAACGTAATCATGAAAAAGTTGATCCATCCAAGTCTCCACCCTCATATAAATCTATCGAGACGCTGAAATGTTTCCGAGTAATGGAACCAATTATCTCAAGACCAATGTACACAACACATTTATTTTCGGATTGACTCAGGGAACGCATGCTCATTCCCATGAAATCACCCATTATCGCGTGTCCCAGCGAAGGCTAATAACTTCATCTCGTTCTATCGCAGTCAAAGTTGTCTTTCTGTGTCACCTCATTGAGATCGGTTAACAATTTCTCCAGAATGCTTGACAAGCCTGTGACGGTAAAACGAAAAAAAAAATCGAAAACTTCCAACAACAAAACTATGAATGCCTGCTCTCAACTACCTGTGAGACAAGACGCAGATAAAGAAATGCACGGAAAAAAAGAATCAGACACATCCGTCCGGCAGCGAGTTTTCATTTTCTACTGCTAAAAGCTTGAAATCCATTTCATGTCGCCTTTGTCCGTCAGTCACACCTCAAAACTGACAGCAAGCCTAATGAGACAGACATATGTACGCGCGCACAATCGTGTACACATGTGCACATACGAGCATGCAGACGACAGTAGAAAATTTGTTCCATTGTTCCTGGGATGTCGTAAATTCCAAAACGCTCGCCAAGAATCGCACGACTGTCACGATGGGAAAATAAGTAAGTTTTGCGGTAGTTTTCATTAGCATGCCAAATAGAAGCATAACCGGGTCTTCGTTTGGTACGCCGTTTGATTGGAAAGCCCAACAAGGTGGGTCGATATATGAACCATATGTCTCGCAACTGTCCATAAACTGGAGCGAATAGATACCCAAATGGGGTCAGGTAGTTCGGATATGCGACTATCGTGCATTTGATAACATCATACAACGCTATGGAAATGTGCACAATCGGCCCCAGGGAGTATCCGTGTCAATACACCGATAACCGGTGTACTGACTCCATCAACGGATCGTTACATAACTTTCACTCAGCGAACATACCCACAATGAGAGGAATGCATGCGCCGCCTCCAACCGAACTGGTCGTATAGCAGCGTCGACTCATATCCGTAAGATATTACATGAAGTTTCACCAGCAAAATTTTTGATTGATGATGATGATATTGGCGGAAGGAACGTGATTTGAACATGAAATGCGTGCTATCACAGTGTATGTGACTCCCCGTGGGGGCTTCATGTAGAACTAACATTGCAACAGGAAAATTTTACTACACGGATCTCGGCTGAATTTAGGTTAGGTACATCATATCCACCATGAGGGCGTGTGAATTTGAGGTAGTAAATGACAAATACTGGGGGATATTTGGACTGTAAATGACATTTTTGGGAAATGTCAAAAGTACCATGCAGGAGGAAAATTCAAAAACAGCAACGATTGAAAAAGCACTTGAGGGATATTTCCGTCTAAATGGAAAAGAAAACTTATTTGCTACACATACGCATGTCAGGTAAATCAGATGTCGACTTTTGCAAAGACTCGGCAGCTGTCAGAAAAGTTCATCGGCTAAATACAAAAATAAATTGCTTTTAGCCCGGCATTGCATAATTTACTCATTGTAGCTTTTCACGGACGTTTATCCATTCATTACGCTCAGTCACAGTCGTGTCTTGGTTATATTAACTCTTTTGACTGATCTCAGCAGCGGCAGAAAAGTCATTAGTCTTAGAGTAAGAGAGGATTGTAGATATTAGTGGCTTTCACCCACGTAGGGATAAAGCACTCAGACCGACAAAGGTCCCATACCCAAATTCATCTGTGTGTTGATCTGCAAGAAGTGCGTTCATTTATTCACTCCATGAGAACCAAATGGAGCTTTCTATAAGGCAAAGTTGACTTGTAATAGGTTCCTCGCTGGGATCACAATTATTGTTGAAGATCAGGCGTGTGAGAGACTCCAGTGCCGATCACGTACAGGGAGTGTAGACAAGGTTCACTGCAGAAGTCAATAGGAACGAGTCCAAGACTATTGGCATGGGGTCCTCCATAGGGGGTGTCCTGCAAAGACGACATTTGGCCAATGCCAAGAGGACACATTTTTGGGGCCGATTTAGGTCTACCTTTGGTCAGATCATTTTGGAGCTGTGACACGTAGTGAAGATCATCCTTCTATTGTTTAAGTTTTTACATATGTTACAGTTTCTCGGAGGAACATCTTCTTCCCCTTGTTCGGCATGGACCTGTTCCGCAACCAACAAGCCTCTCCAGGTAGCGCGATCTTTTGCAAACTGTCTCCAATTGCGCACGTTAAGTTGACTGAGGTCTCTCTCCACGTGCCTTAGACGTGGGCGTCCTCTGTCCTCTGCGTTGTCCCAGTGGTTCAAAGTCGAGGAACAGCTTGCAAGTAACTAAGAACATATCCAGACTGAAGTGGATAGGGGCCGTCTGGTGGCATGCCTGACAAGTTATCCCCGTTCACAGTTACACGGATTGTCTGTATTCCCCAGCATGAGAATAAATTAAGTACATTTTGTCTGAGAAATGAAAACTATTGCACAAATCACAAGTACAGTGTGACAGACACGACAGACGGACCACTTGATCGTTTTGATAGACAAATTGTTCGTGGGATCCCTGGTCTGGTTGATGCCAGCTCAAATTGCAGGTTGAACTTTACGGTCGTATGGGTCTAGTCATGTATCATTCGAAGAGACAGAAGTTTTAAGGCTGTTAATATGGCTGCAGTTTGTGAAAGTGTTTAGGAAGATCAAAAATCTGCCGATTTCGGGACGGGTACAGCATCGCGGCTCGTGGATTTTGGAACTACAACCCTCATAAAATTCAACTCAAGAATTGAAGCTAGCTGACCACGGAATGCGTAGAGCATACGCCAACGAGATGCGTTTTTTTTCTTTTTAAATTTCAACTCGACATATTCCTCATCGATAAGTGGATATCTTAACACTCAAAACCGTAGCATACGAGGAAGTGAAAATCCACAAGTAACGATCGAAAAACATTACATCCACAAAAAGTCACTGTATGGTGTGCTATTTGCACTGGTGGACTCATTGGTCTATACTTCAGCGAAAATTAAGAAGTTCTAAACTAAATTGCTATATCCAAATGATAACCGAATCTGTTTGTCCTCATATCGAAGATATGGAAGTGGAATTCATGTGGTTCCAACAACAGGACCTCCTTTGGAAAAATTTTCCTGACGAATTATGTCCCGGTTTGAACTGGTCACCAAGATCGTGTGATGTGCCGCATTTAGATCGCTTTTTGTGGGAATATACAAAAGATCGGTTCGCAAACGATCATTCGTCAAGTGTAAAAATGAAAAAAAAAATTAATTAATCTTAGATATCTCAAAACTTGCATATAACCCGATATTTTGATATTTATCATTTCTGTATGCCTACGCTGAGGTCTTGAAAACTGCGTTTTCAGATCTTCAAAATTTGCAAGTCGGTGGTTAACTTTTTTTTAGCCAATATCTCCAAAACTTTAAATGAAACTACTCATCAAAGCCAAGTTTCTGTGATACATTTAGATTTTTAAACACTTTGGTTTAGAAACTTTGGAGTTCCATATTTTCCTTGCTGTACTTTGGGTCAGAAAGTGTTGAAGCAAACCTCAACCTCATTTCACAAGATCTGTCGATTGATATATCACTCAATGGGGTGCGTCAACGTTTAAAAATCGATGGCTACTTCACCTATATGGGAGCCACCCCAAAATAAACCCACTTTTCAGATTTTCCTGCATAGGCAATGATATCCAGGCTTAAACTACTTAATTCTAAAATTTCATGCCGATATCAACAACATTTCTTTTTCATTTTTGAATGATTGACCAGTTTAAGAACTCAGATGTATCACAATTGACATGATTCAGCTTTGCTTATAAGGAAGAGATGCGAGCATACCATCACTTAACGGGCATCTAAGCTAAGCTAACTAAGTCCTCGTAGATTCAAAACAATTCGCCCTGCCTGCGTGCATAATTCATAGCCATTGCCCAGCACTTTGCGTGCTGCGTGCGTAATTTCCCCTCAATTTGCGTTCCGTAGAAAGTTTTACCTAAATGCATAGAAACTACATAAATTAATAAATTCGAAAAAAAAGACAGTTAAGTAATTTACAAAACCCCCATCGCCTCCGAAAATTTCAACAACAACAACAAAAGCGACTTAGTGCTGTATGCACTATCCCCATGCTGCCCGTTGCTGCCATTATTTGCTCGCCGTATTCGCCGCATACCGAGGCATGCTTCAGAGCATGAAACCAATTATGTGCCATTACCATGAAAGGTCTAGTTGTGTTGTTTACCTTAGGCAAATCTTTGTCAGACCGTCTAGCTCTGTCATCATTTCTGCGTTCACACTTTCATTGGGCCGACGGGGGATGGATTACATACCAGGCGGATCTGAATTGAGCGTGCTATCAGTGCACCAACTCCCGATGTGAACCAGTTGCTAATTGTGAATGTCACGTTTAGCAATTTCTGCATGAGTTGGTGGCTGACCATTATCATGTAATACGTTTTGGTGACGTCGCAGTTAACACTTTCTTCTTCGACTCGCACTCCCATGAGCTGTGTGTGAACACTTGAGATGTACTTCAAATCTTTAGCTTGTTGTTGTTGGCTGATCTGCTTTTGAATTGCCTCTACTATTACACAAGCTTTATTTGGACTCCCATTCGTATATTGGATTGTGGTCTTGTTGTAATGAATTTGAGTTCGATTCATGAATTTTTAATTAGCTGATAGATACGCGTGCACGTGAGTCTGCTTCGTTCGTTTCTTTGCGGGCAGCAATGGGTTTTGAAACGATCTGTGTTATGTTTGGTCGGCCGATGTCATAATGTTGCACCGGCTAAAGCTCACGATCGTGGCAAAATAAATGTTGAATTCAAATGTTATGCTGCGTGGATGCAATATTGATTTTTAAAGAAAAAATTTGCTTCTGTTATGTAAATTCAATCTTTTGTTGACCGTCACAACCACTGGAGGAGTTTCAACTGGTTCTATTGAATTTGGACCACATGTCTTCATACTTGTCTTCATCGTTATTCAAATTGACATACATTGCAAATTTGGATTTGTATGATATTCAAACAAAACTTTTAGGACACCACATCCAAAGACTGGAGATGTCGTTTATCCACTCGCAAGTTTCCAAGGTTTTGGTTTGTAAGAGCTTAAGGTTGTTGCGATAGTGGTGCCCACCCTCCATGTGCTACATGAACAGTTTTAACTACATGCTCAGGCTATTTGCATTGATACGACAAATATTGGATATCATGACGAACGCGAACTTTGTTTTTGTAACGTTCCAGTTCGATTCCGTAATCGGTTGATACAGTAATTTCAAGATACTGGAATTCCTCGACTCCATCAATCGTCTGTGCAATAATGCATATCTGAGCTGTTTTGGCTCTTCCAAGGCTCGTGAATTTGGTTTTCGTGGCATTTATCTTCAACCCGACGATGTTTGCTTCCTTTTGACGCCATTCCTTGGAGTTCCATTATGTTTGCGACTGGAATTCATACAAAGTCAGCGTAGCCCAGATGTTTCAACCGGGTCATAAGTGACCTCCATTTCCTGTCGTCAGGGTTGTTCGAATCACATCGTTTATTGTCAAAACAAATAGAATTAGTGATAGGATACCAACGTGGGCGCCGTGGGGTAGTGGGTAGGTGCGTTGACTCCTACGCTCGAAGTCGTCGGTTCGAATCTCGAAAAAACATCAAACATTTTTTCACGGCTCCACCTCTTTCGAGTCACTGACAATGCTCAAAGAGTATAACTGTCTAGAAAAAGCTTCTCAATCTCGCCGTTCGGAGTCGGCATTAAACTGTACGTCCTCTCCGCTCGTGAGAGAACAATAGCACGCACAACACGAGTGGTTGCTGAGAAGGTAGGCCCAGGTCCACCTCGGACTGTAGCGCCGCCATTATTATTACTATTATTATAGGATACCAACGGTGTTGCCCAAATTAGAAAAATGTGCCGTAGTCCGTTAATTATAAAAGATTTAAAGTATAATCCAAAAAAGAAACGGACATAGTGGAACAGAAAAAAAATATGTAAAGAAATTAGGCTGACGGTGAGCCTTGGCAACACATTTTTTTACAGCCACTCAGTGGTCTACCATGAGTGAGCAATTGAGTGGTATATAGTTGCACTGACAAACTGGATTGAAAGTGCTTGAAAAAACTTAAGTAAATCCGCCCATATCTGAGGCAGGTTGTTGTTTCTGAACTAAGAGTTTTTTTTATGTGTTGAGGAGGTTAACCCCACGCACAAACTCCAACTGGGAGGACAGGTCCATTTGTTTAGCCAACGGACAAAGGGGTTCGGAAACGACTGGATGCCGCAGTTGGTTAAGTGTCTGCCCTAAGTTAGAGGGGTCCCAGGTTCGAATCTGGTCCAGTCACCATTTGCCGTTGAGATCAAATTAACGGCACTGGAGTAGGTTGCTACCTGGCAGTACAATGGACCAGTTTTTGAGTCTGAATGCTCCTCTGTAGTGCTTCAGAAAAAAGGTGGTCCGAAAGGAACCGGTGTCAGTAGCCTCTTACAGGCTGCGAGCGCCGCCGTTGGCACTAAGAGAAGGTCTCACCCATCTACATTACTGAGTCCCTACCTTACCATGGATACCAGGTATTGTCAGCTGACTGGAATTGTGGATGCCGCCGTTTGCCAATCAGTTGATCAGCTCTTCCGCCGCCAATCTAAAAAGAGCGATGAGCCCTGATAGACTCACTCTTAGCGCTCTCTCGTTTGTACCCGCCCAGGCGTCCCAACAGGGTTGGTTACCCGTCTTTTGTCGAGGGTACTCGGGTCCCGGATTTCACTACTGGAAAGTGACTGTGAGAGTTCGTTAACAGACGCCTGTGTCTGCATAGTTAACCTATCAATACTTCAAAATCCACTTAAGATCAATTTAAAAAAATTAAATTATTAAGCCTAAGCCCTTGTTACTCACGGCTTCTCACCAAATTTATAATTTTTAATTATACGTTAGGCTTTGTTAAATAAATAATAAATAAAAAAACAAATATTACCATTGAATATTACTATATTTTTATATTGAAGCCTTTATGGGAGTTGTTAAAAAAATTAAAAGGAGTTGTAAAAAAAAAACAAAAAACAAAAAAAAAAAACAAAGCCGGCTCAGAGAAAAATAGAAATTAATAAAAGCTCTCAGAGAAAAAGTTTCATCTTTCCTGGACATTAAACATAAAAAATTAAATTAGAGGCTAAAAAAGTGGAGAACTCTTGCAAAATTTCATATCCATCGAGAATTACCAAGCAACGGGCGAGTATAAAAAAAGAATTGTAAACTAACATTTTAGTACAAGGTACTTAGATTATTTCAAATTAAAGAAAGTGAAATATTCCAAAATGAACCAATGTTTGCTGTTTGACTAAGTGGTGATTAATTATTTCTTAAAACTCGGGTAATCCGAAGATTATGGGTAATCTGTTGGCTGAGAAATACTCCGCTAGGTAAGAGCTATGAGCCCTATTTTCGAAATAAGATAGAATATTGAATGTATAAAAAGAATTAATTAACTTACTAAATCTGAACTAAACTTGATCTTGCCTAAATTCTTTACAAAATCTCAGTAGATCCAATCCAATCCAATGGCCGAATATGCAGCATTTGATGATGAAAAAAATCAAGTTGGGTCTTGCAATACGGTTGAGCACATCTAACTTTTATGATGGTATCTATTCACGTGAAATTTCCTCCAAATTAGTTTGGAGTTTGTGCAAGATTTGCATAATGCACTTGGTTGCATCTGACACAGCCCGGAAAGCTGTTATGGAAATTTTCTAATCAAATCGAGATCAGCTGTCAAATTGAAAGTCATTCGAGTTATGTAGATCAATCGTTGCAAAAGAAAATGCCATCCTACCAGAATATGGAGCTGGGCGTAGTAGGTGTTCGTATATGACCGGCGATTCATTTCATCAGATATCAATCTGTGGGAATCGAATTTCTAAATCACCGTAACACTCTTGTGGGTAAACGCTTACTCAACACCTTCAAACTAATTGCTAACAAACAAATCCCACCGCATCTCGTGAATTATGAAAATTGTTTGCATGTCTTATCTCCGTATTTCATAATGATTTTCACGTGCATGACCGCGCACGGGAATCGATGATATTGAAAATCGCTTCGAAGCTCGTTCGATGGCGGACAACTTTCGTTTTGTTTAAATCTTCATTGCAAATAGCCGGGCAAGATGGAATTGCATGTGATAATGATCACATTCGATCCCAATTAATTTGATAGCCATCCACGAGTTAAGCCAGATAGCCATCTGAATGCATAACAAATGTTTGCGGTGATGGTAAGCTTAGAGCTTTTCAGTATGTTTCCCTCATCTTTGAAGTGCGTACGTTACGCATTAATCAGCTCGGTTACTCAGTGAGATTCAGTGGAGAATTTTAACGATAAACCCATGAACACCGGCCCTGCGATGTGATGAGGGCCCAGTGAAAGTTCGGCAATTACTTCGGAGTGACCCAACTGGACTGAACATCACCTCCATGCCGGGCGCGGAAGGAACAAACAACGACTGCAAATGGCCAAAAAAAAGAAAAAAAAACTCCAACTCCAACGAAACGTCTGCAATTAACATAAACATAAAAACGATTACTTAACAATTTTGTATCATCGGTTTCACTTTCTTTTAAGAGCCGGCGCGACGACTGCGGCAAACCCAACAACAACGACGATCACGACGACGGCGATGCAATGGTGACAACGACAGTGCTACAACCACAGCCCGGAAAGTGTCATTACTACGAGAGGAGAGATACCTACTGAGCAGTTACTGGGCGCCGTGGAAACTGGCGCTGAACGAGAATTGTATCTGTATCTTTGTGTACGGATGGGTGAAGATCATCACGATCAGCAGTGGTATTGCTGACGACATGCACACAAACGACAAGTTGTCGTATTTGACCGACATTTTCAAGCCCCTCTTATGTACCTATCAATATGAATTATAAAATCATTTAATGATGTAATTAGCGCTCGAATGGATTATCGCTGTGGACTATGATACATCACTCCGATGCAGGTGATGAAAGAATTTCACTTGAACACTCATCAGCACGTGCTGCCGTATACAGAGATTCAGATGAGCCAGTCCGATAACACGAGCATTTGGGTGCGCTCGCATCGTTGTATTCAGATTTCTTGAATGAGTATCTCATGGTGGCACTTGTTCATTCATAAAATTGTGCGATATACGGCAATACTCCACCGATATATGGGATAAGATACATACACTAGTCGGCCAGGAATGGGCTGGGTCTCCTCTCAACACCGGCACTTTCTCATTGGATAAATATTGGCTTTTCTCATTTGCACAAATGAAAAGAAAATCAATTTCACCTGTTGGAATTTCTGCGTTTAACCCAAATACGCATTATCTCTGCGGCAGTTGATTCACACACATTTGGACGGTTTTGGTGCGTTAACAGCCCGTCAACAGTGTGGCTTGAGGCACAAACGACAATGGCCGGCAAGAATACCAGACGGTAGAGATTCATGGTAATGGAATGTTGAGCAATTTGCAATTTGAATATTTAGCAGGATTTCTATTTTCGTCAGTGAGTTTCATTTGTAGATAAAGATTAAAATGGAAATGAGCACGATACGTACATCGAGAAATGGAAAGTGGTGTGTGGTGTCAGATTTTCACACGACCAATAAATACATACTTACGGCTAATGTGGCTTTCAGAGCATGTCGGGAAGTATGTATTTTTAAATTCCGCATTGAGGAACGTAATTAATTCAGTATCCTTGAGCTTGTGGTCAAGGATGGGAGAGGGGTGAATGAGAGAAAATTGCAAACTTATTCTTGACCCTCACAATTCTTAATTGGGATATGATGAGAGTCATCCGACTGCAAAATGTGTAAACGGAGTGTACAAGCTAAAAGAATGACGTGGTTGCTCTGTTTGGTAAAACGCATACATGCGGTATTGCATTTGTGGCCCCTTGAGCTACCTCACGGTAACACGAAGCTCCGGAAACTGAGCGTGTTAAGGCTAAGTCGAAATTCCTCGAATGAATGATTCAAAGGGCAGTTGGTAGCAACCAGACTTTCAAGAGGAGAATCCCTCCAAAGATCAGCCTGCTTAGGAATCACGGGTGCCCTAAGGACAACGCTGATAGCAGCGCTCGAGGTCCTACTCTATCTTACCCTTCTAGACATCTTCTGTAGTAGCAGAGCGGCTATAACCCCAATGAGGGCAGTCAAGATGTGGAAAGACAAGCCATATGGGCAAGCCTCTCAAAATGGACAGCATCATACAAATACAAAACCTCGGATTATCTGCCACCAACCCTGACTACCACGAGACAGTTCTCTACCCGAATTTCGGACAGGAGAGGTTGGGAGGAGCTATCAGCGAGTGGTGGCGAAGAGATCTCCCTACACACTGCTGGCTCAAAAACAGGTACACGAACGAGGGCAGGGGTTTTCTGCGATCTCTTTGAAAGATCCTTAAACGTAAGCGACGAGTGTCGCGTTTTCCAAGCAGAAGTGGTAGCAATAAATGCAGCGGCGCTTACACTTCAAGAGCTTAGTTTGCTTGAAAAAACGATAATCATAAACTCCAACAGCCAAGCGGCTATAAGAGCCATAGCGTCGTATATTGGAAATAGTCAAGCTATGCAGACAGAACGTCAACGAAATTTAGTAGGTTGGCAGTACAATGGACCAGTTTTTTAGTCTGAATGCTCCAGAGTAGAGTCTCAAAAAAAAACTCCGACAAAAAAAAAAGAAAATCCTTCGACGAGCTAGAGGATCTGAATAAAATAGAGCTGAAGCACATATAGATGCATACAACAATCTGGGCGGCGGTACAACCCCCACACCCTGGGCACAATGGACCCAACTGTTGGTCTCAGTGATGCTGGTCGATCGTATCGGAACAGAAGGAAGTTAAAAGAATGACCAACGGTTTCAATTTGGGCCGAAATGCACATAGAATGTCTTTCAAATCCTACAATCTGATAACAACGCAGTGATTGGAGAGGAGAATAAATTGCGTATTACCGTTAGTCAATGTAGTTTACATAAAACAGCCGCCAAAAACGAACTCATTAATATAGAATGCCTAAAAGAAATGAGTCTGTCTAGTGTGTCTAACTGGGAGGAGCTGGCGTTTTCGAACCCATCATCTTCTGTCTCCACTCACCATTAACTCTAGGAAGTCTATGCAGAGCTATCTTTAGATATGTAGCCTAAGGCCGCCGCGTTTGCATCATCAACGTATTCTATGTATTCCTAAGCAAAATTGGTAGATTATATTAAATTAATTTCGCAGCAGTGCAGGGTATCAAATTCACCAAATTCAAATTGAAGGACTCAAGCGAATGTAAAAACGCAATTTTTATGTGAGAAATCCAACCTCTGCACAGGTGGTACTATTACGTTAACAAAAGCAGAATTAATTTTTCATGAACCAGAGAATTTAAGCTCTGGTTAATTGGCTGGGTCTTGGAGGTTGTTGCAAAGCTTCTCAGAAGAAAGTCGCAATTGTTGCGTTTTAAAATTCGATGTAGGAAAGATTTAGGGTTATAATGAGCAATGTGGATTGTTTCCACTTAAATTGCTTCGTCAACAACAAGTGACGTACACAAACCAACAAACCCACTATTGACCTATGAGTGCTTTATCCGACTGAAATGCTGCTTCAGTGGAATTGTGCTATTGCACTACGAATGAAATGTTTGTTGGTCGAATGATTTCCAAACATTCTGAAATTAATTGAATCGACAGCTGCAACAGCACACTTGTAGGAGAAATTGAATCCGACAGCACTTAGCACAGATGTCAGTTAAAATGCTCTAGAGCTAGCTCGTCTCCATTCTATAATAATAATAATAAAATACAGCGCTACAGTCCGAGGTGGACCTTCTTCTTCTCCATTCTACTCCATAAATTAATTGAAGAGTTATCAATACATTAAGACATCCAATCATTGAAGGAGCCACCCTAACTCAAACCGATGGCTCTAGATATCATAACTCAATGTGAGCGAGGTTTTTCATTTTCATTTTTCATTTTCTTTTTTTAATTTACCGAGTCTTTGCTCTTACAGATTACAGAATTATGTTAATTATATAATACTGCAATTTAGTTAAACTTATGATTTAATAAAAGTGCCTTTAGTTCAGTTCTGACACAGCTTAAATCAGAGTCATTGCAGATTGAATTCTAAAGTTCTACACATTTTGTAATAGGTTCATTAAATCCATAGAAATACTTACATACATAAGAGTTTATAAAATAAAGTTCAATGGCGAATAACACTTTCCGGTGCATAAATATAGAAAGAATTAAGAATTTCCCCACAAATAATGTTATAAGGAAAAAAACATCATGTACAAGCAATACACAACTTCTTTTTTCCAAAGTATCTAGGCCAATTAGGGCACAACGCGTTTTATAAGCAATATCAAAATGCTATTTCATTTGCTTATATACAAATCGAGTAAAAGACTTTTGGAATCTTTCCAAACGAATATTAGTTATACAATTAGTTGGACACCATATAATAGAGCAGTATTCCAGTAATGGACGAAACAAGGACGAATACACTGATTTAAGGGTGTAAGGATTGGGAAATTTAGAGCAATTTCTTTTTAAGAAGCCCATCATTGAGTTTGCTTTAGCAACAATAAAATCAATGTTAAAAGAAAATGTTAATTTAGTAATAAAGGACACACAACTGTCGTATCCAATTATGGAACAAGCAAGAGGGACTTACGCACTCCAAAAAATTTATGATGGATGATACCAGAAGAACCAAAGTGGCTCTAAATCTTCACAAGCCTGACCTCAGAATACTATGTGGTGCACTTACTCGCCACTTTTTAGGTAACTATCACCTACACAAAATGGGACACAGCAGCACAGAAAACTGTTGACACTGCGGAGAATCAAAGGAGACCATGGAACACCTATTAGTCGAGTGTCCAAATCTGACTCCAAGCAGATGTAAAATAACCAGCAGATTCACATTAACAGGAACAGACTACCAGGACATTCCATCCAAAGAGATCATAAAATTTCTCAACGTAAAGTCCTAGAGAAACAAAAGGGGGCACAATAGATCTATTGTGGTAGCAGTGCTATGTGACTATACAGTCACTCCCCATTCTCTTCAATTCAATTCAATAGTACCAAAGATAACTCCAAAATCTTTAACTTCGGTTTTTTTTGTTAAGAATTTTCCCACATAAAGAGTAGATATACGCAATGGGACGCAATTTTCTAAAAACTGAAAAAGAACAACATTTGTTTACGTTAAGTAAAAGTCGATTTCGTTGAGACCATGTTAAAATGGTGTTTAATTCGTATTTGATATTTCAAGCGAAACAAATAAATATCTTGTAAACAAAATTAAGTTTGTTGTTGTGGATCTACCTTTCACAAATCCACGCTGCTGATAAGTTATTTGTTCCTTTATATCGAAATAGATTTTTGAGACTACAATGGATTCAAATAATTTAGGTATAGCTGAAAGTTTTGATACTCTATAATTTTCAATATTTTGTTTTAAAACAGCTTTATGAATTGGGGTTATGTATGATAATTTCCACTCATCTAGAAATTCACCAGTTGACAGAGATAAATTGAATATAATTTGTAGTAGGTAAGATAATGAATTGTCGCATTTTTTAGGAATATCGCACGGTATGCCATCAGGACCAGGAGTTAAGCTAGAATTCATATCACATATGCCCTTAGGTTGCTCTTTACTTCGTCTTCTTCTACTTCATTACATTCAGGGGTGGACCTTAGCCTCATTCAAGGTAACTCTCTAGCCGGCACGATCTCTCGCCAGCTGTCTGTTAGTTTCGCACACCAAGCCGGCTGAGGTCCCTCTCAACTTGTGTGCACTACCTCGTACGTGGACGTCGGTTGTTTAATTAGGCAGGTAGGTAGGTATAGTGGCTTCCAACGTATGCACATTGGATTCACTTAGACCCATAGGCTCCATAGTGTTGCTACAACCGGCTTCCTGCCGCTCATTTCTGGAACCAGTTCGATTTTTGGACGAATATCCATAATTTCTTGACGTCCTTTTCGGATATATCAGTTAGTGAGCTTAGATTATATTCTCCCAGGATTTTCTTCCTTATGGAGGCTAAGGCTGGACAATTGCATAGTAGGTGTGAGGGGGAACTTGTTGTTTAATTACTTTTTACAGTTAAGTTTTGGCAGAAAGTGGGGACCAACTCCGAAATTGATCCGGTGGGTATATACGGCTAATGTTAGACCCATTTTAACCTATGGCAACGAAGTCTGGTTACAAGGGACATTAAAATTCGTACATTTAAAGCGAATGACTGAGATACAGAGACTCACTTGTATGGGGGCCACAGGTGCCACAACAGTAGACTTGGAAACAGACCTTCAATTGCCACTTATATACATTTTCATGGAGGCATCGGCTGCTAAGATTAAGAATCAGTCAATCTGGAACTTGAAACTCAAGCAAAGGAAGCAAACTTCCTCAACCTCATTTCCAAAGGTCAGCTGATTGATGCATCACTCGAGGGAGTGCGTCAGTGTTTCAAAATCAATGGCAACTTCATCTATACGGGAGCCATCCCCAAATGGCCCCACTTTTTATATTTGGGAGCATGGGCACTGATATCTAGAGCTGAAGAATCTATTTCCAAAATTTCTTGCCGATATCTGTATAAACTTCGAAGATAAAAAAAGTGTGACAGACACGACAGACGGACGGATGACCGAACACACCGAAATTATAAAGGTTCCGTTTTTGTAGACGGAACCTTTAAAAATAACTCTTTCTTTGTATTTCCCTACAAAGTTGTTATCACTAGAAATAGATGGAAGCGTTTTGCCTCTCTTCAAATATCAAAATGCCTAGAATCGCATTCGAATTTTAAACTTTCGTACAATTCATTCGCAAATAAAATTGATTCCTGCGTTCTGCAGTTTGAATGGAAAATCAATTCCAATTCTAACTTTTCGTAGCATTGGCCAAGAAGAAAAAACGCATCCAAACAGATACAATCATCGGGTGTACTCATTCTTTTGCTTTGTGTCGGTATGACATACCAGTTCTATTGTGAGTGAACTTTCAAATCTTATTTCACTTTTTTTCCAAATTCCATTGTTCACGGAGCAGTACTCGCAGTCCATCATTCGGCGGCTCCGGGGTAAAAGGGAAAGTTCAACATAATAACAGAAATCGCAATTAATTTTGTAGCAGATTCTTTAGATATGCGCACACATGTGTGTAGTCAAAAATTTGAGTTTTAATTGATTGCATAACGTCGTCTTCCCTACTTCGATGAGTTTTTGGGTTTCACTTTAATAATTTTTAATCTTCCTTATGTTCTTCTTCAGTAAACTCGTTTTGTCTTTTAATTGCTGCCAGCCGTAGTTTTACAGACCGGAATGTTAGATTTATCGCATTCACGACTTCGAACTGGATTGTGTTTCTAGCTTAAAAGAAAAAAATCCGTTCAAACACCGAGATTTTATGTTCGTCTTCGGTAAGTTTTGAGAAGATATAAAATTAGACTATCAGATAAGCAAGTGTTTTGTTTTAGGTTGTAAATCATTCTGTACAATTGTCTACCCGTTCGGAGAAACTCTTAGACGCGACCGGAAGGATGCTCCAGTTTGGAAGAGACTTCTGTTACGAATGAGATTACTCTTGAATCAGTTCACTGGGTCAACCAAATGTTGTGCCCAAAATGTGGACCATCACGACAACAAATCGAAGCAGAATCCAATTTCAACAAAGCTGTTGGAGCGAACGGACATTTTTAAGGAGGCTGGGAATGATTTGGTTGCGCGCGTGCACCTGTTCATTTGTAAAAATAGTCGGAGGAAACATGCTCGATGAGTGGAATCTCTGTACAGTTTACCCGATGCAAAAGAAGGGAGACTGCGTCATTTAAGAAAGGACCAGTATCCTTCACATCCCGTTTACACTTCTCTGCCAATGTGTTGTGTGAACGGCTGAAACCGTTGTTAGATTCTTATCAGTGCAGTTCCAGGCCAGTGAAGTCCACAATGGAACAGATTTTCACGTCATGGGAGATAATGAAAAATTTCAGAAATGCCGGTCGACACCCATTACGTATTTGTTGATTTCCAAGGCCATATATGACAATGTGCAGAGAGACTAGCTATGTCTAGCCTTGTCTAGTTTAAACACTCCTGCCGAACTCGTCAGACTGAGCAGGATGATAATGGGGAACTCTCCCTTCTCCATCAATGTCAGTAACGAACTCACCGAGACCTTCGATGTCAAAAAGGGGTTTCGACAAGACGACGCGCTACCATGTGTCTTTTTCATCATCATTCTTGAGAAGATCATGAAATTTTCACTGGCCAACACTAGATGGAGGATCTACCAAAAATCCGTACAAATGCCAGCATGCACTCTACCGCTAAGAGGTATGAACAAACACAGAACGAATGAAGAAGCTCACGGTCTTTTCGAGACAAAAGTTCTGCGTGCCAATTTTTGTTTGCGTTGATCGTGATTGTGCGAGACTCAACCATAAACTGTAAAGGGTGCACAGCGGCATTACCGAGGCGTGTACGGATCCAGGGCCTAAGATGGTTGGGCCAGGTTGAGCGCCTAAACAACTAAGATTCAATCCGAAGCATCTTTGACTGTGAGCCTCTGGCACATTGCAACAGAGGACGATCACGTTTAAGGTTGTCGTTGTTGTTTAGGGTTAAACCAGATTTGTGTGCACAGTTGGAGATAGTCAGCGATTGATCGTGTCAACTGGAGAGGCTTGGTCGTTGAATCCCTAGAAGCCCACCCCTGACTGTAGCGCCAAATAAAGAAGAAAGAAGAGAATAATAATACATTTTCAAAAGGTGGGGATTTTGCACTTGGCTACTTATGTAGGTATCCCGCAATTGCTGCCTGTATAGCCGACGATGAAGGTGATATAAGGGAATATTTTTCCCTCGAAAAAATCGAATTCGTTGTCAATTAATCTGGGGACAAAATTCTTCACTTGGCCCTGTAGTCACAACAAGCCCCATTAAAATCAACACCAGCTTTGCCTTGCCTTGCTCTAAAAGCTCAAAGTGCTGCAAATTGAATTGCGTAGGTATCCATTAACCCAGAAGTGCACTTCATCAATAACGAAGTACTATGACATAAAAAATACACGCTGACCTTAAAATGCAATGAAATAAACGAACCCTTCGCGAAGTGATTGATGATGAAAAAGGATGAATATGGACCTTGCCAGGAAAATGTCGATTGTCTACGAAATAATACAAACTCTGTATCAATCGCACATGATTGATAGTCAGGCGGCCATGAAAGCAATATTCTCAACGGAAATCGAGTCCAAGGTAGTCGCATGGTGTCGCGAAGAACTGAAGGTCCCTGGACACAGGGATATTGCAGGCACTGAGGCAGCTGATTAACTTGAAAAGAGTCAGTGACCGACCTGTCACAAGTAATTCATAGGAACAAAAAGCCCTCCTCGTGGGTAGTGGGTAGGTGCGTCGACTCCTACGCTCGAGGTCGTCGGTTCTTATCTCGAAAAAAACATCAAACATTTTTTCACGGGCCCACCTCTTTCGAGTCACTGACAATGCTCAAAAAGTATAACTGTCTAAAAAAGCTTCTCAACTTCGCCGTTCGGAGTCGGCATTAAACTGTAGGTCCCCTCCGCTCGTGACAGAACAATAGCACGCACAACACGAGTGTTTGCTGAGAAGCTCGGCCCAGGTCTACCTCGCACTGTAGCGCCGCTTTTATTATTATTATTATTAAACCGCCCTCCTCAGAGTTGAGGAAAAAGATGGACAATAGGATTTTTGAAATAGCAATCAATAGGTGACGTGCCCTTCCTACTAAAGCATTATGGCCTAAATACGATCGAGCAAAAACCGACAAAATCCTTCAGTGCGACAAAGAGTTGCTATCAATGCTAGTTAGCGCTCTCACCGTTCATAATCGTCTTTGGAACCATGCCATGAAAATGGGACTCACCAACGACAACATTTGTAGAGGCTGTGGCGATGAAGAGGAACGAGAGGATACTCCTCACTACCTCTGCCACTGCCCTAGTCTTTGTCAGTTGCGCTACAGAACACTGGGAGAGTACTTCTTCCAAGATCTTCAGGAAATTTCAAATAAACCTCCAAGTTATCTTTACAGGTTCATAAGAACATCGGGATGGCTAAGGAATACCCAAGGACAATGAGTACGGCAAGGGGAAAAGGGGATACCAATGAGAGTGGGGCCTCAAGGACCAAGTGAGACGTACCATCCGCCCGTCTACCCAACAACCCACCTCTCGCACAGGTGTGAATAATAAACACTTAAAACTTACTCGAAAGTCCTTAAATCTAATCGCATTCTACGGAAGATATTTTATTGACTTATTTTAACGCGACTTTAACGCACTTCAACGATACGACTGGATTGCGCAGTTGGTTAAGTGCCTGCCCAAGTTGGAGGGGTCCCAGGTTCGAATCCGAATAAGTGAAATCGAGTCTGGTCCAGTCACCATTTGCCGTTGGGATAACATTAACGGCATTGGAGTAGGTTGCTTCCTGGCAGTGCAATGACCCAGTTTTGAGTTTGAGTGTTCCAGTGCAGTGCCTCAAAAATTCTCCAAAAAAAAAAAATTAACGCAAATCGAAAAGCAGCTTCTCAGCATGAACCGACCACATAACTCAGTGGTTCCAAAATCAGCAACTTCTGCTATACCCTATAATTGCGTACCCGCGTAAGGTGCGTGCAAATGTCAGCAGAAAAAATGACCACTTTAATCAACGTCATTATTACGGTCGATAAATCAGCAGATCGTGGAACTGCTTGGGAATAATTGACTGCTAACATGTTCGTAAGTCTGACAGTCTCGACTATTTAAGATTCACATTTGGTCAGCCTGAAAATCACGCCAAAAGATCTAATCCATTTTCCAAAGACCGCGACTATCAATTAGTATTGCAACTGCTTGTGCAGCTGTTTACCGGTACACATACGCACCACGCACCTATGACAGTGAAATTGTTATCGTGGTCGATCTTACGGTTGTCCACGTGCCAACCGATGCAACCGGATGGCTCTTGACCATTCCAGCTAACGAGACGCCCGGCCAATAAAAATGAGCAACGACGAGCGCAGTTGTTTAGTTAGACTTGCAAATCGATTCACTATCATGCAACGTGTGTCATTAAATTGAGCTATCACTGTAGTATACCTGATGAGGAGAGTCAACAACTTCTGCTGATACCTCCGAGCGCTACGCCATGGAGGTGTATTTTTTTCATGCAATTTTCACTTTCATATCATAATCGATTTGAAGCGATTTGGTTTTTGAGATACAGATTGATGTGGCTGCACCATTGATTGCATGGCAAACGTAGTTGTGTAACCATGCGGCAGTTATGTACACACCTACCGATACATTGGCTCGGTAGGGAAAATTAAAAATTCTTTGGCGGCATGTAGGAGTAGGTTGCTTGTTGAATTTTGAAGAAGGCTTATGGACGGCGTCAACCTTTGGAAACAAACGGAAATTTGCCGAAAAAAGAAAATCAATGACAAAATAACTGACGTCGCCTGTCGTATCACTCAATACCGAGGCGTGAGTGTGTTTCAAACGGATGTAAATCGGCGGCTAGATATATTTGGTAATCTGGGCCATCATCTGGTGGCGGTATTTCCTAAAACGAAAGCGTGGAACTAACATGAATTCATAATTTAAGAGCCTCTAATGCATAGCATAAATCTGACAAGTAATGAGATACTGATGCATTGCGATGTGAGTGAGAGTTGATTGGATGAGTACAGAATTCCTAATCTGATCATGCACCTGAACTTGGTTGTAACATGTTAGAACATTATCGAACATTTTAGACGCTACCCTTACTCATGCTTGTGCTCTTAAATTTAATTGAATGTTGAACAATTCGGCTGCGGGAGGGGAGTTATTAATCATCTTGGCATAAAAACTCGTTAATACATCAACATCAAAACAGTGACGCTGTAAGAACAGTTGAGTTATACGCTTGTTAAAACAATTTTTTCATGCCCATGCTTTTTAATTGTTGACGTCTACTAAAATCATAAAATTGGTGTACTTTCAGCCAGACTGGTGCGGTTGATTCGGTTCGTTGAGTACTGCCTGCTTCATTTAAAGTGACTTATGACTTACACCAACATATTTATGAGATTTTCACGCTCATTCATTCTAACCGGAGCCAAGTTGTCCGTGCGCTCCTCATGGCCCAGGCACTCTACACTCTGGATTCGCAGACATCTGCCCAGTCACCTGTCGCTGTTAAAGATGTGCGGTTTGTGGTTGAATCTTCTTTAATCGCCATCGACGCGACCAAGGCCGACTATCGCATGCACAACACTTTGTTCGGAAAGCTTTAGAACTTCTTCATCTACTTTGCGAGACGTACGGTTTGTGATTGAATCTTCTTCTCTAATCGCCATGTACGCCGACAAGAGCGACGATCGTATGCCCAACATTTTTTTCGAAAAGTCTTAGAGCTTCTTCATCCATTCTGCGTATTGTCCATGCCTCTGCACTGTACAGCAGGACTAGGATGAGAAAAGTCTCAAGAATGGACCTTACTACTGAATTGCCTTTAAGTCCAAAAACACAGCGGTTGGCAAAAGTTATTGCGTGATGTTGTTCTTACTCTTTACCGCGGAGTCGTAGTTCGTGACAACGTCCTATTGCTTTCCATTGAGACATTGTGGGGAAGACGTTGATATGGTGCCTCCATTTTCCAAGTACACTTCGTTTTACCCTCGTTTATGCCCAGATCCATTTTCGCCGCTTCCGTCCAAATGCCAAGTGATTCGTTGATGGCTCACTGTGTTCAATTAATCACGTCAGTGGCATCTGCGTGCGCCAGCAGTTGTACGGACTTTTGAAAGGCTTGACTCTTCAGTGTTGGCCAATGAGTTTCGCACAATATTCGCAAACGGTCTACTTTCTTGTGGATCTGGTAATTCAACGGGCATTCTTTCCGCTTATGGTACTTCTGCTCTTCTTCTTCTTGTGGCGCTTTTGTATGTGGTGGACCTAGGCCTCAACCAACAAACGAAGCACGATCTTTGGCTAGCTGCCGCCTATAGCCAACATCATGTTGGTTAATATCCCTCTCTACTTGAGTGCGCCACCTTAGACGTGGACGTCCTCTGTTGAGTTGTCCCACAGGCTCAGAGTCGAAGACTTTTTGGGCCGGAGCTAAGTTGTCCATGCGCTCTATATGACCTAGCCACCTTAGCCGTTGGATCCGTAGAAGCCTGGCTGACTTATGTCGCCCATATAGTTCGTGGTCGAACCTTCTCCTCCAAATGCCATCAACGCAAAGAGGACCAAAGATCGCCCGCAGAACTTTTCTCTCGAAAAGATCAAGAGCTTCTTCATCCGCTTGGGCTATTGTCAATGCCTCTGTGCCGTTGAGCAGGATTAGGATGATCAAGGTCTTATACAAAGTCAACTTGATCGTTCGAGAGAGGGCTCTACTACTCAATTGCCTCTTGAACCCAAAAAAACAGCGGTTGACAAGAATTATTCTGGGTTTGATCTCGATACTGATACTGTTTGTAGAGCTTACCGCGGAGCCGGGGTAGATGAAGTCATTGACTACCGTGAAGTTATACCTGCCCATTATATCTTAATGTACTGAACCTGAATGAATTTAATAAATTGAAATTGAAAAATTGAAATTATGACATTCTCCAAGCCAAGTCGTCGAAGTTGTGCATCGTTTCTCGATGACATCATATACTGCCTAGTACAGGTATCCCACGATAGCAAAATCGACAGCCTAAAGAAGATACGGTCTTTAGGCGGTCTCGCTGTAAAGTGGGAGAAATTGAATAAGACTGACCATGTTTTACAATGTGCGAAGTGTAGGATGCTGGGGCACGTCGCGGAGAACTGCAACATGCAGTTCCGCTGCGCCAGGTGCACGGTCACCCACAAAAAAGGGGAATGTCCTTTAGGGACGGAGAAAGTAGAGGATAGGGCGTTACTTACATGCGTACTCTGCAAAAATAATGGACACCCCGCTACCTATCGGGGATGCCCGAGAATTAAAGAATTGAGACAGAAAATACAGGCCATAAGGAACGAAAAAAAGGTACAAGCCAGGCCAGTGTCCCGTGCAGTAGCTACCACTGTTACGCCTGCTATCTCCTACGCCCAAATGGCGTCAGGCAGAAGGCCGGCACAACAGACAGTGCCGAAGGTTACCCCGGTCCCAGTGGCCAGGCAACCTGAGGCAGAACCTTCAATAAAGGATGTGATGAACACCATCCAGTCGATGCAAGCGCAGATGATCGCTTTGCAAACACAGATGGTCCAGTTGCAGACCAGTTTCCTTCAGCAGACGGCTCGAGTAGATTTAATCTGCTCGGAGCTGTTTGGCGAGCCTAACGCGCAGATATAATGGGCTCACGCGCAGCAAGAACCCTTAAGATCCTAGCAGTGAATGTAAATTCGCTGATTAGGATCGAGAGAAAGCTAACTATGGCAAACTTTTTGCAAACCCACAATCCTGACGTGCTGATGGCTAGCGAAACTAAGCTAAACCAGACGCGCAAGCTCAGGTACAAAAACTACCACATAATAAGAAGAGACCGGGCCCACTCCACTCAAGGAGGCGGGGTCGCTCTTTTCATTAGGAAAAATATTAGTCATAAGGTTATGTATAGCAATGAAGTGCGAAGGTTTGGCGTGTTAGAGGCAAGCATCGCGCGCATCTATCTCCAAAGTGGAAAGTGGTTGTTCGTGATTGCCGTCTACGCACCAGACGCTCGAAACTCGAACTTCATTTCAGAGCTCGAGGCTCTCTTCACTAGCCTGCGCTTAAGCTCAGAAGAGAACTATTACATCATCGCTGGCGATTTGAACGCAAAACACAGCGAGTGGGGTAACATTGTTCCGAACGATAGGGGAATCGCCCTCTTAGGTTGGATGGAACAGAACAGTATTGAGTTCAGGCCAGATTTGCTTGCAACCGATAGACCATCGTATCCCAGAAGCGGATCCTATCTGGATGTGATGCTAATAGACAGACGACTAACTATAGTTAACGTGGAAAGACACACTAGGAACTGTTTAACAACGGTTGAGTACAACAGTGATCACTGTGGTCTCGCCGCTGTTATTCAGATCCCGAACGAGCTGGAAGAACTGGAGGAATATGCCCAGACGTATCCTTATAATTATAATAAGGCGCGCTGGCCACGTTTCTCCAGAGTCTTGTCCAGGAAACTACGTTCGAATGTGATCCATCCTCCTACGAACAGAAACCTGACGAACGAAGAGGTTGACAGGTACCTCATACAAATGGACGACGCCATTAAACGTACAATGGACAAAACAATTCCGAAGATCGCACAAACCGATGATGGCGACATCTATCGGAATGCGGCTATCGACGCACTTCACGTGCACAAAAGTAGACTGCTGTCAAGACTCAAACTCTTGTACAGACGGTTTACAGATCCGCAGAATGCGGAAGTGCGGTCGCTGAAGTCGGAGATCAGAGTCCTCCAACAGTTAATCCGCCAACAATACAGCCTGGCTGTAAGCTTGCACTGGGGCAATAAGATTCGGGATGTAAGATCCAACAACCCGAGCATGTTCCCGCAAGTAAATAAAATCTTCCGGAGGAAAGATCAGAACGACATTCAGACCGTTCGACTTGACAGAACGACAAACAACGCAAACTTACTGACGTCAGTCGGCATCGATCCAGATGGGGCAGTGCTTGACAACGACTTCTTCGTAGTTGAGGATCCCCAGGAGAAGGTGAAAGTAATTGGTGCTGTCTTCCAAGAAGTGTACACGGTCAACGAACCCCGTAGTCCGAACCACGACTTGGAGAATGGAGCCTTGTTAAACCACCTCCATCTTCAGAATGAGATAAGTCAATGGCGATCCGAGAATCCTGGTTTTACTAGCTTCAGTGACGATTTTCTGGCAAACAGTGCCGTCGCCGATGATGCAAATAACTGCATCCTTATTTCGAAAGATGAACTCCAGGGTATCATCAACTCACTGAGGAAGAAGAAGTCAGTGGGAATCGATGGGATACCAAATATTGTTCTGCGCCATCTCCCCTCTGAGGCGGTGGATATATACACAACCCTGTTTAACAATGCGCTGAGTAATGCATATTACCCGGCCCATTGGAAGACAGCTGTGGTACAACCCATCCCTAAACGGGACAAAGATACTTCCATCCCGACAAATCTCCGGTCGATAAGTCTTCTTCCGTGCATAAGCAAAGTTTTTGAGAAGATAGTCATTAGAGCTCTGAAACAGTGGGTTGAGGAAAAAGAAATTATTCCGGACAACCAATTCGGCTTCAGGGCGGGGCATGATACCATACATGCCGCGTCCAAATTGGTCTCCGACATTCAGTGGAATAAAAATAAGACCCACTGCACGGGTGCCTGCCTGATTGACATGGAAAAGGCGTTCGACACCGTATGGTTAGAAGGCCTTTTCCTCAAGTTGGCCAGGCTTGGCATAAGTAAACCATTGCTATACATGATCCATGATATGATCACAGGTAGGATGTTCGTTGTGAAAAATGGCAACATAACTTCTACCACGACCTTTCACATAAAAAACGGGTTGCAACAGGGGGCAGTTGGCTCGCCGATCCTGTTCGCGATATTCACTAGCGATCTTATAGGTTCTATGCCGCACATAATAGCGTATGCCGATGATATCATAGCGTACAGATCAGGTCCGAAGGTGGAAGTGATTAATATCTTGTTGCAGCATGACTTCGACAAAATTCAGCGATTTTGCGACGACTGGAAGTTGAAGATCAACTACCAGAAGTGCGAAACTATCCCCTTCAGAACCCCTCTGTCCAAGGCCTCAAGGGACACGAAAGAAAACTGGCGCAAGTTCGGCATAGTTGACCCGCAGGGACAGCTGTTAGCTGTGAAAAATGTAGTGCGATATCTTGGCATTTGGTTGGATCAGTATCTGTATTGTGATAAGCACGCAGCTACTGCTCTGACGAAAGCTAAGAAAGCCTTTGCTGTGGCAAGTAGGTTGTTTTACAGCAGCCAGCTTGATACCAGAGTGAAGGTAATCTGCTACATGGCCCTTATCCGGCCAATCATGGTATATGGTTGTCCAGTGTGGTTCAACTTGAGTCCTTCCCAGATGGAAAAGATGAGGGTGTTCGAGAGGCAGTGTCTTCGGGCCTGCCTCCGGTTGTATCGCACACCCGAATCCGAGTACAAGAAATTCTATCCCAACGAGGCCTTGTACAACGGGGCAAATCTGATTAGGATAGATAATTTTATTTTTAAGTTGATTCGGGGTCACATTGCACGAGCTATGACTTCCACTAACAGTCTGATCTTTGGGGCTTACTACCCTAACATAATGTACCATGAAAAGGTGCGCCTTAACGGCTTTATTCCGCCCGAAGCTTTCCTTAATTTGGACGAAAAAGGCCTAATACAGGATACAGAAGGAAATCCTATCATCTTCCATGTCGCACGCCGAACAGTGGATAGGCGACTCCAATACGAGCCGGACGTCGCTCGCAGCCACGAAGATCTTCTTCGGTTCAGTGTGGCCATCTCTGACCGAGACAGAGCAGAGTCTGCCAAGGAACGACATTTTTATTGGTGGTTACACCACAATCAGCCTTCGCCGCCGTTAACTTTAAATAACATTGACTAGGTAGTTGACCTCATGTGGCCAACTTGCATAGATTAAGTTAAGTTAGTTTTAGATAGCATAAAAAAAAAAAAAAAAAAAAAAGGTGCATCACGGCGCTTAAAATATATATGTTAAGCATATAAATACCATATGCTCCCTGGTGCACGCGTCCGTATTTTGTTACGGACATAGTTTAAGTTGTTTTAAGTAGATTAAGTAGATGTAAGTTTTAGTTAAGCTAAGTTAAGTTAAGGTTTAGTTAGGATAAGAATAAAATAAAACAAAAAGTCCAAGTTTTTAAAATTTTCTTGGACAAGAAAAGAAAAATATTGCATTATTATAAAATAATTATAGGGTAGGCCGAAAGGCATTCATTTATCTTTGATTAACTTAGAGTACTCGTGTTGGGTCAGCAAGTTAGATTTAAGAACAAAAGTTAAGATAGTTAAGCTAGATTTAAGTATTTTTGTCTAGATAGTAAGGATTATGTATTAAACAATAAAAATACATGAAAAACAAAACAAAACAACATCATATACTTCGTTTTGCCTTCGTTTACCGCCAGACCCATTTAAGGCGCTTCCGTTTCAATGCCAACAAACGCATCATTGACGGCTCGCTGTGTTCGACCAATCTCGTCAATGTCATCCGCGTATGATAGCATTTGTACGAACTTCTGGAAGATCGTGCGTCTAGTGCTGGCCAGCGAGTTTTGCACAATCTTCTCAAGAACTAAGTTGGAAAAGTCACAGAATAGCGCTTCGCCTTGTCTAAGCCCTTTTTTGACATTGGAATTTACGGTGAGTTCGTTGTTGAACTTAATTGAGCAGCGAGAGTTCTCCGTCGTCATCCTACTCAGCCTGACGAGTTTGACAGGAATGTCAAAACTAGACAAGGGGCTGCATAGCTCGTCTCTGGCATATCTCACGCTATCATATGCGGCTGTGAAATCGACGAACAGGTGGTGTGTGTCAATCAGCATTTCTTGAGTCTTTTCCAGGACCTGCGGTAGTGTGAAGATCTACTGTGGACATTCCTGGCCTGACACCACACATAGAAGGATCTACCAGATTGGTGACGAAAGATTTCAGGTGTTCACAAAGAACGGCAGAGAAGATCTTAAAGGCGAATTTAAGGAGACTTAATGATAATAATAATAATAATGGCGGCGCTGCAGTCCGAGGCGGACCTGGGCCTAGCTTCTCAGCAACCTCTCGTGTTGTGCGTGCTATTGTTCTCTCACGACTAGAGGGCACCCACAGTTTAATGCCGACTCCGAACGGCGAGATTGAGAAGCTTTTTCTAGACAGTTATACTCTTTGAGCATTGTCAGTGACTCGAAAGAGGTGGAGTCATGAAAAAATGTTAGGTGATTTTTCGGGAATCGAACCGACATCGAGCGTAGGAGTCAACGCACCTACCCACACGGCCACGGTGCCCACATTTAAGGAGACTTATCTCTCGATAATTGGCTGGGAGGCAGGATTCTCGTCTATCATGGTCCAGATTAGTTAAAACATTCAGTCCGACAGGGGTATTTGTACTTTCATCGTCCCTATACAGCCTGGGGAAATGAATTTTCAAATTTTCAGCGTTGAATGCGACTCTTAATATTAATATATTAGATCTCGTCTATAAATCGTCTTCGTTTCGGTGTAGAACACAAACAGCTGATTTTGACAAGAACCATTTGTTAATTGGAGAGTAAGTGGAGATCAATGAATAATTCCGTCAAAATATATTCCTTCAGGATACATTGCGCATTATTTCTCACTGATTTTAAAATTATGCCAATGGTTGTGGTACTGATTTTAAAAGGTCATGACGTAATTACGATTCATGCCCGAATTATATATTTCTAATAGAATCGACCTTTAACAGTCAGTTGTTGAAAATAATTAAAGAAAACTTCGTTGAAACGACAAAAGCGTAACGCAGTCACGTATGAAGTGTCGTTTGATTGAATTTGTTTATCTTCTGGTCCAATTATGCCCAAAAGACATTTTTCGTCGCGTGTCTTTTTCGCACCTCGTTTCCCTTTTAAGCTATTTCCAGCTCGAGTTCCAAGAAGTTAAGGGTAATGGATCCCCCAACCAAGACTCGCATCGAGCGACAATTCTTTGAAAAGCACTGACATTTCCTCAGGTCGAATGTCACACTCGTTTTCTGTGAAGTTTGACAGGTTAAGCATATCACCTCAAGCATGTACATTGAACTATAAACATATCCCGAAGAAAGACACACTGTCTTAAGATCGCTTAAATCACTTCATTTTGTACTGTGTATAATACTGTTGCACTACAGCTTAAGGTAGATGTGGGCCTAGCTTCTACAGCAACCAATCGTGTTGTAATTGCTACTGTTCTCTCGCAGATGGAGTGGAGCTTCAGTTTAAGCCGACCCTGAACGGTGAAGTTTGGGAAGCTTTTTCTTGACAGTTATTCTCTTGGAGCATGGTTAGTGACTTGAGAGAAGTGGTGCCAGGAAATCTGAAATGTGTGTGCCGGGTGTCGAACTTTCATAAGAGTCGACACACTTAATAACTACGCCACGGCGGTCACATTATGTACTGTCATGTCCTAAAATGATGAGAATATACGAAGAAACGATATTCCAATATCCCGCTGCCTAGAGTAGCATATCAGATATAAGCAGGTCAAGTTCAAGTGAAGAAGGGCTTCTGTCTCTCAAGTGTAAGAGTTAGAACGATTGAAGATTTCATATATCACAGGAGAGGGAACAAAAGTAGTCCGCCTCCTCGTGGTGCTCTCCGGCAACGTATAAATTACGGCAAAATGGACTACAAGAAACATGGATTAAATCGAGCAAAAGTAAAAAACAATTAAAAACTACTGAAGCGAATCAGTGTGAGCAAAGGCACTTGGCAAATATATCACAGGAGGCGAAGGCAAATCACATTGAAGCTAGAAGTAAATAATACCAAGCAAATAATGTTTTTTGTTTAATGTCCAATTCACAATCTTTAAATTAAGTGAGATCTATATTCTATTCTAGGTCCAGTATACACCATCGCATCGCCGAAGTGTTTCAGAGAAAAAAACTTTTATCATTGCTTTCGTCTGCGTCGTAGCCCCAATCACTGTATGATGTCGCATGGTTGGGCGAATGTTTAACATTCCATCCGCCATAGATTTTCTTGGAACTATTAACTGGATATTGAACAATTTGCAGTTTAGCCCTTTCCCGTGTCGCTCCCAGCAACCAACTGAGAGCCATCAGAACTGATGTTGCCAAAGCAATTTTGCTCATCACAAAAGCCGACGACGTCGCAGCAATAAGCATCTTAAGTATCAAAGGCACCACTATAACCTTGGCGAACAGCAAGGCCGTAAGGATCGGATAAATGTGATTAAGGATTTTCTTGTTCTTGTGAAGATGTCCTCTACCTACAAATTAAAATCAATGAGTCTGTCTTTGGCGAAAAGTTAAGGGTGAAAATACTTTGAACCCACTTACAGACGTCGTTTGTCTGGGATATTTACCTTTATCCAAGTGTTTAACAATTCGCCGATCCCCAAATGTATCTGTGGGTTGTTTATCCTTGACAATGGCAGTAACGAAATCCTTTTCACCGATTTCAAGTGACTTGCTGTTGGCGAAAATAAACAGCGTTCCACAGAAAATGTTGAGAATAAGAAGAACGCGTTTCGGCATGTCTAGTCGATGAAATTGCACTGATGACTGCCGAGTAGAATCTTCTTGGAAAGTTCAAGGAGTTCTTCGACTTTGTTTTTTGTTTTGGCCACGAGGGAATTGCTGCGCATGGATTCACCTGAGTAAGTTTTCTAATGCTCTTCATTTCTGACTACTGATTTGAATTGAAAAATGCAAAAAAAAAACAATAGGAGGTGGGCTGCGTTTGCAAGAGCATATGCATTTATCAGGTACCTCTACACATCTAGACAGTAAGATACATTGAAGAGGGCGATGACGTGCGCAAGCATAATGAGATGCGGTTAGACTTTTGTTGTGGTGCAGCGAGCGTTTGATATTCCTATTGTGATGGCTTGCTTTTATGAGCGGCTTGGACGTGGCTCAACTGTGGGTTGCAACTCTATTCATTGCGGTTAATACAGTTTTAAATGTCATCGTTAGTAGGTAGGAGGAGGAGGAAGTGGCATAATGGAATGAGCAGAAAAATAAGAAACGAACTTTACTTTAAATCTTGAAACAACTCGTTATGTGGGAATACATTCTATGGAAGGTGGTAAAAAAGTACAACGAGCAGATGGTTGAAGAACTGTTGGTTAAAGTTGTTTAAAGAACATATGAAGAATCATTACCCACTGATGCCACGTATACGAAGCATTGAGTCCATTTAGAGATATTATAGAGTTTAATTTAAAAAAAAAAAACTGTAGAAAAAATTCCTTATAGCTTCATAATCTATTTTCGTTTCTTGCAGTCTAGGGTAAACTGTGCGATACTCCTATTTGCATTAAAGTCTCCAGAAAAAAGTCCAGGAGGGGGTGTCTTTAAAAAAAATTTGACTGATGGAAGGTATGCACTGCCAAGCAACACAATGAGCTGAATAAACGGAGGAAATTGTATATTTATTGGTGAATGAGGGATATCCTGCATTACCAGTCCCATCTATCCAAAAAATTTCGGTAATTGCAGGCGTGCAAGCCAATGAAAATTTCTTCGCCAGCACATAGTAAATTAAATTTGTCCCTATTTAGTTCAAACTACTCGTATAAAATGTATTTCTTTACACAACTGATTAGTGAATCTCTGTGGTCTCTCTCTCATCAAATCTCTCTGTGGATGATTTGATGTGGAGGGAGCGTACGTTTTGCCAATGCTTCTTCAGCAGCGAGACCAAGAAATTGATTGACAAGTGAATGTTCTGTGCCAACTCGTTGGGATTCATGTCGAAGTAACCAACAGCGACGGACAGACACAAGACCTTCTTCATCTGGAACTTGATGATTGCCTTGACTTCATCGATCTTGCCCATCATGGACTCCTGGTGGGAGAGGAGACCACGGAACTTGCCAGCCTTGTTCAAGCCAGGACCCAACAGACGTGGGATCTATTTGATCAAGGATTTCGAAGCGAGGAAAGTGTCGTACGACTTGACTAGGCTCTTCACTAACTTCTTGTTCTTGTTCAGCTTCAAAGCCTCAGCGTCCATGCACTCGACGTTGTTGGCGCGTGCCTCATCGCAATGCTGTTGATCACCGAGCACGCACAGCTTCATCTTTGGGCGGGAAATGTGCTTCAACTTGACGGTGCCGGAGAAACGCTTATCCTTTTGGGGATCGTAGTTCTTCAAACAGATTTGGAGTTCCACGGTTTCCAGGAATCCACGCATCTTCTTCAACGAATTCTCAAGGGTAGCATTGACTGCCTCATAGAGGGTATCACGAGACAACTTCGATGCCATATTCACAAAATCCGCTCTGCTCGACGGCTATTTTACGAAAGGATTATTAGCTATAGCTATAGTCCTTATGATTATAATAAATGTTCTTTCAAAGTTATCCACAAAACTGCCACCTTGTCCTATAATATTATTTTCGATTTATTCCCTCCGTTTGTATTTTAATTCAAATGACCGTGTTCTTTTCTACTTTTTTATTTGATTTATTTATTTAACTATTTCTAGAACAATTTGTCTTGTGCTTGCACCAGCGAGCTAAGAAAAAATGAAGCCTGAGAAGCGCACGATCGAGTAGATGGAAAGACGCTATGGCATGAATAATGACATCTGACAAAGCCGTTGGACCCGATCACATCATTAGGTGCAGATATTAAGTCGTGTACAAGACAAAGTCAGAAGAAGTGATATCGTCTTCCCTGTCCGCAGGAAAAGTATATGTAATACTGTGCTTGCACCAACTGAGGACCAATTGGTCGCCTTATCGTCGCGTACAAGATCGGAAACAAACTCTGCTGCGTGTTGAGCAAAACGATCAACAGCAGGATATAATTTTCTTAACGTCGAATTCACTGATTTTAGGCACGGTCTTCCAAAGATCCCTACGATAACTGATAGGGCCAACACAACGAGCGGTCAACTGGGCTTTTACTGGCATTGAAACTAAAATGGGCACTGCGATAAATTGTTATTCGAAATGGACGCTTACCAGAACCAGAACTCAAGACGTACATGAAATCTCGAGAAAGGACTTTGTCTGCTTGAGCGGCGTAGTCAATTAATCAAGTACCTACGTACGGTCTCAGGCACGCTGCTTTCTAGCATTAAGACCAAATTGTCTTACAACCGCTATCACTTGGTCTTTGCACCGGAGGTTCGGTCTTTCTCGACTTCTTGAACCAAGTGGCTCAGATTCAAAGATTCTCTTCGTTCATTCGCTCGAAGTGGGCGAATTAGTTTAATTGAAGGATTTTTGATATTCGGAGTATACCCACATCGCTACGAACTTCATTGCTGACAGAGCCAAATATCCGGTGCATAATTCTTCTTTCGAAGGGAACTCTGACTGTCTGGTCCATTGTACCACCAGGTAGCAACCTACTCCAATGCCGTTAATTTGATCCCAACGCAAAATGGTGACTAGACCAGATTTAATTTCTCTGGGATTCGAACCTGGAACCCCTCTAACTTGAGGCAGGCACTTAACCAACTGCGCCATCCAGTCGTATGAGCCAGCATATAGTAAATTAAATTTGTCCCTATTGAGTCTGCAGTCGTGCTTATCGTACGTCTTTCGACTTCATAAAGCAACTGGTTATGGATAAAGGTTTTGTAGAGCATGATTTTGCTCAGAAATGTTGACCCAAGATGTTTAGACAAGTTGCAGCGGGTTTACGCTGGCCTTGAGGTACAAAAACTCCCTTATAATAGATCGAAGACCACCAGCATAAAGATCAAACGTCGAACTACACCTATCGCTCGCCTTGGTGGGTTCACAAGGCAATCCCCTCTTAAAAGACCAAGTTGACTGCACATCGGGTGATCATCGCAGTCTTGCATGATCAAGAGGAACTTAACTGATCTGAGACAAAAGTTCTGTGGGCAGATTTCGGCTTAATTTGTATTGGTAACACTTGGAAGTGATGTCTGAATCATCAGTCCAACGGTATCAAATCACATGATTGTGGCGGCGAATTAACATCGCCACGCCGTGCTCTAAAGGGACATGAATTTACTTAGGCCTCCACATATACAATCCTAAGGCGGCTAGTCTAGAGCCTACAGCTCGATCGTGAGAAAGTCTAGGTTCTATTCCCGACACATACAACTTTCATATCTCACGGTTCCACCACTTTTGAGTCGCTAACAATTCCCAATGAGTATAACTGCCAACTGCCGTTCGGAGTTGACGTAAAACTGAAGGTCCCCATTACTCGTGGGAGAACATAAGCACGTACAGCACGAGCGGTTGCAGTAGCTTCTACAGGACCAATCTCAATATTTTCAGTTTTGCAAATTCATACGACTGGATGGCGCAGTTGGTTAAGTGCCTGCCCCAAGTTAGAGGGGTCCCAGGTTCGAATCCCAGTGAAAGCAAAGTTAATACACTTTTATCCGGCTTTTCAAATCTTGTCCAGCCACCATTTGCCGTTGGGATCAAATTAACGGCACTATCACTGGGGGGCGGTTAATCAGTGGTAGTAGTCTCACTGTGGGTATCACAATGGATCAACATGGTCTAAGTGTGCCGGTGAATTCACTAGCAGCCCCCTAAACTAACCCAACCTTATTATAAAAAAAAATTGTATACAACATCTCGGGTTTTTGTATTAAATTTTTTTTCTAGATTTTGTGAATAAAATTCAATTAAGTCGGGAATAAATTTACGAGTTTTAATTGTGCCTCCATACCGTTTCGAATTTTTGCAAATATGCGTCAACCTCCATTTCACTCGGATCCCAGTAATGAAGTCTGGCTTTGAACTCCAAGCAGAACACCTGATCTAACTGACACGGAATCAACTCATCAGACCATAAACACCACCGTGACTGAACTCATTGAGTACATGTTAGAGAGGCATTCATTTGATGGCGATTATTCATACAAAAATATGTGCGTCGATAACTTTCAACAAAGTGGACAAGCAAGCATACATTCTCGTGTACAAAAAGAGGCTGTTTTATGAAATTTGGGTCCCTCTTGGGATTGATAAGCTTTTCTTTGAATTATTCTGGAAAAAACGTCAATCGCCGATGTGGTTGAGATGTGAAGTTTACAATGTTTCAACTCAATTTGGATATTTATTTATTTTTCTACGAATCATATCTAACTTCTACAAATAAGTTGACACCGATACTTTGCGATTGCGTGCCAGTAGATTGCTTTGTTTGATAAGTGTGGCAAGGGATGAATGCCAATGATTTGGAATGCTTTCGAAGTTGTAGGACGAGATAAGATGCATTATTTATGAATTTCTGGGATGGAAGCGCGAACACATGTCACTCTCAATGTAGCGAAAGTTTTCAAGGGTAAACAATTTTGAGAATCTGTCACATCGCAGATCACATACGTGGCATAGTTGTGTCGAAATATAAGAAAGCAAAGTTCAGAAAATACCCCAACACGTCAGACCAAAGTAAAGCTGAGCGAAAGATGTGGCCGCCATGTCATGCCATGAAGTGGATAAATGCGTCGCTTCCAAATGCAACAACTTCCCAAATAGGTTCAGTCCGCTCTTGAGAGAACAAGAGCACGCATAACACAAGTAGTTGCTTTAGAATCAACGATCGAGTTCACCTCGGACTGCAGACATATACAGACTTTACGAGTATGTTGAGGAAATGAACGACTGAATGGCGATTGAATGGCGCAGTTGGTTAAGTGCCTGCCCCAAGTTAGAGGGGTCCCAGGTTCGAATCCCAGTGAAATCGAATCTGGTCCAGTAACCATTTGCCATTGAGATCAAATTAACGGCACTGGAGTATTTTGCTACCTGGTTGTACAATGAACCAGTTTTGAGTCTGATGGTCCAGTGCAGTGTTTCAAAAACCCTCAAAAAAAAATGTAGAGGAAATTTGAAGGATTTCGTTGCGAAAGAGTTTAGGTTATTCTACAGGGTGGGCTAAATACAAGGTTTTTTTTAAATGCAATAAAATGAACACAATTAAATTCCATGTATAAGGCTTTATTAGTAAGAATAATTATTCCCATTAATTATGAAATACAACGTTGTTCAAGTGGCTGCCTCGGTTTGCTTAGCAGTACCGCATTCTGTCACTCCAATTTTCCAAGATCTTGTTGATGGTTTCGTGTTGTACCTCAGGGATTGCTTGGATGATGTTGTCCTTAAGTGCGTGCTTAAATCGTTTCCGGATTGTTGGCATAACATCGTTTCGTAGAGACTGGGTAATTGTCCATTTTTGCTTTTTTTTCTGACTGATCTACTGATTTTGTGATATTACTGTATTTGAAACAAAACATACGATATATTTCGAATACAGTACTTTAGGCAGATTGAAGATAAACTTCGAAATTTTTTTAAAAATTAAGCTCAACAATTTGGCAACGCGTCATTATCTGACTTTTTCAACACCCTTCTTGAGATGATCATGCAAAACTCTCTGACCCATAATAGGGGCACGATCTTCCAAAAGTCTGTACAATTGCCAGCATACGCGGAGGTCATTGGTCGGACTCAGCGAGCTGTCAATGGGGTGATTGCTGCCATTGAAACCGTAGCAGCAAGAATATGTCTCGCGATAAATTAGAGAAAAACGAAGTATACATGTTCCGTCTTCGAAATAGGACGGACTACATCAACGAGTTAGCCAAAATGTAGCAATAGGTAGCTATAATTTTAAGGAATTAGTCTACCTCAGCTCCCCAGTAAACAGTGCAAACAACATCAGTACCGGAAGCAAATGAATAACGAATAGCTGTTTCTTGGTCTCAAAAGACAATTGAATAGTAAAGCCCTCAAAGGATCAAGCTGACTCTTATACAAAGAGCTTAATCATTATAGTCCTGCTTTACGTTGCGAAAGTGTGGATAATATCGAAAGCGGATGAAGAAGCTCTTGATCTTTTCGGAAGAAAAATTCTGCGTGTGATATTTGGTTATGTTTGCGTTGATAGCAATTGGAGAAGAATATTCAACCACGAACTCTATGGGCTGTACAGCGATATGTGGCTAGCCAGACGTCTATGGATCCAACGATTAAAATGGCTAGGCCATGTGTAGCGCATGGACAACTTACCTCCGGCCCAAAGAATCTACGACTCTGCAACAGACGACTTCCACATTTAAGGGAAAATGGAAAGAGAATTCAGCCAACTTGGTGTGCTCAGTTGGAGACATCTGGTGAGAGATCGGGATAGCTGTAGAGCTCTGTCGGTTGTGTCCCAGATCTACCCGTACTGTAGGCCCATAAGTAGAAAATGAAGCCAAACAATTTTAGGGACATTCACATTAACAGAACTTTTACTATGGTTTGAAAATAAAATAAATAAATAAATAAAAAAATAAATAAATAAAAAAAATAAATAAATAAAATAGTGGTGATAGTCTCAAGGTTTTGAACAATCGTTCTGTCTGCAGGTCTACAGTCCGTGTGTAGATATGAACGAATTCTGAACTCATTTTATAAGTCAAGTTTTTTATTGGGCTTATCCGAAAAACATCGGTAACCTAATGGAGACCCTTACACCGCATTGCGCAAATTAGGAAGCACGCTACAAGATTCTTATCTACGGCTATTACAGAGGGTGTATAAATAAGTGTCATTTGAAAATTTTCCGAAGTTGCTTCCAGCTATCGTTTAAAGAACTGACAGGTCCTATTCATTACGGATTTCGGAAAAATCCCGAATTTATAAATTTGTCCACAAATCTAAATGATTCCAGAAGGAATGTCTCATACCGACTCTAGTGGCAGCACTAGGGATCTTATTGGTGCAAGTGAAGTGCGGAGGGCAGCCACCTTAGGTGCATACCTACCTCAACAAATTTCAATTCCTATCACCTTGCATTTCACCAAAACAAAAAAATGAGTATGAAATATTCCAGAAAATCACAGAAGCTTGCCTCATTAAGAGCCCACTTTGAAAAATCAAAACCCACTGAACAACATTTATTTTATGCCCAGTTATTATTTTTATTTCTTAATTTTAATTGCGATTCCAATTACTTATCTTAAACACGTACACAATTATTTACAGTTCAAGGACGAAATTATTTTTCCCTCCTTAAATCACCACTTCTTCACATCAAATTTGTTCTCACTCTTCAAACTCATCACTGCCGTGAACAGGGCGAAAAAGAAGCCCGCTAACCCCGTGGTGCCAACCAGCAGTATCAGACCCCCTATGAGCACAGGTATAAGCGTCAGAAACTTCAGCTTGTATGCTATCAGCAGGGGCAACAGAAACTTCTTATACTTCTTTTTCACTTTCTTGATTTTGCGGGAGGTACTTGCTGTTGACGCCCGTCCTTCGTTCACCAAATCATTATCTGTCAAAAGAACCAAAAAATAAAAACAAAACAAATAAACTCAAATTTGCTTAAAGGTATTATAACTTTTGCTGAAACATAAAAGTATATGTGAGGAGAAGAGTGGGAGGGAAAAGTCTGAATCGTATGTTTGCCCGTCACACTCATAAGTAGACTTATGTGCTTACATGACTGTAACGTCGTCGCCTGAAATTACGGCACGGCTCCTGCTGGTTTTGGGTGACAGGTGACAAACGCATCTACTTTGGGACTTTTTGAAGTTTTTGCTTCAGGTGCTCATTACTTTATGAAACTTAATGATATGCCATTACTTTGCCGAGCTCTGGATTGTAGGCGATGGTTCATTTATTTTTCTAGACTTTTGCTATTAAGATTCTTCTTCTAGAGATTTTCGTTGGAAGTTTATGATTTTTGTAGCTTGCAAATGCCTTAATTTCCGCTTGATAACTGAAGCTGTTAGACAGATGTCTGAAGATGATTTCTTATTGTCTGAGCAGGTTACTCAAGTTCAAGGAATGATTTTTGTTATGTCTGAAGTTTTTTTTTATTTCAATTGGAATACTATACTCTGAAGTGTTATCGTCAGATGTTGTCGTATACTGCGACAGGAACGTTTTCTGAAGTGACAAGTAAATTATCCAGTTATGGGAGTCGTGCACTTGTCAAAGACACGTTATTCTTCAGTCATAAACTGGCCCACGATATGCCTTTACTGATTGAAAATACAAATAATAATAATAATAATAATAATAATAATAATAATGGCGGCGCTACAGTTCGAGGTGGACCTGGGATTAGCTTCTCAGCAACAAACTCGTGTTGTGCGTGCTATTGGTCTTTCACGAGTGGAGGGGAGCTACAGTTTAATGCCAACTCGGAACGGCGAGACTGAGAAGCGTTTTCTAGACAGTTATACTCTTACAGCATTTTTAGTGACTCGAAATAGGTGGAGCCGTGAAAAAAATGTTTGGTGTTTTTTTATAGGGAATCGAACCGACAACATCGAGCATAGGACTCGACGCACCTACCCACTATGCCACGGTTTCCACGATTGAAAATATAAAAAAAATTTATTGAAAATATAAAAATCTCTGTAAAAAGGAATTACTACCAACAAGAGGAATATTAAATACGAGCATGCATATGCATGCGTATGCAATTAATTGTGGACAAAGGGAAATTAAATTGAATGATCCCAGATTCAGATGACTCCGTACACCTTAAATTTCCTTGAAAATGTCACCTGTTGGCGCGAGTTCCGAGATATATCAGGCATCGTATGAGACCATGGAGAGCACTTTAAATTCTTACAAAGAAATGCAATGACTTTTACAAGTTCACTGAAAAATAAATTGAAGTCTGCAAAGGAAAAAAAAAACACTCAAAAAGCCGTGATTAATCTTTACGTTCACCCAAACCTTTCCCTTCCTCGTCACAGTTATAATTTCGGTTTAAAAAAAGATTCTCAATCAAAAGTACAAACCTTCATCAAAAAATTCACTAATTATAGCACAAAAGTTCTTCACAGTTTCGATAGCTCGTCCCAGAGGCACCACCAGATCATCGCTTGCATAACCATCAGATTTATTCTCAATTTTCTTTTGACGATAGTTCTTCCTCTGGCCACTTCCACGTACACTCATTATGTAGGGTTCCGTTTGTCTATGGTCCAGATAGTTCCGCACCAACTCACTCCGATTGATATGCAAACCACTTAGTCCTTCAAAGTCACCACTCATTGCGACATTTGTTCTTGAATTAGCAGGTAGGATGATCCAATTACTCCAGTCATAGGTAAAACCGGCGTCTACACTCAACAGCTGATATAGTAGCGCCAGTATCCAACTCTTACTCTGCAGCATCCTTGGCCAATGCACCGCGCAAAAATACCGATTCAACACAACAACGCACACAATCCACTCGAATAGTCTAGCACGTATCCATCAATTCATCGACAACAACTGATCGACATTCTATGACGTCGGAGGCATTTATAGATCACGTACCTGAATTGCTGAATGTTACCCCCAAAACCTCAACTTCGACACTGACCAACACTATTATTCGCCGGGCACTTTGGTCTGAGAATTCTTGACCGAAGAATGACTTAAGCTACGTAAACTTTACCGAGTTTAATGGAGCGTTCCTTTCATTCTGCCGCTCCGTACTCCGTAGTTCACCAATGATAGCAGATCTCTGAAACCTCATAAAACACGACATCCGATTAAACAACGTTTACCTTCAATTGCGGCCGGGGCACTTTGACGATCTCGAAAAGACGAACAATTTACTCTCTACTCAAGGTATCGGATGGATGGAGCTTCACGCACGACCGCAGGAGGAACAGAACAGATGTCGTCTGAATGGATTTGTGCCCATCTAAATTCCGCAACGCAGTGCAAATGCAATGTACTGTGCAAATTGCTAGGTTTGAACGTCGAATATTATGGCACTCTCTGTAACAACGTGAGAGTTTGAGCGATGGCAGACCATGCCAGAGATGGATGCAAATGAAGATGTTAACATTTTGACATATCACTTGGCACTCACTTACGGGGAAACGGATGAGCAATTAGGGCCACGGGCTTAGTCTCGGGTTGAATCTACTTAGAGACTACAGTTGGGTATTATATAAATTACCTATGATTTGCGGTCTGAAAATTGTAGGCTTTCGACGAGAGTATGCGAGGAATGAAGCGCGAACCTGCCAGGGGCGTCAATGAATATATTTGTTTGAGATCAGGGCGGAATGAATTGCATGAAATTGTTGATCTCTGGATGAAGATTTGCGATGTCCTACAGTTGTGGAGAATTTGATGAACTTGAGTTGTGATAAGTGCTTTCGAAAGCTTGTAATTGGACCTCCCGGGATTGTAATTGGATGTGGGTTTAAAATAAAAATTCGGACCGACGTGTTGTGCCCGCACCTTCAGTTTGGGGAATTGAACAGGAGACCCAATGTGTCAACGCACTAACTGCGGTAAGGTAATACTTTTCACGTAATTTTAATGATTTAAGAATCGAGATCGACTAAAAGTTATCAAATTTTAATGAGCAAGTTGAGATGGTTCTGTCTTTGTAACATAGTACCAAAGATTCCAAATTTGTATATCAGATATTTGGTTCCTGAACATGAGGTAATTGTAGCCAGCCTTTGAACATAAACTTTTTTTTTCTTTATATGCCGCTACAGACTGGGGTCGAGCTGAGCCTCAGTTAGCTAGCCTCTCCAGCTCCTGTCTCCAGTTGTCCATACCAAGGTTGTTGAAGTCGTCCTCTACTTCCGTGTGCCACCACAATAACGAACGACCTCTGTTGCATTGCCCCAGTGACGCCGTGGCGTAGTGGGTACGCTCGACGTATAAGCTTCGAAACTCGAAAATAAAATCTAAAATTTTTCTCGGCTCCACTTTTTTGGACTCACTGATAATGCTCAACTGTCTAGATATAGCCTCACAATCTTGCTAGGTTCCCTCCACTCGTGAGAGAACAATAGCACGCACAACACGAGTGGTTGCTGAGAAGCTAGGCCGAGGCCCACCTCGGACTATATAGCCGCCTTTATTATTATTATTATTATTATTATTTTAATAGAATATGTCATTGTGAAAGTGACTATTCAGCTGCTTATTGGAATGCGATGGCAAGGTTTTGTTAGTACTTTTGCACTTCTCCATTGCTTTCGACTGACTTCCCATTTTGTTGACGAAAACGAATTTTCGGCTTCACTAATTCTGGGCTTAAGTTAATGCTGAGTATTTGAGGGACAGGTTATTAACCGTCGAAACTTCTATTTGTACGTCTAGTCCGTATGTTGCCAATAGCGGCCAGTCTAATTTGCATCAAATACTACCCATTCGTAAAGACCATAGGTATGCCGATGATGTATTTGTTATTACAAAGTTATTTTGTGATGAGAGTGGTTTAAATAACCAGTCAATTCCAAAGCCATCTTTAATTGAAATACAGGCTGGCGCACCAAATGTGCTGCAGTAAGAAATTGAAATAACTTTTTTTTCATAGTATAGAAAATTAAATTTCATTTTATATAACTAATTGTTTTTGAAGATGATAAACCGTAAATGATCTCCATGCTCATCCACGCATATGCGACACCTGATCAGAAATTTATTCATTGAGGCCTGACGGGTTGAAGTCGGGATCGCCTCACTTGTTGTTTTAATGGACTGCTTCAATTCCATCAAATTCCTTGGTTTTGTGTTGTACACGTTTTGCTTGACATAACCTTCTTAAAAAAAAGTCTAGTGCAGTCAGGTCAGGTGACCTTGACGGCCAGCGGAAAGTGGAATTTGTGGATACTAATTTATTTGGGAATTTTCGTTGGAGCTCCGCCACAACCGGTCTGGCTATGTGCGCAGTTGCTCCATCTTGCTGGAACCAAATGCTGTTGAAATGGAGGCGTCTTTGGCGCAGTTCTGGGTAAAAAAAAACTCATTCAACACCCATCTTTATATAACGATCCCCATTGACAATTACTGTTACATCGTTTTCTTCAAAATACACCTTGATGAAACTGCGCACCACACAGTCAATCGTTCTGTCCCATGGAGTATTTCTGGATTAGATTCAGTCCATATACATTGCCGTCTAAATCAAAATGGGCCTTATCAGACATAAACAAGCAATTTATCAAGCTGTTGTCTTCTTGGCCGTTTCAATAATTTTTCGGCAGATCCAGAGGGTTTAACTTGCCTGTAATTTGGATTTTGTCATCATGAATTATCTGTTGTAATGACCGTCTGCTAACTCGAATCTGCGTCGATAAGATTCGAGTCGTAACGCTTGGATTTGCCTGAATTGACGATGCTACAACCGCGATTATGTGTTGAACTGGAACATAGGGTCTTCGTGCGATGCTTCCGAAATCGGCAAACATGCTTACAAACCACATAATGGTCCATCTACTTGGGGGAGTGCCGCCAAACTCCCGCCTAAGTTGCCTTTGCACGGAAATGAAGGACTACAAAGCATGGTACCACTGCACAATCGAAATCCTCTTTTCGGTATCCCAAGCATTCATTTGAATAAATCTAAATAGTAACCTGCCAAATGAAAAACGAAAAATAAGCCGATTACTCATACAGAAAAAAAGTTATAACGTGTTGTTATTGTTGCACGATTCGTGCGCCACCCTTAACTTTTTTGATACATTTTCTATCTGCCTCATTGTGTATAGACTGTGCAATAAAAGTTACATACACAATAACACAAGACTAACTTTGGATACACACATGGTCTGGGTAAATTTTAATCGGATGAAGTACGCAAAAAGGTAACAATCGTCCTCTACATGTGCAAGAAAGCTATCGAAATTAAATGGTTTTTACTACCTTGTATGACCCAATTCTGTGTATGGCATATACATACAGCTACACAACACTGAGGAAGGTTCAAAAACAAGTTTGCATCTGTACTGGTAGTGCACTCAGAACCACTCCTGATGCGTTTCACATTCTTTTCAAACTATCACTTGGGTCTTTGTAGAGCAAATACAGCTATTCATTTCAAGGGCTCTTAGGAAACTCCACCATCCTGCCGTCAATCATTTAAGATACCAACCCACTTCACCATTTTTGCAAAAACTTCTAAGTCCCAACTCCTGACAGAAACCTCTGTTGTGGGTGTTCTTCACTCGTGCATATCGACATGGGTGGATCCAAGACGGGGGTGGGATCGGGTGTTGGTGTCTTCTCGAATGAACTGAATACTGTCATCTCTTTCCGTCTCCCTGATAATAGCATCGTGTTAAGGGCAGATATTTTGACAATCAGATGGCTTCAATGGAACAACATAATCCGCTCCTGATATTTGTATTTTCACGGATAGTCAGACAATTATGTGGGTGCTGTGGCCGTGTGGGTTTGGCTTTCACAGTCTAGGTTCGAATCCAAGTTCAGACAGACAATTTTTCAAAAAAAAAACAAATTGTTCACGGCCCCACCTCTTTCGAGCCACTGACAATACTCAAACAGTTTGACTGTCTACAAAAAGCTTCTCAATCTCGTCGTTCGGAGTCGGCATTAAACTGTAGCTCCCCTTCACTCGTGAGAAAACAATAGCACGCACAACACGAGTGGTTGCTGAGAAGCTAGGCCCAGGTTCACCTCGGACTATGGTGCCGCCATTATTATTATTATTATTATTTTTATTATTATAGTCAGACAATCATAAATCTCTTGCAACTTGTCTCTGTTTACTTTTTTTCGGAGCATTTTTGAAACACTACTGGAGCACTCAGACTCAAAACTGGTCCATTGTACTGCCAGTGAGCAACCTACTCCAGTGCCGTTAATTTGATCCCAACGGCAAACGGTTACTGGACCAGATTCGATCTCACTGGGATTTGAACCTGGGACCCCTCTAACTTGGGGCAGGTCGTTTTCTCTGTTAACTTAAAAGTGGTAACAAATTGTCTCGAATTTCTTGGGAAGATGTCTAGACATCAACATATGTGTACGCCTATGTAGGTGCCAGGCCACAGAGTTAATAATAATAATAAAAATATTGACACAATTATTATTCTGGCATCAATTTGTCCTTCATAAAATCAGTTCTCCTCTAAAATTTTACAAAAAATACATATACAGTAGATAATCGAAAAGATGAACAGATATGAAACAGACCCCGTTCATCTTTTCAAGTTGTTGGTCTTTTCAAGCACAGAAATTTGATAAAAGAACAACGAACGTAAAAACACTGCATATATCAAAATAACAATTACAATGGACGCTCGATATAGTGAACAATCCAATATAGTGAACACACAAAATGTTATTCCGTTTGTTTTAGTTCTTGTCATCGTGTTGTGCGAAAATCTTGCACCATTAGTTATGTTATGTATATGGTACACAGTTTGGGGTTGTTTGAAGCAAATAAAAAGTGCGTGTTGCTTGTACATGGAATGTATTGTTTTTGTTGTGTTTTACGTTTTTTTACGGGTGACTTGTTTTTGGTAAAAACAAAAGATTATTTTTTATAAATATTGGCTTGTTTTTTAGTTATTGCAAAGAAAAATTGTAATTACAGTCGCATCCCTCTAAGTCAAACTCCCTCTAAGTCGAATTTCCCTCTAACTCGATTCTTTCGCCATATTTATTTTGGCATTCCCCTCATTTTCCATACAAAACCATCCTCTAAGTCGAACTCCCTCTAACTCGAACTAATTTTGATATCCCGTAAAAATCCGACTTAGAGGGAGTCGACTGTATATTCTATTTTTAATGAATTGTACTTCGAAACATACGCATTTTTATGAAATTTGCCCGAAGCAGCCCACGCTCGTTACAATGAACAATCTCGCTCCAGTGAACACGTCCGGTTTTATAAACATTTTATTATTTTATTATTAGTTCACAATATCGAGCCTCCATTGTAATATATTGTTTAAAAAATGAGATACATTGCAGAAAATAAAAAAAATCCTAAGAGACATCAGACTTATTTAGACGTTGTACTTAAAAAACTGGTCGCCCGGAAGAAAAATGGAAAAAAAGTCATTCATATTTCCAAATTGTTCATGTTAAAGAACCGTTCATGTTTTCGAGATTCTGCTGTAATTCAATTTTAGTTGGTACACATTTATTGAATTATTCAGCAGCAATGCATTAAAGCACTTTTATGGCAATAGAACACCTCAATGCCTTCCAATGCAATGAAATCTATGCAATTAAGTTTCGTCGTTTTCAAACCGATGAACGTATGCAGATAAGATCATCTTTTTGTTAATGTTCTGCCCAAGCACATTCCAACATTCCACTTTAGGAATGCCATTTCGTTACTTCTGAAAACGTATTCAATTGTCCGAAACCCTAATCCACTTTTACTTTTGGCAACAGGCCAGTGCCATGTATTAGAAAGCGAAATGTTGAGAAGTGTCCGTAAGGTAAAATATTTCATTTACATTCGTATACAAATCCCCTTCGTTGTATGCGTCCCAGTTACAACCACGATTTGAATAATCCAATTGAGGCCATCACTCAAATGTCGAGTCGCCTGATCGCTGCCGTCTTTCAGACAGCTACGCGCATACTGTTGTCGTGACGCACTCGACATATACGCGGCACTACGAGAGAACAATTTCCAAAGTACCGTAAGGGAGCAAAAAAACAATTAGCCATTGAACCGGCAGTTACGATTCAGTCTCAGGTGGCAGCACGTGATCGGTCCCAGCATAAACGCCTCAAGGAAATTACTTCCTCAATGATCTGACTGGTGTGAGTGTAGCCAACGGCTATTGCCGTTGACCATACACACGCCACGACCGGCAGGGTATCCCCCAGTCCCACAGATGTGTAGAAGCTGCACTGAATGGATAGATCGTATCCAATCGTATACCGACAGCTACTGCAGCTCGAGGCTGCCACATGCGTCGATTTCAGTTATGCGATAGAGTTCAACACCTCGTTAGTTGCCTCACTTAGGCGATCGATGACTTTGAATTGAATTTCAATAGAGTGCACGATACACAATGGCCCCGAATCGTGGTATCTGACAGATCGTACCTCCCATCGAATAGTATTCAAAATAAACAAATGATTTATCGACTGTTGTTGGACGCGATTGTGGATTTGAAAAGCCAGCTACCTTTTCGCTTGGTCTTCGTCGGTCTCCAAAGCATCTTTAATGAGGTAAAGACTTTTGCCTGAATGGCATCATCGTTTGAGTTGTTAAATAACACAAACATTTATGAACTGTGAATAATTGCGGACAATACGCTTTGAAAACAGATTGTAAGGCAATTGTGATGTGAAGTCTGTTTAGTAGTGGAGTCTCCAAATTAGCACGTTTGACAGTTTCGCACACTCGTTGCTAAGTGACATCTTTTTGAAATGTGTGACGTTATTACTCTGGTCCGATGCTAATAATAATAATAAAGGCGGCGCTACAGTCTGAGGTGGACCTGGGCCTAGCTCCTCAGCAACCATTCGTGTTGTACGTGCAATTGTTCTCTCACGAGTGGAGGGGACCTACAGTTTAGTACCGACTCCGAGCGATTTTGTGAAGCTTTTTCTAGACAGACTCTTTAAGCATTGTCAGTGATTCGAAAGAGGTGGAGCCGTGAAAAAATGTCAGGTGTTTCTTCGAGATTCGAACCTTGGACTTCGAGCGTAGGAGTCGACGCACCTACCCACTACGCCACGGCAGTCCGATTTTAGTTTATATAAATTTAATTATTTTTTCTTATTAGGCTCCCTCAATAGGGCGTGACCATAATCTAGTACAAATGGTAAGGTTGGTAGATGGTAGAGTTCTGCTGTAATAGAAGTTTATTCCAATAAATAATAGCGATCGCAGATATTTACTTCCTAATCACTTTTTCTTCTTGACTCAAGCACTAAGAGGCAGAAGTAATAAGGCTCTCTCTCGAAGGCCCAAATTGAGAAAAAAGTATTGGTTTTTGGTTATGTTTGTTTTGAGTCTGATCGAAAAAAATGAGGGATTTCGGTTTGATGGCTAAAAATTCACAAGGAAAAAACACATTTCCGATTTTAGAACCTGTCTGACGTTTGTCTTCACAGCTGCGGTTTCTTTGAGCAATAGTTTGCAAGTAGGTAAGAGCATCGACTCCTACGCTCGAGGTCGTCGGTTCGAATCTTAAAAAAAAACCTCAAACATTTTTCACGGCTCTACCTCTTTCGAGTCACTGACAATGCTCAAAGAGTATTACTGTCTAGAAAAAAGCTTCTCAATCTCGCCGTTCGGAGTCGGCATTAAACTGTAGGTCCTCTTCACTCGTGAGAGAACAATAGCACGCACACCGCGAGTGTTTTCTGAGAAGCTAGGCCCAGGTCCACCTCGGACTGTAGTGCCGCCATTATTATTATTAGTAGTAGCATGGCTGGCAAGTTATGTAATGTCTGTATAGCCTAGCTCCCATATAGTCGAACAGCCTTGGCCAAATATATTAGGCACCCTTATCTTTTTGTCTTTCCTGTCAAATCGCTTATCGGAAGTAATTAGTTTGAATTTTATGATTTTTGGAGACACTATCTGCCGTTATAAGCGTTTTTTTATTTTTTCTCTCATTTTTTTCAACTTTCCGAGGTCTTAGAGCTCCTTGACTACCCATGAAAATGCAAGCATCATGAGCAAGTATAATGTTCCATATGAGCCATGACAGTGCTTCGCTGATTGTCATGATACAGTGAACTCTTACAAGTTCGCCAGTTTGCACCGCATGTGGCCAGCTTGGGAAGGTTTCACTGTATTTGCAAAAACATATAATTGACCAATTTAAACGGATAACGCAACAAAAGGAATGCCAATAATAAGTTGAAATTTAACTTTTAAAGGAAATTTTTCATTTTCCTTTCTGTCGTAAAGAAGTTGCACATGTGTAACGAATAGTTTCACACAAACGAGCGCCGTCTCGGCCTCGACTTAAGTACTATCTCTTCAGCTCAATTTACTGACAATTCTATTGATACTTCTGAAACTGTTGTTGTTTTGAGTGTAAACATTTGCTGAGCGGGCTATACACTAGTGAATAAAACAGGCCAATACATTCACGACTTTCCGCGGATGACACCTGTCCACCATAGTGCCCAGGGCTCGTAGGTACGGCAAGACTGAAAGGCGGATAAGGAGTATAGTGATACTGACATTTGGCTCCTTCAACTCGGTTTCTTGCAGTGTGAAGTGAAAAATGTCTGGTCGTCTTTAACTCTTTGTAACCTAGTGGGGCTTTAACACAATTTTTTGTAGAGGTTTTTGATAATTAAGAATCGTACATCACTTGTGTAGCGGGCGCCGTGGCATAGTGGGTATGTACGTCGACTCCTATGCTCGAGGTCTAAAGTTCGAATCTCGAAAAAACATGGCTTCACCTCTTTCGAGTCACTGACAATGCTCAACGAGTATAACTGTCTAGAAAAAGCTTCTCAATCTCGCCGTTCGGAGTTGGCATTAAACTGTAGGTCCCCTCCACTCGTGAGAGAACAATAGCAGGTTCTAGGCCCAGGTTCACTTCGGACTGTAGTGCTGCCATAATTACAAAATAATAATCAACATCACTTGTCTATGTTTTTGAATTAATTGTTAATATTTCAAGAGGTTGACTTGGTTATTTCATAGTAAATTGAGTGAGATACGCAGAGTGGATTGAACTATAGTAAGACCGATCAATATGTTTTTAAGCTATCAAACAAACAAAAAACAGAGAGGAAAATAAATAAACAACCCCTCCAAATATTTGCAACATATCCCAGCGTAGCAAATTATTTGCCTGCAGTTACTTAGAAAAATGTTTAAATTGTTAACAATTACATTTACAATAATGGAAGGACATGTCCTCCATCAGCATTGGAGTGCATTTCGGCTTCTTTGGGTGGATTTTATTCGTTGCACTCTGGGATATTTTATTGAAGTGCGTTTTTCCATGAACTTGATTTTTAAAGTGTATGTGTACTCCCATAATGGAGTACTCGAAGTTACAACACACTAACAATATAAATATCTCTGACTTTTATATTTTTCCCTCTCAATTTAAGCTCTTTTTAATAAAAACGATGCTTGCAAACCAGTTTTCTAGGATTTGAAGGGGCTAAGTGGTACCAGTGCAAAAGAGGTGTGTTACAGTTTCGCCCTTCTCATGTCTGCAAATTCTGTATGGAAGACTTGAGGCATGTGTGCCAATGATACTGTGTCCTGTCGATAACGTTCCTGATTGTTGGACTGTTCACTCTGATTAAGAAGAGTGGTTGCTAAAAGTCAGGTTCGGGTTAAATTGCAATGAGTGCCTTCAGACCATCGCAATTCACCGATGCAATGCTAAAGTCGTGAGCGGTGACTCTCCACTAGGAGATCGCTTTATGCCTGGTGAGTTCTTTAATTTCGAAAATTGCTGAAATGTTACTGTGTCCCGATACCAACAAGAAGTGAATGTTAAAATACTCAGCCATCTCATCAAGAGACAGACGGCAGTCAAGGGAGGTCTCTGAACAGAATGTGACCGAATCCATGGCTATACACACATTTGATGATCTTGTTCCTGAAATTCGCGTGATTTTTAAGCCATATCCTCTTTAACATCCATGGTACCGGAATGAAGGACGCTATAGTATTTCAGAATGGGAAGGGATACGTTTATATTTAAATTCTTGGAATAGACATCTATTCCTACTTCCTCATCCGCCTTGGATCCATCCGTGAACATTTTGCAGATAACTACCCAGTGCTTGTAGGTCAGACATATAGTCCTACCTAGATGATAGGAGAGATTGAGGTAGTAGGAGGTCGGTGTTTTGTGTAAGGAACTCGAATTTGTTGAGAATGGTGGTGTGTGTGTCTGATGTTCAGACCATAGAGGGCGTGTTTTGTGTCTGACCGCTCTACTTGCTTCTATTTGTCGACCATATGAAGAAAGGAAGGTTGTCGAAAGGCTTATGGATGTTTGAATTATAAGTATACATATAATGAAACTGTATCTGCCAATGCATTATTCAAAAAGTCTGATTGAAGTACGGAGTACACGATACAATGTTTGTAACGACTTGCATTGTGTCGATATCGGCTCTACTACAGTCTATCTTCAGTTTCGCACACCAAGCCGGCCGAGGTCCTCCTCGACTTGTGTGCGCCACCTTGTACGTGGATGTCCACTGTTGCGTTGTCCCACAGGCTGAGAATCGAAGACTCTTCGGGCCGGAGCTAAGTTGTCCATATGCTCTACATGGCCCAGCCATCTTAGGCGTTGGAGACGCCTGGCTAGACTCATGTCACTGTACAGCACAAATAGTTCATGGTTGAACCTTCTCCTCCAAGTGCCATCAACGCAAACACGACCAAAGATCACGCACAGAACTTTTCTCTCGAAAAGACCAAGACACTGTTCATCCGCTTGGGAAATTGTCCATGCCTCTGCGCCGTAAAGCAGGACTGTGATGATCAAGGTCTTATACAAAGTCAACTTGGTCTTCCGAGAGAGGGCTCTACTGCTCAATTGCTTAAGTGGGCTCAAAACCATAAAAACAGCAGTTGGCAAGAGTTATTCTGCGTTTGATCTCGGTACTAATGTTGTTTGTACTGTTTACTGCGGAGCCAAGGTAGACGAAGTCCTTAATAATAATAATAATAATTGCGGCGCTACACTCCGAAGTGGACCTGGGCATAGCTTCTCAACAACCACTCGTGTTATGCGTGCTATTGTTCTCTCAAGAGTGGAGGGGACCTACAGTTTAATGCTGACTCCGAACGGCGAGATTGAGAAGCTTTTTCTAGACAGTTATACTCTTTGAGTATTGTCAGTGACTCGAAAGAGGTGGAGCCGTGAAAAAATGTTTGGTGTTTTTTCGGGAATCGAACCGACAACATCGAGCGTAGGAGTCGACGCACCTACTCACTACGCCACGGCGCGGCGCCCAGACGAAGTCCTTAACTAACTCAAAGTTATAGGTGCCTATGGTGGCGTTCTGGGCAAGTCATCGATGTTGTGCGTCCTTTCTCGATGACAGCATATACTTATTTACCGCCAGACCCATTTTAGCCGGCTCCGTTTCAATACCAGCAAACGCATCATTGACGGCTCGCTGTGTTCGCCCAATCACGTCAAAGTCATCCGCGTAAGCTAGCAGTTGAACGGACTTTTGGAAGATCGTGCCTCTTGTGTTGGTCAGTGAGTTTTGCACGATCTTGTCAAGAACGATGTTAAAGAAGTCACATGACCGCGCGTCTCCTTGTCTAAAACCTTGTTTGATACTGAAGGTCTCGGTGAGTTCGTTACCGACCTCCATCGTCATCCTGCTCAGTCTGACGAGTTTGGCAGGAATGTCGAAACTAGACATGGCGCCGTATAGCTCGTCTCTATGCACGCTGTCATATGCGGCTTTGAAATCGACGGTTAGGTTGTGTGTGTCAATTTGCATTTCTTGGGTCCTCTCCAAGATCTGCCGCAGTGTGAATATTGGATCGTTGGTGGACTTCCCTGGCCTGAAACTTAATACTCCAGAGTACTTAATAATATGAAGAAAAAAATATGCGGACTGAATGAAACAGAAACTGCTTTGAACTTAATTGAAGCAAAAACTTCTGAGCTTATCGATAAATTTGTCTAATTTTATGTACGGATACAACTAAGAGGAAATGGTCAACACGTTTTTTTGGAAGAACAAGCTATGTCTTATTGAACAAAAACTGATGAAGACATTTAGGCACTTCAACTGAGATGGCCTTTGCGATGTTCGGTAACGATCTCCATTTCCGACCCGAAGAGTCTTCGACTCTGAGCCTGTGGACAACGCAACAGAGGACGTCCACGTACAACATGGCGCACACAAGTCGAGGTGGATCTCGGCCGGCTTGGTGTGCGAAACTGGAGACAGTTGGCGGGAGATCGTTCTAGCTGGACAGTTATGTTGAGTGAGGCCCAGGTCCACCTAGGATTGTAGCGCCCGAAGAAGAAGAAGAAGAAGATGATGTGTGGAGTGACTGAAAACATTTGAACTTGAGACGTGGTTGGTCGTGGAATTTACCGAAAGATATACAACCTTGGCCAAATTTATTAGGCATCCTTTAAGCAAAAAGGAAACATTAATGTAAAAATAAAACCTCAGATAGAGGCACCGAAATAATAACCGAAAAAATATGGAAAACTAAGCAATAACCAAGCTAATCAATTCCAAATGCTTTCTAGCTTTCCCTTCAAAATTCAAATCAAAATTCTTCCTTTTTTCACAAGAACCGGTCACAGTTACTGAGCACATGGTATCGCGGGAAGTCGCCCTAAGATATGTGTTGTACATGCAAAAACTCCGTTAAAAGAAAGTCTTTCACGTTGTACATAATTAACTCTGCTGTGCCACAAAGAGGAATAGAGAGTTACTTACAAAACGTTTCAGGCGAGTTAGGGTGACACTATATGGCAGTGTCAACTGAAGCATACATTTAGGAGAACTTTTTTGGATGATACGTGTGGAGACTTTGCTCTTTTTCCAGTGTTATGCGTACCTGCCCAACAAGGTTAATTTTAAAGTTCATAAAGCAATTTGTTACCTGTTAACACCAATGCATAAAGGTAATTGAAACCGTAGAACGAGTTAGGGTGGTCATAGTACGGTTTAGATACGGTGTATGTAAACCAACTAGACTCGCCTGTAAACCAACTAGACTCGACTAGTTTCATTATTACACGACAATGTAATGGAAAACCAACAATTCTTGCATAATCTCCCCCAAGAAGTTAGGCTGTCGTTGAGGCAGATGGGTTCTAGACAGCATGTCGTTTTATGTTTAATGTTATGTAATATTCCATTACATTTGCTTTGTAGTTACTTAATTGGCTCCCACTTCGTCAACAGCAATGTGGGACTCGTTTTTGGGGATTATTCCACTAGTAGGTAGTTAGGTAGGTTGAAGTAACTTAATAGTGCACTTAGACCTATGTCTAGTCTACTGCAGATACCTTCTTAAGACTCGCAAATGTTTTCGAAGATGAAGGCTACCAAGCGCAGGTGTCCAAGATGCCCGGCATGTACAGAGGAAGTGTAGAACATTCCTCATTCCCAACTTACCTATATAGCTTTAACATAAGTCGTTCGAACAAACTGAAAGTCTTCTGCCATGATGAGACAGATGTTTGATCCATCAAGAGAACTCAGATTTGGATTCCAGCTTAGGCCAGATGTGGTGTGGCACATTGTACCGTTATTCCATCTGTTGTTGCAGATTACGTGTAACAAATAACATTACTATTACTGGCGTCGACAAGGTGGTTGCATGTTCGACACGTGCTTCCGCTTTGCAATTGCCTGAAATGTCTCTATGGCATGACATGATAAACAGTACATGCGAATGTCAAACTTTTCCGCCATCTTGTCTATAGGCAGCTTGTTACTACTTTTGAGTTCAAAAAGACTAACTTCATGGCTTTAATGGCTGCCTGACTTTCAGTGAAAATGCAAAAAAAATCACCGGCAGATATCTTCTCTAGAAACTAGAAAACCTTCAAAAATGAGAGATTTCCTGTTTATATGTGTTTTACTTTGTGTGTGCCTTTGCGAGTGACTCGAAAGAGGTTGATCAGTGAAAATATTCAGTGTTTTTCGGGAATCGATCCTAGACTTTTAGCATAGGAGTCAACGCACTTATTTACTACGCGGTTATTTCCAACGCCCTTGTGGCCGCACCTTGACTGATTTGTAGGGAATATGTTGTTATTATTTTGTTAAAATCAGCTCAAAACCAGCTCCTATCTGCAAAAAGGAAAACAATGTTTGTATTAGCAAAATAATGCTGACCTTAAAATATAATTTAGTTCTTAATAAAACAGAGAACTTCCACTTGCGAGTAACACCGAGTGACAAGTTCTCTGCTTACCTCAATCAAATTCGAATGCTCGCATATCTCTATCCAAACTTAAGGCCACGTCTTAAGATAACACCCACATCATTATTTCTCTGCTGCTGTACTCTATAGACTTTCCAAATAAATAACTAGAGATTTACACTTATAGTCAACATTTCATGCCTAACGTCAAATTGTGTCTAGGTTGCTTTAATAGAATATTTTTTTCTGACACTTTAAGACAGTTGACAAAAAATAACATCAGATAAATACCGCAAATATACTGCCGATGTTAATGACCAGCAAAACATTGATAAAAAAATCGTGAAGGCTGCAAATATTTAAGACAAAGAATCGTTAAGGGTGTCAGTGCCCAACCCTAGTTTACTCTACAGGGTGGACCAAATACAGGTTTATTTTTAAAAATGTAATAAAATGAACAAAATTAATTTTTTTTATGACTTTATTTGTAAGAACAAACATTCCATTTAATTATGAAATACTATGTCGTTGAAGAGGCTGGATCGCGGAAGAGCATTCTGTCAACCCAATTGTCCAAGACCTTGTTGATGGTTTCGGGCTGTAGCTCACGGATTGCTTCGATGATATTGGCCTTAAGTGCTTGAATCATTTCCGGATTGATGGCATACATCGGCCCTTCACGATTCCCCACAAAAAAAATGTCTAAAGGGAACAACTCGACCCTCAATCCGAGGCGGCCAATTGACATCGCCAAGACGTTTAATAAAAATATTTGGGAATTTGGTGCGCAAAAGATCGATTGTGGCATGGGCTGTGTGGCATAGCATGGCGCGTCATCCTGCATGAACCAGAGGTCGTCCAAATCCATGTCTTGTCATCTATACTGACGGATCCGAGATGGATGTTGGTACTGGAGCTGGGGTCTACTGTGAGTCTCGAAATGCAAATCGGTCCTGTAGACTTGAGGATAGTTGTAGTGTTTTTCAGGCGGAATTTGCTACAATAAAACAAGCCGCGGATATGATTGCTGAGGAAAATATCTCAGGACAAACAATCAGTATCTATGTTGATAGTCAAGCAGCCATTAAAGCGTTACAATCAACATCGAAAAGATCCAAGCTCGTAAAAATGTGCATAAAAAGACTGGTCGATATTTCAGTAGCCAATAAGGTGACTCTCTGTTGGGTGACCGGCCACATGGGAGTTTTTGGTAATGAAAAGGCGGATGAGCTGGGCAGCGTTAGGTCACATCTAAGCTCTTCGCGGGCTCTACCTGTGGCCAGCACACCGCTTAGCACCTTGCACAGGGAAATAGACATTGAGTCTATCGAGGCAGCTAAAAAACGGTGGTGTCGATTAGACACGTGCGCTACAGTTAAGTTATGGCCAGTCTACGACAAGAGGAGATTTACCGATCACATTAAACTAAGTCGAAGGGATATATGAACAGCCGTTGGGCTCGTGACAGGGCACTGTGCGATAGGAAATCACGCAGCAGGGCTGGGAATACCTCATAACGAGTGTAGAGACGAAGAAGAAATATAATCTATTCGTCAGCTACTTTGTGATTGTCCTGCACTAACGGCTAGCGCAGGAGGAAGGAAACCCTAGCAAGTTTCTTCTTTTCGGAGCTGGGTGATCTAGGAAAAATAGAGCTAAGCAAACTCCTGAGATACAAATCTATGTCTGGGTGATTTAACATAGTTGTTGATACATCGAAGTTTTAGATTTTCCCCGTTTTTTTTTTTATTTTTTTTGGGCACAATGGACTCATGGTGGTTTAAGTGAGCCGATGACATGTACCTCATGTCAGCACGGGAACCTATCTACTTAACCTAACCTAAATCCATGTCATCAATATCATAAAAAAAAACTTCGGTTAACATGGCTCTGTAACTCCCACCGTCAAGCCTAGGAGTCGACACACTTACCCACTTCGGTACGGCGCACATATTTTAATAAAGTTGTTCCCAATTTAATATAACAGATGCAATATTTGACAACAGGATGTATGCTATAACATATTAGGATGTTACACATCGGCCCAACAAGAGCAACGAGTTATTTGATTTGACATGTCAATTTGTTGGCATACCCTACAGGAGTTGTTTTAAATTATCTCCCAATTAGTGCGATATCTCTGTTAACATACGATATGTTTCATTTTGATGGGAATAGCTCCAGTGATGCTATTGAAATATCAGTTGTATTGTGCGTAGGTAGCAGTGCACTGCTTATTCTGGTTAATTAATTTATTCTAAAGTGATGCACCGCTGGTTGCGAACACAACTACGCACTGGATTGTGATTACTGCGCTTCGTGTCGCATCTCAGATTACTGTTTTTGAATACAACATTAAGTGGCCGCCTCTATTGATCATTGCGGAAACTGCATTGTTTGATTTGCAATTTGGCATGGCGCACCGTCCATATATTTTTTTTGCGGGCAGAAGGACATGTCCAACGTCCACCGATATAGATCCAAAAAGGTACAATGATGGATATGGAGCAAACACAGGCCCAAACAGTCACTTTTTGCTCATGCAAGGTTCAAATCAATAGAGTTCAAAATCATAGAGTTCGTGTGTATTCCGCGTTCCCCAAAGGCGCCCTTGTTGCTTTTTAATGGCGCCAGAGAATGTGAAATAGGCCTCGTCGGTAATCAAAATGTCCTTCCAAAAATCTGGTTCTGTGTCAACTATACGAGTGACTGTTTGGCCGTATTCAGGGCGACGTGGACCGTTTGTCGTGGCAATATTCTTTGAACCAATTCCACTTTATACGGAAACAAATCAAATCAAACTTCAAAATACACCGCAAGTTTGAGCGCGGTGACGATACGAGAGATGTGGGTACTCTTACCACTTCAACCCCTTCGTTGGAACATCCTTGGCGTTTATGAACGGCCTGTCGACGGCCTCCCACTGTCCCGTACTTAACAAAATTGGACACGAAACGACGAATAGTGTTGTCAGACAGTCCTTGTTGTCCACGATATTTTCGACGATAAAGACATTTAGTTAACACAACTGAACGACTATTTTCAAAGTACAGCGTCACTATTACGGCCCGTTGATTCTGTATGATTCAATAAACTTCCACTGAATTCTTGTTTCAAAAACAGTCTACCCAAGTCGACTGGTTGGTAAATATCAAAGTTATTATGTTTATATACCGACATAGAACATGGCGCAATGTGTAGAATTTGTATTTCATTCCCATTGATTCATTTACTATTCACAAAAACTTTTGTTTTACACCAAAGCCCTTCATGCCACGGCAAATATCCATCTAAAGGATATAACATTCTTCAACCACAATTTCATCTTAGAAGTACTGGCAAAACTTACAGACTTTATGGAAACTGCTTTCCATAAATGCACAATAAAGTTAGACTACAGAATATTCGAAGCAAAATGAAAGCAAAGACTTACTGAAAAATTTTTAAACTCTTGAAAACTATTCCACTTGCATCGTTCGTTCGTAGAAACTACTCTGAGGGTTATGGGTGGAAATCTGGCTAAATACTTTCAACAGAAAACTTTCATGACTGTTACATAGAATGGTTCGGAGAACAGTATTTGTCTAGAATTAAATTTTTACAATCATTTATTGGGTGACGAGATTAGAATCACAAGGGTGTCAGATATAGAATTGATTCTACCTTTATTTTGAAGCTACAGTCATGTTATCTCTATACAGTGAAACTTCTCTTTACGGACACCCCTCTATAAGGGACACACTTCAAAATTTGAAAACTTAATTTCCATGAATAACTTTCGTTACCTTCCCAGAACGGACACCTCTACATAACGGACAATCTTGATGGTCCCGGGGGTGTCCGCTGTAGAGAAGTTTCACTGTATATAAAAAATTTATAACTCACAAACGGTCAAACCAAATTCGATAAACATTTTTAAGGTTTGATTGTATGGTCGTGGGCGCCGTGGCGTAGTGAGTAAGTGCGTCGACACCTATGCTTGAGGTCTAATGTTCAAATCTCGACAAAAACATCTAACATTTCTTCACGGCTCCACCTCTTTCGAGTCACTGACAATGCTCAAAGAGTATAACTGTCTAGAAAAAAGCTTCTCAATCTCGCCGTTCCGAGTTGGCATTAAACTGTGGCTCTCCTCCACTCGTGAAAGACCAATAGCACGCACAACACGAGTGGTTGCTGAGAAGCTAGGCCCAGGTCCACCTCGAACTGTAGTGCCGCCTTTATTGTTATTACTGTATGGTCGTGTTGATGGTTTATTTAAAGCCTGCACGAAATTGCTCAACGCGTTCGTGATTTATGACTTTTTTGTCAACATCTAATTCTGTCCTTATAAAAAAAAACAACAACAAATACGTAGGCGTCTATGAGCGTGTGCTGTATGTATACTGTGTGCTGATGTCATACACACTGCAAATATACGTTGTAGCGCATACACGCATACACAATGACAGCTGTCAGTGAGTGATCAAGTTAAAGTTCTTTTTAATCGAACTCGCATTGTAAACGGATTTAATCGGTAAGAGTAGCATTGGATTTTTTTCGTTGTTTACAAAAATAAATTTGCCGTTGAATCTGTTTCTTTTCAAACTTGCAGCTAAGCATCATCAAACAATTAACTTAAGTCTTTTATTGTTTAAACACAATCGTACATGTTCACATTTTATTCGCACCGGTAAGTGTTGTTTTTGGTATGCGAATAATTCAACGATTGAGGCAACGATATTTAATGCAGTGTGTATGTAAATCTATGTTAAAAAAATCTTAGTGCCTGACTGTTTGATTGTTCGGCATAATTTCCAAAATGGCTGGACCGATTTCAATAAAATTTTGCAGGCATGAAGAGAAGATTGTTGAGAGTGTCTTGGGCTTTTTAATCCGTTTTTGGCTTAGAAGAATTTGAGCTATGCAACCCATGCCATTATTCAGAGTTTAATATTCATCATGTCTAAGCGAAAGTAGACGACACACAGTCAGTCACGACAGTTCTAAGAAACTACGTGAGCCAACCTCAATTTTTAATTATTATTTTACCATTTGTATCTATAAATATAACATTGAAGGTTCGTTTATATGTATGGGATAAATTTGTAAACATTTGCACCGATCCTTTTTGACACTATTAGCACCGATCGATCAGGAATCGGTCATAGGCTATAGAAAAAACAGAAATTCGCATCTCTCAGCAAACATTCGACGGAGAATTATGAACACCGGAATTATGTAAAGAACACCGTGTAAAATTCGATCCACTGGAAAAAGAAAGGGTCACGCCCACCAGAGAAGTCGTAGCGAAGAACGCTGGATACTCTAGTTATGTATGAAATAGAACATCACTCAAATGGTAGCTTTGGCTTCGCTGGCACTGCTTCACTCGGTCCAGTATATGCGAAGTTATTCCGGAAATAATGTCTCTTGGTCGTCCAAAGTGGTTGGCTTGTTAGCGTAGACGGAGTACCTGACCTAGCCACAGAGAATATGATCGAGTTGTGTCATGTCCCATAATTGCGGCGATCAATTGATGAAAACTTTTCTTGCGATGACCCAGTCGGCAAATTTCTCTTTCACAACAGCGTTTCGTCGCTTGTATGGCATATAGCGCCGTTTTAGTGGAACCAGAGCTCGGATATGTCGATGTGGTCGAGCACTGTCCACAGAAAGATGCTTTAAATCCCTCTATACAAGAGGCCATTAACGGACACCTTCACCGATGTCCCCTTCGTCATTTCGAGATAAATAAGGCCGATGATATTGCCATGCCATAAACCGCACAAAACAGTGGATTGTGTTAGCTCCGATAAAGGGAAATTTTCTTGTTGACCAAGCCGCTTAGCTAAAAATGTACCTCGTCCGAGAAGATGTTATCTTTTTTCCAAAATCGGGATCTTTGATCAACACATCCGACATCTAGGGTCGTCCGGCTTAAATTTTTGCGTCACAAGTTAAAATCCAACCGTAAAATAAGCCGGTTTGACTCTCTGACAATACTCTGACAATAAAACGAATTGCCTGCACACTGAAGCCACGATGACGACCGACCTCAGGACGAAATTCACGTTGCTTATTTACAATTCCAAAATGTCGGTAATTTTTTTTTATAATTCAGCAATTGTGAAACGATTCATGATTAAATGGCCAACCTTCTGAATATTTCGACAGCTGGGTGTCATTATTAACTTTGATAACTGCTGAAACATTACAAGTATAAAAACTGTCATTGCTTTCTTGTCACCCTTGTGAATTTGTTCGTAAATACTCACATTTTGTTATCCAATTAAGAAAATAGAAAAAATATTTGGTCAGTAAATAATAAAACATATTGTGAATATTTTATTATAAAATATTTTTAGCACACTTTTCTAATGTTCTAAAGTTATACGTAAAAAATAGGAAAATTGGGACGGGAATTAATGTTACAGAAAAAATACAAAATAAATAGAAGAGATGTAACAAATTATCGGCATTTATCGGTTCGTCGTGTTTGTTGGTCAGAAATATATTTATAAATACAATAAATTAAATAAATAATAGAACATTTCTATCCTAAGGCAAAGACATTAAATTACAAATTACAATTTATGCCTACAACAAAGAAAATCGTAACCACACAGAATATCTATGACTTTTGAGGTTCTTGTTGCTGTTGGTGTTGTTGCTGCACTTTGCTATAACTGCGATACGCCAAGTCGTGTGCTTCATTCAATGAACGTCTATCCCATCCACCACTTCCACCACCACCAGATGACCAGCCGCCGCCACCACCACCACCAGATGACCATCCCGCACTGCCGCCACCGCCTCCGCTACCACCACGACCAGACATCAATTTCTTTAAGCCAATTATGCCTGCCAGCAGCAGTGCAATCTTCGAGATAATCAAAGCCTTTCCAGCCAGAATGTATAGTGCACCCATCGCTAGAGGAATCATCCCCATCAACTTCATGGCCATTCCCATCATCATCATCCCCATCATTTTTTTCATCTTTCCACGTCCTGTAAAGAATTTATAAAAAGACAATAAATTAGATTTTGCTTTTTATTAAGGGAATTGAGTTGAACTACGTTTGCCCGAGGGGTTTGAAATATACTCCAGAATGTGTTTCCCAGACGATAAACAATTCGTGAAAAGTGACAGTGGATTTTCGTTTAGCACTTTACTCGCATTGGGGACATACCATCGTCGGAATTTGTTCATCCAAGGATAGAGGAGGGACGAGTTGAATGAAGAATTCTTCGGAGAATACGAACGACAAATATACCTTGGAGAGCCTCTGAATGTGTAGCTTTTGTATGCCCATAGAAATGTACGTTATACCCACACCACTTCTCATGCAGGGGTGTTGTTTTGAATATTTATTTTATAAAGAGGGGGGAAATATAAACCACCCTGGGTTTAAATTGATATTTGTTCTCAGTCTGACTGCGTGTACTTTCGATAACTAACTTTCCAATCGATATAATCAGAACCTCACCAATGAGGAAAGTGTCTGACAAAAGTGACATTCAGTGTCACTGTAACATTTTCCACGGGTTTCTCTTAAGTGCTTAATAATCTTGATTCCCTTTCTTTCAACTTTTTTATTAACAGTGGACATTAAAAAAAAATCTAGAGCAGTGGAGAAAATTATGCAAACTACTAGGTGTCAAGTTATGGTTTTTGCAATAAAAAACTACAAGCACACAATGCATGGTTGAAGCACTTTATGAAGTGTTTTCATAGCCTGCTTTTTAGACTGGATGCGGGCAGGAAATTCTATTTCGGTGACACTGGTGTGCGATTAAAAATGAATTTCTGACACGTGGGACAGTTACATTTGGAATATTTTTTTCAAATAGATCATGCCAAATTGTGCGTGATCGACGAATATCTTAGAGGGTCCCCAGCTATGGACATGAATACGATGTATCCTATTCAATAGATAAAGGAAATGTCCGAGGCACAAAAACGAAGACGGGTACATTTCTTAGAACCAAAAAATATGTTCATTAATTCCGTGGGAGCCAAATCCACGACTGCTCTTAAATATAGTACGACAAACAGTTCTGATCACAGATCAGTCCTATAGAGATATTCAACTCCTATATCTAATTGTAGATGTTCTCTGGTTGTGATTAGGTCTGCGTTATTAAGGCCGTAATCAAAAACCACACAAAACAGCAATCAAGTCCATTACACTCATTTTTGAATGCAAACAGTACTGGATAAAGTAAAAAACTGCATATTCTCAAAAAAGAAAGTTCACAAGGCATGTTAATTAAATTCATAAAAAAACGTTAATCTGGTATCTAACCAAAACTCTCTTTACATCTTCCAGCTAAAAATATGCCAGCAGAAGTTGCAACCAGTTTTTTAATCAAATCCTTTGTATTCAGTCCTCACCAGTTCCCCATTTCCACCTAAGTACATAATGGACGTCTGCCATTTAATCAAGCATCTCTGCAGTCGTAAAAAGCAATAAACTCCCAGCTTCTCAATTAGCCAGTGACTGATAGCTCCAAGGCAAAGCATTAAAACAAAAAATTGTAATCCCCTTACTGGTCGCAAATAATGAAAAAAAAGCTCCATGACTACGAGTGCTCAATGAAAATTAATTGTACTCTCCGTGTAATCTATCATTTTGCGTTAACAAGCTCGAAGCACCATCACAAATTGTGCATTTGCAATTAAATTGAACGCATGATGCCATCGGGAATTAGATTCGCTTTCACAAATTTACGACAATCACTTATCTCTTTTTGGGACGCACCATTGCACATTAGTGAATGAAAAAATGTTGCATTCTTAATCGGAGTCGGAGACTATTGGGGTAACACTAGACAAAATTGCCTCATTAGCCTTTATCATGCAAAATCAAATAAGGCGGTATGAGAGAGGCATACAAAGTATATATTCGAAACCTAGATATGCAGGCCATTAAGAGAATAGTGGTATCGCGTTAGGCAATTATAAATTCTAGATAGAATCAGTAACGCATTAGTGCTAGCTGGAATGAGTCTAATTTGCGGTATATTCATACATTTATGAGTTATTGTTCTCTGTTCTTTCCCATTCAGAAGCCCAGAACTCTTGCGAGAGAAGATGTCTCAGACATCATTATGACAACTGCAAGTGGAATGGAATAAAAGTGACCTACAAACTTGTGCTATCTGCAGATGTTTGCCTGAAGAAAAGATACCTGTATAAGCAATTTGTTGTTTGCTTATTATATTTTGCTCTGATTTGTGTTTAGGAATTTAAATTCCTTTTATCAATTTATTCTCAATGGCGTGAGAGAGTTCGTATGTAAATGCTTTAGATACACGCAAGCGCATTCCATTGCGATCATGTAATATATGTATATGGGGCTATTACAATTAATTCAATTCAAATCTGGCATTCCATGCAAATTTAACTGTAGTATGATAAGTATTTTAACCAGATGTCCGTCATTGTCGTGCTCAAGGCACGCTCGCAACAAGATTTTGCAAAAACGATAAAATTGTATTCCCTTTTTACGTATTATTTTTATAATTTGCGCGCGAAAGATATGTTTCGATGTTTTATCAAATTTGATTTCATTACAAAATTTTTCAGGATAGACTTGTGAGAGCTATAGGATTCAAGGCACTACTTGAGAGATGTCTAAAGCAGATGGTCAAAGGCTTTCCACAAACTTGAATACGAATTTAAAAAATATATTTTTTTTGTACTCTGTCTCGATACAAGATTACAGATCTCAACACAAACATCCAAGAGAAAAACAAAAATGAAATTTGTAGACATAACATGAATGTTTCATTGGCGATGAAATGGGCGTATATCGTTGTTTAGTGTAATCATCATTATTTTCAGTCATCCACGTGTTCCACTAAGGGGGTCGCGGGGCAATGCATGCACGAGAGATCTCCAGCCCACTCGATCCTCCGCCAACGACTCTAACTCATCAGGAGATATGCCCAGGCGGAACCAGGCGAGTTTTTCGACTTGGTCCAACCATCACATCCTGGGTCTGCCAAGTGGTCACCTGCCTGATGAAATCATTCCTCCCTTAATTTTAAATTGTTTCATGCAAAGGACTGTTTTCGTCACATGACTAAATACATCATCTGGTATTGGTTGTTAGATGACTGCACTTCAGACCCATAATAATATTAATAATGGCTGCGCTACAGTCCGAAGTGGGCCTGGGCCTAGCTTCGGAATTACAGCTTCTGAGCTACAGTCCGAAGTGGACCTGGGCCTAGCTTCTGAGCAACCACTTGTGTTGTGCGTGCTATTGATCTCTCACGAGTGGAGAGGACAGTTTAATGGCGACTTCGAACGGCGAGATTGGGAAACTGTTTCCCCACAGTTATACTCTTTGAGCATAGTCAGTGACTCGAGGTGAAGCCGCGAATAATTTTGTTTTGAAAAATTGTTCCTTATGCTAGTATTTGAGCCTAGACTATGAAAGTCAAGCGCGTAGGGGTCGACGCACCTACACACTACGCCACGGCGCCCACCCATGGTCAAGTAAATATCGAGATTTGATATACAGGCAATGTTGTCAGTTTTATGCCGTCTAAACTTTTATGGACATTTACTACTTGCTGAGTATAGTCAATGACACGAAATAGGTGGAGCAGTTAAATATGAAAGGTGTCTGTGTTGGGGTTCGGAAGATTTTGTATAATTTTTTTTAAAACCGAATCCTTTCTATTCGACTTCTATCAAACTAGCCTTGAAATTGTTCAATTATTTGACTATATAATTTTATGTCCAATAATTTCAATTTTAATTTAATTAAACTTTTTTTTAATTTGAATTAAATTTTAATTTTTTAAGTTTACTCAAACTTTTCCTGAATGTTATGAATGATATTTAATGTACAAGGATCTGCATAAAACCTTGCTGCACACCAATATCATGTCTATTTATTAAATTTTGATATTTCTGGTGACTTGACTATACACAATAAATTTAAAATATTAATTTTTCTAATTAGGTTTTTTTAGTTCTCATATGTTTCGAAATTAAGGCATATATTCTTTTAACTCGAAAGAGGTGGCGCAGTTAAATCTCCTTCCCTAGTATTGTAACATTCATCTAAAATCTCTCATGTGTGTACTTTTTATCTATTAAAACATGTCTGTTAGAGAATTCCTATAGCCTCGTGCTGAATACACTCGCATCAAGAATAACACTTTTGCAATTGAATAGATCCTGAGATAAAAAATGTCTTATTTTCTTTTTTCTACCTTCCAATTTCGTCCTTCATTCAACAAAAAATAGTCAACTCATTCATGATAAATATTCACAAAAAAAAAATAAACCCACCTTCTTCCAAGCCTCGTCCAATCTCTTCCGACGTTAACTTGGGAAAGTTCACTTGCATTGAATGTCCATTGAAAAACCGACTTAAACGATCGATTAACATCGTTGTCAATTTCGTGTCACGATCATCAACAGATCGCGGCAGAATCGATTCCAATTCATTTTCACTAACAGGACGAGCTATTGGCGTGTCTGGTAGCCTCACCACCTTTATCCCATCGGCTACTGTAATAGCATCTATTGTCGAAATCCGATCGATAAAGGAGATTGTTTTCTTCTTCAGACACGGCACGAAGCCACCCTCCGACTTGGCGCACTCATCGTACACACGCAAGACGGTGCGCATACCAGCATTTTGATATGCCGCACCATTTCCACTAATATCCTCACTAGCGGCTCCACACGACTGCAGGAGTGTGCCGAGGATCACTACACTAAGAATACCGGCAGTTTTTTGAAGCACCATTGTCACTTTTATTCGGTTTGTATTTCGCAGATGGGGATAACGATTTAGTGAGTCCTTGACGTCCTCACTCGCACACTAGGTAGGAGACTACACGCCACACGGATGACGACAACAAACGCTATACGACTCGAGTTACGCCAAGCGCAGACAACAGATAACTGATGCCGAATGATAGTGGCGTTAATTCTTTTATAGACCCTCTTCTTCTTCTGCCTGTCACAACATTCATAAGACCGCGCTTCCGAAACCAACACCAAGCCAAGACCTCCACGGGTTCGATGGAATGGGAAGAGTTCGTGTGATAGTTGGATTGTATGTACACTGAGTACAAGTACCTAGCCCAGGCAGCCACCGCATTACTATCCATTGTGCGTTCTGTTGGTCGGTGGTAGATACATACGACTAGGTGTAAAAGTCTTGGGAATATTGCACTGGAATCAAATGCATTGGCTGACTCTTGTGGATAACATTCATATATGGTGTACTCATTAATTTTAGTGGATGAAGACCCTGGGGAAGTGTGTTCATATGACATCTGTACGACGATACGGATGCACTGCTGCTTTCAGTTGCATTATACACGGTACAGGTGTTTGCTAAGGAGCCGAAATGTTAATAAAAGTACTTAAAGTTGAAGAGGTCAACCGGTCAAAATGGAGAGACCTAATGAGGTGAGAAAATACTGCAGTGGAAGCAGAACGATGAGGGAAAAGTGCAACAGGTTTTCTGTGGTTTTTTCAGAGGCTTATCGAAGTCCAATCATGGTGCCCCTCTTTGTTAAGTGGAAACAATGAAATACCAAGAAGATGTTTGAGGTTGAATGCACTCGTACGAATATCAAAAGGGAAAGTTTAATATCGTAGCTAAGGACTAACAAATGACTCGAAGAGAGGCCGACGAATTTCTTCTACACAAAATTTGTAATGGTATCTGAACTCGCTGTAAGCGCACATTAGATGGCAATTTTAACGCTTAACCGTGGCCTGTAATCTTTTGAATAAGAGGGACGTGTTGGCATTGGCGCTTTGCTTTGATCTCATACTATGGACGACAGTGTTTGTCTGAGTTTTTTAAGGCTTTTTAAGTTTTATGAGTCAGGAGCGATATAATATATCTTTTGTCTTCAGTTAAGAAACGCAGTGAACATAACCTCAGTTGTCTGCGACCACAATCTTACAACCAGGATCATCTTTCTCATTTCAAAGAGAACAACTTTTTGTAGTACCAAATATCGGTCAACTGTTTTAAGTATTGTCTTTTTCGATATGGTCCAGGAGGCAAGCCTGCACATTGTGCACTATATAAGCAGCAGAAAAAATAAGTGAAAGTAACAGATTAATCACATTGCACGTCACAAATCTGCTTGTTTCCAAAGTGAGTTAAGAGAAACACTAAAAATCTGAAGAACGAACAGTGATGTCAAGAAGGTATGTCATAAAATAAGTTTTGAACTCGAAAATCCTCTAATAATAGCCCCATTATTAGCAAGATGTTATGATGCAGTGATGTGTCATAGACACCGACGCAGTTTTCACTGCAACATTCATACCAGAGACTGTCGCTTGCAGATAAAGTTCCACGATCCACACATGTCATAAGAGTCAGAAGTCATAAGAGCGAATGAGAAACTCCTTCCCATCACAAGTCCCATTAGTTTATTTTTAATGGGTCACACATAGTCTTAGAAGTGTTACTGTTTTATAAAGAATCTGTGGAATGTGGGTGGTACCATTTCTAGTGATGACAAAATAATCCTCAATAACAATAACAATATTGATTGTTTTGGCGATGACATAATGTAGCTAAAGAAAAAAAGAACATAGTCTCACATTCTACGATTAATCCTTTTATCATTCAGTGTGTTCCCTGAAAAAGAAGAATACCGTATATTGATGAGCATTTTGCTTGCGCGAATCGACAACGATTGTTGACTATAGCCTGAGAAAAACTACACCTGATATTCACCAAATAAATGCTGGTGTTCCTCAAGGCTCTGTTTTGTCTCCCACTCTCTTTCCCATTTTTATAAATGATCTCCTCCTCTCTGCTACTTCTAGTCCAATCCACTCCATCGCTGATGACAGTACTATCAGCTTTTCATATTCGTTCCAAGACTCACGACCCTTTCCTTCGGACGTAGAATTGGAACGGCCGCTTATTATAAGCACATTGAATTCCGACTTTGATAGCAGAATTAATTGAAGTAAAAATAATTGAGTGGAATTCTATGCTACCAAAACTCAATGCTGTCTACTGTCACTAAAGCGAACCCATTTTCTTTTTTTTCGGAGGATTTTTGAAACACTTCTGGAGCACTCAGACTCAAAACTGGTCCATTGTACCTCAGACGTACAGTTATCTTTAGTGACTCGTTTTTTAGCCGCAATAAGCGAATATGGAATGCTCTTCCCAGCCCGATATTTCCCACCCAATACAAGCCACAGGCATTTAAGACCAAAGTGCACAGAAACCTGCTCTCCCTTTCTCATTCTATACCTTCGGCCCGTGCTCTGTCTTGATTGCGGATACTTAAGGGTATTCGTAACCCATTTTGAGCGCGCAAATTATAAAATAAACCGGGCAAGTGCGAGTTGTACTCGCACGGGGAAGGTTCCGTCGCATAATATTGAAGGATGATTTCTGAATATCAAACGACGTTTCCAAACTATTTCAGTTGAATTTTCTTCTAACTTCAACCCAAATCAACCATTTATTCATAAATTCATACATCCAAACAAACAAATGTTCATCCCTACATATACCTATATCTCTACCCAAGTTTATCCAACACAGAAAATCCCTTCCATCATACATACATACATACATACCTATCTAATCACTGCTCATGCCTGCGGTATGTGTGTGTTCATTTCTGTTGGGCATTTAGGGGTGAGATCGAAAAGATAACGCTCATCAACGAATAGAGTGGCCGAACACAGCATGAAATTATGTGTGAAAATGAAAATTGTTCTCATTTTAAAATCTTAGATATCTCAACATTTCAACATAAATCGATATTTTGAAATTTATCATTTCTTAATGCTTACATTGATGTCTTCAAAACTGCGTTTTCAGATCTTAAAAATTCGCATGTCGATGATTGACCGTTTTTGGCCAATATCTCCAAAACCATTAGGGCCAGAATGCTCGCAATAGTTTTAAATGAAAGTACTCAATGAAGCCAAGTTTTTGTGATTTTTTTTAGATTTTTAAACACTTTGGTTTAGAAATGGCAGGGGGGGGAAATCTGTGGAGCTCCATATTTTCCAAACGGTATTTTGAATAAAAAAGTGTTGAAAGAAACCTCCACCTCATTTCGAAAGATCTGTCGATTGATATATATATATCAATGGGGTGCGACAATTTTTCAAAATTAGTGTCAACTTCACCTGTACTGGAGCCACCCCCAAATGGCCCCACTTTTTAAAATCGCTGCATAGGAAATTACATCTAGGTCTGAAGTACCTAATTCCAAAATTTCATGCCGATATCTCCATAAACTTCGGAGATAAAAAAGTGTGACAGACACGACGGACGGACGGACGGACACACCGAAATTATAAAGGTTCCGTTTTTGTAGACGGAACCTTAAAAAAACTACTCTAAGATATGTACAATAGAACAAAAAAAACTGACATGAGGTTCGAAATTAAGGTTCATAGGAGAACTGACTAAGAACTGATACCTGTATCGTTAAGAAACCATCTGATAATTTAAGATTTCATCAACTTCGTTTTGCTCACTCTCTCACTTACTACAGTTTTAGGCGCTTTCCTTTCAATGCCAGTAAACACCTCGTTGACAGCTCACTGTGTTGGACTAATCACACCAATGTCACAGACGTATGTCAGCAATTGTACGGACTTTTGGAGGATCGTGCGTCTAGTGATTCTAGTGGCCAGCGAATTTTGCACGATCTTCTTAAGAATGTTTTTTTTTTTCCGAGGATTTTTGAAACACTACTGGAGCACTCAGACTTAAAATTGGTCCATTGTACTGTCAGGTAGCAACCTACTCCAGTAACGTTGATTTGATCCCAACGGCAAATGGTGACTGGACCAGATTCGATTTCATTGGGACTCGAACCTGGAACCCCTTTAACTTACGGCAGGCACTTAACCAACAGCGCCATCCAGTCGCTTTAAGAACGATGCTGTCATTCTTAGCTTGTCGCCTTGTGAGTTCGTTACCGACTTTGATGAAGCAGTGATAGTTCTCCATCTTTATCCTGCTCAGTCCGACGAATTTGGAAGGAATGTCAAAACTAGACATGGCGGTGTACAGTTCTCCTCTATGCACGTTGTCATACGCGGACTTGAAATCGACGAATAGGTGAAGCGTATTTATTGAGCCTTTTCCAAGATCTCTAGTGTGGAGATCGGATTGTTGATGATTGGTGTTAGGCGTTTACACAAACAGTAGAGAAAATTATATAAGCTATGGTAAGGAGTCGTACCCCTCAAAAATTATTGCGTTCAAACGAGCCTGATATTCCACTAATCGTCCCTTCTTTTCATCGACCTAATTCATGCACCCAACCAGATCATCTCCAGCTGCTTTACAGATTTCAGCGGACAGATGGCCCTGTTCCAGCAGTTTTGGTAGACTTCACAAAACGACCGGATGGCGCAATTGGTTAAGTGCCTGCCCTGAGTTAGAGGGGTTCCAGGTTCGAATCCCAGTGAAAGCAAAGTTAATACTCTTTTATCTGGTTTTTCAAATCTGATCCAGTCACCATTTGCCGTTGACTGTGGGTATCACAATGGAGCAACATGGTCTAAGTGTGCTGGTGAATTCACTAGCAGCCCCCTAACCTAACCTAGACTTCACTCGCGATGTTTCTATCTAGACTTCGGTAGATTGGGGGAATGGCACTCACACTCTTCTTTCATCGTTCACATTAAGTGAATCATTCTGCCTAACAGCGGTATTTTTGTCTTCGTGTCCGTTTGACAGACTGCAGAATCAAATCTTCTGCATTGAGTGACCAGTCTTTTTTGGCAAAACATATCTACGAGCAGCATAAAGAGTTAGGAAATGGCAGTGAAAATGTTGAGAAGAATGTGAGTCTCAATCGTCAAGAAACATTAAAATAAAGGTCATGCTTACGGTTTTCCTCGACTATCGTGATGTGGTGCATTCTGCTTCTACCTCTTGTGGCGCTACAGTCCGGAATGGACCTGGGTCTCAACCGACAAATGTCTCTAATTAGCACAATCTTTTTATAGCTGTTTCCAGTTGCGCACGTCAAGTTGGTAGACCGTAGACGTGGACGTATTCGACATTAAACTGTAGCTTCCCTCCACTCGTGAAAGAACAATAGCACGCACAACACGATTGGTTGCTGAGAATGTAGGCCCAGGTCCTTCTCGGACTCTAGGGCCACAATTATTATTTATTATTATTATTATGCGACGTTTGCATTAAGTTCTTTTCAAAAATTGGCAGAATTCTTGGCGAGACAAATCTTGTTTTTTCACTAAAACTCAATTAATATCGTTCCGCAACCATCGTATTCACCTGATTTGTATCGTCTGATTTATTTATTCAACAAACTCAAATCTCCTACGACAACTCGACTAAGAAAATACAAGCCGAATCCCAGAAGGTACTGAAGACCATACTGAAAGGAAACTGACACCTGCGATGAGTGACAACAAAATTGCATAAGAATGTGCTGTATGGCTTTTTTGGGAACTCATTTGAAGAGGATGAAGCATCTTTGGATTTAAGTAAAGATTTTAAAAATTGCAAGCAATTTAATTTTTCATTTCGATTTTAGATGCAAACACCTACGAAAATTTGTCTAAATTTAAAAAATTTCCATCACATGAGCGACAACCAATAAAAAGTACTATTGCTCTGTAATTTCTCAATTCGTGGAGTTGAATTGGAATATTTTTACTTTCAAAGTCCATTTGCTTACACTCTGCATATGAGTAAGTAATTATCTCCCAAAATTTATTTTATGATTTATGATAATTTATTCATATGAGAAGAAAGCAGACAGTTTTCTGTCATTAAGCCAGACTTTTTGACAAGTTTCTCCCAAGCGCTCGTCTGCTATAATTTATTAGCTAATTACCGGGAAATGTCCAACGAATTATGTTGCAAAGAACAATACATAAGTCACCATAACTAGGTTTATTTGGTGAACGCTCGCGGCAAATCAAAACTTTTTTCTTTGTTAGGTGTGCGGCACTGAGCGACAAACGTCCAATGAAGTCTTACTGTATTGCCAGTAGATTTGCTTCCGGTTTGGGGCATCTTTCTTTTATACACACGCTGAATCAGATTCAGACACGGCACGTACTGGCAGTACACTCTCACCCGATAAATATTCCCGACTCATTTGGTACGATCACCCAAGAACTACTGCCCCAAATATCAAAGCCATCGCTTATCCGTCTCAGCTGTCTACAAGCCCATTTACTTATGGCCCAAATCTAAGGTGCATAGGAAAAGCGAGCGACAAAGTGCATTAGTGACGAAACGAGGAAAAAGTTGCATCCATCATCACAGCCGAGTCATAGCATCAAGAGAGATTTATAATGCGATAATCTCAGATATCATACTTCTCGGCATTGTCTTTTCCCCAAGCACAGTATCTTCGCCGGGATGCAGATGCGCATACTTTAAAGTGCAGCAACGAGTGACTTCGAATATTGCCAGCGATAATGACACAGGTTCAGACGACTATGAAATATCTAACTCTATCCAGAGTGCAACACACTGTGAGAACTGGAAAAAGAAGCCTTCAGTTGAGGTCACGTTTTCGATTTCATTTTCTTTTGGAGAATTCAAATGCGAAGCGTGCTGCCGAAGCTCCTGCTACAGATTGCACGTTTGAAACTTTCATTGTTTGTAAACGCGTCGAGTTTGTCCGACTTGCTAATTTCTCCAGAATGATGAGCGTAGATGAACCAGAGCCGTTGTGGATGAAGGTGAAATGTCCCACACGCTTTGTAATTTCGATTGAGAAGAGGAAAGTTTCGCTCGTTCCTCATGTGAACTCCAGGCAAACTTCGTGCATAATACCGTGAGGCCTCATAATTCAGTGAGAGTAAAGATTATGTTCTATAGGCTATGTGCATGCTAAGAGACAATTGTGGTCATTTCTTGGGACAATTGCAGATGGAATAAATTAGGCTGATGGGAAGGCATTTCGGAGAAACAATCACGAATGTTCTCACGATTTTACTATTGGGTAACTTCGCCAGATGTCATGTTTTTCTGATAACTTGGTTTTTATACCCAATTAAGCGGTGCAAACTTATTAACCTAGTGAGCGCAATATTACGAAATGGAAATCGTTTCAAAAAAGGGCTAACATTCGTTTGAATGCGAGTAGTGTTTCCGGATTAGATTGAGATATGTATATTTGCATTGGCTACGGTAAGAGGATTACTTATGTATTATGCTTTCTATAAAATATAAGTTTTCATATGATGATCAACTTCTAAGTCAAATATAAAACGAGCATCAAAATTTGGATGATTTTTAGCGGCTTTGAATATATAACAGTTCCTTTTTTTCTTATTTTGTCGGCGGTTTTGTAACACTGCACTGGAGCACTCAGACTCAAAAACTGGTCCATTGTACAACAGGTCCTGCTCGACTGCTTTTCGTCGACAGTGATGAAAAGAGAATGTAAACCTTATAATACCGCTATGGAAATACACACTGGTGGGTCTAGAACTGGTAATGGAGCAGGAGCTGTTATACGAGTACATTCAAAGCGGCTTAAGCTCAGCCAATTTTTATAGATTACCGATCTACTGCAGTGTGTTTTAAGCAAAAGTCATGGCTGCTCCTGTAGCCGATTGAATGCCTATCGAATGAATGACACTATGCATAAATTGGGTGCAGCATGCCTCTTAATGAGATATCGAACAAATTTGCACTGACTCTATGATGAATTTCTGGTTATAGAGGTCTAGCAAAGAAAGGCACTCAGATGGAACTCTTGCCTGCTAAAGTAGAGACTTATACAAGTGTCACTAGAAATATTTAAAAACAAGTCTCCGAACTTACGTTGATACAAACACGTTAAGGGATGGCAGAACTAAAACTATTTCTGCATTCAGAAAATCCAGTAAATTCAGTAATTCACCACTAAGCCCAAGGGTCACTATTCCTAACTTGAGAGAAAAACTCAATCTAACTTGCCTTCCGCAACCTCTTCAAAAATGTCCCAAAAACTTTGCTGTGTAGAAAGTAGGAATATTTAGTGGAGGAGAAGGAAAAAAACATGTTTAAGTTGGTTTAACTTGTACCGGTCTGATTTGAGTATCAGAGCATCAAACTATTACACTTTTAATTTGGGCAGATATCCGGCGGTCGAATATTCAGCTATCCGGCCTAGCTGCAGACCGAATATTCGGTATCCGGTATCCGGCCAAATCACTATTCGGTACAACTCTAGTCTATATCCAAATTTTAATTCAGAAAATTCCTTCCATCATACCCAATCAATTACCATGCGTGCTGTTTGAACATTGCTGTTGGGCATTTTGGGGTTGAAATGTGAGAAATAACACTCATCATTGTACGGAGTTGTCGATTACATCATGGACTTTATGTGTAAAAATTAAAATATTGTTACGTTAAAGGGACGTAATCTTAATAACCGATTTTATGAAGGGTTCGATCACTGGTTTGTAACGAAATAAAACAATTCACTTCAACTGTTTCAATAAGCATTGATTTATTTTCAATAACACTATCCTGAAAACACTTTACAGTTCAGTAATTATTATTATGGTTGAGGGTATATTGGACCGCGACCTTTAAGATCTATTGTGCCCCCTTTCAATACCTTAGCACATTACGAGTTCCCCTCAAATACAGTTCTTTTCAGAGTTGTATTGAGGGTAATGGACTCCTATTGCGCATAGGTGAAGAAATCTGTTCTAGAGTATTCTCTCTAAGCCAGTTTCCTTCAGGAATCTGAGAATGAGAGATGGTTCTAGTGATTGCATTTCTTCTTCTGATAGTAGGTACATTCTCCACAAAATCTGCAGAGACCTACTTCTGATGCCCCTGGTTTCGTTAGATGCTCCCTGATTCTACAGTGCCCCGTTAGGAAGCCTGTTAGGATACGGAGGTTATTCTTGCACATTTATATGCACACCTCGAATCTCTTCCGGTTATATTGCCCTAGGAGTTTCTTGGCCTGCTTCATTCCACGAGCGTTATTCCAGGTTTCTATCCGATTCCTTCTTTCCAGTTCCCTGAATTCTTCTCTGAGGAGATGGTCTCCTACAGCGCAGAATGGTTCAGGGCCTATGAAGGGTTCTGATGCTCCTTTCCTTGCCAGGGAGTCGGACAGTAATTGTAAAAGTAATGAAGTGGTGATTATTGTAAACGTAATCATTACTTTTACAATTACTGAACTTGTCTACACGCAGGCGATTTTCGCGCTACAGTCCGAGGTGGACCTGGGCCTCACTTAACATGCCTCTCCAGCCAGCACGATCTTTCGCCAGCTGTCTCCAGTTTCGCACAATAAGCCGGCCGAGGTCCCCCTTGACTTGTGTGCGCCACCTTGTACGTGGACGTCCTCTGTTGCGTTGTCCCACAGGCTCAGAGTCGAAGACTTTTCGGGCTGGAGCTAAGTTGTCCATACGCTCTACATGGCCTAGCCATCTTAGGCGTTGGATCCGTAGACGCCTGGCTAGACTCATGTCGCTGTACAGCCCATACAGTTTGTGGTTGAACCTTCTCCTCCAAATGCCATCAACGCAAACAGGACCAAAGATCGCGCGCAGAACTTTTCTCTCGAAAAGACCAAGAGACTGTTCATCCGCTTGGGATATTGTCCATGCCTCTGCGCCGTACAGCAGGACTGGGATGATCAAGGTCTTATATAAAGTCAATTTGGTCTTCCGAGAGAGGGCTCTACTACTCAATTGCCTTTTGAGCCCATAAAAACAGCGGTTGGCAAGAGTTATTCTGCGTTTGATCTCGGTACTGATGTTGTTTGTACTGTTTACCGCGGAGCCGAGGTAGACGAAGTCCTTCACTACCTCAAAGTTATAGCTGCCAATGGTGACGTTCTGGCCAAGTCGTCGATGTTGTGCGTCCTTTCTCGATGACAGCATATACTTTGTTTTGCCCTCGTTTACCGCCAGACCCATTTTAGCCGCTTCCGTTTCAATGCCAGCAAACGCATCATTGACGGCTCGCTGTGTTCGCCCAATCACGTCAATGTCATCCGCGTAGGCTAGCAGTTGAACGGACTTTTGGAAGATCGTGCCTCTTGTGTTGGCCAGTGAGTTTTGCACGATCTTCTCAAGAATGATGTTAAAGAAATCACATGACACCGCGTCGCCTTGTCTAAAACCTTTTTTGACATTGAAGGTCTCGGTGAGTTCGTTACCGACCTTGATGGAGCAGCGAGAGTTCTCCATCGTCATCCTGCTCAGTCTGACGAGTTAGGGAGGAATGTCAAAACTAGACATGGCGCTGTATAGCTCGTCTCTATACACGCTGTCATATGCGGCCTTGAAATCGACAAATAGATGATGTGTGTCAATTTGCATTTCTTGGGTCTTCTCCAGGATCTGCCGCAGTGTGAAGATTTGATCGATGGTGGACTTCCCGGGCCTGAAACCACACTGATAAGAACCTATCAGTTTGTTAACGAATGGTTTCAGGCGTTCACACAAAACGGCAGAGAAAATTTTGTAGGCGATGTTAAGGAGACTTATCCCCCGATAGTTGGCGCAGTCAAAGGGGTCTCCTTTCTTGTGGATCGGGCAAACGGTACTGAGATTCCACTCATCGGGCATGCTTTCCTCCGACCATATCTTACAGATGAGCTGGTGCATGCGCCCTACCAGATCATCTCCAGCTGCCTTAAACATTTCAGCGGGCAGACTATCTGCACCAGCAGCTTTATTAGACTTCAGTCTCGATATCGCTATCTTGACTTCGTCTAGGTCGGGGGGACGGTATTCTCTTCTATCATCGTCCGTTGTGTTGAGTGAAACATTCTGCCTGACAGCGGTATTTGTGTCCTCATCGCCGTTCAACAGTCTGCAGAAATGATTTTTCCAAATTCTCAGTATCGACTGCGAATCTACTATTAGTTGTCCATTTTCGTCCCGGCAAGCTTCTGTCCGAACTTTATATCCATTCGATAAAAGTTTTACCCTTTGGTAAAACTTTCGGACATCATTCCTGCCATAACACCTCTCCATCTCCTCGATCGCGCGCTTCTCGTGCTCTTTCTTTTTCTTCCTGGGAAGACGGTTCTCTTCCCTTCGTTTCTGTTCGTAGAGCTCACGAACAGGTCTCGTGGTTCGACGCAGCGTTGCCCGGTATGCTTCTTGTTTTGCTGCATGTGCCTGCCTGCACTCGTTGTCAAACCAGGGGTTTTTCCTAGGTGGCGTTTTAAAACCCAGCACATCAGTAGCGGCTTCTCTGTGCGGATTGTTATGAGGCGCTCGCTTATGTACTTAAAGCCTGAGACTTTCTGCCTAAGTCTGCCTCGAACAACAAATCCACATCCAAATAATCGCTGCCTTCGCTCTCTGTAACAATCGCCGTAGTAGATATCGCAGTTTTTCATCCTCTTTTTGCCCGGCCCATCCCATCGCACTTCCTGGATTGCGGTAACGTCTGCTTTATAGCAGTCTAGGGCCTCCGCGAGTTCATCGGCTGCACGTGGTCTATTCAGGGACCTCACATTCCACGTGCAAAACCGAAAGTCATTGTCCTTTTTTCGTTTGCTGGGGTCGTCAACAGCAAATCCGTCCATATCCGAGGCAGTTTGTGCTTTCTGAACTCGATAGTTTTTTATGTGGTGAGAAAGTTAACCCCACGCACAACCTCCAACTGGGAGGACAGGTCCATTTGTTTAGCCCCCGGACAAAGGGGTCCGGAGGGGTCCGGTGTCGGTAGCCTTTTGCAGGCTGTGAGCGCCGCCGTTGGCCCTAAAAGAAGGGCTCATCCGCCGCCATCTCTATTCCAAGGTCCTTACCATGGAAACCAGGTAGCTCCTGCTGACTGGAGTTGTGGATGCCGCCATTGGCCAATCAGTTGACCAGCTCCTCCGCCGCCATCCTAACAAGAGTGATGTGCCCTGGTAGACTCACACTCCCCCCTCTCTCGTTTGCAGCCGCCCAGACGTCCCACGGGGGTTGGTTACCCCATCTTCTGTCAAGGGTACTCGGCTCCCGGATTTCACCACGGGGAGGTGAGAGTAGGAGTTCGTTAATAGAGGCTAGGTGCAGACGCTTGTGTCTTTCACTCTATTCACTCTTAAATCAAACTGTCACGACTCCTGCCATTCGGGGATATTTATAATTCTCCAATTGGATTCCACTATCTTCACGAACCTTTGAGAATGATCCCTGCCTGACAGTTGCTCAATTGCGTGTATGGCATTTCCACATATCCCTATCACAGATGACGAGTTCCAATTGGATCGATTCATGTTAACATTTGTTTCCAATAGATGTCGCAGTCGGCGTTAGAGTGTATCTTCGCCGCACTACCCACCAATATATGGCGCAGTCGGCGTAAGTGTGTATTTTCGTCACAATATTTATAATTTAAAAGCTTTGATGTCTCAAAATTTGCACATAAATCGATACTTTGATACTTATCATTTCTTTTGCATTTTGACCAGAACTGCGATTTCAGATCTTCAAAATTTGCATGTCAATGCTTTGCCGTTTTTGGCTAATATCTCCAAAACTATTTGGGGCATTTGCATTTTAAATGAAAGTTTTCAATGTTTCAAGTTTTTGTTTTTGTGATTTTTTCAGATTTTTAAACACATTGGTGTAGAAATGGCTGGGAGGAGCATTAACAAAAAAACTTTGGAACTCCATATTTTTCAAATGGAACTTTTGATCAAAAAGTGTAGAAGCAAGCCTCCACCTCATTTCAAAAGATCTGTCCATTGATATATCACTCGATGGGGTGCGACACAGTTTCGAAATCCATGGCAACTTCATCTATGCGGAAGAAAGACCCAAATGGGCCCTTTTTTTAAAATTTGGGTGCATGGACAATGATGTCTAGGCCTGAGGTGCCTAATTCCGACATTTCATGCCGATATCTTTAGAAACTTCGGAGATAAAAAACTGTGACAGAAACGACAGACGGACGGACGGACACGCCAAAATTATAAAGGTTCCGCTTTTGTAGACGGAACCTTAAATTTCGTACTTTGTATGCCTTTACCACTATTTCTTGTTTTCGTATCTGGCGGTTTAAATGTTTCTATAAATGTTTTATAAAAACGAGCACTTATGTCTTACAATCATTAACACAACCATATGTACACTTACTTTTGACTGCTGTTTTTATCACTTTTCTCCCTTAAATTTCATTAATTGTTTTATGTTTCCGCGTATGCTAATTCTGAATCCATGTCTGTCCCACCTCATCCCGGTGAGTTTTAATTTAGTAGATAAACCTTCAGCAAATGACTGACTGTTAACTTACTTTTGACGCTGAGTGTATACTTTTCATTTCTCCTACACCGGTAATACGTTCCTGCCCAATATGTTAATTATTCTAAATGTGGAATTATTTAAGTGTGGAGTTTTCACAATAATTAAATCGGATTAATGAGACATTACTGGAATGGCAGACAATTATTTTTGGAATATGTCCACATGTCTCTTTATCTCTTTATCTTCATTTTTCTTACTCAGTGAAACTACTAAACTCTTTTGATCCTTCTCATGCACTTCCAAGCATAAACTTCACGTTATCGCAAGCGTATAGACAACTTTCTGGTGAAGTGCGAGAAAAGTAGCTTTCATTCAAAACTAACTTCGTGTGATAAATGAACATCCCTTAAAATTCATGGCGTGAGTCTTGCGGCCGTGCCGCTGATTATTTTGAACTTCACCTAATAGCATTGTTTTCGTTACTTTCGCAGCTGCCTCCAACCACGTCAATGCGGTAAGGAAAGTCTATTCACGATCCCATGCACAACAAATATGAAGAGTCGGGATTCACTATCTGCTCACGACTTCGTGGTTAGAGTTTTCCTCATACGCTGTGACAGCATTGTACGTTGACTTTGATCCATCTCTATCTAATCCATGCACGCCTAAAAAGTACAATTATATACCAACAAACAACCTAAAGACCTCACTTCTCATACGATGGTATGCACCTGTCTTATACGACAATAAGCCCGTTTTGAGACACTAATAACACAGTACACCCGCTTGCCTTGTCTAAATTCCCGGCCACGTAGAGGAAAAAGTCAGTGGAGTAGAGGCGGAAACAATTTTAAGAAGGTGTACTTCACAGAAACTCCTCGTTGTCCCCGATACTGTCTACAAGTCCACATGTGTGCATCCCGCTCATAGACTACGTGCAAGTGTATAATTTGTGAGCCAGAAATACCATGCTGCCATTCACAGAGTATGCATCTGGCGGATATGTTGCTGCATCAGCACTGATTCAATTACCACGTTCATAGCCACATATATATGCTTGCTGTTGTTGACGTTGTCTAGGAGGGTTTTTCTTGTTGGTACCCAATCTTTAGTGAAGACGCTTCCCAGTATGAAAATGTGGATGAACGAGAAGAATGGTAGTGAAGAAGGTGAATGTCTTTGGGATTAGACTCTGCACTATTGTTGCCATAAGATTTGTTCAAAGATACACTTCACTTTCTATGGCTCGGATGGAAGAAGCAGTTGTTTGCCTTTCGTCCGGGTGCTTGTACCAAGGAATTTCAGGTGGCAGGAGACGTATTCGTATTTTGATGTGTACTTTTGTTTGGCTTTCACTTTTCCAATTTTCACGACTTCACCTGAAGAGACCCTTGAAGACAGCCTTACCAAGATGTGAATTGCGGGCTGAATCCACTTGATGCATCGAGAATCACTTGAGATATTTTGACAGTTACCTCTGGGGATTGAGCTGTTGTGGTGTGAAAACTTATCATTGATAAGCTAGTTGATGTTGAATTATGAAACGATGCAGCAGGTTAACATTTTCTTTGTGAGTGAAATGTAAATAACGTTTCAAAATTAAAAGTAAAATTATGAAAAGCGAAAGTTAGGTTATCAAAGATCAAGAAACTTAACTCATGCTTCATTTCACTTGCGTAATTTATCATTTTTCAAAGGCCGTTGGTAACGTATAGACTTTTGCATTAGAGGGAAAATAATGTTTACTGTATTAAACTCTCAAAAATAAACCTACAGATTTGGATTCAATCAGAGTAATTTATGTTCAATAGTCCCAGGAGAGTTTTACGAGCTGTCACTTCTGTGTATTATTTGGAAAGTAACCATCAGCTGGTACTCAAAATTTCACACATTTATTTTTACAAAATCGACCATGGAATTATTTTGAAAAGTGCGACATTTTAGATTTACAATATTCCTGTTCATTATGTCTAAAGCAGACTTTGTCAGATTGGCATGCATGTTCTTAGGATTTTTTTACCACGTGCTACAGTTGCAGGGCTGCTGATGCTTTAGATACTCTTGAACCCATTATGCGATTGCCTATCCCCAGGCCATCTCCAACGGATGATCTTACGATTGGCCCTTATGTATTGTTACAATCTACAACCAACTGGTTTGTGGTATCATAACGGCGAATAGTTAGTTTAAAAACGTCTTAAAAAGATATGGGCTAATTCCGTTTATCACATATTCGCTGTTTTTTTTCATTCAATTCTAAATAATTTCGGATTAACTGGGCAACCATTCGAATGAATAGATAAAACTACCGTCCATCCTTTCGAGTAACAAATATCTGAGCTGTGGTAGCCGTGGAGTAGTGGGTAACGGCGTCGCCTCTTATGTTGAACGTCCGTGATGTGTACCCACGACAACTTTATTTTCATGGCATATTTATCCACACCCATAAGAGCAATATAATATTAAGTATTAGGGTATACGACTGGATGGCGCAGTTGGTTAAATGTCTGCCTCAACTTAGTCCAAGGTTCGAATCCCAGTGAAATCGAATCTGGTCCAGTCACCATTTGCCGTTGGGATCAAATAAACGGCACTATGACTGGAGTAGTTTGCTACCTGGCAGTACAATGGACTGTAGCAGATTTTGTACCGTTACGTGCGAGGTATGGGGTATAGCATCATCATGCAATAGGATCGGGCCATGCATATGTGCCAACACAGGCTTTTCAGCCAATTTCGTATGCATTATGTCGATTTCCTCACAACATTTGAGTGCATTTATCGTTTCCCCTGGTTGAAGAAATGAAAAGTGTCCACGAGATTGACGTCATAACCTTTTCTGGGTGAAGACCAATTTGATCATCAAATTGATTGGGGTCGTACACAGAACTTTTCTTCCGAAAAAACCAAATACTACCTCATCCGATTTTGATATTATGCATGACTCTGCGCCATAGAGCAGGACTGGAATGATCAAGGTCTTGTTCAAGAACAACTTGGTCTTTTGATAGAGGGCCATATAACCCAATTGATGTTGAGCAAAAGGAAACAGCGATGGGCAACAGGTATTCTGCGTTCGGTCTCGATACAACTAAGGTTTGCACATGGTGACGCATAGGAACGTTAAGATTTATTTAATGAATAACATTTTTACTTCTGGTTTTATTTAACATTGGCATTTACTAAAATTTTGTTTATGGTTTGGAAATATGTTCTGATATATTTTAAAGATAATATCTCTCAAATGGTTTGCGTCCTTTCGGGAAAACAAGAAATACCTCGTTTTCGACGCGTTTACCGCCAGACCCAATTTTGCCGCTACCGTTACAATGCCAGCAATGTCCTCATTGATGGCTCCCTATGTTCAACCAGTCATGCTTTACGAACTGTTGGAACATCGTACCTGTAATGTGGGCCAGACAGTTTATTACGATCTTCTCAAAAATTATGTTGAAAAACTCACCTCAGTGAGTTTTTGCCGACCTTGATGGAGCAGCGAGAGTTCTCCATCGTCTTTCTGTTCAATCTTACAAGTTTGGTAGGAATGTCAAAACTTAACAAGGCACTGTTAAAAACAGAAAGAAAGATATTTTACACGAAGTGAAGGAGACTGTTCACAATAGTTGGCGCAATCAAAGGGGGTCTTCTTTCTTGAGGATCGGGCAAATATTCTAACAGAACTCACTGACATGTCTGAGTTAGAAGTTGTCCTATTAGAAGTTTTGTTACAAGTTTACCTTTAACACGTCTTTGCGTTACTAATAAGAAACTCGTTCTAAAGAAGTAGAAAATATCAAAATGTCCATCCCTTGTGCAATTAATTATTTGATTATTTCGAATCATAAAATACTTCCCAATAAAGTTCACTAAACTTCCTCCACTAGCATCCGTCTGATGATCAATTAGCCACTGGACTGTCTTCACCCTTATAAGCTATTTTATCACTACGACAGCTATGGTATTTTGTAGTCGATTCAAGCACCTTCGATTGTAGCCGTGTTCAACTTCAGTGAGTTTCATTGACATTGAATAATGCACCTTGTATTTAACTTCGGAGAGAAGTTCATGTTTTTGCCTCCAGCCGTAGCGATACACTAAGTCTTTCCCTTGTTTATTTTTTCGCCTCCGGTGTACGTCGGTATGCATTTAATGAAAGTTCACGTTCGCTGAGAAACTGAAAATCCGACAGCGGCTGAAGTCTCTGTGTAATTAGCCTCGATCAGAGGAATTCGCTACACACACTTGCAACATAAATGTAGTAATTTCTATTTGCATTTTCAGTTGACAATCCAATCCCTTGATTGCAGAAGATAATGATAGTCTGCGCAAACACTGATATTGAAAGTGCACATCCAGTTCGATGGAGGGTAACTTCCGATTGCTGTCCTCAATTTGATTTCAGTTTTAGGCAAGCTCTAGTCGCATTTGTTTACCATTATGCCGTCAATTTTCTCTGCATTTGTGATGAAGATGCATCTTGGTCAGCGGATGCAATCCGCCTGGGCAATTCAAAAAGATTTCTCCCATTTGATTGACGAAGTTCTGGGAAGATAAGCGCAACATCCCACGTACATTTTATCAAGGAAACGTAAAATTGGCAGTCATCAATGGAAATGAGGATTCTTGAGTGCACCAGCAGAACGATTTTGTTTGCTTGCTATATGGAATCACGTTTATCATTGACCGTCACTGCTTTCGTCAGACTGCTCTTTCTCCTTTGCTGCCATACGAGTTTGTTCAGTGCGGTTGAAGCTGTCTTTGGTCCAAAATGAATTTCACGGAATTGGGAATTGAATCCTGCTTAGATGAAAAATAACACCCTCACATGTGACGAATGCATAATTAAAGGCAAGCACGTGGTCTTGAATGGAGACCAATGAACCCATGAGCTCAACATGCTCCACTTACTTCCAGTGAAATGTAACAAATGAGCATGTTTCAAGGCTCGTATAAACCTATTTTCACGTAAATGGGTGCTTCGTATTCGACACTTAATAGACTGCAAATGCCAACAGTTAGGTTTAATACAAACATCATGTTTGCTTTTATTTCAATGGACGCAGTCATTTCAGATTGCCTCGAGCTGACTACAGACGCATTACGGAATACGTGAAATGACGCTATAGTAAAGCAGATATTAAATTGTGAGTGCAATGGGGACTTCAAATGCACTCAAGGTTCGTGGAAGCCACTGCCGACGTCCTTCTTTTGTGTTCCATCTAATTGAATCCGGAAGGCACCTTTAGACATCAATTACACCTTGGGACAGCATCGTCAGAAACTTTTATTTCGAATGTGATTTTATCCTACCGCACGCATTTTGGAAGCGTATACAACACATTTCATAGGAATTGCTTTCATTACCTTGTGTGACACATGTGACACAAATGGGAATGTGAAGCAGAATTGTTTGCAATCACACTCTCTGGAATTTGAAGGTAAACATGATGTGTTCAAGATATGCACTCAATCCAGCAAAGTCCTTCAGAATATGAAGCAAAATCCAATCAAAAAGTTTTCCAAGAATTGAACCAGCTCTGCAAGTGAAATTGGCTACGATACAATTTGAATTTTACCATGGCTCTTGGCAATTTTACACGTTAAGCGTCCTTTCAGTGTTTATGTAACATTTCTAACTAAGGGGAAGATTTAATTGCAGTTGCACAATTTTAATATGATACTCAAATAATAATAATTGTGGCGACACAGTCTGAGGTGGACTTGGGCCTAGCTTCTCAGCAACTACTGGTGCTGTGCGTTTAATGCCGACTCCGAATGGCGAGATTGTGAAGCTTTTTCTAGACAGTCATACACTTTGAGCATTGTCAGTGACTCGAAAGAGGTGCAGCAGTGAAAAAAATGTCAGGTGTTTTTTCGAGTTTTGAACCCGAGACCTATCGACTACACCACGACGCCCTAAATATCGGGATATCTTACCGAAATATGATTGTATTTTTTAAAATACTGAAATAAAATATTGAACCGAGCTGTAGGTGGATTCATACGGACTATCGTTTTTAAGGTTCCGTCTACAAAAACGGAACCTTTATAATTTCGGTGTGTCCGTCCGTCCGTCCGTCGTGTCTGTCACACTTTTTTATCTCCGAAGTTTATAAAGATATCGGCATGAAATTTTGGAATTAGGTACTTCAGGCCTAGATGTCACTGCCCATGCCCATGCCCAAATTTAAAAAGTGGGGCCATTTGGGGGTGGCTCCAGTATAGGTGAAGTTGACATTAATTTTGAAACATTGTCGCACCCCATCGAGTTATATACCAATCGACAGATCTATTGAAATGAGGCAGAGGTTTGCTTCATCAATTTCTGATCCAAAGTACCGTTTGGAAAATATGGAGCTCCAAAGTTTTTTTTTAATGCGTCCCCCCCTGCCATTTCTAAACCAAAGAGTTTAAAAATCTGAAAAAAAATCACGAAAACTTCGTTTTATTGAGTACTTTCATTTAAAGCAATTTCGAGCCATCTGGCCTTAATATTTTTGGAGATATTGGCCAAAAACGGTCAACCATCGACATGCGAATTTTGAAGATCTGAAAACGCAGTTTTGAAGACCTCAGTGTAAGCATTAGGAAATGATAAATTTTAAAATATCGATTTATGTTGAAATTTTGAGATATCTAAGATTTAAAATGAGAACTATTTTCATTTTCACACATAATTTCATGCTTTGGTCGACAACTCTATTCGTCGATGAGTGTAATCTTTTGATCTCAACCCCTAAATGCCCAACAGAAATGAACACACACACCGCAGGCATGAGCAGTGATTGGGTGTGTGTATGATGGAAGGGATTTTCTGTGTTGGATAACCTTAGATAGAGATATAGGTATATGTATGTATGAATGTATGAATGAATGAATGGTTGATTTGGGTTGAAGTTAGAAGAAAATTCAACTGAAATAGTTTGGAAACGTCGTTTGATATTCAGAAATCATCCATCAATATTATGCGACGGAACCTTTCCCGTGCGAGTTCAACTCGCACTTGCCCAGTTTATAAAATAAGCTTTTCCAAACAAGCACCAATTCTTCGGAGTCGAGACTATGAAACATTTACTTCGTCAAGACCTAGGCTACTGCTTGTGTTGGCAGACTTTGGAGGAGAAGAATCGAACACGAGCTCTATGCAATGACATGAGTACAAAGTGAGCCCTCTAGTGGCTGCTGTGGCCGAGAGTGTGCGACTCAATTGACGAACATCAACTCGCCATCGATCTCCACAGCTCAACATTTCATGCACTAGCCTGAGGAGAGAGAGTATTCTGCACAAAGATCTCGGATTTTTCGCTTACAAGCTCCAATTGACTCAGCAGCTGAAGGCGCACGACCATCCACTTCGTTCACATCGCTTCGCAGTTTGGGCCTTAGAGCAGTTTGAATTGGACAACGATTTTGGGCGAAAAAACATCTTTTCTGACGAGGTGCATTTTCAGCTCGACGGCTACGTTATCAAACAAAATTGCCACATCTGGGACTCGGAAAACCCGCACGTTATTGTCGAGAAGCCAATGCATCCACAGAGAGTGACAGTTTGGTGCGGATTGTGGAGTGGCGGCATCATTGGATTTTTCTTCGAAAATGAGGCTATGAACAACGTTTCGGTCAACGGTGGGCGTTACAGAGCCATGTTTACCAACTTTTTTTTTACTAAAATTGAAGACATAGATTTGGACGACCTGTGGTTCATGCAGGATGGCGCGAGTTACAATCGCAACCCGACACCTACAACAACAACATCAAGGGCATCAAATCGAAGTCACAAAAGCAACCCGCCAACCACAACAACAACATCAGCGATGCAACCCGACACCTACGAGTACAACAGCGACTTCAAGGGCATAGTGCATAGTGCGTCTGCTGAATTTCCGTTCGCACAATCACCTTTGCAAACATAGGTTTTATGTTAAATCGTATCAGAAATAAAGTTCAGTTGATATTGTAATCTCGAGGTGAATTAAACTAAAAATTGTTTTTTTTTACAAAACGGTGATCCAAATCCTATAAGTCGCGCCATGCCAGACAGCCCATGGCATAATCGATCTTTAGCGCACCAAATTTCCAATTTGGCGATGTGACTTGGCCGCCTTGGAGCTGCGATTTGACCTCTTTGGACTTTTTTTGTGTGGAACCGTGAAGTACCGATGTTATCCCAACAATCCGGAAACGATTCAAACACTTAAGGCCAATATCATCCAAGTAATCCGTGAGCTACAATACAGCTCGAAACCATCAACAAGGTCTTGGAAAATTGGGGTGACAGAATGCGCTACTCCAGCGGAGGCAGCCACTTGAACGACGTTGTATTTCATAATTAATGGGAATGTTTGTTCTTACTAATAAAGTCATAATGCATGAAAAAAAGTGTAATTTTATTCATTTTATTGCATTTTCAAAAAGAAACTAAACAGTTTTTACGAAATGTATCTCAGCTGTTTTGAAAAGAACAGGTTGTTTATAAAGTTTTTCGATAATCCAAGATCGTTCAGGTTATATATTGAAATCAATAGATGTCTATGGGTCTGATGCAACTTCTCGGACCAACGAAGTCATTTTCTTGTACGCATTTAATTGTAGAATTTAAAACTTAAAACTTATTTAAAAAAGTACATATATCGAAGTTAACATAATTTTATGAAAATAAAACCACTTCATAGTGCACTTTTATTTGTGAGCATTCGAAGCTTGTGAGATCCTCCTTTTGTCTAAAAAATCAAGCACCTTTTCCTTACTTAAAGAAACCCACCACATGTGACATATTCGAGAGTCAGAATTATTTATTGAAAGATCAATCGCTCTCTGTTGAATTCGTATTTGGTTATGTGCAACACTCAATCTTTCCGACTATTAACCGCAAATGTTTCCACATTTAATAGTTCCGTTCAACATGTTTTGGTCGTAAGCATTTTAATGTGGTCATTAGCCTTTTCTATCTCCCCACATGATCTGCATAATCCTTTTACTCGCGGCATGGGAAAGAGGAGAGCAGGTAAATCGTTTACTCTTTTTGCGGTCACGACGATTTTACTTATTTTCAAAACACTTTATTACAAGCGGATTGGAAACAGTTATGAAATATTTAGGGACATTGCTCCCAGAAAGTTAATTCGTTCAAAGATATTATCGCTCTCACATGCTCCTAGTCTCTCGTTCTAAGGTAATTAAACACCCTTTACCCAAATTGCGAATAAGCCTCATTGTAGGTCAAACTCAAGTTCATCTTATTCTGTTTCACTTTCTATCCCCCCGAGTTAACTTATGCTAATTTATTACCGCTAATGACCTAACCGAACCATCTTCCGGTCGCTGGCTTCAACACTTGATTGATTGTGACTTTAGACACTCATAAAGCGACCCCTCGCTGTCTGGTGCCGCACAAAAAAGAGAATTCTCCTTAATAGACGTCTTTTAATCGCCCTTTTGGTTTTGCTTTTGTTGTGGGCTTTATTGCCGGATGGCTGTGCGAGTTTAACGTAAGATCCCACATTTTACATACAATTTCCACCAGCAATATTTGGGGTAGGTATGTGTTCCACTTTTCACCCAACGCATTGGTAACCCAGTTTCCAGCGTTCGTAATTGCAAGCCCCATTTAAAAACAAACAGAAAACTCTGTGGCACGTCGTAAACACAGAAAACCGCACCAAAGTTTGTGTTCCATATTTGTCAGACGGATGATGATGGTGATGATGATGCTCTGTGAAGTGCCATCAACGCTTCGAATTTAATTAGCGGTTAATTGCGTCAAGTCCCTGGGTACAGCCGCCCATCAACGCTGGCTGCTCACACTATTTCCAAGTGTTGTTCAAGTTGGCAGTGTATCCCGTGAGAAAATTCTCAAAAGGGTCTTGCTTGTGTATTACACACGACTGGCGTACGCTTGTAATTGAAATTTCAGCTTACCTTCTCTCCTCCTAATGATATGTTAATAAGACGCCGATCCTAAGTGAAAAAAAAACTGTTTAGAAAAGTTATTTTTGAGCATGATAAATACTTTGGAACAGCAATTAAGAAGTAGATTTCTCGAATGTTCGAAGGATGGGCTATACATTTTACAGCCACAATGCACGTGGCTGCAAACTTTGCTGAGGTAGTTGAGTTAGGAGACGAAGGGCTCATTGAATACGTGCTGGTTGTATTTTCTGTCAATTATCTGGAAATCAGTTGATTATTGACTTAAAGACAAATCAGTAAAAATTAGTAATACCGTAGGGTGGCGCATAAGAAAAGTTAAGACTTATTTGATGAATACTATTTTTCTTTTTGATTTTATTTAACTTTGGCATTTATTAGATTATGGCTTGCTAATATGTTCAAATTATGTTTTAAAGATAATAATAAAAATAATAATAATAATAATCGCGGCGCTCCACTCCGAGGTAGACCTGGGCCTAACTTCTCACCAACCACACGTGTTGTGCGTGCTATTGTTCATTCACGAGTGGAGGGGTCAATGCCGACTCCGAACGGCGAGATTGAGAAGCTTTTTCTAGACAGTTATACTCTAAGCATTGTCAGTGACTCGAAAGAGGTGGAGCCGCGAGGTGTTTTGAAAAATGGTTGCTTGCGCTGGGATTTGAACCTAGACTGTGAAAGTCTAAAGCGTATGGGACGACGCACAAACCCACACTGTCACATGTTTTAAAGATAATATGTCTCAAATTGTGCCCATTGTTTGCTTCGACCTGACGTGCTCTTTCCAAAACATTTTCCATTACTTTTCTTAGAATTTCAGGTCCCAGCGACCTCACTTCTTCTCGGATATTGGCCTTAAGCTGTTGTATGGTTATTGGCTGTATGCCAATACACCTTACTTTTCAAGTAGCCTCAAAGGAAAATATCTGGAGCCGTTAAATCGGACGAATGCGGTGGCTAGTTAAGATCAGAAAAAAGCGATATTATTCGATCACCAAAAATTTCCCTCAGAAGAGCTATAGTTGTACGAGCTCTGTGAGTTGTGGCACCATCTTGTTGGAACCACAATTTTGAATTGTTCTCTACCTCTGGCCTAGACATCACCAACTGCTGAGAACGTTGCCTGGTTAAAGTTTCTGGGTTTTCCTCAATACTTGCTTGCACCCGAGCAATGTTCACATTATTTCGAACTGTACGTGGTCTTCCATCACACGGAGGATCACAGACAGCCCATTGTTGCTGAAAACGCTGGACCAATCGGTGAGTTGTTGGAGCACTGGGCACATTTCGAACATGAAAGAAATTTCGATATAATCTTTGTGTCTGAATTTGTGTTGCGGGGATGAGGAAGAGACCGAGACGATCCAACATCTGCTTTGCCACTGCTCAGCTCTCCAGAATCGGCGCCTAGCTTCGTTGGGCCAAAGATTCTTCACAGAGACTGCGCACTTAGCGAATGCAGATATATCGGATCTTCTAAAATTTATAAAGTGGTTTCAGCCATCACGTGACAGGATAGGTTTTTAGATTGTGTACTTCGCAATTGAAGGGATTCACAATGGGCCCCATGGTCTCCGAGTGGATGGAAGTGATGCCTTAACCATCACACTCCCCTTCCAAAACCTAACCTAACCTTGTGCCTGAATAATTGAATACCGACTTTCAAAATAAAATTAAACTACTTTGGTTCTTTGTTCTGTGCTGAATCTTTCCATCATAAATTTCCCAAGTTTTTCAGAGTCAATTCTGAAACAAAAAAATACCTAAACAGTAAAAGTATTCAATAATTAAATCTTAACGTTTCTTATGCGCCACCCTGTATAAAATAAATATAATTTTGAGAAAACATAATTGGCCTTAATGTGAAATATTATTCAGAACATATTTACAGATATTTGTACAGTTAATGGTTGTGTAGGCGCTGTGGTGTAGTTGGTATGTGCATCGACTCTTTTAGTTTAGGTTCAATTCACAGCGCAGGAAAAATAATTTTCTTAACTTTCACGGCTCCACCTTAACTGTGAGAAAAATTGAAACGAAACTATTTAGAGCGACAAAATGTGTAAATAAGGCAGTATTTTGGATAGTTTTACGAATGTATAAGAAGGCTTAAATAACAAAATATTTCGTTTCGATAGGTTGGACTAGGGCGAATATACTCTCCGGTATAAAACTTACTGGATTCCATAATGCATCATAAAATGTGTTAACGAATTGGGTCATTCAGTCTGTACTTCTTGTGATTGAAAGCCAATATTTTAAATTACTTTGGCGCACAACACGAATGGTTGCTGTGGAAGCTAGGGCCAAGTTCACCTCGGACTGTAGCTCCACCTTTATTATTACATTGGCATAACAAAAGTTTAATAAACTTAATTAAGGTTCCGTCTACAAAAACGGAACCTTTATAATTTCGGCGTGTCCGTCCGTCGTGTCTGTCACTTTTTTTTTTTATCTCCGAAGTATATAAAGATATTGGCATGCAATTTGGAATTAGGTACTTCAGGCCTAGATGTCATTGCCCATGCACCCAAATTTAAAAAGTGGGGCCATTTGCGGGTGACTCCAGTGCAGGCGAAGTTGCCATTAATTTTGAAACATTATCGCACCCCATCGAAATATACAGTGACTCACAAAATTTATCACGTTATGTTCTGAAAAATTAAAATTTTTGGTTTAAAAAAACAAATAGGGATTTAAAGACTAAAGTTTTTTTTTTAATATATTATTTCGACAATTTTAATTCATAACATGAAAGTAAATAACATTTTTCTTCGCTGTAAAAAAAATAAAAGCAATGTTCACTGAGCTTGATCAATTTTATGAGTTTCAATAAAATCGAAGGTTTTCAATATTTAATACTTTGTGTATCCACCACCACCGTCAATAACAGTTTGTATTCGATTGGGCATGCTATCGACTAAATTCTTGCAGGTCACAGGCATTAAGTTTTCCCATGCAGTCCTGACTTTGGCCAAGAGTTGGTCTAAATTGCCGATTTCGCCTGCAACGGATCTCTGCAAAGCCCCCCATAGGTGTTCAATGGGGTTTAGATCCGGAGACTGCGGCGGCCATGATAACACTGTTAAATTGTTATCATTTAACCATTTTTGGGTTATTTTAGCTGTATGCTTCGGATCATTGTCTTGCTGAAAGACAATGTCCGAAGCTTCAACACCGAATTTCACTAACGATTCCATTAAATGGCAACTTAAAATCTCTAGATAAGATGATGACGTCATACGTCCGTGGATCCTATGAATGTGTCCAACTCCTTGTGTCATCATGCAACCCCAGATCATAATGGATTCCCCACCAAATTTTAAAGTGGGCTTAACGTGACGATGTTGTAATTTTTCTCCAGCAGTTTTCCATACCCATTCTCGCCCATCTGAGTCCAAACGGTTAATTTTGCTTTCATCTGACCAGATGATTTTCGCCCAATCCTCAGGTAACCAATTTGAATATCTCCTTGCAAATTTCAGCCTTAAGTCTCGGTGTCGTTTTCGTAAGTAAGGTTTTTTTTTACCTTGGCTATTCCTCTTAAACCATCTGCCCTTAGAGTCCTGAAAACGGTTTCCATCGAAACGATAGTATTATGTTCACGTTCCAGTGCTTGCTTGATTTGAACTGAATTTTCAAATGTTTGCATCGTCAAGTCTCGAACAATGATGCGATCTTGAATTGCAGACAAGATCTTTTTGCGTCCGGCTCGGTTTGTGCATGGCAAGTTTTCAAGAGTTTGACGAAATTTGCTTATGGCACCAAGGGATACTCCTGTTGACTCCGAAATTTTTCGATGGGTCATACCATTTCTTAAAAGGTGCTCAACTTGCTTCTTTTGTGCTGGTTTTAGGGGTTTGTTATTCGAACCCATTATTCAAAAGCTTAATAAAGAAAAAAACAATATTTCTATTGTATTTAATTTCGAAACAGAACAAAGAATATTGCCAATTTGTTACCGTGGGGTTTTCTTTTATTTGTAAAGCAAATAAACTTTTTTTTTACTTCTGCTTCACAAACTCACAAAATTGATCACGATGCCACTGCAACTGCATTTTTACAAAAAAAAACAAATCTTTTGAGTAAAAAAAGAAAAAATCTTCATAAACCGTTAGAAGAAACCTCGAGTGATATAGAATAATAACAGAAAAGTCAAACGCATTCACTTTCAAGTCGTTTAAGGTCATACTGTATTCTTAAAGAAAAAGCGTGATCAATATTGTGAGTCACTGTATGTTTATCAATCGACAGGTCTTTTGAAATGAGGTAGAGGTTTGCTTCAATAGTTTTTGATCCAAAGTACCGCTTGGAAAATATGGAGCTCCAAAGTTTTTTTTACCGTTTTTATCTTTTGATCTCTACCCCTAAATGCCCAACAGAAATGAACACACACACCGCAGGCATGAGCAATGATTGGGTATGTGTATGATGGAAGGGATTTTCTGTGTTGGATAACCTTGGATAGAGATATAGGTATATGTATGGATGAATGTTTGTTTGGATGTATGAATGTATGAATGAATGGTTGATTTGGGTTGAAGTTAGAAGAAAATACAACTGAAATAGTTTGGAAACGTCGTTTGATATTCAGAAATCATTCATCAATATTATTCGACGGAACCTTCCCCGTGAGAGTACAACTCGCACTTGCCCAGTTTATTTTATTTTTAAAATGTAAGAAAAACTTTTTAATCAATTGTGACGAATATGTTTTTATATAAACAGTAGGTAATGAAAATTGAATCTAAAATTTCTAAAAATCTACGTAATTATATATTTACTAGTGTTCATCTTGACCATGGTATAAGGCAAGCAAAGTTGCAACATTTACTTTCTCGTCAGCAACTGGTCTAGATAATGCATTCTTTTTTTAACTTCAACTGATTTTATGTACAGAGAATCTAGGTCAATATGCAATTACATTTGAATCAGAAAAGAATGAAAAGAATAGTTGCAGTACATGTGCACTGCACTTTGTACTTCTGAAATTAACCCGAAAAAAATGTTGAAAGTAGGTAAATGGATAATATAGTCACGATTTTAGAAACTAGAAATTCATGATCACATAAGATCTATATCTTATGTTCAGTCGAGATAGCTAAAGAAGTGCATCGCTTGAGACTCATATATTATGCGGGTTGATAATATCATGATTCTACAGCAACCACTCGGATTGTGTGTATTATTGTTTTCTTACGAGTGGATAGGACCTAAAGTTTCATCCTGACTCCGAAATGCGAAGTTTGATAGGCTTTTCTTGACAGTGATCAGCGCCACAATAAAATAATTTTCAGCTGTTAAGTAATTAACTGTTTTCAACCTCCATCAGTTGGAACACTTTCAATGTAGCAGGTCGCGTATTTGTTTGTTTGTTGACTGTTACTAACTGCCAGACAGTGGGTCTGCATGCCTATTATCTTTTAATACGAATGGGAATTTGGACAATGTTGGGAAGGAACAACTAAACAAAAAGACTGAAAAACATGGATATGAGTTGAAGCGGCTCCTGAAGGAGAGTTATATGAACAATTTTTAATGACTTCAAAAATTAATTAATTTATTTTTATTTAATAGTTATTTTATCCTAACATGAGCTTACAATAAAATGTTATTCGCTTTAGAAAGCAATGCTTTAAAAGTTTTTTAGAACATCTGTAGCGACGTGAATTCATTCATTTAAGATGTATTCACTCATAGTAAAATGTTTGTGACAGTTTTTTAAGATTTAACCCGGCGAGAGTGTGGCGGGGTATGTCATACCCACCCTGTTATTTAAATAACTATATTTCTTTAATTGATCACACAAACCCACTGTCGCTTCGTGTAGCTGGAGTTAAAAAGAAGCAGAAGAGGACAGTGGAGTTTTCGCAGTGTCGCGCTAGTCATCGACCGAGATACACGTGTTCAAACATCTGTGGGGTACGTAATACCCCGCCACATAGTTGGTGTATACATTTCGTGCCAATAAACTATTGCTGTTTTCCTATATTTCGTATTTTTTCTTTAGTTTTTGATTAAAAATGCATTTCGAATCTAGAGAAAGGCGACTTAGGTCCATGTTGAAAGAACTGCTAGAAGATACTTCCGTCGAGTCGAGCTCTGAGAGAGAATCCGACTATTGCAGTAAACATTACCTTCAAACTGAGACAATTCCGTTTTTTTCTGTATTAATTTAAAAATTCTTAAAATATTACATGTGCTTCATTTGCAACTAATTATTATATACCCTTTCTAATAAAATACCGATTTTTAAATGTTAATATTTATTATAACAATATTTACAGGTAATTTTGTATGTGGGTATGTCATACCCAGCCACATACTCAATGTTACATTTTGTCACCACACTCTCGCCGCGTTAAAATAAAAAGCCACCTGATTGTTAATATTCAAACGGAGCACTTCGTCTTTCTTGACTAACGGCTACAAAATAAAAGTATCTGCAAGTACACCATACATTCATTGTCCGCAGTTTCGAATAGAAAAAGCTCCAATAAAGTTGAACGTGATATTTTTCCATATAAAACCAACATTTCGAATGTTATTCGAAACTTTTTTTGAAAAAGCGATTCATTCTTAAGACTTTAACCATTGAAATATTTATTTTCATAAAAAACGGAGGATTATATGGAGTTCCTTTTAAAAATGAAGTTGAAAGCTTCCACGTGTTCACGCAGCCAACTGAACGACTGACTTTTGTTTTGTTTTATCATTGAATTGTTAGTTTATAATCCATTTTGCAAAAGTGGTACCACCGTATTTTTAACAGAGTCTAGCTGGCATCTGGATTCGAAGCAAGGATTGTACACATTTAATTACTAAATTTTTTTCCCTACTTTCTTTTGAAAATTATGCCACTTTATACTACTTTATTTTTAGGTAATGACAACTGTACTTTCCAACATCTATTCTGCATTTACGTGGCGTCTTGTGAATTCGAATCGAATCATTGACAATGCTCAAAGAGTGTAACTGTCTAGAAAAAGCTTCTCAATCTCGCCGTTCGGAGTCGGCATTAAACTGTAGGTCCCCTCCACTAGTGAGAAAACAATAGCATGAAACAATAGTTGCTGAGAAGCTACGCCCAGGTCCATCTTAGACTGTAGCGCCGCCATTATTATTATTACGAGTAGTTACCAAATTATCAACTTTCATCCAACAGTTGAAACACTAATAATCGCGTTACCGTGTTGTGTTATGTCGTACAGACTGTTTCTTGATGACCGAAAACAAAGTTCATTACGTCTCCCACTCAATGGGTGAAAATATTGTTTCCACCATTCCCTTCATTCTCTCAAATTGTACTCTGTACTCTTCATTAATTATCGATGGACAGACTAATTGTCCAGCTTCCGCGGTTTGAGTTGGATTATTTATTCGACTTCAAGTTGTGCATCAAATGACCACCAGAGATTGATTGAATCCACCCAGCACTTAATACGCAGTCTGTTTCAAACCATTCCACCTTGGTCATGGATTGAAGAATTCATTAGTTCCAAACTGATTCTTTTTGACAAAGCGATTTTCTTTACCGTTCTGGGGCAAAATAGCCCTACACCTCCACATCAATTTACTCGTGTCACGGTCAGTTGAGCTGGGAGCTAATTAATGGACATCCACATCCACCGTACCGCATGACAATCGTCGCCGCGTAAACGAAAGAAGTGAAAGTGAGTGGCGTCAAAGGTGAAGTATGCACCGTTGTGACTTGATATATGTAGCTATGTCCGATATAATAGAGTCAGTTGAGGTCTCGGTGTACGCTTTGCGAGGAACGTGAGCAAAAAATGTTGGTACTTTTGTAATCTGTGCTTGATTAATGACAGTTAAGGAGGTAATTTAGCACTTTATATGGTGAGAAGGAATTAAAATGATTGGCTGACGCTGTCATTACTTATGTGGCGTTTTTTTTGCTGGAAAGAGTGTGTGAAATTACAAGAAAAAGCTTTTTTTTCTGCAGGTTGTTCATATCCTCTTAGAGACGCTTTCTATGTGTGAGCAAATTTGAAATCAAAAGGAAAACAAGGTCATTTTTACTGTGACACAAGCAAAAATTAATAAATTATTTAGTTACTTCTAACTCAACTTTATTTATAGGTGGCTCTCCAGTCAGTGATGGACTTGGGTCTAGTTTCTGTTGCAATGCTCATGCTCATGCTCCACTATCTCGTTTGAAAACGTGTTAATTTTTCAGAAAACCTTAAAATATATACCGTAAAAAATTAAATAAATTTTACTCACAAAATTCGCTAAATAGCAACATATTCCAAGGGGAAATGTACTTTTATGGTGTGAAATCATATAAATCACCAGACTTAGCTGAAGAGAAAATTGCTATAATGCACAGCAACATTTAGACTTAATATTTCTTACTCAGGCATTGTATGTCTTTCCAGATTGCTTTCTACTTCTGGATTAAAACTATCCGTCATCAGTGAGGTGTGTGATCGAATGTTTTCGCTATGGAAGATGGTGATTGCATTCTCTTTCAATTTAGTCAAGTGAATACTTTCAGTGTTTAAAGAGGAGTTGAAAGTTAACCATTTGATTAGATATCGTCATAAAAGAGTGTTGCTTGTTGTTTTCGTCAGTTAACTGGTTTTCCTAGCGCTGTAACACACTGTGACCTTAATGAGCAATAATTGCTTACCAAAGACGCGCACCCAGAGCATCTGCTTCTGTCCCTGCAATACTCACCGTCCTTTGCCCATAATCCTTGACACTTTCGATTTCCATATGCGGTCCACCCATGTCAGGGGTCCATTTCATCGCTCTGCTCAGTAATGGATCGCATTTGCATGTGGTCATTCTTCTAAGGAAATATGATTAAATATGAAATATGATTAAATTTATCAAAGTTGATTGGTCAATGTCTAGTTACACCTTATTGATCGCTTGGAATTTTAATAGTTCCCTTCCAGACAAGTATACATTAATTTTTTACAAATCTATGCAACTTTACTTTCTTTTTTTTAAGGCAACATTTATCATTATAGTTTTTCGTTCTTAAATGCGAATAATTTTATAACCATTTGGATAATGCTCACAGAACTGTGATCACAGAACAACGTGTGCCTCAGATTTCACGATGTTGCTCTTGGGTCATTTCCATTCACACCATATATTGCAAAAAAATGCAAAAACCTTTTGGCATACTCAATAGTCGACTCCAAACCAAGATCAGAAGACGACGTTTACATGATGAAGAAGGCAGGAATATCGAAGGCGTATTTCTTTTTCTTCTTGAGATGAACATTTGTGTTCCAATTCGCAAATCAATGACACACGAACTTGTTCATGTCAAATTTATTTATACAGTGTCGGCCAAATACACGTTTATTTTTAAAATGCAATTAAATGAATAAAATAAGATTTTTTCCATATATTATGGCTTTATTAGTAAAAACGAATATTCCCATTAACTATGTAATACAACGTCGTTCAAATCACTGCCTCGGCTGTCTTCGCAGTAGCGCATTCTGTCACCCCAATTTTTCAAGATCTTTTTGATGGTTTCGGGCTGTAGCTCACGGATTGCTTGTGCTTGGATGATATTGGCCTTAAGTGCTTGAATCGTTTCCGGATTGTTGGCACACCATCGGTCCTTCACGGTTTCCCACAAAAAAAAGTCGAAAGGGTTCAAATCGCAGCTCGCATTGACATCGAAAAGACAGCTGATAACCCGATTTGGAATTTGGAAGATCGATTGTGGCATGGCGCCCCATCCTGCATGAATCAGAGGTCGTCCAAATCTATGTCTTAAATTTCAGTAAAAAAAAAAACGTCGTTAAGTCTGTAACGCCCAAAACATTGACCGAAACGCTGTTCCCAGCCTCATTTTCAAAGAGAAATGGTCCAATGATGCCACAACTCCACAATCCGCACCGAACTGTCACTCTGTGGATGCATTGCATTCTCGACAATAACGTGCGATCATTCGATCCGAGCGTCAATTTTGTTTGTTAACGTAGCCGCCGAGATGAAAATGCGCCTCGTCAGAAAAGATGATTTTTCGCCCAAAATCGTTGTCCAATTCAAGCTGCTCTAAGGCCCAAACTGCGAAGCGATAACGAAGCGGATGCGGATGGTCGCGCGCCTTCAATTGCTGAATCAAATGGACCTTGTAAGTGAATAATCCGAGACCTTGATGCAGAATTCTCTCTCTCCTCAGGCTACTGCGTGAAATGTTGAGCTGTTGAGATCGATGGCGAGTTGATGTTCGTGAATTGAGTCTCACACAGCAACCACATTCTCATGTGTGCGCACCGTACGACGATGGTCCCCATGAGTGTTGTCCACTAGCACACCAGTCTGACGAACTTTTTGCACAAACTTTATTTTCAAAAAACGCACTGTTTCGGCTACACAGCACTCACTTTGGAAATAATGTTTCAATATTTCCCAACTTTGTTTAAGTGTAAAGCGGCTGATTTCGTCCGGCGGCGGTATGGTACTGACTTTCTATCAAGATTCGAGCGAGAAACAGCTATCAGTGTCAAAATAACCTATGATTTAAAATAAACACTAGATGACTCACGGACCGATCTCAACTTAAACATTTAGGGTTTTTGCAAATAGATTGGATATTTAATTTCATGAAGTAAATTATTATCAAACTGCTATTAAAACTTTAGTTATTCCTCTCAGTCTTTTTTAGAAAATCAAATTTTTCTCCTCAATTTTATTTTATATCCTGAGTGGTAAATGTAGGAGTGTTAAGATCATTTGATCTTCATCAACTTCCCTTAAATAAAATTGTTCCATTCATCACCTGCACACTAGACTGTACTTTCATTGCAACTGAAAAAGAAAGAAAAACATTATCAAGCAATTTCTCACAACATTACTACTTGTGGCTAAAGATAATCAGTTAAAATTAGAAATACCAGATGATTGAACAATGCCCTTTGTCGCAGTTGGCTGGAACTTTCCCGCCACTTGACAAATTAAGACGCTATCGTAAATATCACAATACAAAAGAATCCAAACTCTCATTTCCCGCCCCAAGACGGTCGTATGATTTATAAGCTTTACCGCATAAATTTGGTTTGATCGTTGAATAGAATATAATTTCGTGCATTAAGCGTTCCAGTTCATTACGACGACATCATTTGATTGTCGAATTGGAAAATCCATCAGTAACTGCGATACTTTCTCTTTCGCTTCATGCCCTTGGCTGATTCTGTTCGACTTTTGATTGATTGAAAAATCCAAAAGTACCCCTGGGATGTGATTACCTGGCGCTCTGCTGGGAAATGTGAATTTGCCTATCCTTTTTGGGTGGGATTTTTGGGCTTAGGTACTTTGTGTTTGTTTTTTATTGATCTCATTTTTTTTCAATACATATTAATCTTCCGAAAAAGCTATGACCTTTTCAGTCTTTGTGTGTGCTGTGGTTCATCACCATTAAAACAAAGAAATTACTTCACAGAACTCTCAAAATGGTTTGACTTTGAAGCGGTGAAGGGAATTGCCGATTTCTTACTAAACAATTTCATTATATCATACGAATGGTTCAATTTAAGGAAATCTAAATGTTTGATTTTGTTAGGAAATGTGGAATTAAACAAACCCTACCTAGCCCCCTTCATGAATGCAGACCTGGAATATAAAGTAGCATTGATGTCCCCCGGCTAATGATTGTGCTTTTTATTAGTACACTGCGATGTACAATGTATTACATTATTGAGTCTGATCCTTATATTACCTACCTACTCGTACATCACAAATCTTAGATTTTCTTGATTACAACTTACAGAATCTGTTTCAGTCTTTAAGAAGGTGAAATGAAAATTATGAGATTCAATGCCATCGTACAGGGCTTAGGCTGCCTGAAGTGTATTCTTTAGATACTTCTTAAGAGAATTTTCAGTATAACCTGTTTTCTGTGACATATTCCCTTCTAACCCAAGTTCAAATCAACGACATTAGGTAATTTTTCCGTAACTAATCAATGAACAATTGCGTGATGTGCAATCTGTTTTCACCTTTAATCATTAATTTTAAACGATGCACGAATAGGGACGCCAGTAACTTGATATGCGATAATCAATTGCGATTGCAATGTAATCGATATCATTATATTCGTTTTGAAGTACAGTTCTTACGTCAGTTTTGACTTTGAACTGTTTCATGCAAAGGGTTTTCCAATAAGGACGGGTAGGTGTTAAAATTGCCAGTATTTGTGGATTATGACATCATTCAAATAGCCCGACAGAAAACGTTTAAAAGAAGTCAAATCCAATGATCTCGTCGGTAAGAAAATCATACCCTCAAAATTCAAATCTCTCGTGCATAATATCCATTGTGGCATCAGCTGTGCGGTACGAGGGCTGTTTGTTAAGTCTCTGATTTTTTGAATAAACATTTTTTTTTTCAAACAAGCCTTTTGTCCTTTTGACTCGTTACATACAGTAAAGCGTTTTTCCAATTTGTTTATTACCTCAAAATAACAGGTTTTCTCATGGCCCTTAAATATAGACGTTTGATTTATAGACCACCTTTTCATTAGACCCAAATCTCTTACCGCCTAACCATTTATTCAGGTTTGTAAACAGGAAAGAGTAGGCTCAATCTAGGGAATTTACTAGATGAGGTGGCAGCTCGTAGAGCAATTTATTAATTTTTGACATGGTTACTAAACACGTGTACACGTGTGCATTGTCTTGATGTAACAGCAATTTGTTTATTGCCAAATGCGGTCGTTACTGCTTCAAACCAATATCGAATCTGTCCAAAAGCTCTGAATAATATTCGCTAATGATAGTTTTAAAAATAATAATAATAATAATAATGGCGGCGCTATAGTCCGAGGTGGACCTGGGCCTAGCTTCTCACCAACCACTCGTGTTGTGCGTGGTATTGTTCTCTCACGAGTTGAGGGGACCTACAGTTTTTTCTTGACAAGCCTTTTCTAGACAGTTATACTGCTTGAGCATTGTCAGTGACTCGAAAGATGTGGAGCCGTGAAAAAATGTTTGGTGTTTTTTCGAGATTCGAACCTTAGACCTTGATGATGATAGTTTCACCCTTTTAATGTGAGTCGATGTGAATGACACCGCGTGCATCGCAAAAGACTGTGGCCATGACCTCGTTGACCGACAGACTCACCTTGGCCTTCTTTGGTGTACGTCCACCCGGAGAAACCCACTGTATTGATTGTTCGTTGGCCTTTGGATTGCCCCTGAACATCGCCAAACTCTCCATTGAAATGGTCGCACGGTTGCGCTTATGGTCGAGTATGAGGAATCATCAATCGCGCATATAACTTTTTTATATCCAAATGTTCGTGTAAAATGCTGTCTACCCACTCAGACGAGATGCCTACATCTTCAGCCACCCCACGCATTTTAATTCTCATATCGTCCAATGCCGTGTGCGCCATTGCGTAGTGGGTAGGTGCGTCGACTCCTGCGCTCGAGGTTTAAGGTTGGCATCTCAAAAAAAAACATCTAACATTTTTTCATGGCCCCACCTCTTTTGAGTCACTGACAATGCTCAAAGAGTATAACTGTCTAGAAAAAGCTCAAAATAGCCGCTTCGGAGTAGACATTAAACCGTAGGTCCCCTCCACCCGTGAAAGAACAATATCACGCACAACAACGAGTAGTTGCTGAGAAGCTAGTTCCAGGTCCACCTCGGACTGTAGCGCCGCCATTATTATTATTATATCGTCCAATGCCATTCTGATGATTTTATCTACGATTTCTAGCGTGACGATCTCTTTCGGGCGACCTGGACGTTCGACGTCACTTATGCTGATACGATCACAACGGAACTCACCACTTCTTAATCATTGAAATTGTTGGTGCAGATTCCTCACAGTAGTTATCAAGTTCTTCCTTGGTTTCGGTTATGGTTTTCTAAAGGTAGCCCTAAACGACGAACATGCTCGCCGAATTTGCTCGTGCTCGCCGCATTTTCGTCGTGTATGGGCTGGTTCGCGAGCCGCTCGCTGTTGTTATGTTCGTTGGCTTTGATATTCGCTGTATAGGACCATGTTCGTGAGCAAACCTAATTTTTGCTGTGAACGTCGCCGAGTGCGTATCGCGGATTAAGCACAATACCAACAGTCAGCCACGATTTTATCGAGGAATTCACCGCTTGCGCTTCTCTATCACACATGTTGACGGTTTGAAGAACCAACACGAAATGAATGTTCTCCACATGTGTTCGCCGTGTAGGGGATAACGTTAACGAGCAATTTCGGTGAGCGAGTTCGTCGTTTAGCGCTACCTTTACACAAAAGATGTTGCTTGATCAGCAAACGAAATTCAATTTTGTCAATTTTCGTTTAAATTCACGAAGTTGTCAAACATAAAGTAATGACAAAGCTTGCTCGAAATTTGACAGTAGTCAATTAATAGATGACAGTTTAACAGAGCAGTGTTGGGCCTGAAAATGCTGCGCGTGAAATTAAAAAACTCACTGACTTATCAAACAGTCCTCGATCACCTGTTGAACCTACATGTTGTTCACATCCTTATCATTCAATTTCTCCAAAATTTGTCAACTCTAACAATAGTTTCCAAACGAGACTACTCATGATGGTGCTTCATTATACTTATTGCCCTTGAAACAATGGAATGAGCTCGCTTCTTTTCACAATATAAAGTTGGGTCTCACTGAGTGAAATATCAATAAATGGGAAGATAAACTTTACGAATGCGTAAAAAAACACGATGGTTATCTGTACGAACAGTGTCTAAGAAGAGCAAGATCCTCCTCCTCGCCACTTATATATAAGCGTCTAAACCTCTCACTGACCTCTCACTGATGCTTAACAAGGTCACAAGACCTTATACATAAGGACTTATGAAACTAAATTACTTGCCTTGTCTATGTCAAGACCATCACTTTGTCTACAGTCTTTGCAAAAGTAACGATGTTGAAAATATTCACCACTTTATCGCGGTCTGTTCAATTCTATTTGTTTTACTTTTTCAAAGGATCTCTCACACTTGAGGAAACTTAGGACAGAGTGATGGAATCTGATTTTCCGTTTTTGTAATCATGCCTCAAATTACAGGAATGGTCTTAAGGGTCAACCAGACGACTGAATGGCGCAGTTGGTTAAGTGCCTGCCCTACGTTAGAGGGATCCCAGGTTCGAGTCCCAGTGAAAGCAAAGTTAATACGCTTTTATCCGGTTTTCCAAATCTGGTCCAGTCACTATTTGTCGTTGGGATCAAATATTATTGGCACTATCACTGCAGCTGTCGATCAGTGGTATTAGTCTGACTGTGGGAATCTCAATGGACCAACATGGTCTAAGTGTGCTGGTGAATTCATTAGAAGCCCCCTAAACTAACCTAACCTAAGGGTTAACCATAATGGCCGTACAGAAACTTAAGAGAACTGAGACAATCAAGCGAATGCCAAAAAATTATGCATTGTGACCATAGTAACCGCTTCGTTCAGTTTCCGTAAATTCGGTCACTTTTGCCTACTTACGGGGGAAAATGAATCAATCAATCGAAATGAATTATTCTCTACGTATGCAAATGTCAGTTGACAGCTGAATTCTCCTTAAGTTTTTATAAGCAATTATGGCCACTTCCAAATTGGACGATGATTCTGGTTAATTTTCGTTTGGTTATGGCAAAAGCTTAATTTTTTGTTCGTCCATTATGTTTGGCCCATTAGTTAGTTGCTCTACGTTAGTAATCTCTCAGTTAATTTTGTGTTCCTTTGTGTTTTTATACAATAATATTACAATAGTATTACACAACTCGCAACATATTTCAACCGTTCAGGTCATGCAGTAATAGTTAATGAATTCTTTGTATTTCTTTTGAACCTTAGGAAGTGGCAATCCATTCAAAAGATGCTTCAAGTCTAGCTTTCACTCTTTCTTCAAAAACTTCCAGTTTCTAACCCATCTGCATTTGTTAAACTTCTAGCTTCCAAACAATTCAGTTCTTGGGGTTAAAAGTGATCATCAACAAATGGCATATTTAATTTATTACCTATGCCACCATTTATAGGTTGCCTGCCATTCGTGACACGAAAAGACGAACAAACAATACAAAAGAAAGTCTACTCCTACTCAAATCCATAACAATTAACCCCTTTCCATGATTTTCCTTGCCAACAACTCCCCACCAATCTGCCTGTCACATCGTCTCGCTCAATGAGATCCATGCAAGTGCAAGTAAAACACAAATCAAAGAACATGAAGAACCACCGGTACAAACTCCATTTGTATGTATTTCACTCAGCAATTAAAACAATTTGGTGTTTTCCCTATCTGATTACCCCCAATGGTATGCGAGACTAAATCTATCCAAGCTTGCAATTCAATCTCGACCGCGTTGCGATTCTGCGCTGCATTGCACGCTCTGATAGCGGATCATCAGAAGATGCAACATGCATGCAGTATAAAATTGATTTAGCCCATCTGATGACGATCAGTTTGGTTAGAAGAGTCCGCCGCGAAACACTGAGACTTACACGCCATTCAAGGACCATGGATATTAAGCTGAGACACCTGGTGGTGGTAGTTCTAGTTGGATTTACGTTGTGCAGCGCCGCAGAGGATGCGACTAAATCCTCTGCACGTTCTTCCTTCTCGTTCATGGACAATGGAGTTTCGCGGGCCATAAAGCACGTCTACGACCAATGTGAAAGCAGTATCGACGTCTTCCGTTGCTTGAAAATACAAGGAGCCAAACTAATTGGACGCGCTCTAAAAGTGCACAACATCAAGATACTCGACGGAATTTCAATCATCAAGAAGTCGGATTACAACGAAAGTGAAGCCAGATCAGGGGGTGACCTTCATCTGAAGAACAGTGACCTAGAGCAGATGTCTTCAAAAAGCTTAGACAGGATTCTGTTCGCACGGGTCATCAGCCTTCTGCAGAGTAGGCAAGTGCAAGTGAATATTCCCCGGCTATTGTCATTCGGACAGCGCACCAGTCAGTTGCTCTTCGACGAGGGCCGGAAGAAAAAAGACGACAAGAAGTACCTCGGTCCATTCATAGCCGCAGTCCTCTTGAAAGCTGGTATACTAAAAATGGCCTACCATTCCATAGCGATTCTCGCAGGAAAAGCGCTGATTGTGGGAAAAATTGCGCTCATCATAAGCGCCATCATTGGGCTGAAGAAACTCGTATCCGGGGAAGGCCATGATAAGACCACCTATGAGATCGTCAAACACCCTCAGGTCCAACAAAGCCATACGTACTCGTCCAGTCACGGTGAGTATGAAGGAGGCCACGAGGGAGCCTATCACCGAAGCATAGACGACGAAATGATTATGCAAGACAAGGCGTATCGGGCCCATGTACCCAGGACATAGGTCAAAGGCCTGCGCCAGATCCTCAAACCAAAGATTTTTAGTTGTGTTTCTTTGTTCAATTATTTATTTCATGTACACCTAAAGTTAATTTTAATAAATTATTTGTAAATTAAATCAGATGAACTTGTAGTTTTGTCCTGGACTGGTCGCTTCGTATTGGTGGTAATCCGTTAACTGTGGGCCGGGGTGGTGTTCCTCTTCAACGGGCTCGTGATAGACATGACTTGTTTTTGCACTGTGTGGGAGGCTCCGATGCCAACCACTATAACCTCCACCACTGTGTCCCCCTCCACCTCCTCCTCCGGCGTCAGAGTAGGTGACTACGTGCTCTGTATTAGTTCCCCCGCCTGACTTCGTTTTGAGACTAGTCTGAAAAGAAATTCCTTTAGTTTGGCTTGGAAAAAAAATCTGATGATCTCTGATGTTTATGTTAGTGCACGTCTTGGGTTTAATTCACATGACATATTTTATCGAAACTAACACGAAAGTTAAACCCTCCTTAAACTTTAAATAATATTAAGTTGCTGTTCCTGCCAAAACCATATCCCAAGGACAAAAACTTGACGACAAAGACTTCAAGCAGAGTAAAGCAGAAATCAAATAGTTACTATATGATTTCTGGAGTAAAGTGAGTACCTGCATCTCTCTTGTGGCCGTTTACTGACGGGTGAGAAATTGATTTCATTATGTCAATAAACTGGTCAACTGGGGGATGGTCCCGTCCCACAAATCATTTTTGAATGAAACCATTCTGAGTCTTCTACTGAATACATTCTGAATGTTCGGGCCACATCAATGTATGATGTTCTTACATACGTATATATCTCTATCCAAATGCATCAAACACAAGACAAAAATTTCCAATATCCTCTGCGTCATACACAATCACTGCTCTTGCCTGTGGTGTGTAAACTGCTGTTCCCATTTAGGGGTTGAAATTAATATGAGAGATGCCACTGAGATTCGTGTCGAGTTGTCGATGTCAGTGAGGAATTTATGTAAATCTTTGAAATCTGGGAATTCTCACAGAAATCAATATTTTGATGTACAGTGGACGTTCGATATAATGAACTAATAAAAAGCGGGCCTGTTTACTGAAGCGGGATTGTAACGAGCAAATTTCATCAAAATGCGTATGTTTTGAAGTATAATTCATCAAAAATAGACTATAACTACGATTTTTCTTCTTCTTCTAGAAAATAAGCCAATATTTATAAAAAAGAATATTTTGTTTTCAGCAAAAACAACTCACCCGTAAAAAAAATGTTAAAAGCAACAACAATAATGCATTCCATATACAAGCAACACGCACTTTGTATTTGCTTCAAACAACCCCAAACTGTGTACCATTTACATAACAAAACTAATCGTGCAAGATTCTCGCACAACACGATGAGTAGAACAAACGGTATAACATTTTGTGTGTTCACTATATTGGATTGTTGGCTATATCGATGTTCACAATATCGAGCATCCACTGCATAACATTTCTTAATGCTTTCACTGGAATTTACAAAACTGTCTTTTTAAGATCTCCGAAATTAGAATGTCTGAGTTTCAGCATATTGGGTCAATAGTTCTAAAAGTGGGGGCCGTGGCCGTGTAGGTTTGTGCGTCGACCGATATGCACTAGACTTTCACAGTCTAAGTTAAAACCCTAGCACAAGCAACAATTTTTCAAAAAAAAATTGTTCCCGGCTCCACCTTTTTCGAGTCACTGACAATGCTCAGAGAATATAACTGTCTAAGAAAAGCTTCTCAATCTCGCCGTTCGGAGTCGGCATAAAACTGTACGTCCCCTTCACTCGCGAGTGAACAACAGTACGCATCACATGAGAGGTTTCTGTAGAAGATAAGCCCAAATCCAACTCGAACTGTAGCGACACCATTAATATATTATTATTACTATTACTATTACTATTACTCTTCTTCTTCTTCTTCTTAGGGTGCTACAGTCCGAGCTGGACATGGGTCTCACCCAACATGCCTCTCCAGCCAGCACAATCTCTCGCCAGCTGTCTCCAGTTTCGCACACCAAGCCGGCCGAGGTTCCCCCCGACTTGTGTGCGCCAACTTGCACGTGAACGTCCTCTGTTGCGTTGTCCTACAGACTCAGAATCGAAGACTCTTCGGACCGGAGCTAAGTTGCCCTTACGCTCTACATAGCCTAGCTATCTAAGGCGTTGGTAGACGCCTGGCTAGACTCATGTCGCTGTACAGTCCATATAGTTCGTGGTTGAACCTTCACCTCCAAACGCCATCAACGCAAACAGGACTAAAGATCGCTCGCAGAACTTTTCTCTCGAAAACCTAAGGGCTTCTTCATTTGCCTTCAATATTGTCTATGCCTCTGCGCCATAAAGGAGGACTGGGGCGATCAATGTCTTATACAAAGTCCAGTTGGTCTTTCAAGAGAGGGATATATTACTCAACTGTCTTGAAGCCCAAAAAAACAGCGGTTGGCAAGAGTTTGTACGCCTGTATAACAGGGCGTCCAATTAATAAAATTAATAATGTTGTGACACTACAGTCCGGGGTGGTTTTGTACCGAACTTTTCCAGTCATTTTGTGCGCGCTATTGTTCTCAGACAAGTGAAGGGGCTTAATGCCACGAATGTTGGGAAACTTTTTATTGACAGTTATACTTTTTGAGCATAGTGACTTGAAAGAGGTTGTGTCGTGAAAATATAAAAGGTGTCTCTGCCAGGAATTTAACCTAGACTTCGAGTCGAAGCACTTATGCACAACCCCACGGCGCCCATTTGTTATAACAAAACTTGCTAAAATAAATTACTTCCAAATAGTTTTAAGTAAAATTATAATTAATAAGAAAACAATAAAAAAGGTCTTTCGTTTTAAATATTCTTTTTCCAATATTTCCTTTCTTCGTCACATTAATAATTCAGATTCCCTAATAGTACATATACACGGCACTCAAATCCAACATTTCGGCTAGTTTCTGCATTTCAGCCCAAATACTTTGCATTTCGCCATACATTTTCCTGCATTCTGGAATGTTGGATTCCAGCGAAATACTGAATTTCATCGCTGCATTTGTAACTTCATCAAATCGAACAATCCTCTTTACAAATTCAGCACGTCATACAATAACATTTCAACCCGCTGGCATAAACAAAAAACAGCTGTTTCCTCATTAGTGGAAAGCTTTGAGTGGACATAGGTTTCAACGCGAATTCCATACCTCTATATTGAGTCAGCAATATATTTAATATGTCTGAATTTGCACTTAAATTCATCTTTAAATTAATATAACAAGCTAAATGGTTCTACCACTTCTGATTTCCAATCAGGAAAAAATATCAATAATCAATTCTGTCACTAGCTGTCATTTGAAATGCTGAAGTTGCAGTGGGAACGCAAAACTGGACTTCGAATTTTTTTTCCTGAAATGTTGAATTTGGGTGCGTTGTAAACGTACTATTAAGGTTGCACCCACTTGTAGTACTGTTTACATTTTTACAAATAATCAATGTCTTCTGCAATGTTTCATAAATCAAAATGTGCCTTTAAAAATGTTTCATCAGAAGGAGCGACTTCTCCGAGAATTGAAATTAAAAAATCAAGTACTTAGAGTTCTTATTCCGAGAACGGAAATCGGAAAAATATTTCTTGCTTTAGATCAATAGCAGAAGAACGGAAGAGCTATTTTCGGAACCCATTACAATATTTTATTCAGTGATGATACATTAACACTTGATGGCAACATTGACACACTTTACATTGAAGTGAAGAATTGCTATCCGATGCTAAACATAAACTTACATCAACACGATTGAGCAAATTGGAGGACTCATACTAGCAACATGTGATTGATAATTATTACTTCAGCCACCACACTAAAAAAAACAAAAACCGACGCACACGTGTCCCTCCACCAATCAATCTTACACAAAGTGTACCTATAAAACTATTCGCCTGAGATAAATTGATTCTATTTCGCCACACCATCTGCTCTCAACGAGTATCATCATCAATCTTAAACTGTGTGTACTCTACACTTCCCACGTCACACTAAATAAACTTAAACAACACTCACCAAAAGCGACACCAGTAGAGCGATTTTAGCCATCACAAATGCCGATCCGGCAATCAGCATCACTTTGCCGAGAAACATTTGGGCCATCATCGCAACCATCGCTACCCCCCCGAACATGGCCATACCCTTGTCTTTGTCCTTCTTCTTGCGTCCTTTAAGTGAATCATTTAAGTACCAAATTTTCTGGTATTTTCGTGTATTATCACCACCTTCACCGTGATCGTAGTCCTTTGCTTCTGCTTCCAGCGATCGACGATTGAGCCTCAATCGAATCGAACGGGCTTCAGTCAATTGCAGCAACTTCTCAGTGATATCCTCTTCAATCTTATCATCTGATCTCTTACTCGAGGATATATTGGGAACTTTGAAGTTAGGGTCCTTTTCGAATTCAAGAAAATCACTGTAGTGCCACGTTGAGTTGTCACTGAGAACAAGATCCAAATTGTGTGCGACTTCTTTCTGCAGACATACGAATATTGTCGGCTCTCCGAGGCATTTGGCCAAACTCCGACCAATTGAACGTGCACTGAAGTGCTCCTGATATGACGAGGATGTAAGGACGGCACCCGCAACTGTCGACATAAGAGAAGCACACAAAATCAAAACTAAGCGTTCGCGACTCATGCTGCTAGTCTATGCGTATCTTACGGATCGCGGAGGGAATTAACTACTAAACTCTTTCGAAATGTCGCAATTATTTATATAGCGTCGCTATGCGTAGTGTTCTTAAAGCAATTATTGTGATTGTCAACCAAAAAATGGTTACTGGAGCTGAAAAGTTCTCGATATCATTGCCAGCGATCGGTACTGTGGCTTAAAATTCTAGTTACTCTGCTTTGACATGAACTCTGTTTCATTTGGGGTCACACTTGAGCTCTTTGGTGAGATCTAGGACAAGAGGCGTGGTTGATACAGAAGTCAATTTCAACTGAATTTCATGCCGCAGGTCAAGCAACAAATTGTGCTATTGGACTAAGAGTATAGTCTGATCTGTATCAGTGCACACTATTACTTTGAGCAAAATCGACATTTGTATGCCCATCTCTGGTGCATAATTCAAATTGTGAGTAGACGGGAGGGAGTAGGGAGTAGGCAGTGGCATTTTGGGGTTCACAGCGGGTTCTCGCATTTTCAGAGGCTTGATGTTCGTGGCTTCGAGTAATTAAAAGAAGGTGCATTTTTAGGGCTGAAACGAGATCATCAGCCTCTAAAATGAAGATTATTCGTCCAGATAGTCTTCTCACTGTCATAAAATCTGGTGAGCGTACTCAAAAGTCAGAAAGATCGATGAGTTTGTGTGTGCTCTCGCAGCCTGTACAGAATCAAAGACAGTAAAACTAGCTTTTTACTGCAACGCATGACTGCATTTGAATAGAACCGCATCTCTTTAAGACCAAACGGAAATATTGTAATCAGAAACAAAAACCAAATAATTTAAGATGTATGGAGTATGGAGTTTCAAAGCAGCATACGAATACGAGCCTCACGTCATTCAGTAATCGAAGGATATCAAGAAGACCATCCAATTTGATATCCTGTTGGCTGCGATCCGATTTCGATGGAAATTACATTTATATTTAAAATCTAACGCAGGACTAGAAAAATATTCCGATAAAAGCAAGCATAGATATACCAATCCGGTTTTAGTAATATCTTTCAATATCAATCTCATCGTTCACAACCTGGGACAAAATGTAACGGCTGCCACCAACTACAGTTTTGGAGTAGTTAAGGGCAGACGTCAACTCCACAAACGACATCTGGGTTGAGATCCGACGCAGTCACACTTGGCAACTGCTGCCACAACAAACTTAGGGCCATCAGTCGTCACTGAGCATGCCAAGCGAATAGTAGCTTTGAGTCAAAAATCAAAAAATCAAAAAATCAAAAAAACACCAAAAATCAAGAATTTTAGAAAAAAACATAAAAATTTTGAAATAATATTTTAAAAAAAGTATTGTAATAAAGTGTTGAGGATTCACTAATATGGAAGCGGAGCTGTCACTGATTCCGAGTGACAACTCGGAGAATGGCAGCGACGGAAATTTAAAAAAAAAAAAAGGCGAAAAATTTTGAAGCCGCAGCCGAAGAGTTATTACAATTACGGCAAAGAAAATGCTGAAGAAGAAGCCTCGTACAGCGGCAATGGAAACTTGTACGTAGAACTGGCTTCTTCCGAGGCGGCAGATTAGGCCGAAGACGAGAGGGAATTGGCCTTGAAGCTAAAAGAGAAGGATGAGCTGGAGGAGTTTATAAAAGCTCTCCAACTCAAGTTAGAAAGAAGAAAAATAGATGAAAAGAAAATAAAAAATGTACAAGAAAATGAAGTGGACAAGAGGAAGTTGCCACAAGCGCAAAGGCAGCAACAACAACAGCAGCAACTCCAGCAGCAGCAGCAGCAGCATCCCAAAGAGCAGCAGCAGCAAATCAAGCAGCAGCAACCCAAGCAGCAACAACATCAGCAGCAGCAACAACAGCAGCAGCAACAAAAGAAGGAGAAGAAGTATAGACTGCCTCCTATCAACATTACCGGAATGGACGCCGAAGACACGATCCAGGTATGTAAGTTGGCCGTAAGGGACAACTTTTATATTAAAAATAAAGGGTTTCGCAGGCAGGCCATCCACTGCTCATCAGTGGATGGCTTCAAGCTTGTAAAAGAGAAAATGGCGTCAGCTGGGGCTGATTTCTATTCATACACTCCTAAGGGAGAAAAGGCTCAAACCGTTCTCCTTAAAGGATTGAGAGTCTCTGCTGAGCCGGAAGACATATTAAAAGCGTTGCGGCAAACTAGCGTCGCCAACGTGGAATTTTTGGGAGTCAAGCGCTTCTCCACTGTCCGGTCCAGGATGGAACCGATGCGTTTGCTTCCCATCTTCCTGGTGCAAGTGACACCAGAGAGTAGGCTTGAGAGTCTGAGAAACATTAAGTTTCTTGACTTTCAGGCCGTCTCTTGGGAGAGGTTGCGGAGGAGCAAGCAGATGCTTCTCTGCGCAAGATGCCTGAGATTCGGGCACGCTACAGGAAACTGCAACATGCCGCCTCGATGCAGTAAATGCGCAGAGGGGCATCTGTCTGCGCAGTGTCCTTTGGGTGAGGGAAAGGTCGAGGACAGATCTCGCCTGAAGTGCATCCATTGTGGTGCCAATGGACATCCTTCCAGCTATCGGGGTTGTCCAAAGGTGAAGAAAATTAAAAAAGATATGGAAAAAAAATCAAAGGTGGCGGATTCAAGGCCCATGCCGAGAATTCCTGCCACACCTGTTACGCCGGTTGTTTCCTACGCCCAGATGGCGTCTGGTAGACGACAGGCACAACAGACAGCGCCAAAGGTAGCCCAGGCTACAGTAGAGGCTCCAAATGTGGGTTTCGCGGAGCTGTTGTCAATGATGGCCTCAATGAAGGCCCAGATGGCGCAGTTCCAAAAAGACCTTGCGCGGATGGACCAAGTCCTTTCGTCGAGATCCGCTGGGTCAAGTGCGTATCCAATATAATGGATACGCCGGCAGCTGGAGACCTTTCGATCCTGGCGGTGAATGCGAATTCACTCGTCAGGATCGAAAGAAGGTTGGCTTTACTCAACCTGTTGGAGACCCATAAGCCTGACGTGTTGATGGTTAGCGAAACTAAGCTAAACCGGAACCACAATCTCAGGTACAAAGATTATACCGTTATTCGAAGGGACCGCCCCCACTCCACACAAGGGGGTGGGGTCGCTCTCTTCATTAAAAAAGGTATACGCCACAAGATCGTGTATTGCAGTGAATTGCGAACTTTCGGTGTACTGGAAGCGTGTATTGCGTGCATTTCTCTCCAAGGTGGGAGGAAATTGTACGTGGTCGCGGTCTATGCGCCAGACGCACCTCGGACCACAGGTTTCATATCGGAGCTCGAGACTCTCTTTCGAAAACTTCGTCTTTGCTTGGACGAGAACTATTTTATCATAGCCGGCGATTTGAACGCGAAGCATGAGGAATGGGGTAATTCTGTGCCAAATCAAAGGGGAAACTCCCTCCTTGATTGGTGGACGCAGCACTCTATTGAATTCAAGCTGAATTTGCTTGCAACCGATAGACCATCATTTCCCAGAAGTGGGTCTTATTTGGATCTAATGCTTATTGACAGACGACTGACGTTACGCGATGTGGACAGTGACACAAGGAACTGCTTAACAACGGTTGAGTACGACAGTGATCACTGTGGACTTGCCGCGGTTATTCAGTTCCCGAATGAACTGGTCGAACTGGAGCAATTCGTGGAGACGTACCCTTACAATTATCGTAAGGCTCGTTGGCCGCGTTTCTCCAGGGCCTTATCCAGAGAACTACGTTCGAGTGACATTACTCCACCCGCAAACAGAAACCTGACAAACGAAAAGGTTGACAGGTACCTCATACAAGTGGACAATACAATAAAACGCACCATGGACACGACGCTTCCAAAAGTTGCACCGACCACAGATGGCGACATCTATCGGAACGCTACTATCGACGCACTGCACGTGAACAAAAGCAGACTGCTGTCGCGACTTAAGACACTTTACAGACGTTTTACGGACAGAGACGACCAGGAACTAAGGTCGCTCAAGTCGCAGATCAAAAACCTCCAGAAGTTAATTCGGATGAACTACAGAATTGCAGTCAATTCGTATTGGGGAGACAGGATTCGGGCTGTTCGTTCCAACGGTCCCGGTATGTTTCCCCAAATCAACCGAATTTTCCGAAGGAGGGATCACAACGACTTGGAGGCTATTCGACTTGACAGAACTACTGACAACGCAACCCTACTAACGTCAGTTGGCATAGATCCAGATGGGGCCGTGCTAGACAGTGACTTCTTGATTGTTGAGGATCCTCAGGAGAAGGTTGAAGCAATAGGAGCAGTTTTTCAGGAAGTGTACAAGGTCAACGAGTCTCGTTGTCCTAACCACGACTTGGAGAACAGAGCCTTGCTTAACCATTTCTATCTTCGAAATGAAATACAGCAATGGCGTTCTGAGAATCCTGGTTTCACCAGGTTCAATGACGAAAACATGGCAAATAATGCCGTCGCCTATGGTGGATCCGATTCCATCCTCATTTCGAGAGAGAATCTCAAGGGCATCTTCAACAGTCTTAAGAACAAAAAGTCGACGGGAATAGATGGGATACCGAATATTGTGCTGCGTCATCTCCCCAATGAGGCGGTAGAGATATACACAATCCTATTCAACAATGCACTGAGTAATGCATATTATCCATCGCATTGGAAGACGGCGGTAGTGAAACCCCTCCCCAAAAGGGACAAAGATTCCTCTCTTCCGAAAAATCTTCGGTCGATTAGTCTTCTTCTATGCATAAGCAAAGTTTTCGAAAAGATTGTCAATAGAGTTCTAATACAGTGGGCTGGGGACAGAATAATAATACCGAACAACCAATTTGAATTTAGGGTGAGGCATGATACTGTACATGCCGCGTCAAAATTGGTGTCCGACATTCAATGGAACAAAGCAAAAAGTACAGTGCCCCGGGCCAAGCTTCGTTGACTTGGAAAAGGCATTCCACACCTTCTGGTTAGAAGGCCTCTTCCTTAAATTGACGAGGATGGGTATAAGCAAGTCGCTGCTTTACACGATTTATGACATGGTAACAGGTAGAAGTTATATTGTTAAAAGTGGCAACATGATTTCCACCAATGTTTTCCAAATAAAGAATGGGCTCCAGCAGGGTGCAGTTAACTCACCAATCCTTTTCACTATTTTCACCAGTGAACTGATTGGCTCCATGCAGCATTTGATCGCATACGCCGATGACTTGGTGGCGTACAGGACAGCGCCGAAGGTTGAGGTCATCAACATCCTCCTGCAACGTGACTTCGATAAAATTCAGCGATTTTGCGATGACTGGAGGTTGAAAATCAACTACCAGAAGTGTGAAACCATCCTTTTCCGAACTCCGTTATACAAGGCCTCAAGGGACACGAAAAAAAAACTGGCGTAAGTTCGGCATAGTTGACCCGCAAGGGGAGCCGTTAGCAGTGAAAAGTGTAGTAAGGTACCTAGGCATTTGGTTGGATCAGTATCTATATTTCGACAGACATATAGCTACTGCACTGACGAAAGCCAGGAAGGCCTTTGCTGTGGCAAGGAGGTTGTTTTATAGCAGCCAACTTGATACCAGGGTGAAGGTGATCTGCTACATGGCCCTCATCCGGCCAGTCATGGCGTACGGTTGTCCAGTGTGGTTCAACGTGAGTCCTTCCCAGATGGAAAAGATGAGGCTGTTCGAGAGGCAATGTCTCCGGGCTTGTCTCAAGAAGTACAGAACCCCAGAATCTGAGTACAAGAAATTCTATTCCAACGAGTTCTTGTATAACGAAGCAAACGTGAACAGGGTGGATTATTTTATTATTAAGCTGATTCGAAGGCACGTTGCACGAGCCATGACCTCGGAAAACGAGCTCATATTTGGAGCTTACTACAACAATGAAGCATATTATGAGAACGCTCGCCGAAGTGGATTCATTCCGCCGGAAGCGTTCTTGTACCTTGACCGGATTGGCTTAATCCAGGATGCGGAGGGATGTCCATTAATCTATCACGTGGTGCGAAGGACAGTAGATAGGCGACTCCTCTACGAGAGCGATGTCGCTAGCTTTAGTCCGGGTGATCTCCGGTTCAGTAGATCCATCTCAGTTCGCGACAGAAGGGATTGTGAAAAGCTTCGGGGGTTCTATTGGTGGTTGCAGCCCCATCAGACGCCCCAGATTTTGTCAGTTTAATCAGCAAATTGTTGGTCCCTTACGGCCAACTTACATTTAGGTTAGGGTATTAGATAGGGTAATTTTAAGAAAAAAAATATAAAAAAATCAAAAAAAATATACAAAAAATAGTAAAAACAAAAAAAAATTTAGATAGGTTAGTTTAGGTAAGTTTAAGTTAGGTAAGTTAGTGTTAAGTTAGTTTAAGAATATAAAAAAAAAAAAAAATTTTAGATTACTAAGTTTTTAATTAATTTTTCTTAGCATAAGTATTTTTTTTAGTATTATTTAAAAATATATGTAAAATAAACAAAAAGAAGCCGAAAGGCAAAGTAAATTGTAAATTCATAGATAAACTTAGAGTGCCCGCATAGGGCCAGTAAGATAGTATATAAGAATCCCGTTTTGTGTATCTAGTTTAAGTACTTTTTTCTAGAATGTAAGATTTTTAAAAGATAAAAATAAAAAAATGGGCCATTCGAAGAACCAATGTTATTAATAATTATTCTGCCAGTCTTGCTTCATGAAGCCAAGATATGAAGCTACGAAAAAGACATATCCATAAACTACGAGCTGTATAAATATGTACAAAAATCTGAAATTTAAAGATTGGTTGAAACTAGCTTGGCTACATCAAGTGTTTGAATAGCAATGCTCCAGCTAAGAGAGTCGTCGAATCGGAGCATCTTGATGCAAAAAGAAGAGAAGAGCCGGACCTCCGGTACAGAGAGTGATGCAAGATAATTTGGAGACTGGAAAAGACGATTGGATGGCGCAGTTGGTTAAGTGCCTGCCCTGAATTGGAGAGGTCCCAGATTCGAATCCTAGCGAAAGCAAAGTTAATACGCTTTTATCCGGTTTTTCAAATATGGTGCAGTCACCATTTGCCGTTAGGATCAAATATTAAGGACACTATCACTGGAGCGGTCGATGAGCGGTAGTAGTCTGGCTGTGGGTATCACAACGGACTGCCTCCTAACCTAACTTAACCTGAAGACTGGAAGCAGCGTGCCCAGGACTGTCAAGGGTGGAAGGCGACAGAAGCACAGAATCAGACTCTCCATTGTCCCTCGGTCTGATGATTAAGTGTGTTTTAGTAGATGGTAGATTGGTAGATTTATGAAAAGCCCTGGAGGCTAACACTAACACTTTGGCAATACTCCGAAAAGTTAAAGAAAGTAAAAACTAGTACCATGAACCCTTTCGTTTCGGCTGGGGATTCGAGCCACCCAGGTATGAATCTCTGGAGGCTTTTCGACAGATCATTACACTCGTTAAACAAATGATTGCCTAATATCTGCAATCTCCTTCTCATAAGAGCTGGGCAATCACGAAGGAGTTGGGGAACTGTTTGTGTTCTGTAACTCCTTCAGTAGTCTCTGTGGACAATGCCTACACGCGTTGTGTAGGTACTTCTTGCACTGCATCCGGATCAGACTCCCATTACAATGTGTTAATCCTTGAGACTGATCATTATCATCATTTTCATGGACAGAGATCTCTTTTTGATTCTTTGTTTAATGCCGGTTAAAGCGCTTCCGTCGTTCGACTAATGCCTAGATTCAGTTTTTTTTTTGCTTTTTTTAAGGTTTTCATCTTTTAATTTTTTCTTAAGAATATGTAGCGTCAGATTTGAATTGGTTAGAGTAAGGGAATTTTCAAGTCTTGAAACTTATTTTGGGAGCATGTTCCTTTTGGATCCCTCTATGCTTATGCTCAATATATGGTCACATTTTTACAGTTTACTGTGGCCGCTTAGCTATCAGAATGTACCCTCGTCGATAAGTTGGCAATAACTTGCTTTGTACATTGACGCCGCTGAAAGACAATACGTGCGTCGCTTAATAGGATCTTTCGAAAGAGGTCGCAGATAACTCCGGCCGTCAGTGTGTAGGGCAAGTACCCTTTTATGCATTACTACCTGCTCCAGTGAGTTCATTCTGTCAAGAATTTGAATAGTGAAGTATGGTTGATGTCTACGTTTGAAAGTCCGTCTTTCTGTACTCGTGTGTAACTGTCCACTGTGAAAGTATAGACGTCTTTTAGTTACAAACCCTACTTATCTGAGCCTGAGTCGGTTGTATCCGCTTTGTCAAAAATATCTCCAACCAATGGCTAGACTTATGCCACTTAGGAGAATTTTAGCTGACAAAAATGTCTAAGCCTGTCTACCCCTACAGTTTTATTAGGTAAAAGATGGAATTCGAAAAAAAAACTGCAGACCAGGACCAGAGTTGAGAACATCTTGCCGAAGATTATGAAATCCTGTCCTTTTCTCTTCAGCGGAAAAGAAGAATTATTACGTCCTCAATATTCATAGTATAAAATTATATGTATTTTAAGATTATATTTACATATTACACACTAAAAAATAAATAAACACAAATTCGAAGATTTTTTACGGAATTATGTGCCACCCATCCCACCCATCGTTGTATGATGCTTCATCTTCCTTCGACTTCGTGTTTTTGGCATTTCGCTCGTTCAACATTGCGCTCTTCTCAAAGTCATAGAACCTATCGGGTGACGGTGTCGAACGACTTACAAACTCTCTCGGTTTATCGAACGTAAGCTTGCGATCATTTCTTGAATAATCCGGGTCATGGCTCAACACATCCGCCTGATAATTGCCAGTGAAACCGAGTTTTCCTGGAAAAGGTCCACTCTGGTATTGATGCCAGTGATTGTGACCATACCCAAGATTGCCATGGCCGTGGCCTGTGCTAAATGATGGCCAACCACTGTCTAGTGCTGCCCCGATTGAGGCTGCTCCGCCAACTCCTAATACGCTGCTCAGATAAATAGCAACCTTTACCAAGAGAAGCGATTTCTTTAGCAGCAGCACCACACCGGCAAATATCAGAGGTACGAGAGTGGCTAAGTTAAACTTGAAGCCAAGTAGCATGGGCAACAGGTACTGTCTGGCGAGAATCTTACCTGAAAAAAGAAGTGAATTGAATGTTGGCGTTCCTAAATGTATGCAAGAGTTGGAGATTCAGCTCGCCCATTTACCTGTAGATGGTTCTTGTGTTGTAAAGAGGCGATCGTTTACTTTGGCATCCATGGCAAATTCTGCAACGCTGTTCAAGTCCGCTGATGGTCCAATCTTAAACACCAATCCAGGGTAAATTCTGTCCAGACGCCACTGAAGTGATCGCTGACTGAATAGTGTACCGGCATTTTCCAAAATACCTCTAAAAGATGTTGTAACTTGTTAAATATTCCATTTGAAAAAATGCTCTCAAGAAACTAAATGAAGTGTTTGTAATTTATTGAGGGCATTGCTGGAATCTTATAAAAGTAAATAAGTTAAAGAATTCTAGACCGATTAGGTACCTGGTACTAGCTCATCTTAAGTTTAACGAAACTATAATTGCTTAAATTGGCTCTCAAACGATATTATTAAAGTCGTGCTTTTCTGAAGAGTTGTCTTACCTAAACTATGATGTTCGTAACGGGAAATGTTAATGTTAGTTAAAACACACTAAAAACTGCCAACAGTTACTCATCCAACTATGTAAAATCTTGAGATCAACTTTTTTTTTGATTTTTTTTCGGAGTATTTTTGAAACACTACTGGAGCACTCAGACTCAAAACTGGTCCATTCTACCGACAGGTAGCAACCTACTCCAGTGCCGTTAATTGGATCCCAGGGGCACATGGTGACTGGACTAGACTCGACCCCCGTTTCACGGGGATTCGAACCTGGGACCCCTCTAACTTGGGGCAGGCACTTAACCAACTGCGCCATCCAGTCGTTTGAGATCAACTTAGTAGGCAATAAAATACTCGTCAAATTAAAAATTTTAGATTTTAAACAGAATTAAAAGCAATTAAAGGCGCTTGCTGATGTGTTAAATATAAATAATTAAAGGCGTTGCAATGTGTTTCAAAGATGGCAAGCTAATTTTTAGCACAGTCAGCGTGCTATAAAGTGTCTGAGCTTACCATTTATTAGATCCAAGATGGTAAACCTTTGCCGCTCTACAGGAAATTGCGGTCAGATGCAATCCCAACCTTTGCTGAGTCCAGCAATGAAAGTGATGAATATGCCATCTGCATCTGGTCTAGGGACAAGGGATCACTCCCCTCAATACATGCGATCAAGTCACAATTACTCGCAGATGTCATCAAGGAAACTAACAAAAGATTAAAGACCTGGAGGCTTGTGAAATATCAAGACGAATATGACCTCTAACGCAACAGCCCTATAGAACAAAAGTGAGTACTGTCATAGAAGTTATATCAAAAGATTGGGCTCTAGTGGAATTAGAGATGAGGAGGAGGACACAATGCTTTACAACCTCTATACTTGTCCTGCTCTTGCATGCACTGGAAAACAGAAAACAAAGTGAATATATTTTCCTTCAACAATTTTGAAGAACATCCTGGGGGAATTTCTAAAGAAAAATTGCAATTTTTTTTGCAGAATAGACTAAGTAAAAATACAAGAAACTAACTTTTCTACAGATAATGATATCCAAAACAGCAGAAAATTCCTTATAGGAAAAACCTAACATGTTGTCTTACATAGACGCTTTGGACTTGGAAGCACAGAGAACGATAACAATGACTACTGCGGATTATATGACAGCACAGAGGACCCATTTGGAGTTTAAGTGGGATAGGGGCTTCTATGTGACAATCATCTAACCCAACCTAACCTAATATAATACTATACTGAAAGGCTCATCAATCAGATCATTGTTATACATTAAATTTTATCACTAAAACAACAGCTTTCAAGCATTGCTTCAAATAAAATTGATCAAAGTTGCTTAAATGAAAACGTATGATGAAACGAAACATACAAAGACAATGTCTATTTAACGTTTTTTGATGATACTGAGCTAAATCAATATGAAAATACAGATATTCATCGCCGAGATTTGCGAAACTGCTTTTTCAGATCATCAAAATTCAAATGCAGATATTTTTTTTTTGGCCTGTAGCTCCAAAACTACCAGAATGCTCTAAGTTTTAACAGACTATACTCATTGAAGCCAGTTTTGGCTTAGAAATGATTGAAGGGGATACAATTTGGAGCTGAATAATTCGCAGAAAGTTGGAAAGCGAACCTCAATCTCATTTAGAAATACAATTGATATACTAGTATGTAAATAGATGGGGTGCGCCATTCATTCATTAGAACATATTAAGGGTTGAAATGAATACGCGAAACCCACTGAGATTCGTGTCAATTTCTCGATCTCAGTAGGAAATTTATGTACGCGTGCAATATTGTTGATGACTGGGAAATTGCATATAAATCGATATTTTTATCATATCCGAATTCTTTCATTGAGATCTATAGAGCTATTTTTAGGATCTCCGAAAATTCCCATATCGATGTTTTACCGTAATCTGCAAAACTATTTTTCAAAACTGTTTTACAGCAATTTGGTTTAGAAATGGTTGCGGAAGGATGCCGGCTTTGGATCTCCAAAAAGTTTTTATGCGAACCTCCACTTCATTTCTGAAGACCTTTTGACTGAAATATCACTCGACGGGGTACGCCAATATTTCAAAACCTACCTCAACTTTGCTTTAGGGAGAGCATCTTCCAAATAAACAATTTTTATTTAATATCTGAGACCAATTCCAGATTTTCATGCCGATTCATAAATTTAGGAACTGATCGTGTGCAGACGCAAGGGCGGGCTTACCGAAATTATAAAGGTTCCGAACTTAAAAAAAGTGTTAAAAAAGCTTAGCGACTACGAGCACATCTGTGGCCAGAAACCATAACCGCTTAACTCGAGTTAGGACAAAAATAAGTTATAAGTACCATTATGTTCAGCATGTTTAAATCTCAAATTTCACTAAATTTTTCAAGTCTGTATTTTTTTTTAAACAGAAGTTATTCCAAAAAATCCTAGTAGCCTAAGTACTAGTAGTAGTGCTGATTTGAAACTTTGACCGCCTCTCCTGAAAAAGTGTAAAAACCGACTCAGGCGGTGACCACAGATATTATTGAAATCAGTTCACACAAATGGTCGGGGATGACGACGAACACTGGTTAATTGTTTAAACATGTTGTCCAACGACAGGGAAAAGTTAATTATAAACAAATTTATCCAGAACTTAATGGAAGCGTATTTAAATCCTGATTTGAAAATGAATTCAAAAATTATTACAATAATTAACTATAATCTTTCACTTCAAGCAGTCACAAACAAGCTTCCAAAACATAGACAGAAACTCTCTTGCGAGTATAAAGGCGCTTCGATTTTTACACAATTTATTTCAAATGTCTTCCGACCTTAAAGCGTGAACAGAAGAAGCAGCTTTGGTTGGTAAAATTATGAAACTGAATCGTAGCAAGATTCTTGTGAGTTGTATTTTTTTTACAACACGGTTGATACTTATGTGAAATCATAAGCAGCACGGACAACTTATGCGACATCTTCACGATTTTTCCAAGAACTTCAAGTTGCAACTGTATCACTTCCACTTTCACTTTTAAGCCTGCATTCAGAATATGACTTTCATTCCGTATACGAATCGAAAAGTCTCTGATTAAAGTTAAAGCATGCGAATACATTTAATTAGCGTTGCATTTCAAAACTAACTGGCGCTCGTGACATTTAAACACTAACCACTTGAATACACAAAAAGTAAACTATTTTTCCACACCCACCTGAAATCAACTGGATCCTGATCTAAAAAATTCACAATCGACCTTGACGCTACACTGTCATCCTTCTCTGCAATGAGGTCCGAGAACAGGGTGATATTGTCCTGTTCATCGAATGCTTGTAAGAAGCTAATTGCTGTCTTTCCCATGCAGGCCTTTAAGCCCGGATTGCCTGCGTCTCGAATGCAATAATTGAATTCGTCAAAGTTACCCGAATGCACGACCAATGGATAGTACAGAAGTAGGACTGTAGTGAGATATTTTAGGGTATACGTAAACATATCTGTTTTCGTTGACGCCGCCTGTTGTTAAACCGTAACTGAAATAGTCTACGAAGCGGTCAGTTGCCTTTATACACTCCTCTTCCGGGTCTTCAGATACGCAGACACATCTCAGTGAACAGGTGAATTTTGCGAGAAATTGCACAACTTCTATTCGAGTGAAATGAAAGAAATTCGGCTGGGGGTGGTGTGAGTTTGGTTCACCAAATTTTACGTTTGTGTCTTGGCCATGGTCAGTGCTGATTATGTAAAGGTTTTGATAGATCTCTGTTTTCTCTGGATTCGCTGCTGATGGGTTAAGTTGCGGAATACTTGGTTTTGAGTTAAACGATGTGTGAACCCGAAAAAATGTGCTCCCATTCAATTTTTCTTTTGACAGTGAACGAGAATTATGAGTCATTATGACGGCTTTGGAGCAGTTCCATTTGTGGTCACGTTTATTTTTGTGGCCAACGATCTCGTGGTTTGACCTGATGATTGGAAGCACGACAACGATTTAGATTAGTTGCTCTCTATGTAATTCGGAAGCAATCGAAGTGAACATGCATGGAGGGTTATGCAATCGAGAATGTAACTTCACTTTCATTTAAGCCTAAGACGTAATAAATGGCGTGGGGAAACTCCAGGAAACACCAGCTTAAGCTTACGATGCTGATAAAATACTGCTTTGGAATTTGGTGACATTTTGCCCAGACATGGGATTGTATCCAGCGGGTCCTGTTTATGCAAAATCCTAGAAAATATCTCACAGTTTATATGATAGATGAAAAGATTAAATAGAATAATTGAATTATTTTGAAGTGAAGTTTGACGTTCAGCGTGCAAATAAGGTTTTGAAGAGAATTCCTTTTTCTGCATGAACATTCCATGCAATGCTCTTGGAAGTATTCTTCTTACTTCATCAGAACCCTTCACAAAAAGTCCGAGGTGAAGCTACCGAATCGTAATTTCTGGTAATCATAAATCCTTAGAATGTGTGTATGCGGTAGCAAGGATTCCATAAAATCAGCTATGCGGTTTATTTCAAAGAAAATCTTTTAAAAGCAATAGTAGTTACTTTTTCATCGGAACCCTACACAAGCCGCTCGCGTCAAATCGCCAACCAAAGCCTTAACCTGTGGGGGCTTCCACCATTAGGTCTGGCGTTGTGAACTACGAGAATAGACCGTTCACTGTTCAAATATGCTGGCAAACATCGTTTAGGATCCTCAATGCAAGCTGTTTTTCCAAGCATACATCTACGCAATTTCCACACCAAGCTGAAACTTACTCTTTCAAGTTTTCAAGTGCAACCAATAGAACACATTTCTCCCTACACTAAACCGACATGCAGGAAGCGATGCTTTACCTAGATCCTAGAAATTTCCACATCAGACGAACGTAGGTACGAAAGTAGGTACAATTGGCGCGATTCGCTGACTTAAATTCGTACCCACACCATCTCGATACAATGCACCTAAAGTCCAAGTATTCCTACAATACTCCGTAGCCTAAGTCAGCAATCCCAAATTGCCCAAACTACCTGTAAAATGCATTTATGTGCTGGCGTCATGTGTTACATGCAGCATTGTAGTCTTTCAATTCTCTTGCATGGCAAAGCGTAAATTCGGTGAACAACACAGCTTCGAATAAAAGCAAATTGAGAATGGACTGCTTCATTTCCGACTAATGTACGGGTTGAGGTTTCACTTGAAACATTTGTTTGATCCGTGCATAGAATGTATGGAATGCATGATGCAGTCAATCGCGAATTTATTGATCCTAACTGATTTTTAGTGTCCCGTACTTTCGCTTCTGCCGAAACTTGTTTTTTGTAAAAAAAACTTTTGAATCGTTGAAAATGCGTTTCCTGAACAGAACACACATGTTCGCTCGTATTTTATATTTAAATTGATAAAGTAATAGATTAAAAGGAACCCACTTAAAAGTTCGGTATGTCAGTCTGTCACACTGTATTAGCTGGGAATTGAAACTGGAGTGGGAGTTTATAGCGTAGGAGTCGACGCACATATCCACTTTGTCATAGCGAACACCTCGTATTTAATAGATGAATAAAATGCTTAATAATTTTTAAAAACTACTCACAAAGAAAAATACCAAATGTTGTCTCCATAAATAATCTGCTAAGCAGATTGTGACCAGTTCAAAAAAGACCCTCCCAACCCTTAGCTGTGTGACCTTTAAAGCGAAGACCAATATTTCGATTTGTAGTGGAAACAAATTTGATCCATCTTAACAGCACCAGGCACATCGGGCTAAATCGCTGTCTCATCTTCTTCTTTAAGCGATGCTTCAGTCTGGAATAACCTGCCTCTCTGGCCAGCGTGATCTTGTACCACATGCCTCTAGCGCCACATTTTAGTTTGGTTAAAGACTATTTTCAATTATGTATCCTATTTGTTGTCCTCCTCTAGTGCATTATAACTCAGGGTAAAATACAATGATTCATTCGGCCGATTTTACGGTGTCCATTCATGACCTAGCCGTGTACACCCAGTCAGGTTGATATTGCTGTATCGATCGTATATGTCGTGATAAACAAGACCGGCGTTATAACTTCCTTTTAAACTAACCGACGAAGGGCTTCCTAATTCGCTACTGAGCACTGCCATTCAGTTTCCTCTTGAGTCCAAAGATACAAGGAATGACAAGAGAAATACGCCAAGGCGCCTACACCTCGATGGTACAGTTTCCCATTGTAACGTTTAGCCCATGTTGTCAATGGTGTACATCCACTTTTGATGACAGCACGTACTTCGTCTTGACGTGGATTAAAACAACCAAAAACGTCAATGTCATTCATTGACGTGCAAGCAATTGCACGAACTTTTGATAGATCGTATTATCTTGTTTTGGCCTGTCGTGATTTTCAGTTACATCATAACTAGTCATTGCGTCATGTAGCTAGTTCTTTTGCATAATGCCATATTCGGCGTGAAATCCAAAAAAGGTGGTACGTACCGCTTTAGAATTCCTAAGTCTTTTTCAAGATCTGCCTCGCATAGACATCTGCTACAAAAGTCGTTGTAAAAGACAAAGGGTCGTCAGGCTAACTCATTAATTACGCACCAATCTTAACATCCATTGAAATAAAGTTTAACTTTGACACTTAATAGCGGCCAAATTGTTGAAGCTACATCTGTCAAATTGGCTGTCATTTATTCAGTCTATTTTGCCACATCACCATAAACAGACATAATGTTCCACAACACTTGCAAATGATAAAATTGTTTTATCAAAATAGGTGCTCTGTTCGTAGTGTTCCGCGCGAAATCATCGAAAAATCATCTCCAGTGATGAGGCCAATTCCCGGACGGCTGGGTACGTCAAGAAACAAAATTGTCGAATTTAGGACAGATGACACATGGACACCAACGACATGTGGTTTCAACAGGACGGGGGTACGTGACACAGCCCACGCCACATTGGAAATTCTGCACGAGCGATTCGAGGGCACGGTCACCTCACGTGGAGCTGGTTTGAACTGGCCACCGAGATCGTGCGATTTGACCCCGTTAGACCCTTTCTATGGGGTTTCCTGAAGTCTCAGGTCTATACGAATAAGCCACAAATCACAGCGGTCCTCAAAGCCATCGGTCAATTTCAGCCTGATTTATGCGCCAGAATCACGGAAAATTGGATATTTCGGATATGCGCTATCCGGACAAACCACAGGTATTTGGCATCAATAGGCCTTTCAAACAAATGAAAAATGTCGATGACTTCTCGCACACACTTTGTTTTATTCAAATTTAAAGATAGAAAGCGCTCAATGAATCACACTTTACTCGCTGAGTTTATTTTATTCTCTTAGAGAAACCGCCGAAGAATATGCATCGAATTTTAGCCACTACGCCTAACAGCCTGCACGTCTATTAATACACCACATAATTTGGAAATTACTTGGTAAATTATTTTAGTAAAGGTTGGGTTTATTTAGTGGTTTATTTTAAATCATAAGTTATTTTGACACTGACAGCTATTTCTCGCTCGAAATCTTCACAGTAAGTCAGTGTCATACCTCCAGGGAGTAAAGTAAATGAGTCGCTTTACGCTTGGGAAATATTGAAAACTTATTTCCAAAGTGAGTGTTGTGTAGCCTGAACAGTACGTTGTTTGAAAATAACTTTTGGCCGAAATGAAGCACCCACCGCGACTGCTGTACGCAAGCTTATGCAAAAAGTTCGTGAGACTGGTATGCTAGTGGACAACACTCATGGTCCCCGACATCGTATCATGCGCACAGATGAGAATGTGTCTGCTGTGGCCGAGAGTGTGAGACTCTATTCACGAACATCAACTCCCCATCGATATTAACAGCTCAACATTTCACGCACTAGCCTGAGGAGAATTCTGCACACAGATCTCGCACTATTCGCTTACAAGGTCCAGTTGACTCAGCAATTGAAGTCGCGCGACCATCCGCTTCGTTATCACTTCGCAGTTTGGACCTTAGAGCAGTTTGAATTGGACAACGATTTTTTCTGACTAGCGCCTCGCGTTTTCATCTCCGTGGCAACGTTAGCAAACAATAACAAAATTGCCGCATCTGGGGCTAGGAAAAATAGCACGTTATTGTCGAGAAGCCAATGCATCCACAGAGAGTAACAGTTTGGTGCGGATTGTGGAGTGCTGGCATCATTGGACCATTTTTCTTCGAAAATGCGGCTGGGAACAACGTTTCGGTCAACAGTGCGATGGGCGTTACAGAGCCATACGTATTGGCGATGTGAAGTGGCCGCCTCGGAGCTGCAATTTTTCTCCTTTCGACTTTTTTTGTGGGGAACCGCGAAGGACCGAATAATGTAGACTGAAGTATTGTTAGCTAAGAAGAGCTAAGAAAGAGCCAATGAATGCATCCATGCAGTTCTCTAATGCCAACAATCCGGAAACGATTCAAGCATTTAAGGCCAGTATTATCCAAGCAATCCGTGAGCAACAGCCCGAAACCAGAAACAAGGTCTTGGAAAATTGGGTTAACAGAATGGGCTACTGCGAAGCCAGTCGTGGCAGTCACTTGAACGACGTTAATGGGAATGTTTGTTCTTACTAACAAAGCCATAATACATGGAAAATTTAATTTTGTTCATTTTATAGCATTTTTTAAAAATAATCTTGTATTTGGCCCGCCCTGTACATTTAAAAAGATATTTTTATACATTCACCATTTTATTTCTGAACCTAGTCTACAAAAATAGAGACATCTCTTGATTTAATTTCACGTTCTAAAGTGTAAATGGTACGTCTTTGCCTTAAAGTGATCTGATGTTATGGAGTCCTGTGGTACCATCCTTTGTGTATGAAATCCATTCAATTACTCTTTTTTGACCTTTCAAACATAATTGCGTCGGTTAAGTTTCGGCGAAGAGCCAAAGACAAACGAAACTTTTTTCATTAAAGCCGAGGCTGTAGCCGTTCTGTACAAATCGGAATTTATTGAGTGATTTGTTATTTTTCTTTTTGATACTGAGACCAGACACCCTCTTCGTTTATTTTCACAGACCTATTTGTTTGCACTGATAAGCACGTCTGTCCTGTTTCCTTGATTTTAAATTTCGAAACTTCTCGGAATCAAGGTTAAATTTCTCAAGGGAAACTGCAAATTATAAGGCTTTCAAATAAAACTCCATGTAATGTCTATGTCCATCCGAAAAATTGTTTTTGTTCAACAAGATATCCTTGGAGACCACACGATTTTATGTGTATTAGTTTGACAATTTAATGGACAACCTATTTGTTAGTCATAGAGTTATGCAGAAAAACTTTTTTCAAACTTTCTGTGCACGATTTCCTGTATGAAAGTATCTCAAATGTATGAAAAAGTATTTCTTCGGAAATCAATAATTTGGAGGTTTTAGGTGGGAAGGGATCCGTGGTGGGGGAGGATATTCAAATTTCAAATGTGACAAATTTTCTTATGTTACACGACTTAAATATACTCTAGAGGGTATAAGCGCAATGATCGAAATAAAGCCCACGTCGGAGAGGTAAACAAAATTAATTTGTGATTGAAACTTCCTGTAATGCTCCTTTAGTGTTCTACTAACATGCAGGTTTTCCCTTCCCGTTATGGGACAATTTTCTGTGTTAACTCAGCCACCGAGATAAAATTGAGCCTCATCAGTGAAGAAAATGTTCTGTGAAAATTATTCATCAAAAATCTAATGTTTTACGCATTCCGTGGTCAGCTGGCTTTAATTTTTGGGTGAGTTGAACTACAAATAAGTGCAGACGCAAGTCCAAATGAAAAATACGCTACAATATATACAGTCAGCGTCAAAAGTGAGTGAACATCCAGTCATCTGCTGAAGGTTTATCCACTAAATTAATATTCACCGGAATGAAGTAGACCAGACATGGATATATCAAATTAAAGCTCAAAAGTCATACTTTGAAATATGGTAAATAATATTTCACATAAGTGTATATATAAAACAATTAAATGAATTTCAAAGAGAAAAGTGCTAAAAACAGCATTGAAAAGTGAGTGTATGTATGGTTGTGTCAGTGACTGTAAGACATAAAGGCTCGATTCTGTTAAACATTTGTATGAAAATTAAATTTACGATAACTGAAAAAGCGGTAAAGACATACAAAGTACAATTTTTTCTCAATAAGACACTGTTTTCTAAAGAGATGTGTTTTTAGTCACTTTCGTCACTTGTCACTCCTGTTTTTAGCACCTTTCTTCGTTTGAACTAAATAAACTTCTTTATGTTTACTGTTATTTTAAATGAAATATAGCTTATTTTGAAGTATGATTTCAGAGCTTTTATTTGAGGCATCAATGTCAAACGTAGTTTATTCCAATTAATTTTAATTTAGAGGAATACCTTTCAGCTAATGACTGTTTCTTCACTTTTGGCGCCGACTGTATGCCACAAGACAACCTTAAATGCGCTAGATCCGAATTCGACCTTCTTCAACAATTTCACCAACAGCAGTCATGTTTGCTGCAGCGCGTGCATTTCTCTAAAGAATTGGTTTTAAGACTTCTGTAACAGAGCCAGTCTTTTCGAAGTTACGAGTATATTCAGTTTTGCTTAAAGTACACTCAGGAAGGTTATGTCCACCATATTCTGCTCGTAATGCACGAAACCTAACCTACCTGCAATTTACACGCTTTCAGCAATTGTTAAACGATAAATATTGTAAAACAGCAAGTAGTTGTCCCAAATAACAGTTTGGTTTGACGTATGTAAATGAGACTGGGATGAGAAATCCGGACCACGACTTGGATAACACTCTATTTTTCTTGAATAAATTACTTTGAAAATCGTCTAAAATTCATGTAACTCAGATATCTTATCACAAGATCCGCTCGAGAGACTACCTGGTCTAATTCGAAAACACCAAACTGTGCACTCATTATCGTCTGAATATGTACGTGCAGTCAGAGTCAAAAGTCAGTGAACAACAATTATCTGAAAGATTATTCCCTAAATTAAAATTGACATGGACGATCCACGCCAGACAGTGATGCATCAAATGAAAGCTCTGAAACCATACCTTCGAATAAGCTACATTTGATTGGACGTAACGGTAAATATACAGCAGTTAATTTAATTCAAAAGGAAAAAAAGGACTTTATATTTTTCTGTTTCTTTATTTTGCGATCGTGCGAATTGGTGATCATTGCAAATTGTGTGTTCATATAAATAGCACATATTTGGTTTTTCATTAAAAATGCTTTGTTTCAGTGATTTGAATGAGGTTATAATAATAATAATAATAATAATGGCGGCGCTACAGTCCAAGGTGGACCTGGGCCTAGCTTCTCAGCAACCACTCGTGTTGTTCTGTCACGAGCGGAGGGGACCTACAGTTTAATGCCGACTCCGAACGGTGATTTTGAGAAGCTTTTTCTAGACAGTTATACTCTTTGAGCATTGTCAGTGACTCGAAAGAGGTGGAGCCGTGAAAAAATGTTTGATGTTTTTTTTTCGAGATTCGAACCGACGACTTCGAGCGTAGGAGTCGACGCCCCTACCCACTACGCCACGGCGCCCGAATGAGGTTACTGTATATATTTTTAATAATAAAGGCAATTAGATTCATTTTAAAAAAATAGTAGGATTTGAGATAACTAGAGAAAAGCACTGCAGGGAAGGAAAGATGGCTATAATTGTTAACATGATACAGAACGGAAAGATCATTTTAGATGTGGCAAGGACATAAAGTTGCTCCAGAAACCTTATACAAAATGCAGTAAAGATCATACAATGCGCTCAATCTGCCGCAAATCCCGTTAGGAAAGATAGGATAAGAATAACGTAGCCGCCTCATTGAATTCCAGCTCAATTGAAGGATGGCCAGAAAAAAGCCTCTTGTCTCCCAAAGAAACCGGAAGAAAAGACTTATCTTTCCAAACGCCCACAAGAACAAGGAACTATGACATTGGAACTTTAAGTTGATGTATCCATACCTCTCCTAGCTCAGTCCGGTGAATTTAAATTTAGTGCATAAACTTTCAGCAGATGACTGACTGTTTACTCACTTTTGACACTGACTGTACATACCTTGTACGTATTCACACCTTGTATTATCGAGCATGTTGTTTCATCGATTTACTGTAGAAACACACGTTCTCGTCGTTGCTTCCAAATTATTTTATCACAAAAGTAAACATGACAAAAGCTTCAGCTTTAATTCATTATCATGGTTATTAAAAATGCTCCGCGGGGTGGCATTTTGTCTGTTAAATATTATCATTGCAGTTCTTGTATAAACTGTGTGGCTCTCTAGAGCGCAATCTTTAAAGCACATCGTCTTAACAGGGTATACAAGGCCCCTGTGAACAATATTAATGCCACCTGTAGTCTTGTAGATTCCTTCTTATATTTGTGCCACTACAGGCGTACCTGCTTTGTACATATCTAATAAGTGTTCATGCGACGGAAGAATAAGTACACACGTTAAAACCCGAAATATACAGACTGGAGATTTACTTTGATTGGGTTGACTTGCGGGTGTAATCGGATTTAGTATATTAAACATTGTTTACATACAGATAAGTTGTAGACAGGGCGTCGGTATTTATATGTGCATTTATATGATGGCACCTAAATCTATCGATTGAATTTTGATGTAATTATGTATTTCGTGTATTTCATGTAAGTAACACACGTTATTGTCTCATACAGATTATTACAGAAGGGATTAAAAGCAAAGTCCATGACCTACGTCTGAAATTGTGACGATTATCGATTTAATGCCACATCTGGGTAACCCCAATAACCTCCATCAGCTTCAATGTTTGTGGACGGTAGTTAGGGTTAAGCCTTTTGTCCACGTGAAACAGTTGTGACCTTTTTTAAATTGAAGAATATTAATTGGTTCTCTTATGAATAATAATTTAAGATTTAAATTTAAATTTAAAAAATCGTTTGTGATTTTTAAGTGTTTTCTTCCTTTTTAGTTGTCGTCAATAAGTTGGTTTAGAAAAACTTTTACAAATTTTACGCCAAATGTGGTCTACAATTGGCAAATATTGATGGTTCGCCTTTAGTTCTGCTCAGTGGAGAGTAAATACCCTTTTTGAGTTTCATCTGTGCATCTAGTTTCACAGCAACCATGATTCTTCCTTTCATCAAACATTCATCAAACGGTTTTCAGTGTTATGTATATTCAAATTTCAATAAATATTGAACAACGCATTACAGTCGTTCATCAAACGATCGCTCATAATCCTTCTCGAAGGCAATGCTGTTCAACCACTTTTCAATTGCTCATCATACAGAGCACAAAAATACAAATCTTTTTGCCCTAGTGACATTCGCTTCCCTTTCGTTTGACGAAAAGTAAAATCACTCGACTCAACCTAAACCTACTCATGGCACAACCGAAGCTAACCAACCTTATCTGCCATTCTGCATGCACCGACAAATGAAAGTTCGACCTTCTTTCTGCGAATGTCAATGACACTGTTCAGGATGTACACGAAGTGCAGAGCCCCATTTGTACGAGTATATGTCGCATGTGGTTTATATATGGAACACCAGTGTCGGATTCGGCTACATAAATGGGTAGGCCATCTTTTTTTTTTTTTCTTCATTTTGCGGTGGTTACGGTGTATTCGGTATACGGTGAAAGTGTTTTCATACGAGTTTTACCCAAGAGATTTTAGCATTTGTCTTCATGTATCCAATGGATAGTCAGGTCCTGGTATTTGCGTTGAAATAATTTGTAACTGAAGTGACCTACTTTGAGTGTTGTGAACAGAAGGGAGAGGAGGACGTAATACAACTCGTAATTATGTTCCTGATTCCCGCAGGAATATGCACAGTGTGCGATTTCTGCGCTGTGCAGAGTCTTGCGGCAAAAATTTCGCTTTGGTTGATAAGAAGTAATGTCGGCGAATAACCGGGAAAATATGAACATCTCCACCTGGTTTATCTTGTTTTCTTAAATTGGTCATTGTGCTCACCTGGAATATGAAAATGCCGAGAATTTAAGGCTAAGTAATTATGCCGTGTACCACTTACACGGGGAATTTCGGTAAGCCGAATAAGTAAGATGCTATCTAAACAAATTCTATGTGAATTATTATTTTTTTAATGTTTTTGGTTGGCAATCTTAAACTCTGGAGTGTTCTGCAGGAGTATGGGATTGATGGTTCTTTGTTGAGGGTCATTCAGTCTCTATACACAAACTGTAGTAGCTGTGTTCGGGTTAACGGTAGTAAATCAACACCTTTCACCGTGGGCGTTGGACTTCGCCAAGGGTGCGTTTTGTCACCTCTCCTTTTCATTATATGTATGGACTGGATGTTACAGCGCAGTCGAGGCGAGGAATATTTCACATTGGGAGAGTTGAGGGTAACTCATCTTCTTTTTGCAGATGACTTAGTCATCCTCACATCCTCCCAGATAGAACTCCAGCGCGCGCTAGATAGGTTTGTGGCCGTATGTGCTGATGCTGGGATGAGGGTTAACGTGGACAAATCCGAGGTTATGGTTATTTCCAGAACGCCTGTTCAATACACTCTACATGTTAGTGGAGTCCCATTGAAACAGGTGGAGAAGTTCAAGTATCTCGGGGTCTTCTTCACGAGTGATGGGAGGAATAATGCTGATTTCCTGCAGGATTGGTCAAGCTGGGTCAATTTTGAAACAGCTTAGTCGATCAAAGCTAAGTTAGCGGCTTTTAACACAGTATTTGTCCCAACTCTCACATATGGTCATGAAATTTGGGCAATGACCGAAAGAATAAGATCGCGAATACAAGCTGCAGAGATGGGATTTCTTCGTGCTCGAGGAACTCAATGTTGGCCGCATCTCTTTTCTCAAAGGCCTGTACTTCGATGGTTTGGTCACGTGACACGAATGTCTTCTTCATCACGACTTCCGAGGCGTGCCTTGAATGCGATTCCATCAGGTAGGCGACCGCTTGGCAGACCTAGGATGAGATGGTTGGACCAAGTCCAAACACTCGCCTGGTTGCGCTTGGGCATAGCTTCTGATGAGTCAGAGTCAATGGCGGAGGATCGAGTGGCCTGGAGATCTCTCGTGCATGCTTTGCCCCCGCGACCCCTTTAGTGGAACATGCGGGTCATTGAAAATGAGATGAGATGAGATGAGAATCTTTCTATATTCGCAACAATTTTCACTTTTTAGAAACAAAAATTCAGAGAAATACATTGATGATGGTAGCAGTACCTAGTAGTTCTGGTTTGTAATTATCACAACCTCCTTATGGTTTATCGGGCGAGTTTCGTGAATGACAAACGCCTTATTGATTATTATTATTATTATTATTATAAAATTCTTTATTTCATATTAAGGGTTTACAAAACAATTTACAAGAATTATGGCATGGCAAATACCTGCCGTCTGCCTGGAGAGACATTGAAAAATAAAAATAAATAAATAAACTATATAAAAGCAAATGCAAGTTTTAAATAATAAAATTTAAATAAAATTAATAGCTTGGACCCAATTGGCGAACTAACTAGAAAAGTGGCATAATGTGACAATTTTAATAATTTGAAACATAAAAAAAGATAAGGGATTATACATATGACTGGAGGGCATAATAGTATGACAATTTTAATGATTTGAAACATAAAGATAAGGAAGTTATAATGCAGTAACTGGGTAAATGACTGAGATTATTATAGAAAGCTATTACGGTAAGCAAAAGCGTGATTGCAGTAGTTATACAAATTTAGCCATCCTTCTGTTCCATTCAAAATTTCGTACAAACGCAGCAAAGATATCTGACTTTCTTGAAAATATAACCTTCGAATTTCCTGTAAAATAGGACAAACGGCAAAGAAGTGATAGATTCGACTCTGGCTTTAAAAATAGTACTAATCACGTTGGATGTGAATTCTTTCCTAAAATAGCTATTATCAACAAGAAGGTGGTTTAAGTGTTTGTAAACATATCTATATGTAGACGATGTTCCTCTGGTGAGGTTTTGTATATACAGCTTTTCGTCAACTTTTGCTATCAAATCTGAAAACATGTCTTGCCATAGATCAACATTAGACTCCAGCAAAGAGAGAACTGTGTCATGGGATGCTGCGATCTGGTTCTATTCTTTGAATGGTGTGGCATTAGTACGAAGAAGTTTCAGCAAGATGGATTTGTGAAGGACACTATTGTTCTTTTTCATCACCCTTGTTATGAAGTCCGCTTTAGCTTTCAAACTTTGTATATAAATGGGCGTAATACCTGACTCGACGTAAATAGCGTAATTCGGTGTTGAGTTGGGGAGCCGGAACAAGCGCTTGAAAAACTGCCTGTGGACTACTTCGAAGGCATCGATAACTGTAAATCCGAAAACTTGGACTCCATAACACATGCAGGCATTAACAGTCGCATTAAATACTCGGTATTTAGAAGCCGGATCAACATTTTGATTTGCGAAAAACTTGGGCCACATCATGTTCAGAGCGAGTGTAGCCTCATTACTTTTATTAACGGAATGCTTGACAAAGTTAAGGTTGTGCGTCAAGAGAACACCCAGATACTTAAACTCCTGAACAACCTCAATGCGAGCGTCTTTAAGAAACCACGTTTCTTCAGGTAGTCTTCTACTTTTACGCGCTGCAAAAATAAGTACCTTCGTCTTTTGGACGTTGAAAGGAGTTTGATAATTTGCAGTTGCAGCGTAAATTGATTATATACAGTAAATATAATCCATAAGGTGCTTGATCCAGCGCCTAAGTTGGCTGGGTCATGTTGAGCGCTCAGAAAACGAAGCTCCTGTACAAAAAATCTTCAACTCAGACGCGGTGGGGCAGCGCAATAGAGGCCGTCTACTACGAAGGTGGCGCACACATTAAACTTGGTGTAGCTGGCAAGGGATCATGCTGGCTGAAGAAGTTTCTTGATTTAGCAATATACAGTGGTGGACAAAAGTTTTCCCGATAGGCATTTTCAATGAAAAAGAAGCGTTTAAAGAAAATTAAGTTAAAAGATTTTTGTTATTCTTTTTGGATGAAAACATTTTTTTTTATTATTTTGTGTTTTATTTTGTGATACTAAATTACATTAAATTTATTACATGTTTCTAAAGGATATATATATATATTTACACGTCGCTTAGGTTTAAACGATAAATTTTCTTTTAACATGACTTTGTGTGAAAACTTTTGTGTACCACTGTATGTTCTGACATTTCTGACGCTTCATAAGGTGCTCGAGGAGAAAAATACCATACGAGGTCATCTAACAAACATCAGGATCGTTGCCCAAGCGAAACCAGGATAATTGCTGGACTTGATCAATACATACGGTGACCATCCGTCCTCTTTTTTAGAGGACAGTCTTTTTCGGCATCGTGTCCTTTTTTTGTTTTTTTTAAGATGACAGTAATTTTTTCTCTTTTTTTTAAATTGTCCTCTTAATGTCCTTTCTTTCTTTGAAAACTTTTTTCTTTTTCACAGTAAAGTACTTTCTTCAGTACTCAATTAGTAGACAAAAGGTACATAACTTGTTTGAATAATTCAGTTCTGTCATCTGGTTTTAGCTATTGTGAATGAATCGCAAACTGCTATCCAACTCCATTCGACACATTTTTATGGCATTCTCTTCGCTTTTTATTTGTTTCTTAAAAATGATAAGATTGTCCTCCTTTTTCTGCAAAAATGGTCACCGTATCCATACATCTTATTTAGAATACCTGCCGACCTACCTACGACATTTTAAGGATTTCGGTTTTGACACCAAATTCGGCATTCCAAATAGAAGATATACCAAGATCTTTCAAAATAAATCCTGTTTAGCCTACTTCATGATACATACGGTGACCATCCGTCCTCTTTTTTAGAGGACAGTCTTTTTCGTCATCGTGTCCTTTTTTTGTTTTTTTTTAAGAGGGCAGTAATTTGTTCTCTTTTGATTACATTGTCCTCTTAATGTTCTTTCTTTCTTTGAAAACTTTTTTTTTCACAGTAAAGTAATTTCTTCAGTACTCAGCTATTGTGAATGAATCGCAAACTGCTATCCAACTCCATTCGGCACATTTTTATGGCATTCTCTTCGCTTTTTATTTGTTTCTTAAAAATGATAAGATTTTGCAGGTCACCGTATCCATACACATTATTTAGTCTACCTGCCGACCTACCTAGCCTACTTCATGAAAAGCAAGCTCAGCATTGATCCTCTTATCATGAAAATAACCCCGAAAATATTCAACTTCTGCAGAGTATATTAAATCAGTGTTCTGAAAATAACCAACCTATTCAATTTAATTTATTATTGAGGCTTATTGAAATAAGTTTCATAACATTTTTGATAATGTAAATAATTACAAAATATATGTACTTTTATTTTATAACATAAATAATGAAAACATTTTTCATGACAAAACAATTCGAAAGTGTTAAATTCAAGACTACTCAAAAGGACTAAGAACAATAATTTAATTATCACATGCAAAGAATCAGGCCAAACAAATCGGCTTGATATTTGATTAAAGCAAATCAAGTTCAGTTTTACGACTTATAGAATAGTCAGTCAGACAACAGCAGGACAACAGCAAAACATGAAAAACGGGAAAAGAATTACATTTGCTTACATATAACTGTAGATGATTAAGATCGTACCATTTGACTAATGCGTTTAAATCTTTCTATGTCAGTGATCGGAACTCTAAGGGCTCCTACTTCAATTTTCAGTCTCTTCAGGCAGGCAGTTCCTACAATATATTCCAGTGAACATAATATTAAATGTTCATGGCAATGAGGCATGGCACCGGTCGAAGTGCCGCCATAGTTCTTCATTTCAAATTGTTGCTATAAACGCTTCAGTACAAAATAATTCAAACCAGTCGATTCCACTTCGTTCACAGAAATTGGAAAACTCTGTCACCGTTGTAGTCAGCTTCTTACAAAGATCTTGGCCTACACACTTCTATACAGCAGTGGCCAAATGTATTAGGCACCCTTTAAGCAAAAAAATGAATGCAAAAAGCAAACAAAATTAATGAAATGTGGGGAGAAAATAAAAATCGTTTACAACCTCAGATAATGTCGCCGAAAACCATAAAATTCAAACTATTTACTTTCGATAAGTAATTTGGCAGCAAAGACAAAAAGATAAGGGTGGCTAATACATTTGGCCAAGGCTGTATATATAAAAAATTGTTGCAAGCACGTTGTGACTTAATAACTCACGAATGGTCAAACAGAATTCGATAACATTTTTAGGGTTTGTTTGTATGGTCATGTGGATAGTTTATTTAAAGTTTGCACGAAATTGGTCAACGAATTCGTGAGTTATGACTTTTTATGTTAACATCCTTATAAAAAAACAACAAATACGTATACGAGCGTGTGCTGCATGCATACTGTGTGTTGATGTCATAAACACGGCAAACACACGTTGTAGCGCATAAACGCATACACATTGACAGCTGTCAGTGAGTGATCATGTTAAGGTTCCTTTTCATCGAACTCGCATTGTGAACGAATATAATCGGTAAGAGTTGCAATTGATTTTTTTTGTTTATTGAACAAAAAGAATAATCTGTTTTTTTTTTCCAAACTTGCAGCTGACGATCATCAAACAATTAGCTTCATTACTTTTATTGTTTAAAAACAAACCTACATGTGCGCATTTTATTCGTGGTTGATGGTAAGTGTTGTTGGTTTTGGTATGCGAATAATTGAATGATTAAGGCAATGATAATTTGGTATAGTGTGTATGCAAATCTATGTTAATAAAATCTTGGTGTCTGTGTGTCTGATTGTTCGGGCTAATCTCCGAAACGGCTGGATCGATTTCAGTGAAACTTTGCAGGCATGAAGATGACGTTGTCAAAAGTGACTTGGTTTTTTTTTGGTTTATAAGAATTCATGCGATGCAACCTATGTCATTATTCAAAGTTTCATATTCATCATGCCTAAGCGAAAGTAGACGACACTCAGTCACCTGAAGTCACGAATGTGCAACTTCAAAGAGACTACGTGAGCCAACCTCAATTTTAAATTATTATTTTACTATTTATATCTATAAATATAACATTGAAAGTTCAAATTAAATCAAGTACAAGATAAAATTAACTCAAGAACTATACGACTGGATGGCGCAGTTGGTTAAGTGCTAGCCCCAAGTTAGAGGGGTCCCAGGTTCGAATCCCAGTGAAATCGAATCTGGTCCAGTCACCATTTGCCGTTGGGATCAAATTAACGGCACTGGAATAGGTTGCTAGTTGGCAGTACAATGGACCAGTTTTGAGTCTGAGTGCTTCAGTAGTGTTTCAAAGATCGCCTGAAAAAAAACTCAAGAACTGATCTATTGAAAAGGAGACATTTATCTGATTAGGCTTTGCAAAGGTCTAAGAAAGTCCTGAATTGCATTCAAAAATCAATTCAGCGATAAAGCTCATTTTTGTCAGATTTGTCGATAAGCGAAATATGCGCTATTTTACAGCAACAGAACCGTATGTACTTCAAGATTGGCTTTAAGGGTACAATGTTCAGGTTCAAAAGCTTATTGTCCTACGGTGTTCGAGTGCTTGCTGTTTTATTAAGGCTCTTAGTAAGCTTTGTGTGTGTTTCCTGTGCAATACTGCGTCGTTTTTTTATTCCTAGACTCATAAATAAACCTGTACAGATTTGCTGTGGCTCACTGCAGATAGAGGTATTGCCTTCATCATTTTCCCTCTAATGGTTCCATTTCATTCAAGTCCCCTCTAATTATCCTATTTTACTAATTTGTCGATGCCATTGCCGCATTGTTCATCTTCTGAGAAGTGTTTTTTTTTTTTTTTTTTTTTTCCTCTTGTACAACCCTGCCGTAAAGGCTGCGACACTGCGACCTAAAAAGATCTATTGTATCGACGGGCTGGAGTTAATCCAAAAGATTTACCACTTTCCTTATGAAAGATAGTATATCTTTTGTAGTGGAGTTTTTCAATTCCACTGAAGTCAGTATTTCCCTGTGGAGAATACGTTTCCTTAACCAATGTAGTGCCGGACATTCACATAAGATGTGCTGAGATGTTTCGTCTTCTTCAAGACAGAACCTACATTCCGTGTTTTGACACAAGTTCATTTTGTTAAGGTGGTAATACAAGCCGCAGTGGCCAGTAAGAAAGCCCGTTAGCTTTCTTATGCTCTCCTTATCTAAGCTAAGGATTTCCTTGTAGGAATAGGGTCTGATTAATTTTTTGGATTGCCTGAGACCTGACCCATTGGTCCAATGATCTAGGCGAAGTTTGTTTTCCCATTCATTAATCAGCGCTGCAGCCGTCGACCAATTGACACTGCAGTATGGTTCAGGGCCTATGAACGCAGTACTTGAACCCGCTCTAGCGAGTTCATCTGCTGATTCGTTACCTGCAATCCCTTTGTGCCCAGGGACCCAACCAAGTTTCACTTTGTTGTGTTTGGCTAGGGATTGCAGAGCATCGTGGCAACATTTGACGGCTTTAGAGTCTATTTGACTGGACGATAAGGCCTTAAGTGCTGCCTGGCTATCAGAAAAGATTTGTATAATTGCGCCCTTGATACCTTTACCAAGATTATGTCTCGCGCAGATCTCAATGGCATGGATTTCGGCTTGGAACACGTTAGTGAACTAACGCTCTCCCTTGTATTGTGGGCGGTATGAATCTTTATCCGGAGCATACGTCCTCGTCCTGCAAAGCAATTTATCATAGATCGTTCCCCGGCTGGCCTCACCTTTAAAGCTTCCTCCGCGTTTTCAACTCATCAATTGTAATTAAACACAATGAACTTCATCAAGATTGATGGAGATGATGACAATTGTTCTCGGCACATTGAAAACTTTTTACTAAAAATGAAATAATTTCACGAATTTTTGTTTTTTTTTGTATTTTATTTGCATTTTGTTTGTTTTTATAAAAACGTTGCTCTTAGGTTTAGGCGTGGAAAAGAATCAATATTGCATTACAATTAAAAGAGTATATCTATTAAACCCGCTGACTATTTCAGTAGCTAGACTGTAGATTATAAGTTAATACCTATTTTTTGAAATACATTTGTACTAAGTTAGAGAAGAGTGTGAGGTGAAGTTAAAAAACAGGATAGTAGAAACTAATATAGTTATACATATTTAGGAAAGACTATAGCACAGTGGTAGCAGTATGAAATAGGATTAAAGCTTTTGAGTTAAATTGTTAAACTACACATACACTGAGACTGAGATATAGTCCTGTCAGATGAGCTATGAGTGTGCATGAACGATCGAATACAAGACTATTACACAACCTTACAAGTTAAACATTTTTATAAAAATTTTAATCATTTAGAATAAATAAATAAATACCTCTTATCTCTTGCTATTATCTTCTAGAAATCCAACAAAAAAAGAAAAAAAAATTAAACATTCATTAACATGGCGCGCGTTCTAACAAAAATCGAAGAAGTGCGAAATAAATTAAATTAAATAAATAAGTATCCTTTTATCTTTTCGAGTGTTTGCCAGAGATATTGCATCCGTTTCAGGTGAAATGTGGTTGTCCGTATTTGTGTATTTCTGTGTGCAGTTTAGTTGGATTTTTGGTGTGCAGCGTAGGCAAGGTTCTGAGCATCAAGTGATCGTCCATAGCTGTGCTCATCGTACGACGAACCGTGTGAGTAGTGTGGATGGGCAACCACTTCGTAGTTTTGGTTGGAGTTCTTTGATTCCAAGAGTTTCTTCAGACCAATGATGCCGGACAACAAGAGAGCGATCTTGCCAATGACCAAAGCCTTGAATGCAATCAATGCCAAGAAACCGATAGCGAGTGGCAATAAGGCGGCAGCCTTCAGTTTCAACAGCAACAACAGTGGCATCAGAAACTTCTTCTTGTCCTTCTTCTTGCCTCGAGCTGTAAATTTAGAATCAAAGTAAATGATGAAAACGAAGTTATGCCTGACGCCACGGTATCAATTAGATACAGAGTATGAGATGAGAATGATTGTGTGTGTGTGTGTTTCAATGCGCACATAATGTGGAATATTGACGTTGACGGCATACGGTGTAGCGCATCGCTATTGAGTGCGCTTACGGTTAACAAGACACGGGTGCGTTCGTCCGATGACCGACCGCCTGATGACCTACATTCGTCGCTGTACCATGCCTCCGTCTGATCGTTTTGTCTGGCAGGTGGTGGATACTCTTTTTGAAAAGGAGGCACCGAAGTTTGCTCTGGGACGAACATGAAAAGTTCGTATGTTGAGTGATATAAATTTGAAGTAGTCGCTGGATTAAGTAACCGTTCAATGAATGTCCCTGTTTATGGCGCGAATCTATGGCAAGTGAGACTAGTTTTTCCCGTCGATGAAGATAATATTAGAATTTGAGAAAGTTGTGTGAGTGCAAAATGGGAGACGGTTCGGTGGGAATCAAACAGGAACTGCAGTTGAATCGAATGGACTTGTTGTGGTATTCATTGGAATTGAAAAGTGTGTTTTGCAGATTCATTGGAGAAACGATGGTGCACATCCATGCATGCATAGCTCATTGAAAAGTGGGTAAGTCAGTTAGGTGGGAGTGGATGTAAACCGGAATAAATGGGAAAGGAGTCAGGAAAATGTAACATCAAATAAGAGCATTTGAAAAAGTATTTCAATGTCAACGAGGGATGACTGTGTAACAATGTTGGTTGGATATTGTTATTCCTTATTCCAAGGGAAACCTGATATGCGAAGGAACATGAACTGCGAGTGCAAAAATCTCCTTTAATTCAACCAATCAGTGCATAGACATGAAAGCAAATTTATGCAAATACTCAGGCTAATGATTGAAATTTTGGTGTATATTAAACCAGTTTTCAGAAGCACTTCACTCTACGTAATAAACTGAACAGCCTATCACTTCCAAATGTGTCGGAATTATTTCCTTTTCCGCTAGAAACCCTTAATAGGTGTTTATTTAATTCCTCTTCAGCTAATTTGCTTCAAATAGCAACAACTTCGTTAAGAAGTATGTGCTTTGAGTTCCAAGCTAAAATATACTTAAAAAGGAATCATCAAGTTAGGGTCTTGTCGGAGTCGCACAAAACTGCTGAGAAAAATAATTCAACTGAGAGTTTTTTGGGAAAAAATTGTACATTCATTTTTTACGAATGTCTACAATTTTTAAAACCAGATTTATTAAAACCAAATATATTTTTATGGCCGATTTATTTTGCGAAACTAAATAATTTCCTGAAAAATCTGATTATTTTTTAACAGATTTGCCATCAAAATAGAATAGGAGGTGCAGAAAAGTCCAGAAAAATATCACCAACAGAAGAAACATGTTAAAAGCAAATGAACTCAAGTTCTGCTGCAGCAAATGCCATCACAAGTACATTTCGTTAAGTTTTGACACTCCAGCAAAACACAAATCCAATATGTCCGCCTAGCGAACCACAAAGTGTTTGTAACTTGGAATGAAGTGTCATTGAAATTTATCAAGTGGAAAACTGAATATTCCTAGAAAACTTTCCTGAACAATTAATGAATCTTGTTCATAATCTAAAATTATACTCAAACTAATCCCATCATTGTGTTGTGCAACCGTGTTAAGTCGGCTTTAGGACTGGTTAAGTGCTATCATCCAATGAATTCCATGAAATTTCGAGTTAATTTCACCTTTTTCGCAGTTGAGTTATCATCCGTTTACATTTAATCTGAAGTACTGAGATTTATCGATTTTTGTTTGGTAACAGTTGTCGTGTTAAACTAATAGGAGAATTTCATTACGAGTCACTGGATGACGGCGGAAATGGTTTGACGAATTGTGCGTGTAAACGCGAAGGTGTTGGGGGTTACATCGTTGCACGCATAACACGAATTTAACGAGCTTTTGTGTATGTTTTGAATTTAAATGATTATTTGGAATACACCGAATTGAGGGTTTTCTCGGGAATAATAATATTTGAATGTGATGTTAAAATTTGCCCCAATTGGTATTATTTGTCTCTACGGCTCTTCTTAGAACTGATTAAAAAAGTTGTAAGTTTGGCTTCAAAATTTGAAGAAAACCCTTGCAAAGTGGGTCATATATCGCCCTAGAAATTGCGATGAACTTATTGAAATAAAAAATATGTAAGCGAGTACCATCGATACCAATATCCATCACTGAATGACTGTAATTGATGATTCGTTGAAATGTATAAATTATTTGTACTTACATTCTTCAAGGGAACGTTGCATATCCTCAATTGAGTCTTTTGGTACTTTGAATTGCAGGGTGTGAGTTCCAAAGAATCGAGCGACACGTTCCAATAATAATGAATCCACTTCGGTTTCCCTAGCCTCTGGATCAGTTGGCAGATCAACCTCATTCAATGAACGACCAACAGGGATATCGTCAGTCTTGATTAATTGAATTCCTTCAGTCAGCTTCACATCACCTTCTTCTGTGTCAAAGTACTGCAGGGCTCTTTCCTAAGAAACGAAAAGCATACGGATTTTCTCCGATTGAATATCTATACATCCAAGTGAACACTGTGAGCGCACTTACCTTCATACACAAAATCATTGATCTATCACCACAGTCTTTAACCATTCTCAAAGCACTTGCGAGTAGATTATCACTTTCGGACTTTTGTCCTGCAGATGCGGCTGCCACAAGGGCGAGTATGCACATAAACTTGAACATATTTTTGGTTTCCTTCAAAACAATTCACTTCAAACACTTGTGATGTATTTATTTTTTGTAAGTAATCCACACACAACTAGTATCCTTGTTGTGATGCGCTGAGTTTAATCCTTGGTCTGTTCCTGGGTCTCCTGTTGAGTGACGAAGAAACAGCTGGATGAGTGCAAAGTGGGCTATTGTTGACAGAAAGAAAGCAACCGGTAGACTGTGGCTAGAAACCGCCGCTGATCGAGTTTTATTCACTCAGTGTGGCTTCTGCAAGTATCGGCTTAGAATTTAAATTAACTGCCAACGATATCGTCATCGTCGTCGTCGTTGTTGTCAGGTTGGCTTGTTCGACCACGAAATCGGCATTGTCGTTGGCGCTGATACGACGATTCCACACATCCATGCATGGTTGCCACTTCGTGGTTTACCTACTCACGCATTGCTTCCAACATGTCGTTGCTGCACACAAAATGTTCACACACTTCCATGCACACACAGGTACCCCCTGTGTCATACGCATTTTCATCTCTAAGTCCAACTTGAAACCTCTTCAATCGTGTTTAACCACAACTGCATCACTCTTGGCATGGAGAGATACTTACTATGCAGTGCCATGCTTAGAAAGCTCTCTTACTCTTTCTCGATCTATCTAGTGGTCTCTTCATGCCGCATACACGTTGCTTTTATTGTTCGAGTGGACTTGGCCACTTTGCAGATACCCGTACATATGTGGGTACGTTTTCCATTCCACAATTGCACATTATCGGGGGACACACTGATAGATTAACATGATGAGGATGTTGATGGTGGAGACGGTGATGTGCTTACCAGTTTTCTGGAAAGCACGCAGCGACAATTGTATTTTGCTTCACATTTCAACAAAATATTTCAATAAAAATTGGAGTAAAATAGAAAATAGTCTTCATGGATTTCACTTTACCTGCGTGAACACATTTTACAACGATACATACATACTCGTACGCAACCAGCGTGCCTTGTCGTGAATTCAATCTCGTTACATGACCATCCTCCTACCTTGGCCATTGGTATTCTTCACCTTGCATTTGTATTGTCATCATGCATTAATCCATTCGAGAAGTAAGATTACAGAAGGCAGAGGCAAGTCAACGTGCACAAAAAGAAAAAGAAATGAAAGGAAGCCAGAATGTGAAGAGCGTTTCCGTATGGATCTCTGAAAGACGTGCGTACTACAAATCCGAATTCGCTTTCTACATGAAAACGAAAAATACTTGTGATTCTCAGACGATGAGAATCGGTAATGTCGAGATCTTTTTTACTGTCTTATTTAGGTTTCTGCTTTGCCTCCCATCAAGATAAGGTGCTAAAAAGATTTTTTTTTCACTTTCAATCGAGTTGAGCATAAAGCCACAGACTGATGGCACATGGTAAGGATTTTTTTTGTCCGCTGTGGCTGCCAGATGATTTCAATCACATGGTATAAAGAGTTACTTTGAATTGGATAACCCCAGGAATTTAATCTTAATTACTCGGCTTACGATACTGCCATCTGGTATGCAATCGAATTAATGTAATTAGCTTAGGTTGCGTAGACTGGTTAGATCTGCACATGAGATAGAACTTTTTTCGAGCTCCTGCAACTAATTGTTTTTGCTTAGAACAGCTTAGAGGATTCACTTGTGTAAGACTACGCCAGCTGGTTTAGGTTAGGTTAGGTTAGGGGGCTGCTAGTGAATTCACCAACACACTTAGACCATATTGGTCCATTGTGATACCCATGGTCAGACCACTACCACTGATCGACAGCTCTAGTGATAGTGCCGTTAATATGATCCCAAAGGCAAATGGTGACTGGACCCGATTTGAAAAGCCGGATAAAAGCGTATTAACTTTGCTTTCATTGGGATTCGAACCTGGGACCCCTCTAACTTAGGACAGGCACTCAACCAACAGCGTTATCCAGTCGTCTGCTGGTTTACTATTTAGTGATCGCTATGTCACTGGTGATGTTTGGTGATCTTTGGTTTACAGATTAGTTGATGACATTATTTCTTTGAACATATTCTTCATACCCGACCTTCTAGTTACTTCTCAGACACATCGTTTGTGGAGAAGTTGGACATTTTGTCATAATAATAACATAATCCCCGCGACCACTTTAGTGGAACATGCGGTGAGATGAGATGAATAATACAATAATAAGAATAATGGCAGCACTACAGTCCAAGGTGGACCTGGGCCTAGCTTCTCAGCAACCACTCGTGTTGTGCTTACTATTGTTCTCTCACGAGTGGAGGGGACCTACAGTTTAATGCCGACTTCAAACGGCGAGATTGAGGAGCTTTTTATAGACAGTTAATCCCTTTGAGCATTGTTAGTGACTCGAAAGAGGTGGAGCCGCGAACAATTTTGTTTTTTGAAAAATTGTTGCTTGTGCTGGGATTTGAACCTAGACTGTGAAAGTCTAGTACGAATGTATCGACGCACAAACCCACACGGCCACGCCGCCCATTAACATAGTGAACATTTAATGCTCCTTTGCATAGCACAAACGAAACTTATATCGAATCGGATTAGGAGACGAATGGTGGTATAAATTCTTGTAATAACTGCTTATGCAGAATTTTGTCACATTTTATTGGAAAAAAAAAATTTCGTTTCGAATTTCCTTAACGCCTAACATCAACACTAACGTGAAGAAAAAATTATCATCTACAGACATTGTGTACGATCACATTAATATATCCTTGTTCAAGTTTTTCAAATAATGATGCAGATGCCCTTGCTAAAGAATTTCTTAACCGACGCTTCGGGAATTGAATATTGATTCTGATCCACGAAGTCATTCGTCCCTATCGTAGGCAGACCTGGTATGTCTAAACAAGGGACACATTCTCCCAGATATTCACAAAAATCAGAAAGACAGATATGGTACCGCTTAAAATCTTCAGTCTATCTGTCTTAAAAGGACAGAAAAAGCATATTCATAGGCAGGACAACATTTTTAGCTTTTTTGTACTCTAATTCGAGTTATCACATTCCACTGTCTATTGACACGTAATGAGAGAAGATCGAATTTTGAATATAGTGACTTCTGAACAGACTGTAGACATGATGAAGGTGAGGAAGCAATCCTTCACTTGAAAAGAATCCTGCCCTTGCACTTTCACCTGCCTTCCTGGGTAACGAAATTGGACAAATATGCCGACCGAAGGCCAGTTTTCGGCCGAAGCCGAAGCCGAAGCCGAACTTTTTATCACCTTCGGCCGAAGCCGAAGCCGAATATTCAGTCGGACTCTATTTGGAACATATTTTGCAACTTTCTTTCGCATCATTTTCAAGAAATAATCCCAAATTGGCTTTTTAGCTGCCATTTTTGATGTTCTTTCTACCTGAAACCAGTACAAATAAATTAAATGCTTTTTTACATACCACTTAATAGTTTACCAACTTGCAAATGCAAAATCTTTCGATTTTAAAGCTGTAAACAATCGCACTTTCAAAATACAAAATATTCATCAGTAACAAAACAAAAAACACACCGTTCCTTGCAACTTCTATTTTTAAAGAAAACAGAAATATCGTCATTCGGCTTCGGCAAAATCTTCGGCCTCATTTAGCCGAAGACGAATGTTTTGCCGAAGGTGATATTTATAGCCGAAGGTGGCTGAAGCCAAATGTTCGGTCGGACTCTACTTCTAATGGATTGAATGTGACCTGAAAGTAGAAAAAAATCGAAAAGAATAAATACTAAAATTAGAATAACACTAAAAAATACTTATTCCAAAAATCTGTGGTGCAAATTTTTTTTCTTTTTTTTTTACCCACCATAGGTTTCGAAAAAAAGTAGATTTAATGGATTGAAGATTTAATTTTTTTTTGCTACGAAGCTCCATTTTCTGGATATTAACCCCTTCACCTTTAACCAGGGTTGCTTGATGTCACACTTTTTGGCTTTTATACACTATACCGTATAAAAGCGTATAAAATGTATAAACGTGTATAAAATTGTATAAAAGTGTACAAAATTGTATAAGAGTGTATAAAAGTGTATAAAGGTGTATAAAAGTGAAAAAAAGTATATAAAAGTGTATACAATTACAAGTAGATATCCATAAAATATACAAATACTCGCTCTAGTATTTTTGTTTTTTTGTTACAACAAGCATATGAGAGGAGTTGGAATTATACGAAATCAACCTCAATTCAATTCAAATAAGTGCTCCGCCACGCTTATTACTTTTCTTTTGCTTTCCATGGTACAAAAAAAAACAAAACTACACAAAATTATTCCTTTACTTCAGAAAACACACCGTTTAAATACACGAACTTTTCAAAAGTGTGAAAAAAATATTTGAATATCCCCTCAGTTGCATAAAATCCAACTGTAATTTACAGTTGTGTCTAGTGAACGCAGACTTTTTCTGCTTTTCATAGCCTTGGACAAATGTATTAGGCACCGTTTAAGATTCGTTATATAATCAAAAGCAAAAAACTTTATAAAATGAGAGGAAACAGATAAAATCGTTTTTAACCTCAGATAGTGTCGCCGAAAACCATAAAATTGAAACTAATTACTTCCGATATGTGATTTGGCAGCAAAGGCAATAAGATAAGGGTGCCTAATACATTTGGCCAAGGCTGTATGTGTATGCCTAAGTAAAGTGTAAATGTTTCTTACGTTAGTTAGATTTGTATAGAGCTATTAATTTGAATTGAAATTCGTAGAGAAGTCAACAAAACAAAGGAGTCGCATGTGAACAACTTTTTTTTCCATCCTTTCAGACAGGGATATACACCAGTAATACACGTCGATTTAGCTTATGCTTGGCTTGCTGTGCGCCGTGATATAGCTCAAAGTCGTGACTGAGCTGAAAGTCGTGACTGAGCTTTCACATTTCAAGACTTCACATCTCATCAAGTCACAATCCTCAAAGAGTATAACTGTCTAGAAAAAGCGTCTCAATCTTACCGATCGGAATCGGAATTGTGCCCTCCACATATAGGAGAAGAACACGCACGCAGAACGCGGGTGACTGCTTTAGAAATTGGGATCAAGTCCACTATAGCCACAAAATGTTGTGTATAATTTAGTCTACTTGCAGAATCGCCCTCTTTTAATATTGCTGAAAGTAATGTAGGATCTAAGCAACTGTGTGTGTACTTCAGCTATGATAGACATGACCCACATGAATGCAGTGCAATAAATAAACAAATCTAATTGGTTGTGGAGCATACTACAGCCTCCTTCTGAAAATTTAATTTTATGTATTAAAACTTAAAACTTAAAACTTTGACTCCATGGATATAAAAGCTCTCTCTACTCTTCCAAATTAATTCATGCTGACAATTTTAACCGACCGACCTGTATAGTTTTTGTTCAGTTTCGTATTCGTTTGTTCATTTTTTCGTATTTCCATGCAAGATCTCCACGTGACTCTGTCCAGTAAACCAGGCACGTACTGCACCAATTAGCTGTATGCATACATTCTTCTTACCACTTTCCAAATGTATTCAAAACCCTACCTATTTTCATAATATCTGAAGAATCCACAATTTGGCTTATCTAGGCAATACATCATGTCTCAGCGTCTCATGTCTGACGGTTACCCTTTCCCTCAATCGGAATGATTTAGATGAATTCTATTCACAGACAAACATACATAACATGACTGCTTTGTACATTTTAACTATTTTATTGCGAAACTTCAGCACCTAAGCCTTATAGTTCACGGAAAGCAAAGTAGGTTTGGACAGCTTTTGTCATGCAAATATATACATACATTAAATTACACAATACAGTTTTCGCACTTTCACTGAAAATTTATTCCAATAAATGTTTAGCTTACAAAACGTGCGCAGCAATAAGTTGAAATTTCACTCAGGCAAAATATGACGTAAATCCAGACGAAGCTAAGATACAAATTTTGTATTTCTTTGATGAAAATGTGAAAGATGTACATGCATACATATTTTTATACCGTTTTACGTGCATACTTTTTATAAACCTTTTATCGCTGAACTGCACTGGATAGGTTTAATGGCACCTGTGTCTGGATTTTGAATTCCCACTCAAAAACGAGAGAAAAATATATTTGTAATCGCAATTATCTGTGGGCGCCGTGGCGTAGTGCGTCGACTCCTACGGTCGAGGTCTAAGGTTCGAATCTCGAAAAATCATCCAAAATTTTTTCACGGCTCCACCTCTTTTGAGTCACTGACAATGCTCAAAGAGTGTAACTGTCTAGAAGAAGCTTCTTATCGCCGTTTTTAGTTAGGGTTGAAAAACCGGATAAAAGCGTATTAACTTTGCTTTTACTGGGATTCGAACCTGGGACACCTCTAACTTAGGGCATGCATTTAACCAACTGCGCCAGTGCAGTCGTCTTCTGGCTTACTGTTAGTTCCATCATATGAACGTCATACGTGTATGATAGCAATTGAACAGACCTTCAGAAGATTGTGCATCAAGTGGTCTGTGAGTTTTGCCCGCTCTTCTAATGCATTATGCTGAAGAAACTATATTCCCTAGCTTAAACACATTTCATCATTAATGATCTCAGTAAGTTCGTTATCTCGAGAAATCAAAATAGTTCATTTGGAACCTGCACAACCCGACCACTTGGGTAAGATTAAAGACTGCCAGATGCGACCCTTAAGTCACCGCATAGGTGGCGTAGATATCGATTAGAATTTCTTCTTCGAATTTGATCTACCATCTGTAGACATCAATTTTGAAGCAAAATCAACTACGTGGTAGTTGCGAGTATCAAACTGCAGGGTGCATTCACAATTAGGCTAAATTGGGTCCATTTTAATTCAACCCGAGGGTGCAATGTCAATTAGGCCAAATTAAGCCCATTGTGATACAACCCATCGAATCAATCGGAGCTTACGATGAAGCAATTAAGTTAATTGATGTTGATGGTGTTTACCATCAAGCATCAAATACTCAAAGAAGCATGTCTACAGAAAACCAGATGGACATTGCATGAGAAGAAGCAATGGGTAATAGTTTTCTACTCTCCTTCACTCCGGAAAGGGGCACGTTTGCTAATTGTGAAGTCTCAGGTTGAGGTGTCTACAAGAGTTTGGGCTTAGCAGGACAAGCGGTTGGGGTTGTGCTCTCAAGCTACCTTGGATTGGTGGAAGTTTTGTTAGCAGCCTGGCTGTCCGCACATATGATGATGCTTCCTTTGAACACCACAATGTATTTGACCCACGGCAAAGCTTCCTTGATTGCTAAAGTATCTGCCAGAAAGTACCTGCAGTACCAAGAAGGGCGTAAGCAGATGCCAATATTAAGCTCCTTTAAGAAAGCAAGTATTCCTACTCTCTCATCAGTTTTGGAGCTTTATGTGAATAATCACAGGTGAACATTTAGCGCCTGGAGGCCAGTCTTCCAATCAAATCAAGAGGCTGGTGGAGGAGTTTTGCTGAAAGAGGAATTGAACGTGTTTTGAGAGAGGAATCAAAGTTAGTTAAGAATAATGGAGTGTGTGGTAAGATGGACGATCCACAAACGGAGTGTCTTTTATCTAATCGCTGTATAGGTCATAACTTGTCTGGCAAAGATGACCACAGAAAAGAGTTGAAAGAGAATATTCTGTGCAGCAACTGTTCCAGTTTTTCAGTGCTTCACTGATGCAGATGAACGTTTATCATTGCACACGACGGCGAAGGTTGCTGTAAAGAGCTTTTGAGGGCTGTACACCAAATTACATAGGAAATTAAAAAAAAATAAACTGGTCAAGTGCGAGTTGTACTCGCACGGGGAGGTTCCGTCGCATAATATTGATGGATGATTTCTGAATATCAAACGACGTTTCCAAACTATTTCAGTTGAATTTTCTTCTAACTTCAACCCAAATCAAACATTCATTCATACATTCATAGATCCAATCAAACAATCATTTATCCATACACATATCTATACCTCTAGCCAAGTTTATCCAACACAGAAAATCCCTTCCATCATACATACATACATACCTACCTAATCACTGCTCATGCCTGCGGTATGTGTGTGTTCATTTCTGTTCGGCAGTTAGGGGTGAGATCGAAAAGATAACACTCATCAACGAATAGAGTGGTCGAACACAGCATGAAATTTATGTGTGAAAATGAAAATAGTGATCATCTCACAATTTCAACATGAATTGATATTTTAAAATTTATCATTTCTTAATGCTTACGCTGAGGTCTTCAAAACTACGTTTTCAGATCTTCAAAATTCGCATGTCGATGATTGACCGTTTTTGGCCAATATCTCGAAAACTATTAAGGCCAGAATGCTCGAAATTGTTTTAAATGAAAGTACTCAATAAAGCGAAGTTTTCGTGATTTTTTTCAGATTTTTAAACACTTTGATTTAGAAATGGCAGGGGGGATGCATTAAAAAAAACTTTGGAGCTCCACATTTTCCAAACTGTACTTTGGATAAAAAAAACTGTCGAAGCAAACCTCTACATCATTTTAAAAGATCTATCGATTGATATATATGCCAAATGGCCCCAAATTTTAGACTTGGGTGCATAGGCAATGACATCTAGACCTGAAGTACCTAATTCCAAAATTTCATGCCGATATCTTTATAAACTTCGAAGATAAAAAAGTGTGACAGACACGACGGACGGTCACACCGAAATAATAAAGGTTCCGTTTTTGTAGACGGAACCTTAAAAATGCAAGTTGTCTGCTTAAGTTTTTAGGATTGATGTAGAAAGGTCTGTAGCAACAACGGCCTTTGCCATCTTTGCCACCAAATCGAGTAGATTTTTAAATGTTTTCAAGGGGAAATTTTAATTCTCCAGTTTTTTCACATGCCACAGTTTTATGCTGTCTAAAAAATACTGCATAAACACGCATATCGAACCTTTGATAAATGACTAAAAAAGTAACGACACAGGAAGTCAAGACGGACTGGTACATTCCAAAAAATGCATGAAGCTCGATCCCAATAGGAGCAAGGAGGCCTTAAAACTGAACAAGCCATCAAAGGAAACTATGGAACTCCTACTCACCGAGTGTCCAAATCTGACATTAAGCAGATTTAATATAATGAACAAACAACAGGAATAGATTATCAGAGTATTCCATTTAGGGAGCTTATCAAATTTCTCAAAGTAGCGCTCAAGTCCAAGATTATGGAATGACACAATAGACGACCTATTATGGTCGCCGTGCATGTGAGAGCTGCATTCACTCCCCATTGTCTTCAGTTCAACGACACGGGCGTATGGAATGAAAACTGACTTCTAAAAATAAGGATTCTTTGAACATTAAAAATGCAATTTTGTAGCAACAGACAGCAGGCACCGGGTTTGAATTTTTTTGTTTGTTCTCGGAGTTTTTTTTTTTGAAACACACTGGAGCACTCGGACTCAAAACTGGTCCATTGTGCTGCCAGCTAGCAACCTACTCCAGTCCTGTGAATTTCATCCCAACGGCAAATAGTGATTGGACCAGATTCGATTTCACTGGGATTCGAACCTGAGACCCCTCTAATGTGGGGCAGCTACTTAACCAACTGCGCCATCTAATCGACTTGGGTTTGAATTGAGATGAGATACACTTCTCAGAGGATTCCAGGAGCCTTAAATATCTCGCGAATTACATCATATTTTTACCCCAGCTCTGCGGGTTTTATTAAATGGTGGTGCACGTTACGAGTGGTATTTGTGACAGGTCATCACAAAACGAGACCCAACTGGAAATTGATTTCTTTTTGTTTCGCCTCATCACACGACCGAAGTTGTCGACCGCTTTTCTGAGGTATGCAAAACTTTGCGGCCTAATTGACTAGTTTAACAAGCGTCAAAGGAACCATTTAAGGCACGTCGAATACACACCTTATGATTTAATTACACACACTTCGAATAAGGTTAACAATGTGATAGCTGAGTTTCAGTTGCTGTGTATGTATAAACGGATTGTAAGTTAGCAACTATGCCCATATTAATGTGCTCGCACATACATGAAAGAAGTGAGTGAAATTTTCTACCACTCTTAATTATCAATTCCACTCAGGAAGGGCTCTATTTACAAGTTGTTGTAACCATTCGTTTGATGTCTGTCTGTCAGTCTGTCTGTCTTCTTCGGATTTTTGTCCAAATCGAGTTTCTAAACCAATTCAGCTTTATGCTAATCAAACCGATGAATGAAAAACGGCTGAAAATTGCACAATGATGTCACAGTCACGTCGATTATGACGACAACAAGTGAAACCTCGATTTGGCAGGTGCTAAGTGCTGTTGATGCCGATAAACGCCGATCAAAATTAAATTCTGATGAAAAGAGAAATAAATCCGTCTGCGGGTACGTGAAGACCATCAACTTTGGCAAATGCGAGCGAATCAAGCAGAAACGCATGTGCATAAGTACATGTGTGTGCATCGCACTTACCAATTCCAGAGGTCCACAACGCGACTTGTGAGAGTGAAATTTTCCAATTGCACCTGGGTGTGTGTGGGAAAGTGCAAAAGAAATTGATATCGACCGATGATTAGCACCCGTGGTACGATGGTGATCCACATATAAAGCAAAGTATCTGCAGAGTGCGTAAATAAATTTCTAATTTCTTTTAGAGCAGTTGTAGTCGCAAAACGTTGACCATGGCAAATAATTAGTTTGTGTACGAACTGTGCTCAGGTAGTGACGATTCATAAACATATTGTTGGCCATCGCAAAAGATGCCTGATGACGGTGGGCGATTATGGCAACTTGCTGTGCCATCACCATATAAGCGTGCTCCTCCATTTGGGGACTAACGGCTATGTACGACGAGGAAGACTCTGTGCCGCCGCCTAGTGAACATATCCACAATGAAGCGCATATTGTCGGCAAGTCAGCAAGCAAGTTCAAAAGCACGACGTCTGCTAGGGGATTGGCGAGGAAAATCAAGTCAAACAAGTTTATGACTTCTTTATTTGGCCTTGTTTCTGCACTTAGTGAATTCGTCGGCGGTCGACATGTCATGATGGTGAGAAGAAATACGCTCAAAATAAACAACACAGGGTATTAGTTTTGTTGTGGAATAAATTGCTAACTGGCTCAAATGGGGTGTTCTGCTGGGAGTAAATGGCCACAAGGCTTTGTTGTGATGACTTTAGTGGAAGAATCTATTACTTAAGGGAATGAATGGACACACATATGTTATTACTTGGCCCAGACATTGTTGCTTGTAGGAGACAGGAGATAAGATACAATTTATCATCCAAAGCGCTTAGGACGCATACTGAAAGGCAACAAATTTAAAATATTTCTTTCAGTTTCTTATTGTTCGTCTACAATGCTTTGCAGAAAATAAAAATATAAAATTTCGGTTAGAAATGACGTGAAGATTCCCCACAAATTCAAAGAATGGAACTGATGCCTGAAAGGGAAACCCACACTAATTTGCACGAATTATGTAGATGACTGCGAAAAGTTTACTGTGAGCAAACAATTTCATGTCCCTGAGTGTAGATTTCAAAGGCATCATAAAGCATAAGGAAGGAAAACTGAGGAAGCAATTGATGGTTAGTTAAAAGCTTTTCCATTTTCAAAGGCGTTGGGACAAGAAGACAAATTCTTGTACGTTATGTTCACAAAATGAATTAATAATAATAATAATACTACAGTCCGAGGTGGACCTGGGCCTAGCTTCTCAGCAACCACTCGTGTTGTGCGTGCTATTGTTCTCTCACGAGTGGAGGGGACCTACAGTTTAATGTCGACTCCGAACGGCGAGTTTGAGAAGCCTTTTCTACACAGTTATACTCTTTGAGCATTGTCAGTGACTCGAAAGAGGCGGAGCCGCGAACAATTTTGTTTTTCAAAAATTGTTGCTTGTGCTAGGATTATTGTTTGGCATTAAGGGGTTAAATTATTATCGGTGGTATCCACTGAGACTCCTATCGAGTTGGATTTAAAAATTTGAATTTTAAAATCTTTGATATCTCAGAATTTGCACATAAATCAATATTTTGATACTTATCACTGCTTAATGCTTACGCTGAGGTCTACAAAACTGCGTTCTCAGATCTTAACAATTCGCATGTCGATGGTTTACCGTTTTTGGCCAAATCTCCAAAACTATTAAGTAGGTACAGAATGCTCGAAACAGTTTTAAATGAAAGTACTCATTGAAGGCAAGTTTCTGTGATTTTTTCAGACTTTTAAACAGTTTGATTTGGAAATGGGAGGGGGTGGGATGCATTGAGACCAACAAATTTTGAGCTCCATATTTTTCAAACTTTACTAACAACAAAATCTCAAGCCAACCGTCACACTATTTCATTTCCTATCGATTGATATATCACTAGATGGGTGCGCCAATTATTCAAAATCTATATCTATACGACTGGATGATTAAGTGCCTGCCCCAAGTTAGAGCGGTCCAAGGTTCGAATCCCAGTGAAATCGAATCTAGTCCAGTCACCATTTGCCGTTGGGAGCAAATGCATTCCAAAGATACTCCGAAAAAAAACTTCACCTATACGGGAGCAACCCCCAAAGTGTTCTTCTAAGCCTAACGTATGGAAACTTATTCCAAAATTTCATGCCGACTGACGGAAGTTGAATGGTTTCCTTTTGGTGAACAATTTAATGCCGACTCCGAACAGCAAAGTATGAACAACTTTTTCTAGACAGTTATGCACGTTGAGTCAGTGGTTTCAAAGCGGTGGAGTCGTGAAAATGTGAAAAGTATTTTTTCGGGAATCGAATCTGGACTTTGTGCGGAAAAGTTAACGCACTTACCCACTACGCCATGGCGCCCTGTCTTTACTAGGCAAATATAAATATGTACATCGTCAAAAGCTAATATAATTCAGTTTCGAATTTTTGGCCGCCAAGGTTTGATTATGTTCAAGTATCCACTGCAAATTACAGCCTAACTTAGGCCAACATTTACCCATTATAGTACCAGGTAAATCGGATATCGTCTACTCATAAAACCATTCTGTGCTTGCTATAAAGCGCTGACTGATGCTGATGCTTGCTGCTAATCTATGCTACTTCTGCAGAAGTCATTGTATGGGATATGCTAGAGGTATGTTCGTCAATAGCCCAGCGTCCTGTGATAACACCGATGAGAGGCCTGTATGCTGGTCTGTTCATTCTGATTAAGCAGTGTAAATGCTTAAATTTTAATTTGAGCCAGATTTGCTTTGCTATGAGTCACCTTATGCCTCCAAATAATCTACGATTAGGAACTAAGCATATCGAAGCATGGGAGATGTTTTGCTGTAGCAGAAGTCATCAGCGGTGAGTATACATTAGAGGCAGGTGATGATACCGTATTGTGCTTGGTCAACTTCGCAGTTTTCTTGAAGGTCACAGTCCCGGCACCTACATGAGGTGAATGTCATCTCATCAAGAGCTAGGCGACAATTCAGGAAGGCGAATGTGACCAAGTCCAGCGATTTAATCGCATTCTGGCAGTCTGGACATATCATGGTGTCCCTCTTGGATACCACATTGCTTTCGTGCCAAGACAAAACCATTTTAATAATCATAGATTCTGCTTTAATGACGCTACAGTGTTACCGAAGGTTAAGGGATATGTTTGTATTTAGATCCTTGGAGTAGACACCTACAATATTTCCACTACCTCATATTCAGTATTCATCCCTCGTCTGAGTTTTAGACTTTCAGTTGATTCTGGATAGTCCCTATGGTTGAGATATTTGTTTCGAAGGTAGACTGAGGTAGTAGGAGGTCAGTCCGGTGCCGTGAAATAAAGCCGTGCGCAATAACGTCGAGTTTCAGAATGCGGCCTTACTTCCCAATTCAAAAGCGACACAGACCGGTGCCGTGAAATAACGCCGATTTCTGAGCTTAGTTTCGATTCTGAAATTCGGCCTTATTTCACGGCAGTGGTCAGTGTCTTGAGCAAGGGCCTCAAATGAAGTGTTTTGAGTCTGACCGGTGTGCTGGCTGTTACTTGTCTGCAATATACAAGGTGGCGCAAAATTAATCATTCAAATTTGTTTTTGAACTAATTCTTTGCTGGCCATCTCAAAACGCCAAATCGGAATATTACGCGACTAGGAAATGCCTCCTACACAATATCCATTGTGGCTCGTGCTCTGTGTGCGGTTGCACCATCCTGTTAAAACCACATGTTTACCAAGCACCGCTTATTTAATTGCCGCAGTAAGAAGTCACTGTAGGGTCCGTCTGGTGATGACCAATTGTGTCGCCGGTCGTCTGGTTGATGTTTCTTTGTTCTTCAGTCCGGTGGAGGCCACGTCCTGCATGGTTTTCTGTGGTTCCAGTCTGTTTGAGTCGAATAGCTAAGCCCCGGAATGTTTGCCTAGTCGAAATTCACGCTACGCTAACACCACCGAGCGATTATTGGTAAAAAAAATCGACACAATTATTCCACGCTCTTGCTTGTTTATCTGTTCGTATTCTGCAACTGTCTAGTTCACAAGTGTCAAATATGATTGACATACGACGCGATTTGCAAGAATGTTAACAATTTCCGATAGGATGATTAATTTTGTGCCACCTTGTATGTCCAATTGAGGAAGGCAGATAAGTACGTTTAGTACAGCAGGTGGTGGTGTGTTTAAGATATTTGCTGTTGACAGTTTTAGCAAGAGCTGCCCACCATTTTTGGTGGTTTCATGTACGAAACCGTGTAGGAGGAGGGATCTGGACTAATTTTCTGATAAAAATCAACATGGGTCATTCAAAATAAATATCTGCCAACTTTTTGAACTTATAAGACAGATTGATCGCAAAAATTGCTGGTAATAATTAGTGCACCAACTATGAATGCACCATTGACCACAGTCAAATAATCGGTTAAATTTAAATTGATCACGTCCATCAGTGATGTGACGGTACATGAATCAAAATTCAAGATACCAGCCAAATCAGTCCAAAAGCATGATGCTTATCGAAATTATGCGCCAATGAAAAAGCGAAACAGGTCTAAGCTCAGCCCCTTCGAGAAAATATTAATCACCAACCGCACCAAGCAGTTTCAAAAGTCCCAAAAATGCACACGATGAATGGCTACTTAAGCCTTATCAGAAAAGTTGATTGAATAGTGAGTGGATTGCGAGTCATTTGATCACTTGATCAAATATCAAGGAATGCCGCCTCAGATACATACATACTTACGTTCACCTATGCAAATTGTAAGTCTCAATTCCACTTCTCAGGTGAATAAATAAGTGAAATTTTTATTTTCCTGGCAATGTGTTCCCTTTCAGTAGGAGAGCATAAACCACGGAATGAAACGCTGTCATCGTAATTTGCATCCCCACTTAGATGGCTCGTGACCAAACTCACAATACGCTTTACGATCTAGGGAGTTCCATCACACACGGCCATTGATGTACAGCCAAAAGAAAGCCACACGTGCATATGCATTCCCCAGAGAATACTCTAAGCGTCAGCAACTTGTATTTATGTACATTTAAGATATTTTTGTTTATGCCTAGTAATTTATCTTTTTGGTATCGATTACAGCGTTTTTCAATAAATTAAAATAAATACTACAGTTATCTTATTTCTAACAACTAGGACGTTAAATTTGTTTTTTGGTGTTCTTAGGATCGTAGGCGTTATAGGCGAGATCTATGTCACGACCCCATCCAGAGCTGTGGCCACCGGATGAGACGACCACCTCGTGTTGGGACTCCTTGTGCCCACCGCTATTCAGGAGTTTCTTAATTCCAATAATTGAGGCAAGGACTAAGGCGAGTTTTGAAACTATCAATGCCTTTCCGGCTAACATAGCTAAAGCACCGTATGCAATTGGCACAAAGGTTCCGCCCAGTAAAAGAGGGATCATAATATATGCACCGCCTCCCTTCTTGTCCTTCTTCTTGCGACCTTCATTGAACGATCTCTCAATGCCTCGCATGTCGGGAAATTTCACCTAGAGTGGGCAGAAAAAAACAATCAGATGTGGAGTAATGGTAGAATGCTGCTACTGCAGGCGGAATTATGTCAGAGCCCTGGGATACCTGTAAAGTGTGGTCTTGTAGAAACGTTCCCAACGTCTTGAAAATCAAACTATTCAGCGTCTCCTCCTGGTCCTCAAGTGCGCGTGGGAGATTTGCCAGAATCTCATTTTTATCCACCATCGGGGTCGGTTTTTTCTCGGAATCACCGTCTTTCGATTTGACAAATTTAATTTCATCCGATATCCTCACCTCCTTGGACTGTCTGAAAGCATTCTCCAGTCCAACTAGCAGCTTCAATTTGAGGCACACGGATAGATTTTCACTGGCACACTGCTGGTATATCCGATACATAGTCGAGAGGTCGCTCCAAATTGTTTGAGGTTCCGGTTGTTGTTCTGCCTCGTGCACTGCCAGAGATGGATCCAAATGCTGCAGCGACGACCCCATAGCACTGCGTCCCGCCACCACAGATGTGAGCAGACAGGACACTACTACCACTAGCAGATGTTTGAACATGATACCGCGGTGTATCCGTGAAAATGGTTTACAAAACTTGAAATGACCGACCAAAGGCTTGCAACTGACTGATACAGATAAATGGCGGATAAACAGTTTTATACTCGCTTATAAATCACTACGGGACGAGATATATCTGTGGTGCATGCTGTGCCGCCATCACTAGTATCTACATAAGGAGAAAACCATTCGAAGCCAACAAAAGAGAGAGAACACAGAGCACACTGATCCACTGATGCAGAGTAATCACGCCAAAATTAATCCGCCGACTTTTGCTACGGTGCAATTAGAGAAAACGCAGAGAAGACGCTAATTAATAAAGCACGGGTGTATCCAGGGGGTAACATCGTTCTAAGCTGCTGCACTTCGATGTTGCCTTGTTATGTGCTCTACGGAATTGTGGACAATTTGCGTGAGCGCATCATACTTACCATACGCTGCCAATGAAGTTGGAGAATGTAAACATATATTTCAAAGAAAATATCTAACTAGACCGCAACGAGCTCTTGGTTTGCGCTAGATGGCATGTGTGTGAGGTAAATGCAAGAGAAAGATTTTCACGGTTACTAGCGAAGTGCAGGAATAAAATCAAAAGTTCTACTTTTATTTTTTAATGATAACCAACCACTCCTGGTGCAGCCAAGGGTGCGATGAGGTATTAATCTGTCTGTTAAATGCTACCGGTTGAAACTGGAACTTTTCGCATTTCCTTCTTCGATTTCGTTTTCCGGTGAACCCAATAAAATTTTATTAGACCTATATTTGGAAATACATGTAAGGAGTTAGCGGCCTTAAGTGTGTACAGTTTACCAAGTTCCTTATTTTTAGTACCAGTAAACGATTTTTATTGGATGTGTGTGTAAAACTATGGGATCAACACTCTTTACAAACTTTCAAGGCTTGGTGTGAAACGGACCGATATTTGACAAAAAAGAATACTACTCAGAAGCGTCAAACCTGTTTCTAATCAGAATCAGCATCACCACCGTCTGAAAGAATTGCAAATTGTGCTTTGAAAATTTCCCTTCCTTGCTTTATTGTACCTTCAAATTCACTAATCTAAATGTCAAACGCTTTCGCGGTACATTTTCTTTCGGTATAAATCAATTTTGAATCAAGCCAAAAGGTGCATCATCAACCATTTTGTCATCGAAAAGTAATTATTTTCCGAAATCACTGCAGGAGAACAGCGTCTTCGATACACTTTAGCAAGAACAATATCCACCGCAAAGAAATTATAAGCATTACGCGACTTGCTCAAAACAGTCCTTATTTTCTATGATTTAACGAACACCATTACGGACAGCGGTAAACACCTGAGCAGTATAATTTGAAACTATAAATTCTATAAGACGGAAACCCATTTCCACAGAAAACAGTTTAATGCACAACAATCGATGTTACTTGTGAAATTGAACCGGAACTTTGCCAAAAGCCAAGTCACTTTTCATGACAGAAGCATTCGCCTTCCTCGAAACAATAACAGAATTTCGTGGAAAGGAAATAATATTCTTCAACAGTCTGAACAACCATAACAGTGAACTTTAAAACCACACAAAGGAAAAAGTAGCAAAAACCTGTTCAGGAAATATGTACAGTACCTCACAAAATTGAGCATACACCTATCAGAACAAAGAAAATTATAAAGAATTGTAGAGAATAAAGTTTGCTAGGCAGAAAACTTTTGAGAAAGTTGGGTTATGTTTTCAAACGGAACAACAATAAACCACTTTCGATCAGGTTGCAAGTTGTTTGGAAAAGACTAAACACAGCACTTAAATAAAGCTTCTCCGTACAACACGGAGGAGGTTGTGCGATGTGGTGAGATTGTATGGCTTCAAGTGTCTGCGGGTATTGAATTCATAGAGAATACCATGCGCAAAATTGGGTATATGAATATTTTCAAGTGAATTCCATGGAGTTTCAGGAAAATTAAGCATGCATTATACCCAAATCGTAACAATCGGTCGGATTGACATTTTCTGTAGAATACACGTTGACATTTCACAGACCGTAATATCGTAAGTCCGAGCAGAATGTTTGGAGTAGAACTACTCTCTACTCACTCGGGCTTTTGACAGAAAAAAAAACAATTTTTTTTATTCATTTGTGTTTTCACTTTTGGCGGCCAAAGGCAATTATTTGTGTAAGCAAATAATTTTTTGTACGGATTTAATCTATGCTAATTGCATTTTTTTCTTGTAAAATGTATTTGGAAAGAAATAGCTTCGAGGAAAATATCTTACTTGTTAAACGCGCGATTTCTATTTCGATTTGGAAAACTGAGGGCTCGTGCTTTGACATAAGATTCTCGTAAATTCGATAAAATGCGTACCAATCCCTGTCAAAGCCCGAGCGCTGTTGCGATTTTGGCTTTGCGATTATTGCTTCTAAAAAGACAATGATCCGAAGCACACCTCTTATTAAGTACGCGAATAGTTGCTTTATATTGCCCGAAGCGCAACTTAAAACACCTCCAAAATCGATTGATCTAGGCCCGATTGAACACCCATGGTGAAAGATAAAACTGCTGCTTGAAGAAAGTCTCTTCTCTAATAAGCAGGAGCTAAAATTACAAATCCAAGCAGCTTGGGAAAGCATATTGTCATCTTTTACGGAAAAACTTATAAAACCCATACCCTGGCGGTTAAAATCTGTAATGAATACTGGAGAAAGTGCTACCCGATAGTAAAATTTAATCTTTTGTCGTTTTTTATTTAGTGTTTAATCGATAACTTGGATCAACTTATAGTTTTTTTCAGTGTATGCTCAATTTTGTGCCTTTAAATTAAGTACATTTTTATATTTCTCTAAAAAATAGTCTGTTTTGTTTAATATTTTACTGCTTTCATTATTTGTTTTTTTTAAATGAAATATGTTTTATTGAAACTAAATTTTTGTTTTTGTAATAAATTACTCTTTTCAAGAAAAAAAATCAAAAATACTTTCTTGCTTTGGGTGAATGCTCAATTTTGTGAGATACTCTATGTGGGGTAGTGCCAAACAAAACACAAGACACACTATTACCCAGACGAAGAACGTTACAAACATTAGGCGACAGACTATGAACATTACGAACGGTAAACAAACACACGATACAATCGAGCTAGTCCCTTTTCCCTTTGGCAAGAAAATGTATTCATTTGGTCATCAACCAGCAGAAGAAGTATCGCGTGGCAAGGCAAGTGAGCCATTGTATTTTTTAATAAATAATAATAAAGTTTAAAAATTGGAGTTTCCGTTTTCCTGGGATCAGCAGATCCCATATGTATATTTAGCATTATATTATAAGAAATAATAATGATTATAATATAAATTAAATAAATTATAAAATTAAAAATATAAGAAAACTAATTTTGATGAGTTTATATCATAATTATGTCGCGAATAAATATGACCGAAGTTGCCTTACAGGTGAATATTAAGGTTTGGAGGGTAATCAGTTTGGATCTTTCGTCATAATTAAGTAGATCTTCAAACACATTCTATTTACGGATAGCAAATCTCGTAAAATTCCTTTGGACTCCTTCGATTCCAAATTTTATGCACATCATGTAGGGAATCCCAAAAGATGGAGGAGTATTATAAATTTGGTCTTACCAACTTTTAAGGTTCTGTCTACAAAAATGGAACCTTTATAATCTCGGTGTGAACGTCCGTCCGTTCGTCTTGTCTGTCACACTTTTTTATCTTCTACATTTATGAAGATATCGGCATGACATTTTGAAAATGTCGGTACTTTAGTCCCAGACATCATTTTTCAGGCACAAATTTAAAAAGTGAGTCCATTTTGGTGTGACTCCCATATAGGTGAAGTTGCCATGGATTTTGATACTTTAACGCACCCAATCGAGTGATAGGTTGAGGTACACATCAGCACTTTTTGGTATAAAGTACTGTTTGAAAAATATGGAACTCCAACGTTTTTTTTATTGCGACCCCCCTGTCATTTCTAAACCAAAGTGTTTAGGAATCTGAAAAATTCACAAAAACTTGGCTTCAATGAGTACTATCATTTAAAAGTATTGCCCCAATAATTTTTGAGATATTGGGCAAAAACGGTAAATGATCGACATGCGAATTTTGAAGATCTGAAAACGCGGTTTTGTAGACCGCAATGTAAGCATTAAGGAATCATAATTAAAATCTAAATTATAATCATTTTCACACACACATTTTATGATGTGATCGATAACTTACGATGATGAGTGTTATCTCTTACATTCGACTCATTTTAACCCCCAAATGCCCAACATGTCAGTGATTGGTTATGATGGAAGGGATTTTCTGTGTTAGAAAAATTTTGAAATAACCAATCGACGGGTGTTTGTTTGTTTATATGTATGCATGTGGTAATGAATAGTTGATTTGGGTTAAAATTAGAAGAAAATGATACTCAGAAAAGATTCTTTCAAAAAATATTTATGCGACGGAACCTTCCCCGTGCGAGTACAACTCACACTTGCTCAGTTTATTTTGCATACTTGGAAGGAATGTTCTACCACTCTTCCAAAAGTATTGACTTTAGTGAGTCTTTGTTGGTCATTTGTCTTATCGCACTTGGTATTCCCACAAGTGGTCAATTGGGTTAAGGACTGGGGATTGCGGAGGATGATACAGTAGCTTCGGTGTCCGATACGCTATATTTTTTTCTTAATTGCCCCATTTTTGGCTCTCTTAATCTTTGTCGGCTATTTTGTTAATTGTTTTTTTTTTTTATTAAATTTTCATTTTGTTTAATAGTGAATTCATAAATGATTTAAAATGTGCAATGAGTTATAAGATTTACTTGTGATAAATTTCGTAATTTAATCTGAAACCTGAAACATATAACTATCAACTTTCTTTTAACGCTTATAGTATATGTTTTTTATCTATTTTACACAATAGATTTGTTTATTTAACAAACAATTTATAACTTTTTTGTACATATTTAATTTATTTTTTTTAGTGTAGACTTAAATCGGTGGACATATTTGAAGGCAACTAACAAATGCTTCCAATGAAATTGAACAGAGTTGCCTGGAAGGACGTGTTACCGAGACAGTAAGCATAAAAACATAAAACTGATTTATCGCTTTCTAATAACCATTACGCAGCATTCAGCACAGTTTCAATTTAAACGAACTCTTGAGAGTTTGCCAGATATTTTGGAGGGTTCCGACTTACCCTCAGCGCAACACTTTGGTTCTTAACTATGTACGTGAAAGAAGATCACCCTCTCTCTCTAGAAAAGAGTTGAAATTAAAAACTTATAAAAATTAATAAATTAACTCCTTGGTAAAAAAACAATTATGAAACGTTTATTTTGATTGTATTCTTCAGTAATATTTGTTGCTTGTCTTACAATTTTAGGTTTTTTCAAGTGAAAGAGCTGACCATCGTTGCTAATTTTTAATAAAAAAAATAGTTGCGTTTTTTTCCGATTCCAATCGTACAAATTTGGTGTGAAAATAGAAGAGAGATGTGTCAATAGTAGAATCAGAGATGGCGTTGTAATTAGCTGTTAATTTATGTGACAGTTTTTGTAAATGCTTTGAGTAATGAAAGAAATCGATGAATTGTTGGTCAGTTTTTTAACCAAATGCACAGTGCCACTTCAAAATTCAAACAGAGTTCATCTCATAGCGCTGACAAAAATATATTTTCTTAGCTCATTGAAACTCTCGGCATCTTGCGGAATAGAATCAAATGGAGTTGATGCACCCAGCCTGTGAGAATTCATTTCGATAAGTGTGTACACGGAAAACTCACGTTTATTCAATCCAGCACAGGGGTTGTGCAACGTGCCGTATGGCTCGGTGCTAAGATATTTCAGAACAAATAATTCTTTTGAAAAAAAAACGATGAAATGTTAGATAGACTTTTGTTGTATTTACTCTGATGAAGTCTAATACTATGTTCCCACCGCACAGAAATCGCGTGGTCTGGATGAAGTCTTACTGAAACCTCAATAGGCCGTTCTCATCGAGTTGAAGTGTAATTAGCCGTCAATCTTAAAGTGCCCGGCAAAACAAATAATAGCGTTGAGAAAAAAAATTAAAAATGAGTACTGCAGACATTAAAAAGTGATTTCACTGTACAAATAAATTTATGTAATTTTATAAATATTTATAAATATTGGATAATATTAAATGAACACCAAAATAAACTGAAGTTCACGCTGCCGGCTTGTTCTGTTTGACAACCTCACACGGACGGATTAACTCAAGGGGATTTCGACAAGATTTCGCCGAAATCGCGATGTTTCGAAACCCCGAAAATGTATGGCGAAATCTCGAAGTTTTGGACAAATTCAATGAAACCTCCCGATTTCGTTTTGTGGGAACATATAACATAAGAGAACAATCGTTGCTAGGAAGGTAATTTTGGGGAGTAATACTCTACTGTTGCATTACCGCTCCAAACATGATTTTGCTAAACCAGGCAATCTTCACCTTCGTAATGAATTATGTAAACAAATGCCATTGATTTGTAATTTGTATTCCTGACTTTTTTAAGATCAAAGGAAATTACGCTTTTGCTTGGAAACATTATATTATGCGCACATACAATATATTCAAAAATCAAAAGAATAAATTAAAACTATTAACTGCTATATCGGCAAACGCTTTGTCGACTTTAAATCTGTTTTTACTGGATTACTTTTAGCCTTAACGATTGTGGAAGGGTCGCATATATATTTTTCGAGCTAAAAAGAATTTTTCAAATCCTTAAACTTCTCATGTCGTCATCTTATTCGCATCCCATCACGTCAAAAGCCGGAAAAGATTACGTAACACAGAACCACAAAATCCCTGACAAGTTCTCTTAAAATTGATTATGCAAGTGAGTGCTTTTATCAGGCATCAGAAAATATGGTCGAATGGAAGAAAGCCTGAAATGATTCACTCATTCAGCCGCCACCCTCTTTCATCCACGCATCAGCAACTATCGCTGGCACACTAACCCCCATAAGTGGCTAAAAATCTACAACATTCAAACGAGGCGCACAGGTACCCACAACAATCAACCTGTGCTAAGCAAACCGCTACTCTTTGGTTTCGCCTACTCGCCGTGCGTACCAACAGATACTTTATGTGTCCAGACTCTAGAACGGAGATCGCTTTTATTGTGTCGGTAAACTTTTTCGGGCCGCATGAACGCACATACTTTCATGTGCGTTCGAGGGGGGCAGCTCTCACAAGGCAACACACACGGGTACTCTCTTCTGTGTCACCTGTTGGCCGAAGAAGTTACAATACCTCGACTATTCGGTGAATCTTATCTGCGATTCCGCGGACGTATATCCATCAATGCGGTTCAGTCGGTGTGATTGTGTGAGTAGATGTAATGATACCCTTACCCGCATTGCCATTGTCATTGGACGCATGGAAAAGAAAGTAAAATGACGAACTGCTGCAGGCCTTTGAGGGAAAAGTGAACCTTTCCGGAGGCATGAACTGACCACGTTGACCACTTAAGTAGAGGGCCTACGCACGACTTATTGAGGTGCCTGCCTTTTATCAATCTGCATTCACTTTCGCTTTACCTTAAGAGTTGGTCTCGGAACCAAGCGTGGACTCACAAACTTGGGTAAATTGCTGTGACACACGAAGACATTGTCTTCTGCACGAATGCTCATTACGATGGGTGTGCCATCGGCTTATGTGTTGTGTCGGCTTTTGGGTGGTGCGCAATTGTATACGGCTGTGGTAAGGTGACGGAACTGGTCATGGATTTATTACACCGGCACATTAATATCGGTTAAGAAGTTCAGTCGATATGGATAGAAATTGATTTCGGACATTATTGGGTTTCGGGTTTGGGTTGAACGTGACCCCAGACGTCGGACCTATGGGATCCGATTAGGATTATGTGTCAGCAAGGCCGTCTCGTCAATGGTTAGTGGAAGTAATCAATTGTTTGGAAGTGTGAATTTCAGTTCGAGTTTCGTGTCATGTTCGTTGGTTAATTGAATTTGAAACAGAATCTGGAAATTCTACTTACGGAACATGCTCTTCCGTGAGATGTTCCAAAGTAATTTTCGATTACAAGAGGTGGAGGGAGACAAAACGCATTTGAACTTTAATGCAAAAAAAAATTTGTCATCTTACTCGACATTTAATTTGCTTCAGATATGTTGAACTTTTAATATTACACGATTTTTCTGCCTTTTAATCGTCCCTTGAAGAAGCTCTCTTGTCAATAAGGAGGTCTGCAATGAAGACTGCGTTGATGTATCAAAAATAATTATCTTCAAAGGATCAGCTCCTGCAATCGACAGGAAAGATGGTTGGAAAAAATCAGGCATTTTCTAAGATTTTTTTTAATTATAATGACGTTATAATTACTTTCATTTTTCAATTAAATATAAAATTGCTTTCATGTCGCTCATTCAAACTCAATTATGGCAGCTTTGTGGTATTCGTCGATTTGATGACCTGAGAAAAGGGTTGGACGCACATGCATGCATTTTTCCCTGAACTATGGAAATTAAGGGTGCATTAATTAATGTACTCGTAACCACCGTATTGTTGCGATGGTGAAGTGGAATATTATATAAAAAAGCCAACCAAATGAAAGACCAATGGTCGACATAAGCGATTGGGCGTTATAACCGGCGTCGCTATAAGCGACGGCGAAGGAAAATGCTTCAGATTTGGCAAGAACTTTTGAGACAGTGCATTCTGGTTGTAAAGTTGAAATCGAGGATAATGCGCAACATAAGATAACTCAAGCAAATCATTAACATTTGAAGATGTCATTGGGAATTGGGAAATGGGTACAATATTTCTTTAGACTATATTTAAAATGTTATGCAGTGCATTTATTATGTGCAAATTTTTCATTCGCAAAAAAACTTCCTAAAAGATATCCGAAGATGCTGTCTTCCGAACACCCTTATCTTTACATCTGTGAATGGAATCACCTGGACTGAACATCCGTACGTCTAGATTGGAGGAATATGGCAGATCTCCTTCATCCTGGTATCTACTCGTAGTTAGCTGTTGGTGCTGAAGCATTTTACCACGGCTGACGGTGATAAGTAAATCCTGAGTTTGTTTCGGGGGTTCTCAAGAGAAAAGTTTCTCACTTCCTTAAAAATGAAATCTCTAACACACTATTCCACGACGACTGCCACATGGACACCTGCTACGACCACGAATATGAAGTGTCGTACATTGGACTGACAACTCCGTTGTTTTAGTGCCAACCTATAGGACTCTGTTTAGCTAAATGTTATGGAAAACAATTTAATTGCAAAAAAAGAGATATCAACTCAACAACCGAATATTATTACCATGTGCACCAAATACACGGAGATGTTTACCTGCATGGCAAAGCAATGGCAAGCTAATGTACAGGGAGGGCCAAATACAAGTTCCTTTTTAAAAAGTCATTAAAATGAACAAAATTAAATTATTTCCAAGTATTATGGCTTTATTAGTTTATTAGAAAGAACAAAAACGACTGAATGGCGCAGTTGGTTAAGTGCCTGCCCCAAGTTATAGTGGTCCTAGGTTCGAATCCCAGTGAATCCCAGTGAAATCGAATCTGGTCCAGTCACCATTTGCCGTTGGGATGAAATTAGCGGCACTGGAGTAGTTTAGTTTAGTTTTATTCATCTACCGAGCTTAACTCTAACAGATTTCAGATTTATAATTTATAATATAATATTTTAAGATACATTAATAGTAATTCAAATTTAATAATTATATTTCATGACATAATAATATTCAATATTGATAGCTTAAATTTTACTCTATCATCACATAAATCTATTTCGGCACAAAAAGAGTTAAAACAATTTATACATTTAGTCATTAGTTCATTACGACCATAACTGTGGACATGTCTTGGATTTAATAAAAAATTTCTTGTTCGAAGAATTCTTTCTGGTGCATAGATTTTTAATCCCTGAAGTATATCAGGACATATTATACGATAAGAAAATACATCATGAATAAACAGTATACAATGAACATTTCGTCTTTTTTCTAAGGTGTCAAGTCCAATTAAAGCACATCTCGCTGGATAAGACGGCATAGCTTCAAGATTCCATTTCATTTGCTTTATAACGAATCTTGTAAAGGATTTTTGTACTCTCTCAATTCGATTTATAGAATTCATATAAGTTGGACACCAGACTATAGAGCAATGTTCAAGAAATGGTCGAACTAAAGACATGTAAACAGTCTTAAGAGCATATGGATTCGAAAATTCAGCACACGTTCGCTTAAGAAATCCAAACATTGAATTTGCTTTAGCTACAACATAATTTATGTGGAACGAGAATGCAAGTTTCGTGTCAAAAATCACACCGAGATCTTTAATTTCAGTTTTTCGTGATAGGCTGGTCCGGAAAATTGTATAGTCATGAATAACAGGCATTAATACATGGTAAACAGAGAAAGAATGACATTTGTCTATGTTCAAAGTAAGTAAAATCCCACGAAAAAAAAAGAACAAACATTTATATTAATTATGAAATACAACGTCGTTCAAGTGGCTGTCTCGGCTGGCTTCGCAGTAGCGCATTCTGTCACCCCAATTTTCCAAGACATTGTTTCGGGTTGGTTTCGGGTTGTAGCTCACGGATTGTTTGGATGATATTGGCCTTAAATACTTCAATCGTTTCCGGATTGTTGGCATTACGTCGGTCCTTCACGGTTCCCCACAGAAAAAAGTCCAAAGGAGTCAAATCGCAGCTCCGAGACGGCCAATTGACATCGCCAAGACGGCTGACAACACGATTTTGGATTTTATTGTGCGAAAGATCAATTGTGGGATCCTGCTTGAACCAGAGGTCGTCCAAATCCGTGTCTTCAATTACAGTAAAAAAAAGTCGGTTAACATGGCTCTGTAACGCCCACCGTTGACCACAACGTTGACACCAGCCTCATTTTCGAAGAAAAATGGTCCTATAATACTACTACTCCACAATTCGCACCAAACTGTCACTTTCTGTGGATGCATTGGCTTCTCGGCAATAACGTGCGGGTTTTCCGAGCCGCAGCAATTTTGTTATTGCTTGTTAACGTAGGCGCCGAGATGAAAATGCGCCGCATCACGTCCAAAAAGATGATTTTTCGCCCAAAATCGTTGTCCAATTCAAGCTGTTCTAAGACCCAAACTGCGAAGCGATAACGAAGCGGATGGTCGCGCGCCTTCAATTGCTGAGTGCAGTCAATTAGACCTTGCAAGCGAATAATCTGAGATTTTTGTGCAGAATTCTCCTCATGGTAGTGCGTGAAATGTTGAGCTGTTGAGTTCGATGGCGAGTTGATGTTCATGAATTGAGTCCCACACTCTCGGCCCCAGCAGCCACATTCTCATCTGTGCACCGTACGACATCGGACGGCGAGGCGGTACTGTACCGCGGAAAACCCGATTGGTTGCTGCAGAATCTATTCTCGGGCTGTAATGCCACTCAAAGATGCCAAAGATATTATAAAAGTGCAAAAGGTTAAATTTAGCAAAGAAATTAATTAGTGCTGATTAAAATCAATACTAATGCATGTGTAGTGATAAACACTATTTCGTACTATTTTTTTGCAAACTAAATTAAATCAGCATTTGTGTAAATAATATAAGTGAATCTAGTCATGCGAACCAGACAGAAAAAATGGGGTCAGATGCTTCATTATCTCCTTTCTAAGATGTTTTGTGCTTTTTTGTAACGGCCAGAATAGAAATAATTCTGGCATTGAAAATATTATCATGCAGCAAACTTACAACGTACTCGTACAGTTTACTAAAATGCGTTTCCAATTTACACAAAACGTTTCAGTTTAAATTAACTCGAATTGTGAAGAAGACGTGCCGTCGTTTGTTAAGTCAATATGCAGTCATTAAACAAATTAATTTTGCTATCAATGACGCTGGTTGCATTAACCGTAATAATTCATGGCCAGCCAGTCGATATTCCTTTAGATTCCGAACCAATTCAACCAATCCAACTACCGAATTCGCCCAGTTCGGATACGGAAGTTCAGAATGAGTCACTTGAAGTCACTATAGCTGAGGAGGACAACTGTTCGGATCCCGAAGAGTATGCTGTTCCTTACCTATCTCAATTTACCTTGAAAACGGTAGCGGGGTAAAGTTATTGGTGTATTTATTGAGTTATGTGAACAACATTTTGTATTCAAATGTACAATTATGAATGTAATAAAAAACAAATAAGTCTAGAAAACGTGAATCTGATGTTTCTTTATTCCTGATTAAAGTAGTTAAATCGTTCTCTTGGTAAAATACATTGCTTGTACTTAGTTCTGGCAATTTGGAAGACCCTGACTCACTTTCTTTGCACATGTCCAGCACTTACAAGAGCCAGAAATCGAGCTCTGGGAGTACCTTTTATCGAAACTCTCGAAGAAATATCCAAGATGACTATCAAGAGTTTAGTGATGTTCCTGAATTCTACAAGATGGTTTTAATCTAAATAAATAAAAACCTTATAACCTCCATGTACTTTCTTTTCAGAGTTGTGGTATCAAAACGGCACTTAGTGCTAATTGGGTTTTTATTTTTTTCTTAAACCGCCACTAGACACACACACACTTAGTTCTGCTACTATATCAAGAATCAAGAATCATTTGCCGACATATAAGCCTCGGAAGGCCTCGGGAGCTGAATTCAGATCCACACGTCTTCAGACGATTCGTAGTTTAAATTCAGACTACAAAAGTTTGATCCATACCTGAGAAATGCTGAGAAACAAGTTCTAGCAGGAAAACACATTATCATCACAAACATTTGCTAGCCATCCGACGAATTATACTTACCTCGCGGCTAGTCAACATTTTTAACAGACCTCGTTAAGGAGGTGAGGAAACTAGTTCAATAACAAATGTCTGGCCAACATGTGTTAGTTCCAAACCGCGTACCCGAATATTCGAGTGTACAAAGATGTGATAAAGCTTAAAGCTTTTTCGTTGCAATGCTAACAAAAACCTATGAAAAACGTTTAGATCGTAGTGCTCTTCTAGGCGTAGTAATTTCTTATGAAATCTATATACGACTAAGGATTGAATTCATGAATGAGTTTTTGAAATATAAATGTTCTTCTAGGCTTCCTCGTTTTGACATGTTTTGATTGTAATTTTTCGTTGCATTTTCACTTATCGATTTCCTCATAAAAATACAGTTAAGCGTAAAAAAAGCAAGTGTATAAATGGGAGACTGCATGATGAGTATGACTTCCTGCAGTTTGGGACACGCAGATCAAAGTAATAAGTTTGCTGCATACCCACTGGAAACTCTAGATTGTTGCTTCAAAATAAAATGTTTGTTAACGAATGTATTAACTCTTTCGCCCCGCAATTCGAACAAGTAAGCTGAAAATAATTTTATTGTTTTAATATGTCGCTAACCAACACCTAAGTTATGATATGTAAAGACATAAATGAGAAAATCCAGGGTTGTTTGAACTATTGCTGGTACATTTATGTACCATGCGGGGCGAAACGGTTAAAACAAGTACAGGGTGGCGTGCGCTACATCAAAATGGGCGTGCGCTACAATAAAAAATGGAATAACTTTTTTTAATGAATGTATTTCATTTATTTTTTGTTTTATAGAAAATTAAATTTTATTTTATATATAATATATATAAACAATATAACTAATTGATTTGGACTGTGCGCCGTGGCGTTGTGAGTAGGTACGTCGTCTCCTACGCTCGAGGTTTAAGGTTCGAGTCTCGAAAAAAAAAAAACACATTTTTTCACGGATCCACCTCTTTCGAGTCACTGACAATGCTCAAAGAGTATAACTGTCTAGAAAAAGCTTCTCAATCTCGTCGTTCGGAGTCGGCACTAAACAGTTTTCCATCATGAGAGAACAGCAGCACGCACTACAAGAGTATTGGTTGTAGAAGCTACGGTCAAGTCAACCTCGGACCATAGCGACACAAAGTATGTATCTATTTATACAGGGTGGGCCATCTAGTGCTTTTTTTAAAATCATAGGTTATTTAACACAGACAGCTGTTTCTCTCTCGAAATCTTGACAGAAAGGCAGTATCATAACTCCGCGGAATGAAATGATGAATGAACAACGTTGGGAAATATTGAAAACTTATTTCCAAAAGTGAGTGCTGTGCAGCCCAAACAGTGCGTTTTTTGAAAATAAGTTTTGGCTGAAATGAAGCACCCACCGCGATTGCTGTACGCAAGTTTGTGCAAAAAGTTCGTGAGACTGGTATGCTAGTGGACAACACTCATGGTCGGTCACCACGTCGTTGTACAGTGCGCACAGATAAGAATGTGGCTGCTGTGATCGAGAGTGCTAGGCTCAATTTACGAACATCAACTCCGCATCGCCTGAGGAGAGAGAGAATTCTGCACAAAGATTCGGATTATTCGGACTATTCGCTTGCAAGGTCCAATTGACTGCACTCAGCAATTGAAATCGGGCGACCATCCATTTTGCAGTTTGAGCTTTGGAGCACCTTAAATTGCACAACGATTTTGGGCGAAAAATCATGATTTCTGACAAGGAGCATTTTCATCGCGGCAGCTACTTTAACAAACAATAACAAAATTGTCGCATCTGGGACTCGGAAAACCTCAACGTTATTGTCGATGCATCCACAGAGAATGACAGTTTGATTCGGATTGTGGAGTGTTGGCTTCATTGGACCATTTTTCTTCGAAAATGAGGCTGGGAACAACGTTTCGGTCAACGGTGTGCGTTAAAGAATCATGTTGACCGATTTTTTTTTACTGAAATTGAAAACAAGGGTTTTCTGCATCCTCTGGTTCATGCAGGAGGGCGCGCCATACCACACAGCCCATGCCACAATCGTTCTTTTGCGTACCAAATTCCCAAATCGTGTTATCAGCTCGCCAAGACGGCGTCAATTGGCCGTCTCGGAGCTGCGATTTGACTCCTTTAGACGTTTTTTTGTGGGGACCGTGAAGGACCGAAGTTATGCCAACTAGAGGTCTGCGAGCACACTTCACTACTTGTTGATAAGTGACAAAGAATAGTGTACAGTGAAGTACAGTGAAGCAAGTTTAGAAAGAGTAAATGAATGCATCCATGCAGCTCTCTAACGCCAACAATCCGGAAACGATTGAAGTATTTAAGGCCAATATCATCCAAGGAATCCGTGAGCTACATCCCGAAACCATCAACAAGGTCTTGGAAAATTGGGGTGACAGAATGCGCTGCTGCAAAGCCAGCCGAGACAGCCATTTGAACGACGTTGTATTTCATAATTAAGGGGAATATTTGTTCTTACTAATAAATCCATGTATGTGGGCGCCGTGGCGTAGTGGGTAGGTGCGTCGACTCCTACGCTCGAGGTTGTCAGTTCGAATCTCGAAAAAAAACATCAAACATTTTTTTCACGGCTCCACCTCTTTCGAGTCACTGACAATGCTCAAAGAGTATAACTGTCTAGAAAAAAGCTTCTCAATCTTGCCGTTTGGAGTCGGCATTAAACTGTAGGTCCCCTCCGCTCGTGAGAGAACAATAGCACGCACAACACGAGTGGTTGCTGAGAAGCTAGGCCCAGGTCCACTTCGGACTGTAGCGCCGCCATTATTATTATTATTATTATTATATTATGGAAAGAATTTGATTTTTTAAATTTGATTGCATTTTTAAAAAGTAACTTGTATTTGGCCGCCCTTGTATAAGGCTACGAAACATTGAAGGCAAATTCAACAGTCTATTACACGAAAATATGCACTCATTTAATGTTTTCCACGTTGAATTGATTGGAAACGACGTTACGATGCCTTCCTCTCCTTCTGTTTCATATTTGCGCCATTTTATAACGATGCAGATGGTCCAGTGCTGCCAGTATTTTCAAGTAATATTTACCATACTGTAGAAGAAAAATTACCATATCACTCAAAATTTACCACTTCCAAAAAATGTGAGCTGTAGTAAGGTACCATCTTTTTCGCAAATTCAGTTTTCAAAAGGGGAACCAAATGATCTGCTACATTAGTTGTTGCATTGTGTCCAAAACTGTCAATTTTGTTTCACCTTATTCTATTGTTGTATCTTTTGGGTAATTCAATGTTGACGCCAGAAATCAGGTTGGCACTAGAGAAAGTGTTGGACTGCATTTGTACATACAGTGCCTCACAAAAGTATTCGGAATTATGTTTTTTCCTAGATTTAAGTATTAACCATACAACAAATAATTATTATAATTATAATAAAAAATCAGTTTCAATTCAACATTTATTCTCTGTTAACAAAAAATCAGAAAAAATAATGCATGTTTTCTGTCGGCAACAACAAGAAAATGCAACAAACTAGGATCCAGGAAAAAACATAATTCCGAATATTCCCTTGAGCTCAGGGTATTCCGACTATAGATTTGTTAGAGAACACAAACAAACGGAAGGATATTTGTTTCAGAAGAAATTTCCCCTTTTTTGTATGAAAATACCTTTTTACCAAATGTGTGGAATGGGGTTTGGAAATCACGAAAATGTAAATTTACCATAAACTGGCAGCACTGCTTTGAACTGTAACGTTCTGGCCATCAAAATTCATCTCAGAATTTTGTTGAAAATATGGGTTAAGAGCACATCACTCTCACTCACCGAGGACTTTCGACCGCCAAATAGGATCAAAAAAATCAAAAATCGAACTGAGTAAATTATGAGCTGTTACTGTTGAGTGTGTTGGCATCAAATTACTAAAACAAATTCCAAAATCGCACAAATGTTGAGTATTCTTTCACTGCAGGGTCTTCAATCATCAAAAGCAAGTTTTAGTCAATGAATGTACATACCTCGCAAATGACGTAGCTGTGCCTTCTTCAAACATACATAACTGCATACATACGAGTATATGCTTAAACGTAAATCACTCGCAATCTTTCTCTCGCCTTACAACGATTGCATGCTAATTGTAGAAATATTATTAGACATTAACTAAATAAATATTTCAATCCTCTGTAACAAATCACTTAACGTCACTTTATGAATGCGTTCACTCTCTCGCACGCACGAAACAGAATGGGTCGTTAATCATGTTAGTGATAATCATTATACGGGTAGCTGGCCGATGGCAGACGCATTAATTGGTTACTGGGACAAGAGCCAGAAGAAATCGATATGTGTTAGAACGGTAGATTTCCTAAAACGAGAGATATTGGCCCGAATTTTGTTTGTAAGCGGCTGAAGTTGGTGTCATTAAATTTCACGCTGCACTGAGCATCACGCTCAGTAGGCACGTGTCGCTGGAAGCCGCTTAGTCGTTACCTGATTATATTTCGAACGAACCACTGTAATTGATTGCTGTGTCCGTTCATTAACTGAAAACGATTTTTAATCCAATGGCAATTGTGGTTGTGGGGATTTACTCACCGCGTCTGCACCTATTATACATTTGGGGTATGGTTTCGGTTATGGTCAAGGATTTCACGTGAGCTTCAAGCATCTTCACTCATCTGTATAATTGAGTATTTTACAAAATGACTTTCACTTTTATGGGACCTAAGATTTGGCATTCTTTGGGCAGCATCCTATAATTTGTCCAGTGTATGCATATGAGATTGGTGCTGAAAAATTATACTCCATCTGGTCTTTTGTGTGCTCGCCCGGGAAGTAATACATGAGAATCTCGTTGATGCTGATGATTTCGTTGGAAAGTAGTCTGTCTGATGACGCTTTATTTAGAGCAAAACTGAAAGCGTGGGTTTCTTAGACGGAGACTAGATTGTTTACGTCTCTTTGATGTCTTTAAGGTGCCAGTGGGTGTGATGCGGTGTTTGATGTTTGTATGACAAAGGGACACCCACTCTCACAGTTTAACATAAATACATAAATCTAGTCGTAATTTATTTAAATCAGGTTTGAGCTCTTATGTAAACCCAAAGATCTGAATCTTCTCTAATTGCTGACTTCAGGTTAAGTCATAGAATCTTAAATATGTGCGTTTTATGTATATTGTAGCGCTTGGTGGAGGTGGACTTGGTTACAGTTTCTACAGCAACCACTCACGTTGTGCGCGCTAAAGTCTTCTCACAAGTGAATGGGGCCTAGAGTATTATTGCTGATTCCGGATTGCATAGTTTGAGAAGCTTATTCTTGACAGATATACGCTGTGTGCATTGCCAGTAATTTGAAAGTGGTGGAGCGAAGAAAATAAGAAATGTGTGTGCATGAGCCGACGCACTTACCTACTACTTCACGAAGACCACGATATTTTTTTAAGAAGCTTGAAGGGAAGAAATATATGAACATTCAGTAATTGCTTCATTTCTTCACCTGGGGCTCACCCAACATGCTTCTCCAGCCAGCACGATCTCTCGCCAGCTGTCTTCAGTTTCGCACACCAAGCCGGCCGAGGTCCTCCTCGACTTGTGTGTGCCACCTTGTGCATGGACGTCCTCTGTTGCGTTGTCCAACAGGCTCAAAAGTCGAAGACTCCTCGGGCCGAAGCTAAGTTGTCCATACACTCTACATGGCCTAGCCATCTTAGGCGTTGGATCCGTATACGCCTGGCTAGACTCATGTCACTGTACAGCCCATACAGTTCGTGATTGGACCTTCTCCTTCAAATGCCATCAACGCAAATAGGACCAAACATAGTGCGTAGAACTTTTCTCTCGAAAGCAGGACTGGGACGATCAAGATCTTATACAAAGTCAATTTGGTCTTCCGAGAGAGGGCTCTACTACTCAAAAAGGCAGTTGCCTTTTAAGCCCATAGAAACAGTGCTTGGGAAGAGTTATTCTCCGTTTGATCTCGGTACTGATGTTGTTTGTACAATTTACTGCGAAGTCGAGGTAGACGAAGTCCTTCACTACCTCAAAGTCATAGTTGCCTATGGTGACGTTCTGGCCCAGTGCTTTCTCGATGACAGCATATATGTACTTGGTTTTGCCCTTGTTAACCGCCAGATCCATTTTAGCTGCTTTCGTTTCAATGCCAGCAAACGCGTCATTGACGGTTCGCTGCGTTCGCCCAATCACGTCAAAGTTTTCCGCTTAAGCTAGCAGTTGAACGGACTTTTGGAAGATTGTGCCTCTTGTGTTTGCCAGTGATTTTTTCACGACCTTCTCTTCTGCTCCCTATGTACTACCTAAAAATGTTCATCCCTTCGGCTACATTTTTCACTTCCTTTTCGCGTAACTGTGGCAGTGGCCTTTTCTTTATCTTTCAAATAGCCTAAAGAGAAAAAATGCTAATAGTGTTTAATTGGATGATTTCGGAAGTCAATTCCTTTCGTGATTTTGAAAACCATATTTTCTGGAAATTTAACACGTAATAGAGTCATTGTTTCACCAGCTATTTGGCATGTAGCCCCATCCTGCTGAAAATAAATGTCTTCCACTAAATGTAACGTCACTTCAATTACAGTCGACTCCCTCTAACTCGAACTAATTTTGATATTATTGATTTTTTCTCCATATTTATTTTGGCATAACCCTCATTTTCCATACAAAAACCATCCTCTTAGTCGAACTCCCTCTAACTCGAACTAATTTTGATATTCCGTGAAAATTCGACTTAGAGGGAGTTGCTAAACAATATTTTGTGGTAAAAGTGTGAGTCAGGAGCAATCTTGTCTTGGCTCATTCGCCGAACTTACGTAGCAAATAGTGGTCAACCGGCTTCAAGTGCTCACAGTGTCAAACCAAACCGTGCACTAATCAGCTGCAGCTGTAAGATTGATTGTGTCTGTCGCTGGGATAAGAGCAAGGGCAAACGTCTTGAAATAGTCTCCATAGTAATCCTCTCAATCAATTAGAGTAGTGTAAAATTCTCTGACTGCCGAAACTTTCCCGTTAGTGTTTATCTGCCACTGCGTCTTGTCTAATTTCTTTCATTTGTTGCCCTTTGATAAGATCTACTGAGGAGTGTCGGCTTACGACTTTTTATAAAACTTAATCAGGGCAACTTGAATATAAAACCTCATTATGAATATTTCATTTATTTATAAGAACACATATCTCACGATCTACTTCCATACTCGTACACTTATCTCATAACCCAGAGTCTTTACGAACCATGGGGATCTCTGCTGTGCGTACTCAGCCGCTCCTATGCATACGTCCACCACACTTTTGGCTCTTCGATCCGATGCTGCGGTGTTTTTGTTTCGATTGATGATCTTACTGTTCTTGTTTCTCATTGTTTCAAGGCATTATTTGTAAAAGTCCAAGCCAGAGACTAACTGGCGGTCATTAGTAGAAAACAGCATCATCGTCATCATTATGACAATCAACAGAATTCCACAAGTGCGACTACACCTCTTTTCTACAAACTAAGCCATGAAATGCTCTCCGACGATTTCACATTCCAACACAATAGGATCTATTGACTCGCAGATGCTCATGGGCTCCAATAACAATTCAACGGAGCTTTGGGCAAATGATATGGAAATTGAAAATTGGAAATCTATGTATCTACGAACACTTATTGAATACAATGGGACAAGTGGCAACTGTAACAAAAGAAATCCGATAAAAAAAGGAATTAAAGATGGAAAAGAAAGCATGAAACCAGAAATGAAACTCTCTACTCATTCCAAAAACCATAAATAGACACAAAGAGTGTCGTGTGTCTTCTCTGGCAGACCGACGACGCGGCGCAATACCTTCCAAAAACATACTCACTCACATACACCTGAAGTATCTGAGTCTTTTCGTTGATGAACCAAAAATGATTCACAGATGATACCGCAGTATTGCAAAGCAAAATTGCAAAATTCCGAAGAGGACAGTCGAGATGACTGACTCTCATCTGCCAGAGGAGATTTTTTATTTCGATTGTGTGACATCCAGCAAAACAAAAAAAAGAGATAACAATTTCTTTTACCAATTCGGGTCGTGTGAGTGTCTTTGCTGCACAAATTGTTGTCTTCGTCGAAAGTTGTTGCATCGCAGAAAGTTGTTCTAGAGCACCATACATACATACGTACATATGGCATGCAACAACTCCACTAGCTGACTAACAGGTGTATATGAAGTATGAATATGTGACTTCTGTTCGTTCTCCTGACACACTTTGTTTCTTGTTTCTGTATCTGTTGCTGTTTTATTTTGATTTTCTTTCGAATAGTGACAGTGAAATTGTTTAATTAATCTGCTTTGCAAGTGATCCACATTTGCAAAATTAGCAAGAGCAAAGAAAATAAGAAATATACGAGAGGTATTTTTTTTTTAAAGAATTTTCTTTATTTTTTGTTTAAGGCATTTGTCGCATTTACAATCTGATGTGTTCGTTGTTGTCGTTGTTTCATTTTATATATAAATATTTTTTAAACATTTTTTGCTATTTCCTTTTGTACATGAATAAGTCATAACTTAACAGTAATATGCTTTTTTTTTTTGGAATTTTTTGTGTTTTTTTGTAAAACATCTATTGCAGTGAAAAAAAATTATTTATGAGATATACAACAAAAATATAAAACAAATAATAAAATAAAGTACAAGTATTGTTTGTGTTCAGTCATAGTTGAAATGAAAAGTATAGATCTTGTGAGAGTGAAAATATAGAAGGACAGTGTAGATACAGATAGAGGATTAAGATATGTACAGAATGAAGGAATGGATTTTTATTGTTTATATGGCAAGTTATGGCTTTACATAACCAAAACTGTGACTTTACTGTGTTGAGAAGGGTGCAGAATGAAAGTGCTCAATATGAGAAAAGAAAAAAAAAGACAAAAGTCATAAATGAAAATTTGAGAAGAGTAAGATATTTATGAAGAGAATGAGGAATGACAAGAAGGCAATTTGAATAGGAAATAGGAAGAATACAGAGAATAGAAAAGAGAAAGTTCGTATCGATAAGACTAGACTATGAGGATAGATCATGAATTGAAGTGATGTACGAGCATAGGGGAAAAATGTGAAGGAAGGTATAGAAGTAGAGTTGAGGTGCTAAGAGTATCTTTTGAAGTTTATCTGTGAAGAAGGAAATTATAGATTTATAGACTACTTAGATGAGACTTTTTGGCAGTTTTCAGTGTTGGAAAAAAAGAACAGTCAAGTGTGAGTACAGAGAGAGAGAGAGGTATGGAACTAGAGAGACAGTTCGAAGAAAGAGGAAAAAATGGAAATGAAGTGTAAGGAAGTGTTTGTTTTATGAAATTTAAGAGTAACTAGATATAGTTTGTGAAAGAAATACTATTTTTTGTTTGTTTGTTTACTACAGACGTACATTGTAGGAGTCGAAACAAGACAATGGATGTGTCGCTGTATAAGCTCCTGAACAAAGGCCTTTTCTGAGTATTCTGCAAAGGTACCGACTTCATCTCTCAATTTATATATGTATAAATGTTCATTAAATAAATTATATAAATAAACAAATCGTTTCTTAGTGTCTGCTCCACTTGCTGCATCTAATTGAATTAGTAATAATAAATTAGTTAATAAATAATAAATAATTTTTTTTGTTGATTTTTTTTTCTTTAAATAAATATAACTTATTAAACTCAGGGGGAGGGGAATGTCTACTGATCCATTTGTCGATGCCCTTAATGGAATCTCTTTAATTTAGCACAAGAAAATCTAAGAAAAATTCCAAAATATGGGCGGGTTGCCATTTGACTTCGTTCGTGTTGTTTGTTTTTTTCTTTTTTGTCGTGGGATGATGATGAAGGTCATCGTTGACTTATTGAGTGGTAGCTGGCTTCTGTGCCTTGTATGCCAAATCTTGGGCATCGAGGGAACGTCCCCATCCACCGTGTCCGGAGCTACCGTAGCTGGCTGATCCAGCATCAGCACTGTATCCACTTCCGTATGCGTCATGGCTCACTGAGTGACTGGCAGAGTGGTGTGGATGAGCAACAACTTCATAGGTGACGTGCTTCTCTTGTGACAGCAATTTCTTGAGGCCAATAACAGCGGACAATACGAGAGCGATCTTACCAATCAACAGCGCCTTACCAGCAATCAATGCAATAGCACCCAACAACAATGGGAGGAGAGCAGCAGCCTTCAATGCGACCAAAGCGAGGATGGGTCCCAAGATCTTGGCGGCCTTCTTCTTCTTACCACGGCTCTCTTCTGGAGCATTTGGGTCATCATTACCGAAGAGGGTCTCGGATACATCTTCCAGAGCACGTCCAGTTGAGGAAACAGCATTAACAATATCGGCGCCCTTAAGTTCGACCTTGATTGTGTGTGATTGCAGGAAGTTGGTGATACGGTTGAGTGCCAATGATTCGAATGATTCATCAGCTGAGATGGAACGTGGAGCACCACCGGCTGTATCCGCACCGGGTGTCTTAACGACAGTAACACCTTCGGTTAACGCAAATTGGTCGCGGGCTGAGAGGACTTTGTCAACGAAATTGAACAACTTGTATTTAACACATGACACTGAATCCTTGCGCAGACAGTCGCTATAGATGCTATCCATGATATCGCTATCGCCACCGATTGCGTTGCGGGCATGACCCCGGGTTTCTTCAGCTGGTAATGCTGCTGCTACCGCCACAATACACAAAATACCGAAAACTTTTTTATAAGCCATTATAAACGCACTTGTTTTGTTTGTTGTGAGAATAATTCGATAATCCTTTTTTTCGATTTTTTTTATTTTTCGCGTTTCGATTTGCGTACGCTAGTCGGGGCTACGAAACGATTGTTGCCGAATGGACGAGGAAGGATGATATGATACCATTTCTCGATGGTAGAAGCAATTTATATAGGTAAGCTCTTTTGGGTTTGGAATGCCCCACCAAGAGACCATGAATTTCTTCTTGTGCATCACTCTTGAGTCAAAAGCGAGCCAAACCCGTGAGTTAAAGCGCGTCTGGTTTCTTTTGTTTCCTTCTTCTTCAGTCTTCCTCTTTGGTTTCTTCTTCGAGACACACTCTACTCTTTACGATGTGTATTTGCTTTGCTTAGCATATCGCGCTTTGCATATGTATGAGATTGGATACTGAAACCACACACACACACACACGCACTTATACGTATACACATCGAGAGGCAGATGGTGGACGAAAAAGAAATGATAACTCGTTTGGTTCGAATGGTGTATGAAGCTTGAAGCATCGAACCAAACCATTCATTCTTCAACACACCACACGGAAATTTCCTCTTTCTTTTCCTTTCCACTTCTGTTTTTCTTTGCTGGATGCTGCGCTCGAGGCAGTCAAAACTAACTTTCAATGATGAGGGGCTTCAGTTGTTGTTGGCTTGCAGCATGAGCGATAATTTGGATTTGTTTTCTTCTTATCGTACGGTGTGTACTTTTTGATTTTCTTCGAATGCAGTCGTTGTACTTTTTCCCGTCCTCGTAAGGAACTTCTGGATGCGAAAAGAAAATGAAACTTCATTTTAAAAAGAAAATAAAGAAAAAATGAATGATGCACGTATGGTATGTGAAGTTTGCAAGGAAACATGAACTACTTTAAATATGACTTCGGATGAGGTTGCTGATGAAAGCTAAACGGGATCGAGGAGAATAAGTTTCCCTTTTGATGGTACGGAGGGTTCCTTTAGACATTATCGTCCACGTTTTGTCTACACAAAATGAAAAGACGATTTATGAGAAGGACATTGGATGCATAGAAAAGAAATCAGGTCACGATTTTAGTCGGGCCTAATCGATTTATGGTAAGGATAACGTAAGGTAATGAACCATTTCACATTGAACCAGGCCTACGAGGTGGGAGACTAGGGTCTTATCTATCACCGTAATCTCTTTATGCAGTTGTAAAAAGTGTACTGCGATGAGAAGATCAAGTGTGCTTGAGAATTATGCCACATGCATTCGTACAAATGTATGTAGGTGAATGAGTGCTGCACAGTAGGTTATGAGATGCACTCACGAATGATTTATGAAAGCATAAACAAGAAATAATCATTTCAAGTTCGCTACTCAACTCTTTTGTTTTGTAGGTCGAACTATGTGCGAGCACATCTCATCGCTAAGCAAACTCCATTAAACGTGAAGATTGCGTTTGTAGGTTTCTTTGAAGATGGAACAAATAATCTTAAGATTGCATTCGCCTTATATTTAACAACCTATTCATATTTCTACCTTTCAACAGAAACTCGTGCATCATCTATATAATCCCTGCATCTCTTAAATAGAACATCTGAATTAGAAAATATAAGAACAACAGGCATGCACCACCTGTAGTGGTACGTCTCATTCAAGTCATCAATGACCACGTTCCAAGCAAGAGATAAAAAGGACACGCATGTGTTATAAAACAGACCAACGACAAATGTGGTTAATAAAAAATTTGGCCGCGTAAGAGTTTCGCTAGGAATATGTTGCAAATTCATGATTCAGAACACGTATGACATAAATAACATTGAAACTGGATTAGAATTAGACCATTTTATGCTAATGGCGGCTTTGTATCTTCTTCAAGCATACTTTTGTCGGATGGATTTGATTTATCGAAAAGAAAGTTGTTTTCTTTTGAATTGACAAACATGAAATAAGATACGCACTAGATTTGCCGTTAGTTAAAAATTATGTTGCTATATGTTGCAAAGACAATCGTCATTAATCGTTGCAAACAAAAACCAGAAGATAATTCCATGACAGATATTGGTGCAATAATGTCTGCCTAATAGCAGAGGATTGTCGTCATAAATTAAAGTATTTCCGATGATACAAGAGATCTGTTGAGATTTTAAGAGGAAACGCCTGTCTTTGAGCAAGCATCTTAATAGATGTGAGAATTGAAGATGATTTAATGTTACTGAAAATTAATACTTAGGGTTTAGGCAACATTTAGATGCAGGGCATCTTAGTCATTGATCTTGACCGGAAAAAAATGATTCAACTCTGGTTGGCTTAACAATATTTTTCTTTCAAAAACAAGCTTAAAAGGTATGAATATATCCGGTATTCATTTGTCTAAAATCAGTCATCTAGGGGAAATAAATTGGTTTAAATAAACTACTGAGCCCTCTTAAGGGACGGTGTGTTTTTAATTACTACAAAGATCAACAGATAGGCGTATTGTTTCAGCGATACTCACCATTCGATCTTAATTTAGCATGAAATTGCATTCGCATGGTCTCAAGTCGAGGGAATGGAAAGAGACCAGAAGTCCATATGGCTTAAGGTACTAATCATTGTGACAGAGCAACTATATACCAGTTGAGGACCAAATCCTGGGTACACTTGGGCATAAATATTGCAGCAATTCGTGTTGTATGTGCTTTGGTTCCCTCACGATTCGAGGGGCCAGTCTTATACTGTCTCCGAACGGCGAAGTTTGTGAATCTATTCTTGGCAGTTATACTCTCTGAGCATTGTCTGTGACCCGGGAGAGTTGGTGCCGTGAAAATTAAAGTTTGTGTATCCGGAACTGAACCATGAACCTTCGGAGTGGAATTGGACACATTTATCTAACTATAAGGTAACTTGCTGTAATAGAAATTCATCGTATCCAGCAAAAAATCAAATTTTCAGATGGATGCCATTCTGTTGTCTCGGTCACTTTTCGCCTTTAATATAATAATAATAATGGCGGCGCTACAGTCCAAAGTGGACCTTGGCCTAGCTTCTCAGTAACCACTCGTGTTGTGCGTGCTATTGTTCTCTCACGAGTGGAGGGGACCTACTGTTTAATGCCGAGTGCGAACGGCGAGATTGAGAAGCTTTTTTCTAGACAGTTATACTCTTCGAATTGTCAATGACTCGAAAGAGGTGGAACCGTGAAAAAAATGTTTGGTGTTTTTTCTGGAATCGAACCGACAACATCGAGCGTATGAGTCGACGCATCTACCCACTACGCCACGGCGCCTATCACTTTTCGCCTTTATAATTATTAAAAACTGACGTAGCATAAATAGTCCATCCCAGTTCCGATGAGACTGTTTAAAATTAACAGCCATATGTAGCGTCATCTCTGATGAATGATCTTCGAAGCTGAGATGCTTGAGGTATGAAGAAATCAGTAACAAAGTCGGAAAAAATCTGCGATTTGATTGTTGTGTATCCGCGACACTTATTAAAGAGATTATTGGCATTTCTTAGATTGTCGTCTATGCCGTTCTTACCGAAGCTTTGGGATATAGAGAAAGAGAAATATTTCCTATGTGACAATGCGCCCAACAAGCTAAAACTGCAATAAGAATAAACGAATCTGGCCTGTGGATAGCCAAGCCCTATGGTCATGCCTCAATTCTGGACAGATGGAATATATCGAAACCCCGGACGCAAACGGACTATAACATATCACATTTTAACTGTGAGTGGAGATTCTCTATCAGAATTCCCAGCAGAGAAGATTAGGATATGGGGAAAGTCTGTGCCGAAAAAGAACTTGCCATCTATACTGACGGATCGAAGATGGATGTTGGTACTGGTGCTGAGGTCTACTGTGAGTCTCGAAATACAAATCGGTCCTTCAGACTTGAGGATAGTTGTAGTGTTTTTCAAGCGGATGTTGCTACAATAAAACAAGCTGCGGATATGATTGTTGAGGAAAATATCTCAGGACAAACAATCAGTATCTATGTTGATAGTCAAGCAGCCATTAAAGCGTTACAATCAACATCGAAAAGATCCAAGCTCGTAAAAATGTGCATAAATAGACTGGAGGATATTTCAGTAGCTAATAATGTGACCCTCTGTTGGGTGCCCAGCCACATGAGAGTTTCCAGTAATCTTCGCGGGCCCTACCTAAAGCCAGCACACCGCTTAGCACAGGGAAATAGACATTGAGTCTAACGAGGCAGCTAATAAACGGTGATGTCGATTGGACACGTGCGCTACAGCTAAGTCGTTGTGGCCAGTCTACGACAAGAGGAGATTTACCGATCTCATAAAACTAAGTCGAAGGGATATACGAACAGCAGTTGGTGTCGTGACAGGGCACTGCGCGATAGGAAATCACTCAGTACGGCTGGGAATACCCCATAACGACTTTTGTAAAAGTTGAGAGACGGAGAAGAAATAAAATCTATCCGTCACCTACTGTGTGATTGTCCTGCAATAGCCGTTAGGAAAAAGGAAACCCTAGCAAGTTTCTTCTTTCCGGAGTTGGATAATCTAGGGAAAATAGAGCTAAGCAAACTCCTGAGATACGTATCTATATCTGGGTGATTTGACTTAGCTGTCGATGCATTGAAGATTTAGATTTTCCGCGGTTTTTTTAAAATTTGGACTCATATTTTGGACAATGGACTCATAGTGGTCTAAGTGAGCCGTTGAGATATTTTTCGTGTCAGCAAGGGCACCTATCTACCTAACCTAACCTATGATGATCTGAAAATTGTAAGTCACTGGTTTCAGCAAAATAAGCTGGTAATAAGTGAAAAAATCAATATTATGTTTCTCAATGTGTGCGGAAGAAAGTTTGACTTTGGAACTAAGTCTAACTGTTGTAAATTCAAACACAGTTATAGTATTTGCAAATCGAGCACAAGTTTGCATACATATTTTGTAACTGGTTCATGTTCCAATGTTTCACTATTGAGAGAGGCGATTCGTTTAAGTACCTTGGTGTTATGCTTGACTGGGGGATGAATTTGTCTGATAATACTAGTGCACTTAGGAAGTACCTTACAGCTACCGCAAAGCAATTTTTTGTTTAAAAATCGTATTGCTCTCAAGGTCTTCTTATTTGTATCTACTATGGATTAACTTATTCTAAGCTTGAATACGTCCTGGGGTGGTACTCAAGACAACAACTCGAATCCACTTTTAATCTCTCAGAAACATGTTGCTTGCCTTATATGTAATAAAAATCGTCGCTTTCATGGTTCACCACTTTTTAGAAATCTTAAAATTCTTCCCCTAAAACATATATATTTTATAAGGTATCAAACATTTTGTTTGCTAGATCAGGATATAAAATAAATCGAGGCTCTGCTAACTATAATCTTAGAATCAACAATGTTAATCTTGCTTTAGTATCTCATCACAATTTATACATTTTCTTTGATTTTTGTACGGCAATGGATACTAGACTCTTCAATAGATTACTGATTAACATAAGAACCTTAACGTTCAACCCTTTGTTGCCGGAATCTTTTTTTTTTTCTTATTTAAAAAAAGGAAAAATTTAAATTTTATTTATTTATTCTAATTTTAATTAATTTTAATTAATTTATTTTAAACAGAATTAAACGTGAAACAGTGGTTTTCCAATAAAACCACTAGGTCACAAGAGAAAATTGTGCATTTCGGTGGTTTCATTGTGAACCACTAAGCAACAAAGGGTTAAATCTGTATTTCTAAAGAAGATAAAACTATGGCTTTCAGATAAAAGTTATTAAGATATATCAAACCTAGCAAATGTTACCATCAGAGTTATTGTTACCTATTTTTTTTTATTAATGCTACCGCCTCTAGATCCCTCTGAACTGTATATAGCCTCTTTCTTTTCTTTACTAATTCTCATTTGTTCTTAACGAATTTCTTTACCAGGTGCCTGATCTTGCGCCGTGCGTCTTTTGCCTGTTTCCTGAACCAAAATTAGCGTCGCAGAGGATCACCTACAGTGCGATTCATACCATCTAGAAGCCTTCGACTGACATCCTCAAGATCATTCCGTATTCCATTGAAACCAGAACTCCTCCGAAAAATTGGAGTGCTACAAAATTCGGTGTGACGATAAATGAAAATTCAAAGGATGAATAACAGATGGCGCTGCAATTGACTGTTAATTTAAATCACTCTCTTCGGAAGTCGGATAGGCAATTTTTAGGGTCAAATTGCTTTTATCCGAATAATCTGTAATAGTTTCGTACATATTTGCACCTAATCATTTGATTGGCACTGAGGCATCATTAAACCAACAAAGTTACAATCTATTGCAGCATCTTTCTCAAATTCAGAACAAATACAAATCAATCTCTCAAAGAAAGTTGAATGACAACTTCTCAGACAGGAACAATAAACGATAAACAGCTGCACTCGTATCCCAATTTCATGAAGTCACTCATTTCAAATCTCACTCAACTGAAGTGAAGTGCGGTTGATCTGGATACAAAACGGAATTTAATCACGTTTAGATATCAAGCATTCAATTAGATACCGGAAATGCTTCCAACAATTTCTCGCACGATTTCGTTTTCGGTTTTTGTTTTTATTGTTTTTCTATTAAATTGCGAATTAATTCAATTGGAAAGTGTGTGTATCAACAACGCACATATATTGCCACTTATTCGGGGTGCTGCTGCGTTTCACTAAAATCCAACATCCACTTACATAAAACTTTCTTGTGTGATGGGCATGCACAATTGTCTTAATGAAGATGTAATCCAACATTTGTAGCCAGAATCTCGACATCAGTCGACAACGTTAATCATGTTAAATAACGTCACATCGCAACGAAGTTCCGTATTGTCTTCCAATTAGCAATACATGTCATATCTCGGGGTATATGTAAGTAACTGCTCAGGTGCATATCTTAGCCCCTGGCAGGGATCCACTTTTGCCGCAGTCCCCACTTAAATTTATTTTCTTTTCGAACGCTAGCACCAACTTCGATTAATTAATCGAATCTACCGATAACTTTCTCCAGTCATTCATAATTCTTTCTAAATATTACACAACTTGTCGGGTCAGATTAATTTGTATCCGTCGGCAGCAGCAGCAGTAGAAAAAGTGTGACAGATAAAATCAATGCCGCGCTGAAGACAGCACATGTGGATGCATTCGGGCTCAATTTGCGCTAAAGAAAATTCATTAAGATAAAGAAAGTTCAAAGAAAACCAACTAGAGAATAAGGTAAATTATAGAAAAGATACACTGGTTATTTTGGCAAAACGATTTTATTATAAAAAAGCAAAAAAAAAAAAAAAACAGATTAATGTGATGTGTTTGTTGAAACGGTTCGTGTACCCCGATTTAATTGGCCGAACATACTCGTATTTTTCATAAACTTCGTATCTTATGCACTTTCTCAAATGGTATCTTCAACTGGAAATGGAAAAATTAATTAAAATAAAAAGAAACTTACGCACGAAGAGAAAAAATAAGACAAACTACAAAATAAAAAAAAAACTGCACAACAACCTAAGATACAAGTCGTATAAGCTGTACCTCGCAGTGTGTGAGTTGAAAGAACAAGTTGAAGTGTCAGGTTGCTCGGAACACACAGCGACAAGAAGCCCAGAGCGACAGGTTGAGAGAAAAGTAAAATGTTGAAGAGAAGATAATTTAAGTCGATATCTTGATCGTCGTCGGCACTGCCTCGAAATTAACTGAAAGAAATGTACATAGCCAAAGATGGATTTCATTCATAAAAATCCACCTGATCGATAGATCAATCGTAGTCACGGCCACCATCTCACAAGCTGATGGTTTGTCTTTTTTTTTTTATTGGACTATCGTCGAGGTTGTTGTAAGATACTCGTAATTTTATTCCTTACTTCGGTTGCAATATGATTCATATGAAGTCTATGGTATCTGATGATGATATTTCAAAGGAACGGCGTACGTGTTGTGTGTTTTATTTCAGCTATTTCAGGGTGAAAAGCAGAAGATACATTTGGACCCGCTACAAAAAGCGAAAGTTTTCACCTTTTTATGTGTTTTGTTGATCGAAAAACTGTTGTTCCTTTTTGTATCGCAAAATCATTCAATAAAATTAAGAGATGATGTTAAGTTTGGCTTGCAAATAACCAATTTAATGATTGAGTTGAGTGGGAGTGGTTTTGGTATACCGTGACGAATTCGTTTTGGAATTGTATTTAATTTACAAATAAATTTGGAGACGATCTTGAAGATGAGGGCAATAACCACAAATCATCTTGAGCTTAATGAAACTAGAAATAGTTACTGAATACGTAACTTAGGTAAGAGTTTTTTTTGACGTATGAGAGCTTATTTCGTTTGCCATTGCATTCTTTTGGTGTACCTTATCATGGGGGTCTTATTTGGTTGAGATTAAACTGATGAATTCTCAGCCCCAACACCTTTATGGCGATACTTATGCACTTATACAAAAGCACAACTTTAGTCTGATACATTTCTGATTATGTGACGGGTTGTTACCTTTTCAACAGTACACTGATTGCATTTTTCTCAACGATCTCAGGCAGATTTCGACGCAGTGGAAAAATCTCTTGTTGCACAGAGACCTAAATAACGTGTGCCATCTTTAAGGGTGGTCTATGAGGAAAGGGCATAACTCTCTTTAGATAACAATCTTACACAAATTTCATAGTAAGTCTTCGTGTGAACAAAAATCAGACGATTTTGTATTTATCATCGCACGAATCGTTAAGTCAATGACAGATGTAATATTTAATTAAACTTAAACAAAAGAAAGACCCTTTTCCCTTCTTATTGCGTAATGTATTCACACATAAGTTCAAAGAAAGTAAATTCATCTCTCAACCACATTGTATAACATCAATTCCAGTCGTGTAACAAATAATTAGTAATAAGCGAAATGTTTTGCTTTCCTAAGTAAACACCCAAACGGAAACACTTATCATGTCGTGACCGATCGATACTTTTCATTATGCAAATCATTCTCCAGTCCATCACAAAGCATGTGTCAGACAACAAACGGTTATATCAGCAATAGAAGCACAACATTCTGAAGAGGGAAATCGGCGTTCATATCGGCAATCATACCACACACCAAGAGATCTCCTATTCGTATTATTTTATTAAGTAATCGCGACGAATCGATTATTGGTTGATAATTATTAGAAACCGAATCAATAAAAGAGGACCAGCACTGTTGAAATTTTTACAAATGACTGCGCGGTGAAATCTTTTGCACCAATTAAATGAACACCACTAGGGGATAAAGATGCTCTCGATCGAGGGATGTGCAGCCAATACTCGATCGGTCCGCACCAAGTTGACGGAGAAGAAAAAGAAAGTTTCCCATTTCATATCAGATCCCAGGCACAGCTTGAACGTATAATGTGATATTATTAAACGTGTACAATACATTACTCCATTCGCGAAACCAGTTCCACGGGGTTCAAAATCACCCGTCAGGTACACACAATCGCTTCCCGGGTCTTGTAATTAAGTCAGTGGCCAATTCGAAACTAAGAGAATGAAAGTATCTTGCCGCCTGACCTTCCGCCGTCGAGGACCAACCATAAATACTTTAAAGTCTAAAAAATAAAACGAAGATCATATCAATTTTGCTTTCATCTCAGAATCAAAAAGAAATTCCACAAGAGGTTCAAAAACAAGTTTACAGCATCAGAAGTAACAGAAAAAGGCACAATTTCACTTAATTTTTAGATGAGTATGATTTATTCGAAGATACGCGCACACTCTCAAGACACATGCTGCTCTCGAAAAGCGCCGCGATACTGTCCAGCAGAATCCAGTTGAGGTATGAAATCGAAAACTGACGAACGGAATTTACATAAAAGATCATAAGTATAAGCACTCTCGGTATAACAATCCCGTCCAAATTGCAGCATCAGGTTCTAAGATGGCATCGATGCTTCTGGGAAAGGCAGCAACTTTCGCTACGGAAAAGGTCAATAAGTTTGAGACGGCGATGTTTATCGTAGACCAATGGTGGCAGTGTGCTGCAATTATGTGCGTGCTCAGCATGTGATTCTATTAAGACGAAGCAGAGTTATTGGGACGTATACTTAACCTTTTTTTTTTACTATTCTTTTTTCGTTATTTTTTCCCATCGACGGTTTAGAATGGGGTACTCTGTCTTAATTATGATGTTATAAACTTCAAACGGAAATGAATTAAGTGGCAATCGAATCTGTATCTAGATGGTAATTTCGTTGATCTTGTTTTGACGGAGTGCTGAAAGGGTACTTGAGGAATTAGGGGGCATTTCTACTTTGAGTTTTGCACTGTCATTAGCGAAACATCTCAATTATCACCAGTTTCAACTGGATTTAATTTAAAATCGTTTGTCTTTTCCATGAGTGGGCTTTGGATTGAACTCATTTCCCGGCGGCACACTAAACCAGATTCGGCCTGAAGCGAATAGAAATCAGTTATTATAAAATTGGGTTAGCAAAACAAAGAAGGAAGTTGTGGCTGCGATGATTAGTGTACATTAGAAGTACACTTTCGTTTCAAGTGTTGTACCAGTATATCAATTGCAAAAATTTGCTGGTGTTCCAAAATGCAGTCTATGGACTTATTTCCAACTAATAATTTTTCATGCTAGGTTTTAAAGGAGAACCTTTAAGGAATTAATAAGCATTGATTTGCACTTGGGGCGCTGAGGAATGATTCATATCCGCAGATTAAGTAAGAGGATGACAAAAGACCGAAGAAAATTCAAGTTTTTTGGGTTTCCAATTATAATACAATTTTCTTCAAACTTGATATGTACTGGTAAATATAAATATTTTCATGTTCCATATTCAGTATATTACCGGGGCAACTCCACATCGGACTGTAGCGCCGCCATTATTATTATCTGCATCCGACTAAGGACTAAATAAAAATGTTTCCCATATTAGTTCAAATTATTTTAATTTTTCTATTTATGTATCTAATTTGCCGATTTTTTCGAACTTTCCTTATAATATTATACAATGGTTTTTGTAACACTACACTGGAGCACTCAAACTCAAAAACTGGTACATTGTCTATTTATAAATTACGTTGAATTATATATCATTTGATAAATTAATGCTTGCTCTAATTACTTAAAATTAAATAGAGTTCTTTGAAAATATTTTTAGGGTTCCGTAATGGAATGGTATTATCGGATTCACATCGTTATATTTACAGCGATATTTTTGACATTTAAAAGTCTATCTACCCGCAAAAATTCGCTCAACAATTTTTGGAAGAAGTAATACACTAAAACTTCCGCTTTTCAGAGTTTTGTAATGGTGTATATAGGTAACATTTTAATGGAGTTATATCTATTTTCCAGAAATGCCTGTTCGATAATGACCGATTATCAGTCCATCCAAATTCGAAATCCCTACACCTTTCAGAGATAATCCCTGAAATTTGATTGAAAAATAAAGTGACCTGCCCAGCTTATGATTCGAAAAAGTTTGTAATAAGAGGTAGCAAGGTAAAAATAGTGGTTCGGTAAGAACCTAATTAGCACTATGTGCCGTTTTACTGCCACAGCTCTGGTACCTTTAATGTTAAGTATATTTTTAAGATATCACTAAATCTAACCTGAGATATTTAAGAAGGACATTTATTACTATTATGGTTGAGGGTATATTGCACCGCGAACTCACCATCAGACCATCAGAGTTGTATTAACGGTAATGGACTCCTATTGCGCATAGGTAAAGAAATCTTTTCGAGAGTATTCTCTCTAAGTAAGTTTCTTTCAGCTCTTTTGTCGAAAATGCGTACTTATGGTATCGATGAGTCTCTTCTTCTATGGATTAGAAATTACCTTTCGAACCGTTCAATTCAAGTCGTTTTGGATGGGCTCAAGTCTGATCTCCACCAAATTAATGCTGGTGTTCCCCGAGGCTCTGTTTTGTCTCCGACTCTCTTCCTCATTTTTATAAATGATCTCCTGTCTGCTACTTCTAATCCAATCCATTCTTTCGCTGATGACAGTACTCTCAGCTTTTCATATTCGTTCCAAGACTCACGTCCCTGTCCTTCGGCCGTAGAATTGGAGCGGCAGCGTATGTTAAGCACATTAAATTCCGACCTTGACAGCATTATCAATTGGGGTAAAAACAATAGAGTGGAATTTAATGCTTCCCAAACTCAATGCTGTCTACTGTCTCTTAAGCGATCCCAAAATAATCAGCCATTATCCCTGAATGGCACTTGCATCGAAGAAACCGAAAAGCTTTCCATCCTCGGTATGTGTATCAACTCAACACTTAGTTGGAATGATCACATAATCGAGGTCGCCAAAAATGCTGCGAAATGTCTAGGTTTCCTTAAACGATGCAGGAAATACTTCACCCCCTCTGACTTGACTTCAATTTACAAAGCCTACATCCGCCCCAAACTTGAGTATAACGCTCATATCTGGTCTGGTGCTCCCACGAACTCTCTGCACCTGCTAGATAGAATACAACAGCGAGCGATAAAACTTATAGGAGATAGTAATATCGCGAAGTCGATAGACTCGCTCGAACATCGCCGTAATGTCTCATCCTTATCACTGTTTTATCGCTATTTTAACAAACGATGCTCAAGTGAGCTAGCCAATTGCATTCCTCCCCTTCATGAATTCACCCGCAATACTCGTCTCGCCTGGAATGCTCATCAGTTCACCCTCAAGCCTGTTTTCGGATGTACAGTTAAGTTTAGAGAGTCGTTTTTTAGCCGCACCACACGAATATGGAATGCTCTTCCCAGCCCAATATTTCCCACTCACTACAATCCGCAGACATTTATGACCAATGTGCACAGGTACCGCCTTTCCCTTTCTCCTCTATACCTTTGGCCCGTGCTGTGTCTTGATTCCGGACACTTAAGGGTATTCGTAACCCCATTTGCGCGCAAATTATAAAAAAAAAAAAAAAAAAAAAAAAAGCCAGATATATTTTTCTTTTTAGGGTTAGTGCCTCTCAAAATCACAGTACAGTAGACGCTCGATATAGTGAACTAATCAAAACCGGGCCTGTTCACTGCATCGAGATTGTTCATTGTAACGAGCGTGAACTGCGTGGAGCAAATTTCATCAAAATGCGTATGTTTTGAAGTACAATTTATCGAAAATAGAATATAATTAAAATTTTTCTTCGCAATTACTAAAAAACGACCCAATATTTATAAGAAAGAATATTTTATTTTTAACAAAAACAACTCATACGTAGAAAATATAAAACGCAACAAAATAACACATCCCACGTACAAGCAACGCGCACTTTGTATTTACCTCAAACAACCCCAAACTGTGAACCATATACAAACGGTAAATTAGGACGATTATATGGATACTGCATGGCAGTAGTGAATTTTAGACGTGTTTGTGCATGCCTAAAGGTTTAAAGAAAAAAAAAAACATAGGTTCACTATAACGAGATTCTTTTTGTTCACTATTTAGAACAGCCTGTATAAAATGTTCGAGCGTCTACTGTATATGTTCTGGATTTTCATTAGATTCTCCACAAAATCTGCAGAGACCTTCTTCTGATACCCCTAGTTTCCTTAAATGTTCCCACGGTCTACAGTGCCCCGTTAGGAAGCCTGTTAGGATACGGAGGTTATTCTTTCTCATTTCGATGCATGCCTCGAACCTCTTTCGCTTATATTGCCCTATGAGTTTCTTGGCCTGCTTCATTCCACGAGTGTTATTCCAGGTTTTTATCCGGTTCCTTCTCTCTAGTTCCCTGAATTCTTCTCTGAGGTGATGGTCTCCTACAGCGCAGAATAGTTCAGGGCCTAGGAAGGGTTCTGATGTTAATTTCCTTTCCAGAGAGTCGGCCATTTCATGGCCTTCTATCCCCTTATGGCCAGCTATCCAGCAGAGTTTTACTCGGTTTCTCCTACTCAACTCTTTGAGCTTTTGCAAGCATTCCCATGCAAGCTTGGATATGATGATGTAGGAGTCTAGTGCCATAATAGCGGCTCGACTGTCCAACATTATTGCTATGTCGCAGTTTGTATAATTCCTTTGAAGTTTGATCTGAACGCATCTGTCTATGGCATAAATTTCCGCTTGAAAGATGTTGGTACATTTGCCCATGGACTTGAAGTATTTTGTCCTGGGTCCAAAAACTCCTGCTCCAGTTCCATCACTCATACATATAGTCCCTGGCCATATTATTAGATGCAAGTTCAAGGGGTTCAGCTAGTTAAGAGGCGTTCAAACTTGTTTAGAATTTTTGACATCAACAAGGCAAAGAACAACCACAAAGAAGATAGCTCACCCAAGTTGCAAGGTACATCGGTATGAAATACTAGAGATGGCTAGAAAATGATTAATAACGCTGTAAACATACAAAGTCCATTTCTACTCCGAGCTTTTGCCCAACTTAAGAAGATAATAATTTTAGTTTCGTTATGAGCTTAAGTTTTGATGTTATTGCCATCAATTTCACGCCATGTATTGTGGTGCTTATAATCACCACATAAAACGTATTGTTTATCCATCTTACCATTCGGCAGACAACAAAAACAAAGAAACTAGCCCACTCGAGGCAATTTTAAACGGCTTGTCACCAAAGATAATTGCCTATTCATGTTCCATTCAGACCCATTGCCATTCTTACTGTGTATAGTTAAGTTTTCGCTCGAATTGAGGCCTACACTTTTTCAGTCGGCTCTGATCAATGAATTAAGATGCTTTCTCTTGGCAGCTATACTCTCCGAGAGTAGTCGGCTATTCGCTAGATTTACATTTGAGGGTAACTCAACGCCGGATATAAAACGAGATGGTCAGAAAAAGAAAATGGTAACGTGTTTCCTAGTTGATAAAGAAATTTTTCTTTAGAAACTTTACAGTCTGCTCTGTAGTTGGTTTTGATACATTTTTTGAGTTGAATGACTTTGATTTGTTCATGGGCATTGACGCGGCCGTGAGTCAGCACCATCAACGCCACCAATGACTGTGCAGTTTGACGCATTCGAGAATTGCTGCAAGTGCAATACTCAGATTGTGACTCATAATAGGAGCGATCTTCGTTTAAACAAGTTATCAACCTTCCTTGCTGCTGACATAGGCCCTGGGAAGTTCGCTGGGCTTTTTCACTTTGGCTTGTCTTCGGAATTAAACAGACGACGTCATCAGCGATCATGTACGATCGGCAGTTATCGATTATGAAGCTTCACTTTGGTCCCGGCCCACACTATACGCTGCTGAAACTATTTAAGTTGGTAACGGCACATTGTCGGAGCACAATTTCTCCGATAGCACAGTATTTATCATGAATCAGGTTCCATTCAATGTTTATGACTGTACGCCTCGTGTTTACACTCGATGAAAGTCTTGAGCTTATACATTTTCGCATAGAAATCCCGCAACTCGAAACTGATCAATTTCTCCAGCAATCCGACAGATGAGCACTCATCAGTGGACACAGTTCGATTATCAGCAGCACACGCTGTCGACGACCTGCACACCCAATTTGATGGTATTGATACGACAAATCAGGCATACCGGTGGCGTTACAATGCAAATGAGCTCAGCTCATTGGAATTCGTATCGGATTCCCCGAGCAAGTGGCATTCCATTGGCATTTTGCAGAGCTCTACCAGAAGAGAATTATGGGCCACAACAAGCGGACCTATGTACATTTAAAGCCGAATCACGGCGGCACTTCATTGAGAGAGAAGATGTAAATCTTCTGATGACCTAGTGGCGGTCGTCAGAATTCCCTTTCTCTTTCGATCGAAAGAAGAAAGTTTATTTCGAGAGCAGATATCGAGATGGCCACCTGTTCGCTAACAGTATATGGAGGCATCGTTCATCTCAAAAGAACGGCTTGTTACGTAAGGTTAAGATTGTTCTGCGGTAATCCTAAAAGTATCTCTCATCATAGTTAACGTTTGCGTGATTATTCGTGGGAGCAAAATTTGGGCAGCGCAGATTGATCGGAGGCTGGGTGACAGGTGAGTTGATAGGTATCTTTTCTTTTTCGCTGGAGAAATCTTTTTGTGGTTATATAAGGCGTGTGCGCCGTTCACTTCCGAAAGTGAACAATTTCGGTGCTGGGAATTGTGTAATGACCACACGCACACGTGTGGTGCACTCCTCTACCTGTTCGCGTACGAAAGTCGTCATCCGGAAGTTGATCACCGCGTGCTACATCTCTCTTAGCCCATATCCACGATTTCATGGCGGCAACACCACCACCACCACCACTACCAGCAGCAGCAACAGCAGCAGAAGCAGCAGGGCAGAAGCACCAGCATCGAATGTGTGCTATTGTTTTGTTTGATTGCTAGCACGATGATGGGATCATCTAAATCGTAATGTATTCGCCTTTGGGTGAAAGTCTGACCGTGGGACTTGAAGCAGCTCGAAACAATGGCAACTGAATGCCAATCAGGGGTATTCGCATTTCACACATTAATGTGATGTGCCACTCCATGGTTACTGTTGCTTGCATTCCTTGATTATAAATCACGTGGGTTTCTTTTTCTTGAATCGAATCAAACCGCTGACTTGTGATGCTGCAGTTGTGATGGGGGTCAATCGGGTTGGGGATCGAGTTCACGCAGCGACAGTATGCATCTCTGGTATGAGACCACTATTGACACGCACAACTTTCCAAGTGAATGTGTCGGCGGAGATGTGAAATGGAAGACTTGTGAATTGGCCAACCTTAGCTCCTGGAGGAGAGTGTAAATATGTTCACTTGGTAAATAATGTGACAGCTAACAAACTGCGGCTAAGCAAATAATTGCGGCTGAAGGTGGATGCTGGCCAGACTACGCATTGACTCCTCTGTGGTGAATACCGATTCGTTTACGTTTTGATCAGAGAGCAGAGGTTACAGACGAGAGTACACCACCTGCTGGGGATTTTCGCAGAGGTCTGCTGCTGTGCGTTTATTGAATTTCATTTTAGGTGTTTAGTTGAAATTCGTACTTATTTTTGGGTATTAGCTATGCCGGATGAAGTGGCTTCTTAGGAAATGGCATTAGCGTCGATCAGGTTGAAGTGAAAGTGTAAGTGGCATGTTTGTTGGCTCGCAGCTCACAAACAAGGCGTAATGACGGACCTTTTAATGATTATATACTCGTAGGTCTGTCCGATTACTCTAACGATATGATCGTTTATCATGCAAAGGAAAGATGGTGTGTAATTTTAAATCTGTAAAGGGAGCTGGAGTTGTGGGCGCCGCGGGCGTGTGGGTTCGTGCGTCGACTCATGCGCATTAGACTTTCACAGTCTAGGTTCGAATCGAAGATAAGACAAACAATTTTTCAAAATAAGAAAAAAAATTGTTCACGGCCCAAGTCCTAGCTAATCTCACACGAAGAAGAGGAAGGCATCTTGCGCCCATGAAAACTTAAAAATCATGGCTTCGAACTAATTAAGCAATTTAAAGGTCGTTAGATAACTCATTCGTGTTTGGCAATTAGAAATCAAAGAGAGGAAAATGCTCCTTGAGCAACCACTAGTGTCGTTACTGTTCCCAGACGAATAGATATACAGACCTCATTGAACCTCAATAAACTGTACCACACTCACTCTCGAAATCAAGTGCGGCGGAATGGTGGTTGTGTATATCCCGTCAACAGACGCAACTTACCTCGCTTCTAATACATACAGACAAGAAGTAATTGAATTAAATGGACAAGTTAGGACGAAAGCCAACGAAAGGGTAGGAAAAAAAGAAAAAGTTTGTTTCCGCAAACGTCCGTTCAAATCGAGATACGAACAAATTTAGAACACAATTATAGAGTACACAGGAAGAAATCGTTTGATATTTGAGATAAAGTTCAGAAGCATTTACAAAACTGGTGGAGATATTTAGCAGCGTTAAGCTTGAAGTTTGTTAAAGAGGTTATCAACTTGGGCATCGAAACTGAACGTTTTTCTGAACGGTGAAGGTTCAACTTCAGATTGTGCAGATTGTGGCAGCTGTTGGTTTAAAGTTCTCTTCACATTCCTGAAATTGTTGTCCACCGTAGAGAAGAGACCTCTTTCTAATTATATTCTAATCTAGTTTGTTAAATGTGATAAGTGATTCAATGATTGGTCGGAAATAGGGTTCGAAAAAAGATTTGATTTCATGAACTTCAAAAAATATGTCAGACTTTGGAGAACTTTTTTGGAACATCACTATTCCCCTGATGTCATCTTGGAAATTTCTTCGAGTGATAGGTCCTACCGGAGCTCGATGTCTGACTCTAGGCAGTGCTGGACAGGTACAAAGAAAGTGAGAGATAGGGTAGCCCTTCCCGATGCGACATCACAGCTAAGGCAGTGGTCACTATAGGGGATGCCCAGTTTGGATGCATGTTCGCCTATTGGGCAATGACCCACGGTGATCTCTGTTATTTTTTCCGATATCAGTCCAAGTTCTGCAAAGAAGATCTCTTGTTCTAATAATAATAATACTGTCTGAGGTGGGCTTGGGGCTAGCTTCTCAGCAACCACTCGTGTTGTGAGTGCTATTGTTCTCTCACGAGTGGAGGGGACCTACAGTTTAACGCCGGCGAACGGCGAGATTGAGAAACTATTTCTAGATAGACTGTTTAAGCATAGACAGTGACTCGAAAGCGGTGGAGCCGTGAAAAAATTGTAGGTGTTTTTTTCGAAATTCGAACTTCAGATCTCGAGCGTAGGAGTCAACGCATTTACCCACTACTCCATGGCGCCCGATCTCTTGTTCTAGCCAATTTATAAACTGGTCACGTTTTCCTAAATGTTGCTCAGTTATTTGAACTGGGCCATCTAAGGCTGGCTATCTTCAGGAAATGCGTCCATATTCATTCCTTGACCAACCCGAACAATGAAGTGCGGACCCAAATCTTTCGAGCTCTTCAGCTTTCTCATTTCCCAGAATACTATTATGTCCTGGAACCCAAACTAAGGTGACTGTTGAAGCGAATGGATGGCGCAGTTGGTTAAGTGCCTGCCTCAAATTAGAGGGGTCCCAGGTTCGAATCCCAGTAAAATCGAATCTGATCCAGTCACCATTTGCCGTTGGGATCAAATTAACGGCAATGGAATAGGTTGCTACCTGGCAGTACGATGGACCAGTTTTGACTCTGAGTGCTCTAGTGTAATGTTTCAAAACCTCCGAAAAAATGGAGTCAAATTATAGCGACATATCATGACCATCTTTGATGTTATGAAGGCCGATTCGTGAGCTCTAATAGGAGCTTAACTTACTTGTCAAGTGTCAAGTATGGTCTAGTCTTCTGGTGTTACCTTATGACGACCATTCCCGCTTGGAAAATTTTATTATTATCTTGAAGTCTGAAAGAAGTGGATTTGTTAAGTGAAACGGACTAAAATTTGCATATGTAATTAAAATTGTTTGGATGTGGATTGAGTGAATGTACAAAATTAAACTTTATCACGGTTTTCTACTACTAGTTCACTTATTTAGAGTGTACACTTGTATCGGAATCCGTTGTGAGTATTCACTTAAACTAAAGACTAACCTACAGTGAGCAAAATAGGTTTACGTACAGTCTGGATCTCCTGCAAAAAATTGAATATAATCATCATCATCATCGGCGCAACTACCGGGGTCCGGCCCGAGCCTCTTGCAGCACTTATCCCGATCACGGACCGACACAGTTTTGCTCCCCAAGGCTTTGGACGTCCTGGTCTACACCTTCATTCCACCGCAAGCTTGGTCTGCGACGTTGCCTTCTACCGTGATATGTTCCGCTAAGAACTTTTCGAACGGGATCCTCTTCGCTTATATGAGCTAGGTGCCCAGCCCACTGGAGTCTACCGAGCTTTATTTTTGTTATTATATCTGGTTCAAGGTAGGTTTCAATTTATAATTGTACCGTCTCCGGAACAGTGCTGCCAGTTTGTGGTAAATTTACCTTTTCGTGGAAAATTCCAAATCTCATTCCACACATTAGGTAAAAAGGTATTTCCATACAAAAAAGGGTAAATTTCTTCTAAAACAAATATCCTTCCGTTTGTTTGTGTTCTCTAACAAATCTATGGTTGGAATACCCTGAGTTCAAGGGATGACTGAAACTTGTGCCCCAAAAAACATCTCCAACATCTAGTGTCAATATTGAATTGTTCTAAAGATACAACAATGAAATAAGGTTAAATAAATTTTACAGTTTTCTTCGCGGAGCATAATGCAACAATTAATTTAATTTAAAAACAATATTTATGAATTCCGAATTTGCGAAAAAATGGAATTGTAATTTTTCTTCTCCAGCGTGGTAAATTCTACTTAAAAATACTGGCAGCACTGCTCCGGAATCGTCCTTCCTCACATCTATTGATTTAATGAAATACCAAGGGAACCATGAACGTAAGTATATTTTAATATGGAATCGAATATTATCCAAACTTAAGGCCAACGTATGAATTTGACGCAAATTATTCTGCTTTAGCTAATTGAAATAAGGTTTGTTAAGGAAAAAATTAAAAAAACAATGTGTGTACGTAAACTTATTTTGCCCACGGTAATCCTTAATAATCAAGGAATATTTCTTAATTTTATATGCAACCACCAGTATCTGGATTTCTCACCATCATCAACAGTTTACTGTTCATTCGTAAATTTAACCAGTTTAAGTGCGTCCAATATCTTCATCAAGCGAATCTGAAGGAAAAAGGAGGAGTAGAAAATTGATTTATTAAGTTTTGGTACATACACGGTTTTATTTTTCAGTTGCACACATCTTAATACCCATTAACACCTAACTGTTTTATCGGAAATCGTACGGTTAGAAGACTTTCGAAAATTACCCAATTCCTTTTCTAATAAAATTTTACGATGAACCACTCCAGAGAAGAAGAAGAGGAAAAATGAAATAAACTGCATTACACTACACAAATAATCTACCACTTGGCACTAACCAATCGCGACACAATTTATCGGCATGCGGAGAAAGCGTTCAACTTGACCGCCACCGATAGTATTGCCGGAGTGCCGGTGTACCAGTGCTATCTACCTACATTCCCACCACTCACGTACACATACGCATCTCAAGTCTAAAGAAATTTATCTCGATCTTTTAGTTTTTTTTTTCTTTTTTTTTTGTTTTTCATTGATTTTCGTATCGAATGGCGATCAAGAGGATGCAGATGCTCTCGGTAATACAATAACACATAAGACGAAAACACGCCAACTGCCGAATGAGTACATAGAATACGAATGTGAGCATGTACGTACGAGTATGTAAACAAGACTTGATATCATATTTCTAGCTTCGGTATGCGAGTATCTACTCTCCGGTCCATCCGGACAACACCGCACCCTCCGCCTCGAACTCGAATGGATGAAATTAGGCCAACGGTCAGTTTCTGGGTGGTGGCCGAAGTACAAGTTGATAAATAAAGCATTAACGACAATAAAGGCAATCAGTGGATGTACTCCGTTAACACGTGACCAAAAACGATTGATGATGGGTTCCAAAAATATAGGGCCAACAATATTTGTCATTATCGTGTCGCGTGTTAAAAGCAATTTACGAGCACTTGTGCTGACATTTACGGACGTGAGTATGAAGTTAGGCAAAGCCACACCCCCTTTTAACGGTCCGAAACAAGTACATAAATTTGGTGGGCGTAAGTGTCACTTAATTATAGAGTAACATAAGCCGAAAACGTGTAATTTTCATAACAACAATGCAGTGAATTGGTGGTGGTGGATATGGGTGGACAGGTGTGATGGCTGTGCGCTTTGAGCCTAAACAAGCAACATTTCAATATTTGGTAGCAGCAAGCAGGTCAAAAGTGATTTGTTCCACAGAAGAATTTTCAATAAGGACATAACAATTTTGCAGTTAAATAAAACACAGACTGATTGAGATTTCGGACTGCAATTTATTCCCTGTGTAGGACACATGTGCGAAGCTGGCTAGTAAAAGACGCTTGTTGGTTAAGGGCTGCCCCTTAACTCCGGACTGAAGCGTCACCAGAAGAAGAAGAAAAAGTGGTACACATATTTAACTAGTATGCAATTCTATCTCGTTCATATGACCACCGCGAGCACGCTTGCAATGGTCGATTCTTCGGAGCCAATTTTTCAACACTCTCCCACTAATATCGGACGAAATGTTTTCACGCAATATTGTTGCTGAGCTGTTCTTACATTGCTGCCTTGTTGGCATAAATCAACGACTTAAAGTAACGTTATAATAAAATCTAGTGGCAATAAATCGAAAAAGCGAAGTGACCATACTACTGGACCGACATTATGCGATTATTGAACTTCCCCTTCAATAGATCATTTATTGCACCAGTTGTGTGACATGTGGCACTATTCTATTGGAACTATTGATCACTACCACACCACATCCACTTCTCCCCAAACAAAGTCTTCCAACGTGTCAGGATTAAAAACTTCATGGACCGTAACATGGCGATTAGTCTTATTGCCGAAAAAATACGGTCCAAACACACAACCCGACATGAAATCCGTACCACACCACACAGCCACTTTTTGTGATGCAGTGGAGTCCCTTGGAGCATATGCGGGTTATTATCGACGCCATTAAACCTCTTTTGCAGATCTGGGAGATCGGGTAAAATCATACTTTCTTTTAATACTTGAGTTAATTTGGTCTTTTAAGGATGTTGGCCATGATCTACATGAAAAAATGGAATTTTCAGAATTTATAATAATAATAATAATAATAATGGCGGCGCTACAGTCCGAGATGGACCTGGGCCTATCTTCTTAGCAGCCACTCAAGTTGTGCGTTCTATTGTCCTCTCGCGAGTGGAGGGGCACAGTTTAAAGCCGATTCCGAACGCCGATTTTGAGAAGCTTTTTTTAGACAGTTATACTGTTTTAGCATTGTCAGTGAATCGAAAGAGGTGGAGTCCTGAAAAAAATGTTAGATGTTTTTTCGAGATTCGAATCTTAGACCTCGAGCGTAGGAGTCGACGCACCTATCCACTACGCCACGGCGTTCCTACAGAATTCACATATTTATAAAAAAAAAATTGGCTATGAATTATGAAGACGAACTTTGCGACTTAGACTTTCCTTCAAACCGTTCAATTGTGTTCTTCGTCTTCCGAAAATAAATTTCTCGACTTACCCCAGGACAGGTTTCGACGTTCATAAGTCTCAGAGGCTAACAGACCTTCGAGGCCCCACTAACCGCACGTAATCCTATATTCTTAAATCAGCAAATGGTAAAGAGCGTTAATTATACAAATTTGTTCTTAATTTACATTAAGCACTACTACATACAATTTGTAGTTTTTGGTTGGTCAGAACCACCGTCTATAAAAACGTAACCTTTATACAATAATTCGATGTGTCCATCCGTCCGTCCGCCTGCCTGTCACACTTTTTTAACTCAGAAGTAGTAGAAGAAGAAGAAGAAGTATCGGCATGAAATTTTGGAATTAAGTACTTTAAGCCTAGATATCATTGCCCATGCATTCAAATTTAAAGAGTGGGGCCATTTGGGGTTGGCTCCCGTATGGGTGAAGTTGAATGAATTTTGAAACATTGACGCTCCCCATCGAGTGATATATCAGTTGACAGATATATTGGAATGAGGTGGAGGTTTTCTTAAACACTTTTTGATCCATTTGAAAAATATGGAGCTCTAAAGTTTTTTTTTAATGCGTCCCCCAAGCCATTTCTAAACCAAAATGTTTAAAAATCTGAAAAAAATCACAAAAACTTAGCTTCATTGAGTACTTTTATTTAAAATAATTTCAAGCATAGCTTTCGAGATATTGACCAGAAACGGGCCTGCGAATTTTGAGGACCTGAAATCGCAGTGATGTAAACCTCGGCGTAAGCATTAAGAAATCGGAAATATTAAAACATCAATTCATGTGCAAATTTCGAGATATCAAAGCTTTAAAATTTTGAAGATTATCACTTTCACACATAAATTCTACGTTGAGATCGACAGCTTAACACGATGATCAATGGCATATCTAATATTCATTTCAAACCCTAGATGCCCAACAGCAATGCTCAAAAAGAGCAGGCATGAGCAGTGATTGGGTATGATGAAAAGGATATTCTGTGTTAGATAAATTTGGATATAGACATTCGTTCATGAATGGATGGGTGATTTTATGTTTGTGTGTATGACGGTAGTAATGAATATTTGTTTTGTTTGAACTCGTCGCTTGTTACTCAGAAATGTTTATTTCAAAAAATATTTATGCGACAGAACTTTCCAGTCTGTTACTTCCTAGGATAAATTTTAAGATCTTTTGAAATGTTTGCTTCAATAGTTTTTGATCCAAAGTACCGTTTGGAAAATATGGAGCTTCAAAGCTATTTTTTATGCATTTATGCAGTGATTAGGTAGGTATTTGATGGAAGGGATTTTTTGTGTTCTTGGGTAGAGGTATAGATATGTGTAGGGATGAATGTTTGTTTGTTTGGATGTATGAATGAATGAATGAATGGTTGATTTGGGTTGAAGTACAACTCGCACTTGCCCAGTTTATTTTGTTTCTACCGCTGTTCATTAGCCAGAGTTCTTAGAACTGTTCTTTACAAAATATTTTTAATCCCGGAGCATTGTTAATGACTCGCGAGTGACGTGAAAATTAGTAGTGATGTCTAGAACCAAATTTGAACCGTGGATTTTTGGTGCAGACTTCAAGGTAATTACTCACTACGTCACAATGACCACAGTATGACCTTTTGAATTATATTTACCACTGATTGGAAAAAAAATGAAATCCTAGAAGACATCAAAGAATTGGTCTTGTATAGACATTTTTAGGTTTCAGTCTTCTCAAAGTTGAAAAAACGAAATAAAAAGAATCTATTTTACGTTTAGTTAAAATTTTACATAAGTACGGGTATATGGACGAGATTGGAGCTTCACATGACCCGCCTCAAACAAAAACCCATGAACTATTAAACGATTTCCCAGCAACAACATTGAAAATTATAGTTTCCCACACTGACCACAACTAAAGGGGATAGTCCGAAGTTGGCTTTTCATTTGAGCATTCAAGCACTTTTCCTTTGGAATATTTTATCGAAAAACAAACCACAGTCAGGCGTGTCCAATTAAGAATGATCAAACGCCTAAATCGTAAACTGCGGTTCCGTTAATAACCCGAACCAAATGGGCTCTCACTTTTATCCGACTTTAAACTTCCTCCAACCACTAAAGTCTTATCCGTGTATCTTCTCTTGCTTCTTCTGTGTACACTCTGAGGTCAACCAACGCGTAGAAGATACACAAGAATGATAATAAAAAAATGAATAAACCACTAAAACTGCACTTAAAAGTGAAATTGCGCAGGCAACCTAAATCATTTAGCCGGAGACTACGCCGCGCGATGGAAACTTTTGCTTTTTATCACCATCTTCACCTGTGTGACAAGACTGCTTGCATTGGCACCTCGTCTGCGTTCACATGATTGTCACCTGTAGCCGCTGTATATACAATATCATATTAATGCTCATCATCGCATCACACTGCTGTGCACACAACTAAGAAGCATCTTACTCCAGTTTCCCCAAGTATCATACGAGTACGTGTGTATGTGGGGGTATCTCCTTTCTGCAGGAAAACCAGACTGTAACGGATGTTACCAACGGATACGAATTACCAATATGGACTTGGGAAAGACGGTTCGGTTTTGTTGTAATTTTAATGGGTTTCACTTCTCCTGACTGGACTTTCGTTTTCGTTTCTGTGTTTGAAGGCCTTTAGTTGGTTGGTTACTTTCAATTTGAAATTTGTGCTTGTTATCCACAACATTCACCTTAAAAAACGTAAAGCAGCAAAGCGATCAATAGGAAATCGAAAGGTATTTGTTTGTGGCAATAAATAACAAAAAATCGTGTGTTATTCTGCTGACGTTTCTGATAAGTTTCATATGAGAACGTGCAGAAAGTTGCTTGTGCTTGAACGGGTTTTAAACATATGTGTCGGGAGATGCTCTTTTGAATGCTGAGTAGTGATCTAATGTATTGTCCGAAACCTTGGGGAAGACCGTTTTGAGTTAAGAACCTGGTCAAAAACTCATCAATGGGGCCCGATGCGACAAACTGGCGAAAATATTGAATTATTTCAATAAAATGTAGTTCGTAGTTCATTTTAGGGCACTTTTAAATCCAGTCAAGATATCTGCTATCTTGTGTCATTTTGACTTGACATTTGTAAAGTGAATGAAATCAAAATCCTGGAAAAGACCAGCGAAGTTCAAATCAATACGCATCACCTCTTCATCTACTTCAAAGCTGCATACGACAGCATTCATCGCAACGAACAATTCGACGCCATGGCCAGATTGGGGATCCCTGGAAAATTGATCGAGTTGCGTCGCGTCACTCTAAAAAATACCCGATGCACCGTGCAGGACAATTCTAAAAATTCCGAACTCTGGCATGTCCTGTAATTTCTTCATTCTAGTTCAGTCTAGTGCGGCGGGCAGGTGTTAAAACGGAAGGCACTATCTTCTACAAATTGGTTCAGCTGTTAGGGTATGCATCATCGACCATGACATCGACATTGTGACATGTTCCCAGCGAGCCGCAGTAGAAGCATTCACGGCGATTTAAAAACAGGCGAATATAGTTGGTCTTAGGGTAAACTAGGAGGAGGCAAAGTATACAAATATAAACTAGCCGCGCAAATGAATAACCAACGCCTGTCTAGAGAGTGGTTTATCAGTGCAAATCCGTTGGCCGTTTCTGCGAGTAACACGAGATGCTGTATCTTGTTAATATACACATCACTTCAAGCCAACCATTAAAAGGAATCACTTCAGTTTCAGTAAAGTATGCTCACTCTTGCAAACTGCTGGTAGACTTCAATGTCGTCTGTCCCAACTATTGTAAGAAAAAAGTATTTTCTATGATCGCATATACAAAAGTTGTTTGTACTGTACACTCTAAGCAACGAACAGCAAATGTCAATTTAAGGCAGGGGATGTGCCCATGAGATTTAAACTTGCCAAATCCATACATCAAAAATTCGTCAGCACAAAGCTGCGCATATGTCCAAGAAGTCCAAGAAGTTGTGAGTTCATGATGATTGACGTTCCCAACATAAATCCTTCAGTAGCAGTAAGATCTCACTTCGTTGGATACCAACCGGATGTGGTAATAGCTTTTCCCTGCAAACAGTTCGATTAGCAAAAGGTGCTCGTAAAAGCAGTAGTGCATTTGTTCCGCACCATAACGTGCTCCAGACAAAGACAGATTCCATCGTAAAATAGAGATCTCTAGTCAAACTGCCGTGCTTTTTGTCTCGTCGTCTTAGACGTTCACCTTTTGTCGGTCAACAAAGTCGATGGAGAGTTGCTGTTTGGTGTTTTGTTTTGAAGAAACTATCTTATACAGAGTCAGTCAATGAACCCAACATCTTTCAGCCTTAGGCGGGAGTTTGAAGCGCGAAAGTGAAACTCTAGTTTCATGGCACACACAGTCGCTCAACGTGACCGTTGAACGAATTTCTTTTGGCATTACAAAATCGCATGCCACGGATGTACGAGTATGTACCGGAGTTCAGGCCTACAAGTTGACATAATATAACCCTTCACCTGTTCTGATCCGAATTCAAAGTTTCTTTGGCATGGCTTGGGGTACCTGCAGCCGTGCTTTCTGGTATTGCTACCACCATCCGCCGGCAGAGAGTGAAAAGAGAAAGAATCACAAATCACGATTGCGTCCAGATTAAATTAAAAAGTGAGAGTTCTGGAAACGTGTTTTTTATTTAATTTTTTTCGTCTTTTCAGACTGAGCAGCATTTTGGATTTTTATTGCAGCGGCCGCTGATTGTCGCTCGTTTGCGTGTCTCTTTCGACAGATCCGCTGAGAAAGCATTCACTTTCGAAGCCATTGGGTGTAGCCACGCGGTTATGGATGTTCTGCGATGGGGGCAACCGCAGGCGGAAACAAGTTTCCGTATTTACTAACTTACTGTTCGATCTCTGATGAACATGACCGGCGCGGCGGTAGGGTTTGACTCTGTGGAAATTCGCGTGGTAAGTCAGAGTGGAGTGGCTGGTTGTTAACCGATGATATCTGACCACGTCCGGGTATTTGAAGCATTTCAAACGGAATGACTCTTAGCTTGAACCCTGCATGAATGGGAAAGGTGCTGTGATTGAATAGTGGCACGTGGGTGTGCTTTTTATATGTGAGCAGCAAGAAAGTTTGGAGTGTGAGTAATATACTGGTGAGACTTGCATTCATGTGTTGCAGTGAGCCAGTTCCTGAAACTGGGCCACTTCAAGATGCTGGTCGAATGTGTCAAGAAAATATCGGATAAACATGAGCAATAGTTGGCGTCAGAAAGAAGCATCTCGTTTCTTGTTTTTCAGCATAAAATTTTATTTACTTAAGGAGAAAGTGAAATTCAGTCACAAAAACACATATTTTGTAAAATAATCTTTTTACAGGACTCTTCCTTACCCGTAGTTCGCAACAAATTTGTAGTTTTTGGGAGTTAAAAAACGATTGTTATCAAGGTGTCGACGGCAACCACATCAACTTCAGCTCCACCTCGTTATACAACAGGCCCAACTGTTGGTCTAAGTGAGACGCAACACCAGTCGCAAGGGCACCCATTCACCTACCTACCATCTCTTTCCAAGTGTATCTAACATAAGAAAAAATTCTGAAATATCCCTTTGCACCATACGCGATTACTGCTCATGCCCGCTCTCTGAACATTGCTGTTGGGGATTTAGGGGTTGAAATGAATGCGAGATATGCCACTGACCATCGTGTTGAGCTGTCGGTCTCAGCATGAAATTTATGTGTGAAAACGAATAACCTTGATATCTTAAATCTTTGATATCACGAAATTTTGCACATAAATCGATATTTTGTATTGTATCATTTCCTAATGTTTACGCTGAGTACTACATCACTGCGTTTTCGGATCTTCAAGATTCGCATGTGGATCATTTACCGTTTTTTACCAATATCTCCAAAATTAAATGAAGACTGTGGAGTTTTAAATGAAGGTACTCATTGAAGCCAAGTGATTTTTTCAAATTTTTTTAGAAATGGCAAGCAGGGACGCATTAAGAAAAACTTTGGAGCTCCATATTTTTTAAATGGTATTCTGGATCAAAAAGTGTTTAAGCAAATCTCCACATTATTTAAACAGATCAGACGATTGATATATCATTCGATGGGGTGTGACACAGTTTCAAAATCCATGGCAACTACGGAAGCCACACACAAATTGTCCCACTTCTTAAGTTTGGGTGCATGGAAAATGATTTCTAGGCCTAAAATACCTAAAATTCCATGCTGATATCTTTATAAATGTTGGAGATAAAAAGTGTGACAGTTAGGCGAACGGACAGCTGAACACGGTTTTGTAGACGGAACGTTTAAAACTTTGAGGCTTTATATGTATCGCTGTGCACTGACACAACGTATTGAAATAATGAACAATCAGAGAAATAAAGATATAGCGGAAGCATTTCGTAAAGTTCCAAAACCAGTTTTCATCACAAAGGTCCTATTTGGACGAAGAGGTGAATAAAGAGAAAACTCCATCTCGCCTTTGTTTGACAAGAGCAGCTAAAACTGTTGCAGCAGTAGTTGGGACTGACCAACTCAGCAATAAGGGCGTGATTTCTGAGAATAGTGACATCAATTGGCCGTCGACATTTAGTGCGATTTAGCGGCTTAGGTAACGAAGGTGTAAGTGCATCGACTACTACTCGGAAAGTCAAGGTTCAATTCCCGACACAGACTTTCATTTACACCTTGTCACTTCTCTCAATTCACAAACAGTACTCTAAGATAATAATTGCCAAGAAACTGCTTCTCAAACTTTGATCATCGGAGTCCACATAAATATATGAATATGTATAGTGGCACCAAACGAAAACTTTTTCTTCCGAAAATGTATAAAAATGAGAAATACAGTAGACTCGCGATAACGCGAACAATTAAAAACCAAGCCAGTTCACGTTTGTGAAGGTTAAATTTTAACAAAAGAATAGGACAATCTCGCGGTGGATATTCATTTAAAAACGTGTTTTATTTCACAAATTAAAAATAAATAGCTTTTACTATTTTTAGCAAAATCTTTTTATTAGTTTGTTGCATTTTGTTGTTGTTGCACTCAGAAAACACGTATTATTTTTTCTGACTTTTTGTTAACAGAGAATAAATGTTAAATTGAAACTGTTTTTTATTATAATTGTAATAATTATTTGTTGTTTAACAATACTAAATTCTAGGAAAAAACATAATTCCGAATACTTTTGTGAGGCACTGTATATGCATATAATGCAAACAAAAACGACGAAGAATATACCAAGACGACACGAATCTTGCACCAAAAATGACAAAATCCAAATTAAAATGGAGTTTGTTTGAATTTTACGGTTAACTTGGTCCGAAATTGTTTTTCACGTTTTGGAGCATGCACGTTTTGTTCACGTTTTAGAGATGTCGATGCAAAAATAAATCTTTTTACTTTAGCCGGTGTTCACATTAGTCGGTGTTCACGCGAGTCTACTGTAAGCAGAATTTTGGAAATAAAAAAAAATATTTCATATACTCGTATATCCTTTACCGTAGAGCAAAATATCACATACTTCTAATATCATTTGTCAATAATATGATAGGTCATCATTTGTGTTATTTCAGAGGAGGGAATTCCACAACAGAGCAGATGTCCACACTACCACAGATCCTGTAAAAACTCAAAACATGCAAATCGACACTCACCACTTATTCGCCGTAGCATGCAAAGAGATGAGCTTTACAGCCCTACTTTTGTCACAATGTAATTTCGAGGTAATCAAGGACTTCGTCAACCTCAGCATAGCGGTAAACTCAACAAAAAACATCAGAACTTAGATCGCTGAACAACTATAGCTAAGAGGCAATTGTTTAATAGAGCCCGCCTACAAAAGACTAAAATAGATTTTGTATAATACCTTGATCATTTCAATCTTACCTCTCCGCGCAGAGTCGTGGACAATGCCATTCTACAATGCGGTGGAAGAAGCGCTTGATTTTTCGAGACAAAAGTTCTGCGTGCATTTTTTGGTTCTGTTTGGGTTTGTGTTGATTGAATGATATGATTCGACTACAAACTGTATGGGCTGTGCGGCGTTATGAGTCTAGCCAGGGATGTATGGAATCAACAATTCAAATGGCTAGGCCCTGTAGAGCCCATGGACGGCTTAGCTCCAACCAAAAAAATATTTGACTCTGGTTCTGATTCGGACAACGTTTACAACGGCACACAAAAGGAGAAGCAGCTTAACCAACTTGGTGTGCGCAACTGAAGAACAGATCGTGGTACCCGAACGGGCTTGTTGGTTGAAGTCCAGGTTCACTCCGAACTGTAGGGTCACATAAAGAATAAGAAGTAAAACAAACAAGGAAAAAAACACAAATTTTCAGACTCAACGAATGAGTCTGACGTAGCTGTCCAGCTCACTTAAAGCAGAAAATGTTGATGCTTAGTGAAGTGTCCTTTTGCTTTCAGTACTGCCTGAAGTCATTTTAATATTGAATGGAACAATTTTTCGCAGACCCATTATTCTATAGGGATCTATCCTTACAAGACAGACTATTTAAGACCGGTATGCATATCAAAACTTCTGCTTTAAATCTATTTTGCGAGTCCTTCTTACGTTCAGGTCCGCTGGTTGCAGATGTATCTGCAATAGTTTAGGGCAGTTATAGCCCAACCAATGTTTTGCAAATATTCATGTGTACTCGGTTCAAAATTTTGTTTAAAAAATTCAACTTTCATAATCTGCACTTCAGACTAATATAAAATCCCACCACATTTTACACAAATTATGTGCTGGTCTTTTGATTTAGAATAACATCTCCTCTTAGATGATTCCTTACTTACAGAAAATATTTTTTTTGAGTAAGTTTTCCTGTTTGCGGATCTTCGTTGCTCTCATGAGAAAAATCGTATGTTGGTCTCTAGAAAAAACGATTTAGTTACCTAACCTATGCGCGAGTTCAAAAATACTATTTAATCAACTTAAGAGATTAGAGACTAATTTAGTTTAGAACGCACCCTGTGGTCATTCTCTATATCTTATGTATATAATAATCATAATACTGGCGGCGCAATAGTCCGAGGTGGACCTGGGCCTAGCTTCTCAGCAACGAGTGGATACCTACAGTTTATTGTTGACTCCCAACGGCGAGATTGAGATGCTTTTGACACAGTTATACTCTGAGCATTGTCAATGACTCAAAAGAGGTGGATCCGTGAAAAAATGTTCGGTATTTTTTAGTTGACGTACCCACCCACTACGCCACGGCGTCCACTCTTGTATATACTAGATTAATTTTACACTATCAAAATGAATATCTGATGATGGTTGTCGTCCACAAAGTCCAATTAGAAACGACGTTTTTGTTGTACAGGCCATAATTCTTTATGTGCGGTGTAGCGCTGAAAACTTTTTTTACTGCCTAATTTTTGAATTTTTTGTGCAACACTTTTTTCTTAATAACCGCTTAGATGAATACCGATTGTTTACATATTTCTTGAATGAGTAAGCAATTATTACACGATTTCGATGTGTACCATGTTATCTCAAGCGACTGGATAGCGCAGTTGGTTAAGTGCCTGCCCCAAGTTAGAGAGGTCCCAGGTTCGAATCCCAGTGAAATCGAATCTGGTCCAGTCACCATTTGCCGTTGGGATCAAATTAACGGCACTGGAGTAGGTTGCTACCTGGCAGTACGATGGACCAGTTTTGAGTCTGAGTGCTCCAGTGTAGTGTATCAAAAACTCCGATCTCAGTATCCACAGTCATACCAAAATTATTTGCTCTAGGCATATCCTCAATTTGGTGTAAGGATTCAATTAACACTAGTACCTCAAATCTATCTAGGCCTTTCACACACTCTGCTCTACACTTCTAAGGTCAATACAATACTTTCTTATGACGTCATCAAACATTAATGTCGACCAACAGGTTTCAATATTTCTTAACCGATCACGTAACTACCCAAATGAAACCATCATCAGTCTGGTACTAATTGCCTGTCTAACCAATGAGTTTCCGACTCAACTAACTCCCTAGAAAATGAAAGTCGTTCGGACCTTACGTAACGAAAAAGTATAATTTTTGTCTTAAAAAGTGAAATTCTTGCAATTAGAGCGAACCATCAAATTGAATTAACAACTTTTACTTCAAGCCATATCACGACAATTAAAACTCCCTCCAACCCCAAGAAATTCAAGCTAATTGAAGCAAAGTGCCGCTGCGTCATTTTTCGCTGTCCTCCAGTCCAGTCCATGCAACGGCAACGGCAGCTGAAATACCACTGCCATGGACGTAATTCGTAATAAATTCAGCACGACTTGCAAATGGGAAAGTTATTATATCCTCTCTTGGATTTGCATGACCGTCGAGTTCAACCTTAGAAAGAAAGTGAAACTTCAACGGATTTCATTGCCACCGGCCAGTCAATCGACACTGGAGTCGTAAGGCTTCTCGGCGGCGATGAAGGAGGCGCTCTGGAAATCTCATATTTCCCTTTTGGAATCAGTTCATGAACGTGTGTAGCAGCATCGACTAGTTGCCAGCAGGCCTCCAGACAAATGGCCAGTTTCGTCTTATTAGCTTCCACTGTATCCACTTGAACGGCCGTCGTGGTGCTGCAAGTCGTGCTGTGCTAAATCAAGAATTTATTAATTCCGAAGTCGTATGTGAGGACTGGGAGAAGTATCTTTCTGTCTTCTAAGCATGCCGACGTTACAGAGCACTCTCAATGGAGGAGAAACTGTGTAGTGAATGATGTGGAAAACAAGAAAAAAGCAAAAGTTTACAAATTGATATGCAAATTGTGGTTCGCTTCATTTAATGGCAGTGGGTCAGACGTAGTTTCTTCTTCTGTTTTCGAGTCTCTAGCTCATTTTATCACTGAAACTGTAAATTTTGAAATCAATTTGCTTCTACGAATGTCACTTTGAGAGTTTACGAGGCGGGTGATACGAATTTTTACAAAGTTTATGTTTTCGTTAATTGATGACATTTTATTCAGCCTTAATTTGATCTTACCGGTTTGAAGAAAGAAACAATCAAGTATTGGGTTATCACTCTAACTTCAGGAGAGTGGGATACCCCAGTTAACCGTTGTTTTAAAGAATCGACTCAAGTCTAAAGGCGATTATAAGCTAAGGCGGCTCATATAAATTCAGCAGCACCTATGTATACTGTCATGCACGCCACCCTGTTTCTTGAGGTATTCCATTGTGTGCGTTCAGTGTTTTTAAATTTATCGCACGAAGAAGATATTATTCGAAAACAGCTGTAAATGGTGACCAGACAACGATGATAGTTTTTCCAATTACTGCGTTTTAGTAGCTATTAAAGTTATCAATAACTTCCAGCTGTCAAAATATACAGTTAGATGCCATTTAATCATGCATTGTTGCACATCTACCGAATGAGCAAAAGTTATTAAGAAATATTATTGAAATTCCGGCTCAGTTGTAATTACGTAACGTGATTTTCGTCATGAGGTCGGTCGTCATCACGTCAGTGTGCACCCAATTCTTCTCACCGTTTAAAGTTTTGAGCGCGATCACATTCTTCCTTTCTTAAGCCACCAACCAGACAAATATTGCTGCGAAATGAAGAAAATATAGCCTTCGGGCCGTAGCAGACAGTTTCAAAGAAGTCCCAGAAATGACGATTCGGCGCAGATCAGCTAAATTGGGCATCACCAATGACTCAACCCGACGTGTTTGACGCAAGAATTGAAGCTGGACTGCCATATACAACGTCGTAGGTTCGCTAATTGGGCGCTGGAAATGTTAGCCAGAATCTGAACTCCCAAAAATGCATATTCTCGGCCAAGCACATTTTTTGCTCAGCGGCTATGCCAGCAACTAAAATTACCGTTATTGAAGCGAGCACAATCTACAAACGATTTTATCTGGTCACCCTGTAATTGAGAAGTTAGCGAAGCAAAATGTTTCATCTTAGTCTGGAAGACTCTTGGACTCCAGACTTGTTGAACTTCGTCGAGAGTACGACCACGAATATGACGCTGGCCTTACCAATCTGCAGATGGTGCCAGCTGAAGAGGCTTCTTGAATATGATCCAAAAAATGGCATGGAAGTCTCACTAAATAAGACAATAACACACCAGGTGGTACATTGAAATTGTCAGATACGAAAAACCCTTGTATGTTAAGGTTAGAGGTTTTCACGACTTGTCTGTATCACCAAACTTACAACTTAATCCGAGCCGGTCTCTCAAGATACCACTCATGTGCTGCAAAGAATATATCATTCCCAGGCGCATATAATTATGTCTTATGAAGTAAAAGCGAAATTCCACAATGCTGCCGGCTAACCTAAATCAACAAAATAGTAGCGAATTTTCCCCTCACATATGCGAATGCCGTGTCAACATACACTCTTTTACCTCCCACCTGCCTAGTTTCATCAAATTTCTAACACTTTCTTGCGATCTCGGCGTGCAACAAAGCCGTCGTCATCCCAGTCAGGTATCTGCGATCCAAGCAATCCGCATTTGTCGTGCAAATGAGAATGTGAATACCAATGCGGGTAAAACTCGGCGCAGTTTAAATAGCCAACAACAACTGTGGCTCCTCAGTGCACAATACCTCGCATTACACCGCACAAGTTGAAGTGCAGTGCGGTTGCCAAAGCCCACTATACACTCGTACAGATCCACATACATATGTACGTATATATGTCCAACGATGTGCATTGTTAAGGTGAATAAACATGTGCGCCGATCGATACACCGCTCAAACACTATAAGTTGAGTGGTATCGTGGCTGCACTGTGTTGGCATTAACCGTGCTAATAAGAGGACCATGAACTTCAGTGTCCATAACATTGCTCACTCGGTCGCGTAGTCATGCGGGTGAATGGTTACCCCTTTTGCCACACGGCGCCAGTGCACCTAATAGCTGCAGTGGTTGTCGAAATCGTGGTCAATAACTGAGAGCCAATGCAAATTTAGCTGTTACCATAATGTTGGTGCAGATTGTTATTTTATAGCTTATTCGGTGAATCTTTGATGTGAAATCCTAATAGAGGGGTACGTGTGTCAATCGCTGCAGATGAAATAACATTCAATATTCTACACCATTATGTACCTTCACTCATGTGCATGACCTTGCTCATACACTAATTAAAATCGAAATCGTAGCTGCAGCTTATATGAACTTAGGTTTTGTAATCAACGAGTACAACATGTGTGCACAGATCCAACGTTATAGAGGTTCGCAAATATTTTGTATCATGGGTATTCTTTGAGCGCCTTCACTTCTGAATATTTGAAGTCTAAGTCAATGTATTGAGACAAGCTTTAATTTCCAGGGAAGCAGGCGGCATCACTCTTGCATACATTGTATCATTCCTTCAATGAGCTTTCCAATTTTTTCTTGTTTTAATTTACGCTGGTCAATATCTTCCAGACAGGTTAAGGTGTTGTCACCTATTTATTGCTTCGGGACCACTTCGGGACAGTCTTACATGGCAATTGAAGCAGGGGCCAGACATGTCGGCCTCACTGTAACCGAAAATTTTGCATTTCCATGTTCACCTGGGTGGCGCTTCCTCGACGGGGCTATCCACCTCGTCGTGGTGCTGAGGCTTAAGTAGGTCCGATGGAGATGGATGGACTTAATGTCACTGCATATGCAAACGATGTAGCTATCCTAGTATCTGGGAAGTTTCTATCAACGCTAACCGAGCGTCTCAATCATGGATTGAGGTTGGTCAACAACTGGACTGCCACTCGAGGGCTGAAAGTCAACCCAGAGCAGCGCATCAAGGAGGCGTGTGAAGCTTTTTTTTGAAGCACTCAGACTCAAAACTGTTCCATTGTACTGCCAGGTACTTCAGTGCCGTTAATTTGTTCCCAACGGAAAATGGTGACTGGACCAGATTCGATTTCACTGGGATTCGAACCTGGGACCCCTCGAACTTGGGACAGGCACTTAACCAACTGCGCCATCCAGTCGTGTGGTATACTGGCTATACACAGCGGTAGTAAGACCCATCTTAGCTTACGAATCAACAATCTGGTGGCAAGCACTGGAGAAGAAATACCTTCCTTCTAGCTTGACGAAGGTCCAGAAATCAGCCTGCTTAGGAATCACGGGTGCCCTAAGGGGAATGCCGACAGCAGCGCTCGAATTCCGCACAGGGTTGCACAGAGGTTGGGAAGACCTATCTGCGAATGGTGGCAAAGAGATTTCCCCATACACTGATGGCTCTAAAACAGGTGCAGGTACGGGGGTAGACTCTTCTGCGAGCTCTTCGAAAGATCCTTGAACCTAAGCGACGAATGTAGCGTTTTCCAAGCAGAAGTGGTAGCAATAAATGAAGCGGCACTTACGCTAACGCTTAGTTTGACTGAAAAAACGATAACAATATACTTCGAAAGCCAAGCGGCTGTAAGAGCTATAGCGTCGTATATTGAAAAATCGAAACTAGTCAAGCTATGCAGGCAGAACGTGAACGAAATCGCCAGTGTAAACACGGTGACTCTGCTGGGTACCGGGACACACAGGAAAACGATAAACTGGACGTGTTGTCAATGAAGGGCTCTCTAGCACTACCTTATATTAACTAATAATAATGGCGGCGCTACAGTCCGAGATGCACCTGGGCCTAGCTTCTCAGCAACCATTCGTGTTGTGCTTGCTATTGTTCTTTCACGAGTGGAGGGGACCTACAGTTTAATGCCGATTCCGAACAGCGAGATTGAGAAGCTATTTCTATTTTCTATTTTCGAGCATTGTCAGTGACTCGAAAGAAGTGGGGCCGTGAACATTTTTTTTTTTGAAAAATTGTTTGTCTAAACTGGGATTCGAACCTAGACTGTGAAAGACTAATGCACATGGGTCGGCGCACGAACCCACACAGCCACGGCTGTTGTCGTTGACTCAATGTCCAGATTCAGACATCGCTCATTTGTTCTTTCTGTGGCCTTGTCCTCTATTTCCTTTAAGGCCCACTTGCCATGGCTGAATCTGGACATTGAGTCAACAACGACAGCCCTATAGCCGGTGTTGAACAGGAAGAAATAATTATCAATGATTAGCGTCAGTCGCAAGGACCTTCGGATGGTGGTTGGAGTTCTTACCGGACATTGTCCGACTATTGTAGAAGTTACAGGGACGAGGAAGAAATAGGGTCCGTCCGCCACCTGCTATGCGATTGTCCAGCCCTACGGAGAAGGAGACTGCTAACACTAGGCAGTAACTTCTTCGACGAGATGGAGGATCTGAACAAAATAGAGCTAAAGCACCTCCTGAAATATATACAACAATCTGGGCGGTTATAATCTTCTTCTTCTTCTCTTCTTCTTCTTCGGACGCTACAGTCCGAGGTGGACCTGGGGCTCACCCAACATGCCTCTCCAACCAACACGATCTCTTGCCAAATTATAACCGTGGCGTTTATAATCAGCGGTGAAAATTTAGGTCTTACGGGGTACACCCCCCCATACCCAGGGCACAATGGACCCATGCTTCTCCGTTCTTGTGAACGAAACCTAAAATAGATAGTGACCACACTTTAAATGATGACATAAATTTCGTCAATTTCTTCTTTTTCTTGTGGCGCTACAGTCCGGGATAGAACTGGGCATCAACCAACCAACAAACCTCTCCAGCTAACACTATCTTTCGCTAGCTGTCGCCAATTGTGTACGTCAAGTTGCTTGAGGTCACCCTCGACTTGGGTGCGCCACATAAATCATGGTCTTCCTCTTTTTCGTTGTCACACAGGCTGGGAGCACTCCACATAGCACCTTAGCATGACATGCATTCGTAGAGAGCGATATATTTAGCTCCCTCGTAAGTAAGCAAAAGTGAACGAACTTACCGAAACCGAGTGAGTGTTTACTTTGGCAACAGTGTATCATTTTTGTATATTCTCTTGGTTGCTTCAGTTTTCTTAAGTTTCCGTACAGCGACTATAGTTTCTCATTTAGTCTCTAAACTTGCAAATGTTGACAGCTGAATTCTGTACCCAGTTATGACTACTTCGAAGTTTGACGACGCTTCTGATTACTTTTCGTTTGATTTTGACAGAAGCCTAAGTTTTCGCACGGCTATTACAGTTGACCCTGCACAATACAGAAGACGTCAAACGCAAAAAAACGTTTTTTTAATTTTAATTAATTTTTACGTTTGGAGCAGCCTGCTCAAATATTCTGCAACGACGGCGGACAGTTTGCGAACTGGACTGAATTTTTGTAAGCACCTTTAGTGAAATCAATTTTGCACTCTTAAATTTCAAATTCCATGCGACATTCTCTGCTGCGATCTGAAGACAATCAGATTTGACGGGATTATACAAATGACTCACCCATTCCCTACCAGCTTCTCCATGCACCGACTAATAGTACGTTTACACCGCACCCAAATTCAGCATTTCGGCTAGTTTCTGCATTTCAGCCCAAATGCATTGCATTTCGCCATACATTTCCTGCATATTGGAATGTTGCATTTCAGTGAAATGCAGAATTTCGTCGCTGCATTTGTAAATTCGTCAAATCGAACAATCCTCTTTACAAATTCAGCACCATTCAAAACGTCATAGAATGACATTTCAGTCCGCTGACATAATCAAAGAAATAGCTGTCAACAAAACAATAAATCATTTCAAGTGATCATTGCAATAAAAATGGAATATATGTGTCTGAATTAGCATTTAAATTCATCTTTAAATTAATATAACAAGCTAAATGGTTCAACCACTTCTGATTTCCAATCAGGAAAAAATATCAATAATCAATTGTGACACTAGCTGTCATTTGGATCTTAAATTTTTTTTCCTAAAATGCTGAATTTGGGTGCGGTGTAAACGTACTATAACAAAACGAATTCCCCAACCTATCGCTCTTGCCGATTCCACCCCAAACAAAATTCAATACGATAAAAAGAACAAATCTGTTGAGAAAACGTCATAAGACTGATCGAGTTCACTGGGTTGATTATCCAATCAATCACGAACGCACCGTGAACTGCATCGTTTTCTAAGCAACCCAAGTGACATCAAAAGTGCAATTTTCTTCCGTATGCATGACTCCCAAGATAATAGCGAAAGCTGCCTGCAACTGGGTGTCGTTGACATACTTAAGCGCAAGGCCGCTCCACCCAATGTCGTGTGTGTTGTCAAATTATTCAGGTCTCGAGATGCATTTGCCTTAGGAATTGGTTATGATTGCTCGTAGTTTTCGCGCAGTGTGCAATACCGTACCGTTAATCAGGCGTTTTGAAGCTCTTAAGGTGAAGACTTTATTATAAAAGTGACGTTGATGAATCAATGCAACTACTCTTGTCAAGCGTGACGTGCTTGGTCACCAGGTTTTGCGAAAGTGTGTAAGATGTAGTTTACTGCAAAGCGGCGGCAATTTGCAGACTGTACTTGATGTGATGCGAAAATGTGCCTTTGTGTGTGTATACGTGCTGCTTCTATTGGCACTTAAACTGCAAAGTGTAATTAGCAAAACGTCGTCAACGAGAGCTATATGGCTGAGCAGAGTGTTCAGTTTTGGAAGCTATGCGGGATGGGGTCAGGCATTGTTGTTTAGTTAACTAGCTATTGCCTCTCTATCTGTAAGCAAAGACGGCAAAGGGTTTCTTTTTTTTAATTTTGTTAGATGAACAACACAAAACAAAACAAAACAAAACACTCTCGTACCCAAGAAAATATGGTCATAAAGATTCCTCGAAAGGAATACAACAAGAAGTTGCCCAGAAAGATTGTATTGTATTGTATCATCGTATTGTTGTGAATCATCCTTCGGCTGTACTGGCACAATGCAGCAGCAACTGTCTGAAGATAAGCAACTGTTCGTAAGATAAGAAAGTCTGTACGTTCGAAAGTATTATAAAACACGGGCACAGACAAGCCGTTGCGAAACTTCAGCAGGACAGGACGAATTAAATGGAAGTTTAATAGAAATTAATAACATACGTTGCCTCACAAAAGTATTCGGAATTATAATTTTTCCTGAATCTTAGTTTGCTTTGTTGCTTTGTGTTGTTGTTGTAGACAGTAAACATGAATTATTTTTTTCCGATTTTTTGTTAAGAGAGAATAAATAGGGAATTGAAACTGATTTTATAATTTTATAATTATTATAATTATTTGTTGTTTAACAATACTAAAATCCCGGAAAAAAACATAATTCCGAATACTTTTGTGAGGCACTGTAGCTTTCCTTTCTCAGAGCGTGAACAAAAGCGCTGAGTGTCATAGTGACTTTCAGACAAAATAAAGGTGAAGCAATTAAAAACGTAATAACTGGTGCGGTCAACGCAGGAACCACCTTACATGTCCAGAAGACTGGCATTAAATCGAGTACGGCCAACAAGTTGTGCAACATCTAGGAGGACATTGGTAGTTTACAACAATGCAAGAACAAACGATATCCTAAAGAGAGCCAGTGCGGGTGTATTGAAAACACCAGAGCTCTGTATGTAGAATATCACGCAGACAAATTAAATATCCCGCATAGCACACATCGCAGTTATGATAATGCAGTAGAAAAACACACCTAAATACACTTCACTCATGTCTGCTCAGTACTCGCTAGAGTCACACAACGGAAAACCATTTTCTGTGTTCTTTTGGTGAGATCAGCAACAGTAGCAAGTTGTGTCAGTTTCAAACCCAAACCCAAACAGTTTCAGCAACAAACCCTTCCAAACACGTGCCTGGGATGTGGTATTAAAACGGCACCTTGTGGTTTTTTTTTCGGAGGATTTTTGAAACACTACTGGAGCACTCAGACCCGAAACTGGTTCTTTGTACTGCCAAGGTAGCAACCTACTCCAGTGATAGTGCCGTTAATTTTATCAGAACAGCAAATGGTGATCAGATTCGAATTCACTGGGACTCGAACCTTGGACCCTTCTAACTTGGGACAGGCACTTAACCAACTGCGCCATCCAGTCGTATGCACCTTGTGTTAATTGGGTGTTTAGTTAACAGCCGCTGCTGCATATTTAGCAGCAAGTGAATTTATCGTTTTTGCATAAGCGAAGGAGTATTCGAATAAACCTAATACTGTGGTGTGGTTATTAAGCTGTTTAGCTACTGTTTATTGTTTAAAGTGTAGTATGATTTCAGGCCTAGTGAAATTGTTGGCTATTAATATTAAACAAAGTGTTGTGTGTTTTCAGGAACATATGAGTTGTGAGGCGATCCGTGACAGGTGCTAGTGAACAGTTTTGAGGTTGTTTAGTTGGCCGATGCTAAAGCGGCACTGTCCAATGGTTTTTATTTTTTTTTTCGAAGGTTTTTGAAACTCTACACTGGAGCACTCAGACTCAAAAACTGATCCATTGTACTGCCAGGTAGCAACCTACTTTTAATGAAATTTCATGATCTTCCGAAGGAAGACCAGCAGACGCTTCTGTGATGAGGAGCCTGCATCATTATCTCCCACCTCATCAGCACCGAATAACTGCCACCACATCCGAGCAAAGGCGGAACAATGGCAGGGGAAGTGCTCTGCAGTATCATCGTCTTCTCCACAGGCGTCGCAGAGGGTTTTATCGCTTAGGCCAAGCACACTTAGATGTTTGACGAAGGTGAAGTGCCCCGTTAGTACATCGGTAAGTTGTCTGCAGTCTTTTCTGTTAAGAGATAACAAGAAAGCCGCGGATTTTCTACTGACGTTGGGAAGCATGCAATTGGCCTGTCTACATCCTGGAGAGTCATGCCACCTGCAGTTGTCCTCTCGAGAGGTCCAACCATCGATGGAACTCCTAACCGAGGACACAGATCATCGGCGATCTCATTTCCTGTGACCCCGTGGTGCCCCGGAACCCAAGCAAGTCTTAGTGAGCTTAAGTTACCGATCAAATTCAGAGAAGACTCGCATTCCTGAACTATCCTGGAAGTGGTTAAAGGGTCGAGCAAGGCCTTAAGCACAGCTCGGCTTTCGCTACAGACGCAAATACTTTGCCCCTTTCACCTATTCTTCACAATATAGTTCGTAGCTATTAGGTTCGCATTGTCCAATGGTAGTGAGTAGTGATATCCTCCTTCTCTTCTTCTCTGCGATTTCTACAGAAGTCACTATAAGCGAGACTTATCCTGTTGGTCTCTTGCACAGTCTCCTTTTATGATGCCGAAGAGTGTTTTACGGGCTGGTCTTTTCATACTGATTAGGCAGAGTGTGCTTGGAGTGTGTTCAAACATAATTTAAGGTTGGCCTGAAATTATGCCAAATTTCAAAGATTTTGTATTTTGTGTTGAATAACGATTTTGTGATTTTTTTTAAACTTCATTCTTGGGAAATTTCTGCCGTATTGATTGACTAATGCTATAGCTAAGATCTTCCAAAAAATATACAAAACTGCTAGCATACAATGGATGACTTTCACGAGACTGGGTGAAAGCAACATGCCGTCAATGAGGCCTTTGCTCTCAATAAAACGGAAGCGTATTCAGTAGTAAACGAGAGGAAAATAAAATGTCTCCAAGTCAGGAAGCACAGCTTTACCTGAATGTCACAATAGAAGGATATTACTTGGTCTACATCGGAGCAGCAGTAAATCGTACTAAAAACATCGGTACAGAAAAAAAATTAAGAATAGCTCTTGTTGTTTCTTCTGTTTCTTGCTGTTTCTTTAAGCATAAGAGGCAATTGAAAAATAAAGCCATCTCACGAAAGGCCAAGTTGACTTTGTACAAGACCTTGATCATCGCCGTGCTGTTGTACGGCACAAATTCGTTGAAAATATTCAAATCGGATGATTTCAGAGAAAAGTTGTGCGTGTAATCTTTGGCCCTGCTTGGAGGAAAAGATTCAATCAATGTCTGTATAGAATTTACAGCAACATGAGTCTAACAAGGCACTAAAGTATCCTACGCCCATAATAGCTTAGTCATGTAGAGCGCAGGGGCAACTTAGCTGCCGTCTGAAAAATTCTCGAAACTGGCTGTGGGACGATGCAACGGAGGACGTCTATGGTTGAGGTTGAGACTCACACAAGTGTTATATTAAACTGGAGACAGCCAGCGAAAAATATCGGTCCGTTAACCGCTAACCCCGCAGTTTGCGACAGACTTCGCACTTCTTTCGACTTTGTTGTGCCCATACTCAACACGGCTTACTACATCAGCTACAGTAAACCCCCGCAGCCTACCATTTATTTTTTGTGTGTCTTTTTTTGATCGATTTTGATCCCACGATTAGCAGAAGAAATGGTGGTCAGCCGCACCAGAGCCTCGCAAAAATGCGGTAAGGCCAGAGTTTCTCTCCAAGGTAGCCCGGCATCAGAGAGGCTCCGTTAGAACACGGACGGTATTAGCCCCTGGCTGCGAGATATCCATTGGGCACGGGTAGCTTGATACCCTGTATTAGGGGGATGATAGACTTAGTTCGCTAATCATCCCATCATTCTGATTCTAGCACGTCTGTCCGAAGCTATTGCCTTGCACCAGTGCCAGGCAGAGTAGCTCCTTCAGCAGGCTTGCGGGTCGGCTTAAGCCCCCGCACCACGACAAGGTGTCTATCCGCAGGGCAAAACAAGTCATTTCATCATCATCATAATTTTCAGTGACCCGCATGTTCCACTAAAGGGATCACGGGGGCAAAGCACGCACGAGAGATCTCCGCCATCGACTCTAACTCATCAGGAGCTATGCCCAGGCGCAACCAGACTAGTTTTTGGACTTGGTCCAACCATCTCGTCCTGGGTCTGCCAAGCGGTCGCCTACCTGATGTAATCGCATTCAAAAGGGGTTGGACGCGTTATTTATTTATGCCCAGAAAAATTTTGTCGAAGACAAATGTATAAAGGATTTTACAAGTGTCCTTAAGCACTCAATTTAGAATGGTGTTTTTTTCTGTAATTCACCTCAGAAACTTTTCCCTCACATCTGTTTAAGAAGGGATTTTAGATAAGCTGTGCTCATTTTGCTGGAATAAAGTCTTGAAAATCGTAAGAACAAATCTGTACGAATGCTATAGGTAACTTGAGGAATGCATGTAAACTTGTATGTGAGAGAAATTAAACTGGTAATTCGTTTGACTTGAGCATTTTAGGAAATACGAAAAGAAATTGCACGGTTTCAACGATTTCTTCACATGGCTCCCTAAAAGCAGACAAAATAATTCGTTGAACCCATTTGTGACAGTTACATAAGAGAATATTTCTTCATGACTCAATAACTCATTCACACTATGATTGCATATTTCTTGGCTGACTGATCGTACCAGTGTTTATAAACAGGTACCGATGGTTTTTGAATTTGCTTGACGAAATATCTGCTGTGACTATTTACAGAAAAAGCTCTTCAAGTATGTGAAAAATGTTGAAACCTTTTCGTATGCTTTTCCATTTAAATACAAATAAATGTAACTAAACTAAAATTGTATACAAGTCTAATTTAATAAATTGATTTTGTTTACGCAAGTGGCATAGCAAAGGTTGTAAAGATAGTGGTGCAGAAAAACATATTGATATGCACGTGTCGGTTTGAAAATATCGTTTACCATAGGAAAGTCCTGGTTGGAAAGAAAGAAAAAGACCAAACCTTTGACGCAGAGTTTAAGTGCCCGTGGGTGCAAGACTGCTGGCCTATATTTGTGGAAAAACAATAAAATGCTTAGAACGTATGGATAAGCTTTCTTACGATGCGGAGGGGTAAGGTTCCTAAAGTGGGTGTTTGCAAAAGCCAGGGACATCCGCCTGGGTACGCAAGATTTTCTGCGTGTGGAACACGCGAATCGGTTCAATATGTTTTCACTCAGGAATGTAGTGCAGCGAATTGAGTAATGCTCTCTTTTAAATTCTTATTTTTCGTGAATGAAGGATAAAAACAATGTTTTTGGGTGCAGGTCGCGCGCCTTCAATTGTTCAGTCAATTGGACCTTGTAAGCGAATAGTCCGAGATCTGTGTGAAGAATTCTCCTCAGGCTAGTGCGTAATATGTTGAGCTGTTGAGATCGATGGCGAGTTGATGTTCGTGAATGAGTCTCACACTCTCGGCCTCAGCAACCACATTCTCATCTGTGCCACTAGTATACCAGTCTCATGAATTCTCATGAGCAGCAATCGCGGTGGGTGCTTCATTTCGGCCAAAACTACTTTCCAAAAAACGCTCTGTTTGGACTACGCAGCACTCACTTTGGAAATAAGTTTTCAATATTTCCAAACGTTGTTCAAGCGAAAAGTGACTTATTTCATTCCGTGGATGTATCATACTGACTTTCTGTCAAGTTTTCGAGCGGGAAACAACTGTCAGTGTAAAAAAAAACACTATATGGCCCACCCTATATATATGCAGTGAAAAAAAAATATTAAAATTGCAACTAAGTCGTCCCTGTGATAAATTTTCCTAAAATGCCAAGCAGAGAAAATGAGGACAGCATGTCGGAATCGGAACAACAGGGATGAAAACATGCCTGTTTCATCCGAGTAGCCAGTTTAAAAGTGGATTTTCTGTTGAAGAAGGCCGATTTTCGGCGCATCCAACCCATCTCCCGCTCGTACCTCCGGCAATCCTGCCTTTTTCGGCTTATGTTATCACCCGCAAAGAATTCCATTCAGCTTCTGGCAATGAGTGCAATTACACGCTTTCAATCCTACATGCTTCTACTTCTTAGGAATGTGGTGGTTGTAGAACCACGCATCTCCTATACCGTTCAGATTCTGTTACGCATTAACTATCGGCTGTCTCCTGTGGTATATTATCTCATTAATTTCCGTCTAATACTGGTAATTGAAGACTAATTGCCATTGCCTATTATGTAATTACGAACATTAAGTCCGCAAAAGCTGACGGCGAAAGTATTAATAATTGATTTGCAATTCCATAAGTAAATAATCCATACATAGAATAGAAGTATAATTAAGCAGGCAGGTAACTACATTTTATGCCTCCTAATACTTCTTCAACAAGGAATGGATACAATAATCTAACTTGTCACAACATAATTATAGTGTGAATAAGGATGTGTGGGCACCGAGTGAGCGAATGAGCCAGCTTGAATGGGATCAGCCCGTAGCAAAAGAAGTCTGGCATGGTTAAATCGGGCGATCTTGCTGGCAATGTAAAATCGCCAAAACGGGAGATTATGCGACCAGGAAACGCTTCTTTCATAATATCCATTGTGCCTAGTGCTGTGTGTGCAGTAACACCGTCTTGTTGAAACCACATGTTCATCAAACGCCGCTCAACTAATTTCAGCAGAAGTCGTTTATCATAGCCCGTAGCGTTCGGCAGTAACTGTGACCGTATTGCTGATGGGGTATTGCCCCAGTGCCGGAATTTTTGCGCAGTTGGCGCAACACGATTAGGATATCGACGTCGAAATTTACGCTGCGCATACACCAAAAGACGCCGTGGCATAGTGGGTAGGTGCGTCGACTCCTACGCTCGAGGTCGTCAGTTCGAATCTCGAAAAAAACATCAAACATTTTTTCACGGCTCCACCTCTTTCGAGTCACTGACAATGCTCAAAGAGTATAACTGTCTAGAAAAAAGCTTCTCAATCTCGCCGTTCGGAGTCGGCATTAAACTGTAGGTCCCCTCCGCACAACACGAGTGGTTGCTGAGAAGCTCGGCCCAGGTCCACCTCGGACTGTAGCGCCGCCATTATTATTATTATTATACACCAAAAGAAATCGATACAATTAATTTGTTTGTATGCTGCAGATGTTTAGTTCACAAATGTCAAAATATGATTGACGTACGACGCAATTTGCAAAAATTATAACATCTTCCGATAGGATTGCTCACTCGAATGAATCTCTCTCACCAGTTGACGCTATGCTACGCTCATTTAGTTTTGCAGTGTTGCAACATTTTTGCATTCACTAGTCCAAATTTTATTATTTTCAGTTGGATGTGATGGAAGTCATCCGAGAGACAACATTTTTGACTACTTTTCCATGCATTTGGGGTCATACAGTGGTGGACTAAAGTATTCACACAAAAGCATTTTCAAAGAAAATTAATCGTTTTAACCTACACAACTTTTAAAATTAAATCCTTTAGAACCGTGTAGCAAATTTGAAGCAATTAAACACAACAAAATAAAACAAAAAACAATAAAAAAAATGTTCATCCAAAAACAATATAAAAAATGTTTTAAATTATTTTTTCTTTAACCTTTTCCGGGCCACTACAAGAAAATAAATAAAATTGCGCGATTTTTTTGCACAAAGAAAGTCATCTGAAATTACCCAATTTTTCCATATATATGTTTCACTCTTAGATTGGATGTATTTTTTTTTAAATGAGCTTCAATTTGTATAGAAATATGGTATAGGAAACATTCCATTGCATATTAAAGTATAGACCAATGTTTGGATATTTGGTACGTTTTTCATACCACCGGCCCTGAAAGAGTTAAACGCTTCGTTTTCTTTGAAAATGACTTGTGTGAAAACTTATGTCCACTACTGTATGTCCTCATGAATAACGTTGTCCTCCAATGCGGAGTTTTTATAATAGATGGTTTGTCATTGTATATGAGCGACTTAACGTATCCCCAAAATAAATAATCAAGAGACGTCAAAAGTACAAGATCCTGTAGGTCACATCCACAGCGGATCCAATGCTAGTTGACTTTAAGCTCATTCAAGGAAATTTCGACGCCAACGATAGCCATTCGGCTTAATTTCTTGACGAACTTCATTTTGACAGATCTTTTGAAATGAGGTAGAGGTTTGCTTCAACAGTTTTTAATCCAAAGTACCGTTTGGAAAATATGGAGCTCCAAAGTTTTTTTTTAATGCGTCCCCCCTGCCATTTCTAAACCAAAGAGTTTAAAAATCTGAAAAAATCACAAAAATTCGCTTCATTGAGTACTTTCATCTAAAACCATTTCGAGCATTCTGGCCTTAATAGTTTTGGAGATATTGGCCAAAAACGGTCAATCATCGACATGCAAATTTTGAAGATCTGAAAACGCAGTTTTGAAGACATCAATGTAAGCATTAAGAAATTATAAATTTCAAAATATTAATTCATGTTGAAATTTTGAGATTCTGAGATTTAAAATTATCACTACTCTAATTTTCACACATAAATTTCATGCTGTGTTCGACCACTCTATTCGTCGATGAGTGTTATCTTTTGATCTCTACCCCTCTACCCCTAAATGAGCAGTGATTGGGTATGTGTATGATGGAGGTGATTTTCTGTGTTGGGTAAACTTGGATAGAGGTATAGATATACGAGTATATATGTATGTATGAATGTTTGTCTGTTTGGATGTATGAATGTATGAATAAATGGTTGATTTGGGTTGAAGTTAGAAGAAAATTCAACTGAAATAATTTGGAAACGTCGTTTGATATTCAGAAATCATCCATCAATATTATGCGACGGAAGCTTTCCCGTGCGAGTACAACTCGCTCTTACCCAGTTTATTTATGACTTTTTGACAGCACCTTGGATCTCTGATGCAATCAATTTTGAATTCCACTACGATTTCTGGACAGTCCTCTGTTCATCCCATTTTAGGAAATTTTCTCCATTGACAATTGCTGAAATTTCCCTTTGATTCTTTTCCTTTATATAATAGTCCATAATCACAATAATATAACTTTAGGTTTGAAATCCCACTGCACACAACTCATCAAAACAAAAAACAGATTATCATATAATGTAATTTTTAAGGTAAAGATAAAATAAGCAAAAGTTAAATTAAAGAATAGAAAATAATGTCAAAAATATAGTTATTTAGGAAACCATTTTGGGTAGAACATTTTCACTGTGGCATGTAATTGTTTGCCTTTTTATTTCTCGGTTATTATTATTTTTTTGTTAATTAAACACGTTTAGTTTATTTAAATACAATACACAAGTGTGAACAATTTAATTTTTTTATCATTTATAATAAAATTATTTAATCTTATTTTTATTTTTCCTGCTTGAAGCGAGGAAGTATAACTTTGTGGGCCATTTTATCCGTGAGCCACTGTTGGTATTTCCCATACATAATTCAAACATGATAAATGCTATCCAATATCAGTCCAGTTCTTTTTTTTTGCTATTTGTAGGTTATAAATATTCAAACCGATTCTCAACTTACAAGACATCTTTTCCTAGTTCACAACTGACATTTGAAATGTTCACAGATCACGGATATCTTACAGAAATTTAATTTAATTTTGTGCGGAAAGTTTCTAAGCACTGCTGTGGGAGGGACAGTGTTATGGCGTGCTGTTGTAGCTAATACCTAATAGTTTAAGCAGACGACAAATAGTCTTAGCCATTCCATTATACCATAATAAAGCTTCGCTAAATAAGATGGTGGACAGATATGCCTGAGCTCGTCCAGTTCATCAGATGGATCCAAAATGTGTACCTTCAATAAATCCACTAAAGTTAAAAAATAAGAAACGAAGCTTTGCGAAATGCGCTAAGTACTTAGGCGTATCACTAAATATTGAACTATATTGAACTAAGCTGGAAACCAATACCACGAGTTGGTTAAGTGCCTGCCCCAAGTTAGATGGGTCCCAAGTTCGAATCCCAGTGAAAGCGAATCTGGTCCAGTCATCATTTGCCGTTGGGATTAAATTAACGGCACAGGAATAGGCATACATACCTGGCAGTACAATGGATGAGTTTTAAGTCTAAGTGCTCCAGCAGTGTTTCAAAAAATCTCGAAACCAAACATTCAAGACCACTTTAAGTCGGCGGTTGCTGTCATCGCATGCTGGAATGCATTCCGTCCCAAATGGAGACTTCAACCCAACGTCAACCCAGAATGGCACTCAGGACGTACACAGAAATCGCCAGACCTGTACTAACATACGGTATCCCTGTTTGGTGGCTGGCAATGAAAAACAGAGACAAATTAAAAAGATGGGTCGAACCCAGGAATCTGCGTATATTTGCATCACGGGGACCCTTCGATCCACACCGTCAGTCGCCATTGAAACTGTGCTGCATATGCTTCTCATGTTTAACTCTTTCAGAGCCGGTTGTATGAAAAACGTACCACATATCTAAACATTTGTTTATACTTTAATATGCAATGGAATGTTTTCTATACCACATTTCTATACAAATTGAAGCTCATTTGAAAAAAATACATCCAATCTAAGAGTAAGACGTATTTATGGAAAAATTGGGCAATTTCAGATGACTTTCTTTGTGCAAAAAAATTGTGCAATTTTATTTATTTTCTTGTAGAGGCCCAGAAAGGATTAAAGAGTGCAACTGATGGAGTAAAACTCTCAGCAAAAGACATATGGAAATAATCCAGAACACGAAGCACCCTTCGAGGACTTCGAATTTGGACACACAGCCTTAATTCCAGATAGACACCAATGTGCAATAAACATAGTCAAGAATTATATATGCCACTGGCAAATAATCAGGAGACTCCCAAACTCTCGCTTCAAGTAATGAACTTGCTATAACTTACAGATGTCATCAAAGTCATCAATCGCAGATGCATGGAATTAAACACATTCAGGACAACAAAGCAAAGAAGGACCTCATTATATCCAAAATGAACAAATACACTCCAAACAGTAAAGGAAATCTGAAATGCTGTAGGCATATTTACAGGTCACTGCCACATGCAAGAGGGATGGAAGCACTCTACAATGACTTTTGTAGGAGCTGCAGGTATCAGGAAGTGAAGTGTATAACACTACACTACTTCGGCAAATTCCAGGTGTGACTAGTCTTTTGGCTAACGAGGTACCGGTGTTACATATACCGCACAGTGACAGCAGAAGGGCTGATCTTTGCTGTGACAGTCACACTAACTAACCTAACCTAACCAAATATATAAAAAGGGCTAATTAGACTGATACCCACGAACTGTGCAAAAATAATTGAACCTTATTAGGACCGAATGCAGCTGATTATTGTAGTTCCGCGAACCATCTCGGAATAAAAAGTTGTTTCATCAACTGTAACGCATTAATTACTCCACGGTTCTTACCTCCAATTCTTACCTCGGTCTTCTTCAAAGTACATAGAAGTGATTCTCTGATTAGGTGAAGACATACCATGTTTCTATTGGATTCTGAATAAATTGTCAGATTAGCTAACAGGAAATAAACCATCGCTTAACTCTGCATATGTTCAAAGTCTGAGTCTAAATACGATTGCACAAAACAGTCGTTAGCTTATTTGACAATCATTTACCAGCACGTAGAAAAAAGATCCCTTCATCACAAGTGAAAACTAGTGAAAACACATTTACTTACCAACGAAATGAAGATCGTGCGCGTTAGAAAATTTCTCTTAATTGCCCATCAATTAACCAAGCCTAACAAACTGCCAGCATTCGTCACCTTCAGCACCTGACTCAGCACTTAATATATCGGCAAACTTTCATTTTCACACCTCCTTACCGCCACCCACCCCGGTCGATGTCAAATCAATGTCAGTCTTTGCAAAGAAATTCATCAATCTTCAGCCGTCTCTCACGGCAAATTGCGCATATTGCCGGCGTTTTTCAACTCTCGAAACCATCGACTACTCAGAGGAGATACAAGAAAAGCGTTAAATTGAAAAGCAAGTTAAATTAACAACAACGCATCACCCATACCCGTGCATGTGGCAAACAACTCATATGACAATACGAGAGGTAATGAATAAGAAAAAATTATTAACTTAAACAAAATTTCTCTTTCTGGCCACTGGAGTCGAGTCTAAGCCAAACAATAAAGCGGCAGCGCCGCGCAATCGATTAAGTGAAACCCTCCGGTGAAAGATACAAATAAACAAAACAGAAACACTCATACTTTCCATACAGCATAATTCGAGTTGTCAATAAAAAATCGGCCGTGCCCATTGGTACGAGTATCTGCCAGCGCGATATTGATGAAATTCATCATAAAAATGTGTGATTGCCAAAGTGAAAGATATTGTGACACAAAAGTAAATAAAAAGCTACTCAATGGGATTCCGATAGAAACAAAATGCCTGCGTGTGCGTATCTGAGCACAGAAAGGTCTCGAAACCTAGTTTCAGGGGTTATCCAGTGAAGACACAATTTCTCTTCGCACTCTAAGAATAAAAAAAAAGAAATAAACAATCTATGGGTTATTGTGAGATGAAAAAAATAAAAGAATATTTTTTGTTTGCTTGTTTTTTGGACAAATGTACACGTTAAGAGTATGGAAATGGGTCAAAAGGTTCTTGACTTGTCACAGATACTCAGAATGAATGCAGGCCAGATGAAATCACTGCAACTTCATTGATGCAGTACATGTAGCTAGATACAGATGTACATAAGGAGAATAACATACAATTTTTCGTTCGTTTTAAAAATGTTCTCAAGTGTATTTTTTTTATTATTTCGGTTATCCAAAGAGTATATTACAATGTGCAACACTTTGATGGCTAGAATGAAGGCGAAAATGAAAAGAAGCTGAAGGATTAGAATGAAATAGACTGGACGAATGAATGAATTGAAAAGATTGTAGAAGGTATTGGTTTCATAAGTTGTTTTGTTTTTCATTTAATGAGGTTTACATGGCATAGATGGAAAAAAAGATAGATAGGTAGATAGGTATAGAATAGATTGTAAAGCTTAAGTAAGAAGGAAGATAAATTCGAAAAGAAAAGTTATACAATAAAGAAGTGAGAGAAGTGAGTGATAGAGGAAAGATAGTTATAGATAGAATGAGAGTAGATGTAGATATCGACTAGTTGCATGCAACCTTTCGTAGTTTCACAGAACTACGATCGGCAATAACCTGAAATATATTTTGTGTTTGTGTTTTTGTCTTTTGCTGTTTGTTTAGTTCAGGAGCAGTGCATGTGCTTTACGCGCACACACTTTCTCCATAACATAAAACATTACATAATTGTCTATGAAAAAAAAATAAATAAATTAAATAAATTAATTCAGAATTAAAAACAGAACAATAAATCATTCCCTCATCAATCAGAGAGAAGCTTGAAATATCCTATGTTGGTGTTGCTTTACCGCCTGGCTTGCTTGTAGCCACTGTAAGCAACGGATTGAGCGACTGGCGAGCTGTAGGCTCCATGAGAGTCCCATCCGGATCCACCGCTAGACCATCCACCAGTACCGCCAGTTGACCATCCAGCATTGCCGCTTGAGTAGCCGGTGTTTCCCTTGCCACCGCCGAAGAGACCGCCAAGTCCTCCTAAGAGACCACCTCCGCTTCCGCCGCTGCTTCCACCACGACCCAATCCAGACAGACCAGCGAATACAGCCAAACCGAATGCAACCACTGAGATGATCAGAGCCTTCTTGGCAATCAACAAGAGACCGAACATTGATCCAATAGCCAAAACTGCAACCTTAGCACCGATGCCCAAGATGATTGGGAGGAGTTTCTTCAAGACACGCTTCTTCTTGGTACGTCCCTCAACAACCAAATCCTTGATGTCGGCCTTGATGTCATCGGGAATGGCACGAGCAATGCTGCGGGCGGTGTTGGCAAAGTTAAAACTCAATGAGCGTTCCTGGAAGAAGTTCTTCACGCTGTTCACAAAGTATGTGCTCAATTCAGAGTTGCGGGCTTCAACGGATGGGGCAACTTCTACAGCAATTGAGTTATCCTCGATGGATTTTCCTTGACGACCTTCGTTGCTCTTCACAAGTGAGACACCGCCGAAGATTTCGATTTGAGGATTGTCAAAGATTGACTTGGCTCGGCGGAAGAGCTGTAAATACAGAAAAAAAACAAAATTAGTTAGAGGCAAATTAAGGCGGAAACTGATCCGAAAGTGAAATTACAAGTGGCCTTAAAATTCAATTGTGCCCTAACGGTCTATGAACTGTGCATTTTTGTATAAGTTCAGTCGGGAATGGTTTGCAGCGGAATGCTATACCGAATAGTGTGGTCAGAATTTGTGCAAAAATTTGGGTAAGATTTAAGATCTGATCGAAAATTTGAGATATTTTTGTTCACATGGAGTTTTAGCGCGGACTACAATTTCGGTAAAGACTGTTCTTGTGCTCTTATGTAAAAGTTTTGGAACTTTAAAAGATGATAAAAATGTTCGACACTATCAAGGTCAGAAATTGAAAAGAAAAACTTTTCTAAAGTTGAAATTCTCAGCTTAAAAACAAACAACTAATTTACTGTCAATTGTGTCAAATTAGAAATTCTTGACGAAATGTGAAAACTCATACAGAAATGTGTAGGTGTAATTCAAAATGTTGCACTTATGTCACTACACTTTCTGAACACATCCCAAAAATATGTGTACAAATGAGTCAAAAACAATTTGGAATTAATAGTGCACTTTACGTGCTTAGCTTTTAAAAATCACTTCACAATGTCCTCTGGCTATGGTGTAGCCCTCAGAAACTTGAGTCACTTGTACCACTTTCAGTCACAAAAGATTTCACTTTTAAGGGAAATGTTCAACACAAAAGAATTATTGTTTTGCTGTTCAATAATCCTTAATCCGTACCGTCAGTTGAAGACAGGAAATAGAGTCTGCATCCAAGCACTTTGCGAATTCACTTGGGTTTGGAGTATCCTGAGGAGTTTCGGTGTCAGCGTATATTCCAGTGCTCAGCAGCAGGACACAAGATACGATGAAGAATTTCATATTGAAAGAGTTTAGTTTGTAAGTTAAAGAGTGAAGAAAGGAGAAAATTTATTTTAATTTCTTTTCAGATGAAACACCACCGTATTCACTGTGTGTTCATTCGAATGGAACTAGCTGCGGTTTGATACTTTTTCGACAGTGTCAGTCTGTTTTTAAACATTTTCAAAATATATCGAGATGAATAATTATGCAAACATACATAGATACCGAACACAAAAGCAACAAATGAGTATACCAAAGCAGCGACAAATAATGAACGAATAAGAAATGGAAAAAACGAAAAAAAAAAAAAAAAATTTAAATTATGAAAACGAAAATCTTTTACCTACGGTCGGAGGCAGCATACCTACGATATACCTGCGTTTAGTACCATCTCACACACAGCCACACATCTTTAAGTCATAATTCCTCATATTGTATATCACCGACAGCAGGAACCGCGGTGGAGCTAGTGCAGTAAGCCTTTGTGTATCTCCCACTCCCGGCGTTCACCAGTATGGGTGTGAGATACATTTTTGTGTTTTGAATGATATTTGGGCAACCACTGCCGTATCTCTTCTCCCTACACTGCCTCTTCCGCTAAATGAAAATAACAAAAACGCGAAGAAGAGATATACCTAGCACGAGAGAAAGAAGTCGAGAATACACAACTCTTTGGTTAATAGTTTGGTTATTTGCCACGGCTGAAGGTATTGAGCACTCATTTGTTAAGCGTAACTTCTTCGGCTACCCGCCACCGTCGCCACCGCAGCGGTCGCCCTATTTCGGTCGACCCGTAGATGGATGGATAGATGAAGATGGCTGTGAAAGAAAACCTCGTCATTTGGCATCATGTCAAGTGGCAGAAGAACATGCTGATGGCTGAGATGAAGAAAGAGCTAACGAAGGAAGGTGAGTATGTGTGAAAGAGAACTTTAACTTTAACTTTATGTAAGGTTTTCCATTGTTGTTGTTGGCATCTTTGAATATTGGTAATCGTTGGAAGGTATCGATTTGTGATTCGGTGAAATTATACGATAAACGGAGACGGCACAGTGAAGTCAGACATCAGAGCATGAAGATGCTGCTGGTTGATTCCGTCATCAGAAGTACAATTAACAGTTGAAGTCATTGAAACGGTGCAAAAGGACTCAGTGAAAACATTTTCTTTAGTTTGTGATAGTGACTGTAAAATAATATAATTTTGGTTGAAATAAAGTTACTGAAGAGAAGTTGAATACTTTTGTTTTTGTTTATTTCGTTGAGACATCTTTTCGACATGGTCTGTCAGGGGATGGGTAAATATTGTCATTAAGTGTGTGCTGAACTGCACTTTGCTGTGAGATAAAATCCATCGCCTAATATCCTGTGCGGAAGTCAACACTGGAGTAACTGTGTTGGTGCCTTAAGTCACTGTTTTCCAATTAATTATCAGTAATTACAGACTCCACAGCAGTTTCCCTGTTGATAAACGCTTTCGCAAATAGATTTGTGAAGCAGTTCCTTTGAAAAGTGACAGTTTGCAAACATTCCTTTTTCAAAGAGTAATTCAATTAAGTCTGAATGGGGGGAAATTGTTCTCACATCCCCCGAGCAATTCGTAACGTTCGCTAGGTAAAGAGTTAAATTAGGTTTTTGCATACGGAGAGAGCATCCTTAAGAGAGTTCTAATGGTGGACAAGCTAGAGAAGATTTTTAATTACATTTGAGAGCTCCAGCAATGAAACGGGGAAATAGCTGTTCAGTGTTGGTTAATTTACAAAAATGTTCTATATAGGTTTGGCACGACAACCGGGTTCGTAATCTGGACTCGTTCAAATTGTGATTCCATCGATCGCTATCTGCCCGATAGATGTTGTTGGTATGGTCTACAACATCCTTTCAGCGCAAGCCGCGACCTTGCATCGCAAATAACAAAAAGTTCTTGACCCGGCTATTTTCCCTTTCGATCTTAAGCGAGCTATTTGTGCTTCATTTTGTATAAAGACAATTGCCTCCACTGATGATCGTAGCGTCTTGGGCCTAGCTTCTACAGCAATCACTCGTGTTGTGTGGGCTATTGTTTTCTCATGAGTGGAGGTGACCTACAGTTTAATGCGGACTATGAATGGCGAGATTTGGAAGCTTTGTCTAGACAGTTATACTCTTTGAGTCTTGCCAGTGATTGTCAGTAAAAGAGGTGGTGACGTGAAATTTGAAAATTATTTTTTCTGTGCTGGGAATTGAACCCAGAACCTAGTGCGTAGGAATCGACGCACATACTACGCCATGGCGCCCAAATACACTTAGAAAATTTTTTGTTACGAACGAAGCAGGGAAGATCTTAGGAAGTGTTTGGAAGTTGTGATTGATTTTCTGGATTTCAAAGACAGACTGTAGTAAACTTTCTTGGATTTGAGCAAATGCAAGTACATACATTTCATTTGTATACATTTTTGTCAGTTTCTTGATAGTCAAAGAATTGTATCCTCTACTGCTCCGACAGCTGTAGACAAATCTGCCGTTTCTTCCTTCATTAAGTTTACAGCTTTATGCGAATATGGCTGCTCTGGCAGACTGTAGAGTATACAGTCACACTTACACGGTCATAGCCCCAACACGGGTCAGATGATCTCTTACCCTTTGAATCATTCTGAGTCGATGCTGTCGTTTTTCAGCTGGCTCAAATTGTTGGAGTACTATGACCCCAAGTGGGTATTCCTGCGAGTCGAGAATATCTTACCCTTTCATCTCTGCAACTTCTGTAGAAGTCGTTATAAGGGAGACGCATTCTATTGGCATATTGGCCTGTTACTTTGTAAGAAGGCACGTTTTCCCCTCGATTTGTGGTTTAGGTATGTAAGAAGCATCATGCTTTGGTGTAGATACTGGCATTCACAGGAGAAGTGAAAATATCGTTGCCATGCCTGGTAAGATTTTTTTTCCGGAGGTTTTTGAAACTCTACACTGGTGCACTCAGACTCAAAACTGGTCCATTGTACTGCCAGGTAGCAACCTACTCCAGTGCCGTTAATTTGATCCCAACGGCAAATTTTTACTGGACCCGATTCGATTTCACTGGGATTCGAACCTAGGACCCCTCTAACTTGGGGCAGGCACTTAACCAACTGCGCCATCCAGTCGTTATGCCTGGTGAGAGCGTTACAATATCCTGGAATATTGGTGTCTCGGCATTCGCATGAGCTAATTATTAAAATGCTAAAGAGGGCCATCTCGTTAAAAAATAAGTGGCTTGAAGGTTGTTTTCGAGAAAAATGAAAGAGTGACCGGAGATTTTATCGTCACCTGACAAATGATGATATCCCTTCTGGATACCACATTGTACTTAAGCCACGACAGACCTTATTTTATCGCTGTAGACACCACAATGGTTAGGAAGTGACTGTACACTCATATGGAGATCCTTTCAGAAGACACTTATCCTCACCCCACCTCAGTCTTGCATCCGTTTCTGAAAATCCGTAAAGCAGCATCCACTTTCTGAAGGTCAGACTTTCAGTCAGATCTGGAGAGAATGTTGGTTAAACAATTGAGAAGTATTTTCGAAGACAATCTGAGAGAGTTTGAGGTCGATATCTTGAGGAAGGAATGTAAATTTGTTGAGAAAAGTGAATGATGATGCAATTCCATCAGGTAGGCGACCGCTTGGCAGACCCAGGACGAGATGATTGGAAAAAGTCCAAACACTCGCCTGGTTGCGCTTGGGCACAGCTCCTGATGAGTTAGAGTCAATAAATGGGGATCGAGTGGCCTGGAGATCTGTCGTGCGTGAATTGCCCCCGTGATCCATTTAGTGGAACAAGCGGGCCCCTGAAGTTTGAGTTTAAGTTTTTTATTGTCTCAATATAATTCACAGGATACAATAATAATAATAATAATAATGGCGGCGCAACAGTCCGAGGTGGACCTGGGCCTAGCTTCTCAGCAACCACTCGTGTTGTGCGTGCTATTGTTCTCTCACGACTGGAGGGGACCTACAGTTTAATGCCGACTCCGAACGGCGAGATTGAGAAGCTTTTTCTAGACAGTTATACTCTTTGAGCATTGTCAGTGACTCGAAAGAGGTGGAACCGTGAACAATTGCCTGAACTTGGATTCGAACCTATAGACTGTGAAAGTCTAATGCGCATGGGTCGACGCACGAACCCACACGGCCACGGCGCCCACAGGATACAATATACAAAATATTATGAATGAAAAATTTAAGAGGAGTGCGCGGAACGATGATCAGTCCACAATTGGAGTGGATTTAGTTAGACCGTTCTGCAGGTCACTACTTGCTTGCTAGATATGTCAAGCGAAGAAACGGGGAAATGTATGTTTAGTGCCACAGACAACGCTTCGCTGATGTACATACATACATATACATAAAGGGTGCGCCATCTTGAATGTCGGTATGCAACTGTTTGGCCGTATTCGAGGCGACATAGGTTGCCTCGCTGCATTATTCTTTGAGTCAATTGCACTTTATACGGAAACAAGTGCAAATATTTCTTCAAAATACGACACATCCTTTACTGATGCCAAAATGCTGAGAGCTACGACGATAAGATTCATGTGGGTTCTGAGTAACACTCTCTTTTGCCGCTTCAACCAATTCATTGGAACGTCTTGGGCGTTGGTGAACGGCATGTCGACGATCTCCCACTCTCCCGTGCTCAGCAAAATTCGATACCAAACGAAGAGTGGTGCTGTCAGACGGCCACGATGCTTTCGTTGACAACTGAACGACTACTTTCAATGCACAGCGTCACTATTTCGGTGCTTTGTTGCGGTGTGAATCGATTAATGATTATTTCAAAAACATGTCTGCTTAAGTCAATCGGTTAATAAATGTCAAAGTTATTCAGTATTTAGATACCGATGTAAATTTTGGCTCACTCCGTGTATCTGATCTTTTTTCCAAGGGTGCGAAGATTTAAAAAACGATATCTTGAAACGACAACTGGAGTAGGTTGTCGTAGAGTAGGGTAGGGCGGGGCTAGTTGGGCCACTTTTCACTTGAAGTCTCATTAATATCAATCTATTCATAACACAACTATGAGGCTAGGATCAATGGAAAGAATGGACATCTGGGTTCTTTATGAAATTCAGAAAAATTGAAAATATGTAATCGCGGAAGAATAATATTGTCTCAAATGCGCCAAGTCCAAATGGCCCGTCAGTGGGGCAAGTTGGGCCACCGCGTGGGCTAAGTCGGGCCAAGGGCTAAAAAGTGGAAAAATTAGCTCCATAAAGGACAAAAAGGCTGAAATTATAACAGAATTTTATTCATATCATATAATTTACAGAAGTAAGAAATAATAAATTAGGAATAGTAGTCGCTATTGCTGTTAATGCAAATAAAACCGACCTCAAGTCCAAGTGAGCACTTCGTATGAACCCAATTTCGGCAAGTTTGGCACTGTACCCACTCCCCGTCCGGTTAACTGTCAGAGAATGCTTCCATGCACATTAGACAATAACATTCCGGCTCTTCTTCCTTTTCGAAACTTGATTTTTGCAACACTTTTTTCACCCTGTCCAACTTACCCCACATCTAGTTTGATGAACATATTGCGTCATAATTAAAAAAATACTCAGAATAATTCAATTTTTCAAACGGAATACTAAAATATAATAACGTGATTCATAAGAAACTGAAGCTTAATGTATAATTTGCACCTTTTCGCCATTAGAATAAAAAAAGTAATGAAATTTTTTTTTTTACTTTTTCACTTCAAAAACCAAAAATTGCTCATGGTTCCCAATCTGCTGATACGATGCAACTTAGACCGGTTTTGTAGGGGTTGCTTAGTGTGCACATTTAATTCGTAAATGATCTTGTTCGTGTAGTACTTGCAGTTCTTGAGTAATTCGCGTGGCCCGCCCTACCCTATATGTGGTTGTCTAGGGAAGACAAAAAGCAAACTAGGATATAAGCCAAATTCTAGTCGTCCAGAAACATGGGGGACAACGATTTAAAACATATTCATCTAAAAAAGGGATAACAGACGCAGTAAGCTTATTCTGTTCAGTTGTAAGAATTTTTAGACCTTTATAGACTCTATGACATGCCAATGTATACGTCTGTCGTTCACAAAAACATACACGTACAAAAGCTTAGCCTTCTTTTTAATTACGTTTGTCTGTAGATTTGCGTAGTCCCTGAACGAGATCATGTCCCTTTACTCCACGATCAATTGATCATTATCCGTCACGAAAGAGATATGGGATTCTTCTTTCTGTAGTGATAATTTACTACTGACCAAAATAAGCATTTGCCGAATATTTGACCGTCCAAGTCAACTTCCCCTATACCTACACAAAAAAGTTTTCACATGTCCATACAATGGAAATGTTCATTCCAATTAAGCCTCACGCTGCTCGCCCAAAACTGAATGAATTTATGAGTAAACTTCTGTAAATGACATCACAGAAGTTTCTAAATTCACAACAACAGCGGATACACATATTTTCATAATTTAGCACTCGATTGGAATGAATCCGGTAGGACTACTTTCCACTGTTGTTCCTCATTATCACATCCCAAATAATTCGGTCAGTTATGTGGTGGCGCAATAGCCAAAAGTCACCCAAAACAACAACACGCCTGCATACCTGCGCATTGTGATGTTGATTTGTCTGACGCAACATTGAATCAAGACATGCGCGTTCCCGTGCACATTCATTTCGTCTTTTGGACCACTGTCTGGAAGGTGCGGTCCTACCACTTATCCTACATAGCGGTTCAACAAATACCCACGATATCTCCATAGATAATGACTAATCGAGGAGCGCAGGAGAAAACGCAGAACACCTCACAACACACAAGTAATTCAATTACGAAACACTCTCGGCAAACATGACGAAGTGCCGTACGTGGAAGCGCCGACGCCGCTATCTGACCAGCCCTGTCGGATGGATGGCCGGATGAGATTTCTTCCTCCTACCTGTCATCGTAGGGCGCAGTGTAGCGCAAGATGAAGATGGCGATGACGATGACGGTGATGATGATGATGTTCACAATGTGATGTGCTGCGATGACCACGCGCTGATAATACCGCTGATTTCCATTCAGAAATCGTAAGATTCCATTTGCATTTCGCTTTTTATTTTAATTTCTCTTTCTTTTCACCTGCTTGCTTATTCATAGATGCTCAGTAACGAGATAAAATTCATTTGTTTTTGTCTCAGTCACTATGGGGGCTTTGTCATTCTGTGTCATTTTGATGGGTGTCGGTTGGTGTTGGAACAAATGACAATGACACTGCCTTTCAGTGATTGCGGTGAATTTCAGTCGGAAATTTACCTCCGGCCTCTGACCCCTGACCTATTAAAACGTATTGACAGTTCGATATATCCTGTCATCGCACCCATAACCTTACCACGATGACTGTTACCAAGGACTGATAGCATTAGTTTGCATAGATAATTGAATCGCGTTGTTGGTAAACATTGAACGTACGGCAATTAGACGTTTCGAAGTGGATTGCTGGATCGCTTTTAACAATTGGGCTTTTGCTTGTGACGTAATACGGCAACGCACTATTTAGCAGGTGTCCCAAAGTCGACACGGATAATAGCACTTAATGGAGCATGCAACAAGTTGCTTTAGTAAAGGACAATTAGGTATAAAAATATCTGCATGCATGTCAATGAGACACATGTGACGCAAGCCACACATATTCAGATTGAAAGATTAACTATTAAAAGCTATTGTATGGCTTTCGTAAGACAGCTTTATTCTAACAAACACCGATAATCGAAATTATCTTACATCGAAATAGATTTGGTGCTAATTATTAAATATCTTTTGCTGGAGATTGACTGAAGGAGCGGTATTTTCCTCATAATTTCCTATCGTTCTATATAAGTCTTGCAACGCATTCATTTTTCAACATTTTAGTATAGAGTCAAAATCGGATATAACGACTTTCAAGGGACTGACGAATTTGGTCGTTGTAAGCGATATTTTGTTGTTAACGATTTATTATGCTATTGCACAGGCGAGACCTAAGAATTTTGTCGTTATAACTGATAGTCGTTCTAACCGATATCGTCGTATGCGATTTTGACTGTATTTGAGACAACTGGATGGCGCAGTTGGTTAAGTGCCTGCGCTAAGTTAGAGGGGTTTGAATCCCAGTGAATGCAAACTTAATACGCTTTTATCCGGTTTTTCAAATCTGGTCCAGTCACCATTTGCCGTTGGGATCAAATTAACGGCACTATCACTGGAGCGGTCGATCAGTGGTAGTAGTCTGACTGTGGGTATCACAATGGACCAACATCGTCCAAGCGTGCTATTGAATTCATTAGCAACCCCCTAACCTAACCTTACCTAGAATATTTTTTACACGAAAATATTTTAGGCATTTCGAATTCAGTTTAAATTTATTTTAAAATCTTTGTTTGAATTTTTGGCGAAGAATTTTCATCAGTCTCCCCAATTATGCAGTCGTATCCGACAGTCGAATTCGGCTACAGACGGATTTTGTGGTCGAATCTTTTGAACCTACTCCTATTCAATTTTTGAGAGAAGTCGTGTGTTTGAGCAACGTGTATGACTCTCGTTTTTATCTGCTCTTCTGTTCAGTTTTACTCGCATACGAATTTGGCTACAACACAGTATAGATTTGAGGGAATATGAAAAAAAAACACTATATAAATTTTTTCAGGAACTGATACAATTTTTATTTTGGTGTGATTAAAAGTCATTCATGTGTATTTAGAAAAGAAATCTAATAGCAGCAAATGTGAAAGATGATTTCCGCTACGGAAGTGCTTCACTAAAGCACCAATTACATAAGGTGATGCCAAAACCATGCTCTATAGGTTAGGTTAGGTTAGGTTAGGAGGGCTTTATGCTGTTGCCGGCAATTACACCCAGAAGCCGTGGAGGCCCATTGTGTATACCCTGTAAGGATTGCATGTTTTCCGAGGATTAACGCAGGGTCAGTATGCGATTACCAAAACCACCCCATTCTAGTTATGAATTTCCTGAGGTCAGGGATCTGTACCTTCGCCATATCGCTCAGCTCGTGAAAGAACCTTGCTTTTAAGTGAGTAAGCCGTCGTTCTTGTAAATCAGGAGATACTCCACTGATTCAATTTCTTCTTCATCCCTACAGCACCTACAGAAATCGTTCGCCGGGAGGCTTAGTCTCTTAGCCATCGCACCTATCGTGCAGTAGACAGTCAGAACCCCTATTAAGATGTGTATGAATTTCTTATTGTTGGATATGAGGGATTTGGTCTTCTTGATATCGTATTTGGGCCATAAGCAGTGGAAAATGACGCAGCCTGGGTGGCTTTGCCACTCTTCGTTTGCTAATGACACAGATTTTTTTTTCGGAGTATTTTTGAAACACTACACTGGTGCACTCAGACTCAAAACTGGTCCATTGTACTGCCACGTAGCAACCTACTCCAGTGTATTTCATCCCAACGGCAAATAGTGACTGGACCAGATTCGATTTCACTGGGATTCGAACCTGGGACCCTCTAACTGTGGGCAGGCACTTAACCAACTGCGCCATCCAGTCGCTTGATGACACAAATACTTGCTTAATGAATCTTTTGGCTGAGCTAATAGGAGGATGGATAGTATTGTCAGCCGATTCTGCGCCTGAACTTGAACCTGTCTGTGACAGTTCATCTGCCTTTTCGTTTCCATGAATGCTGGAATGTCAAGGCACCCAGCGCAGAAGGATTTTGTGGCGGGTCAGGCTTTTAAGCTCTTTAATGTAGTCCTTGATGGATTTGGAGTTTACGAAATGGGAATTTAATGCCTTTAAGGCCGCTTGACTGCCCGAGCAAAAGGTGATTTCTGTGACAGGAAGGTACATTTGCTGTACAATCTGCGCAGCTTCCTTAATGGCAAAGATATCTGATTGAAATACAGAATAGTCAGTAAGCCGATAGGCATTGTTTATTCTTAGTGTCTCACAGAAGATTCGCGCTCCCGCACCGTCTTCTGATTTCGATCCATTAGTGAAAATGCGTTTGCTTTGATGAAGTCAGTCTTTTCCCAATCCTGCCTATCTGAGATAAATATCGTAACGTTCTTGTCAAAGTCATACTCGGGTTTTTCGTAGTTTGTGGTAGTCCAGAGACCCCTGTGACTGAAAGATTCGAGCAGACTTGAATGTCCGTAGCTGTTCGGATGCCAGTTCTGGCATTCCCGTAGTCTGACGGCTGATTTGGCGGCAGAGCTCTTGATGAAGAGTTGCAAAGGTTAAAGGTAAAGCATCGTTTCCAGCCCCGTCTGAGGGGTGGATTTGAGTGCACCAGTAACGCCAAGACAGGCTAAACTTTGTACTTTGTTTAAGTTGCGCAGGTAGGACTTGGTGTTAACTGCTTCCCAACAAGCAACTATGCTCCATGATAAGGCTGAAAATGTTAAAAAGGCCTCCGCATGAAGCAGACGATGCTGTGCCAATAAATAAGCACAGTCTCACGATTTCAAAAAAAAGATGAAAAAAACTCACGTAGTTTGAAAAAAAACTCACGTAGTTTTTCTTATAAAAAGTATAATATTTTTTTCTGTATTGCACTACGACATTCGCACTAATTAAAGAAAATCCGCAACAAATCTTTTTTGGCAGTCTGACATTTCTATTGCTGCTAAGATATGTGTCGCTTTCTTCAAGAAAATTAATGCAGTGCGTATGAGTGGCTAAATAGAGATTTAAATGCGAAAGACGTATGCGAGTTGCGTAATTGGAGTGAGTATCTCTAAGACGGTGAACATGGGCAGACCCCAAATGGGAATCATCTCCTTCTTTTGTGACTACTGGTATCGGACAAGATTCTGGTGAGACTTGAGATGACCGGGATTAAAGTGGAAGTGAATGCGGATGAGGTAGTAATACCAGCATCTGGTAAGTTTCTCTCGGTGATGAGCCAAATCGTGGGGAACGTTGATAAGTCGTGGTGAAATTATGAATTCAGACGAAACTAATAAAAAGTGCAAAGTTTATTCCTTCGAGTGATAATTATCTATGAATTGTTTTGGACCTCAAGTTTTTTTTTTCGGAGGATTTTTGAAACACTACTGGAGCACTCAGACTCAAAACTGGTCCATTGTACTGCCAGGTAGCAACCTCCTCCAGTGCCGTTAATTTGATCCCAACGGCAAATGATGACTGGACCAGATTCGATTTTACTGGGATTCGAACCTGAGATCCTTCGAACTTGGGGCAGGCACTTAACCAACTGCGCCATCCAATCGTATGACCTCAAGCTTTGCTGGAAACTCAAAATTGAACAGCGGGGAAGGGAACTAGAATATTCTGTTATAAAGGATTCGGCAGACAAAGGGACCTTCAACCAAAAATAACCCAATGGATGTACACTGCCGATCCCCTAATGAAACATACGATATTATTCGCATGGAGGTGGAATAGGCGGTGGCATGCAGAGAGACCAAGGTTGGTTCGCGCTCGACTAACGCTTGAACATTTATCCTACACTTGCCTTTTCATCAATCTCTTCATAAAAGTAACGACTATTTACAATACAGTCCAGCTAAGGAGATCCGACTGCTGCCTTAGCCGGCCTGACGGTAACTATCTTCATGGGCTATTGCCTGGTCGGAGGTTTTCGCCGTTTAAGCGTATTCTATTATTATAGCGAAAGATTGAGTGTTAGTTTGGCACGAGAAATAGTTTATTTTATGAATACTCAAAGTGTTCTTATAAAATGCGCAACGAGAGCAGTTCCTATAAAAGCTAGATTCGAGTCCAACCCGGATGGTAGCGTCACTCAAAGAAGGAGGAAACAAGGGAAAAACATTTCTCAAGACGTTTTAGCCTACTCATCATCTGATATGGCTTCTTGGGGATAGCGATCGAAGCTTGCTCAATCACCCTTTCGTGGCTGCCCTGAAATATTACAATTCAGAGATGAATGTTTTCTTTCCCTTTCCTGGCAGGTCTGTATGCATATCAGCAGCATAATATGCAGTAGATATTCAATATATGAAACTTATTTAAATAAGTCAGTGAGGTGGCGTAAGATCATAAAAAGAAGTAGGAGTGTGAACTATATCGAAAGACCTATATGACCAGTTCGGGCAATTTTATTGCCGATTACATAACCTAACCTATTCACGTTTCCTCACAATTGCATGCTGCCCCATTTCGTTGAAGCCTTGTTTATATTAATGCAACCTGATCGAACTATTAATGCAACCGATGTGACAGATTTTCAATTTGTTAATTTTTAAATGTTAATTAAGATCAAATCTAGAAATATTTGCTGGATGTGCGTTGTTTCATTGAATAATTAATCAACTGGATCTCGGACTAAGTTTTAAGAGGCATACGTTTTTAACTCTTTAATTTGGTTTTCTGATAGGGACAGGTAGGTGTTGAAAATGAATAAAATAAGACATTTGTAAAATCTAAACGAATTTGTTGTTGAATGTGTGGAATATGACATCGTCCAGATGGCTCAATTATTAATGAGTCTGGAGCATAGATCAAGCAGAATTTGAACGATAGTACGGGTTATGCTGACTTTGAGGCCATTAAATAAACTGCGACTTAAGGAAAGCAGACAATTATTGAATAAAGCCATGCCCGCCTTTTTTAGTTTGTCTGGCCTGTTGTCGTAAGGAGATTCACAGAGAGGAACGCAGGTTATGCAGGGTAAGTGACAAAGATCAAGGACACCGTTAACGACAAGAAATGAACAAGAAACGACGAGTGAAATGATGTTAAGTCTAATAATAAAACAAATAAATTTTAAATAAAACAAAACTGAGTGTGTTTCAATTGATTTCCCTGTAAGTGATCTTTGAGGTAGTTAAGGACTTCGTCTACCTTGACTCCGCAGTAAACAGTACAAACAAAATCGGTATCGAGATCAAATGCAAAATAACTCTTGCCAACCGCTGTTTTTATGGGCTTAAAAGGCAATTGAGTAGTAGAGCCCTCTCTCGGAAGACCAGGTTGACTTTGTGTAAGACCTTGATCATCCCAGTCCTGCTGTACGGCGCAGAGGCATGGACAATATCCCAAGTGGATGAACAGTCTCTTGGTCTTTTCGAGAGAAAAGTTTCGCGCGCGATCTTTGGTCCTGTTTGCGTTGATGGCATTTGAAGGAGAAGATTCAACCACGAACTGTATGGGCTGTACAGAGACATGAGTCTAGCCAGGCCACTACGGATCCAACGCCTAAGATGGCTAGAGCGTATGGACAACTGAGCTCCGGCCCGAAGAGTCTTCGACTCTGAGCCTGTGGGACAACGCAACAGAGGACGTCTACGTACAAGGTGGTGCACACAAGTCGAGGGGGACCTCGGCCGGCTTGTTGGCGAAACTGGAGACAGCTGGCGAGAGATCGAGCTGGATGGAGAGGTATATTGGGTGAGGCCCAGGTCCACCTCAGGCTGTAGCACCCTAAGAAGAAGAAGAAGAAGAAAAAGAAGTAAGTGATCATCTTACATTTGAAGTATTCTACAAGTCTTCGCTTAAAACTGAATTTTATAAACCATTCATTAAGCCAGTGACGAGCTTCTTCTTCCGATCTTCTGATCGCATCCCCCATAACAATGAAACAACTGAGTTTCAATTGTTTATTGACTCATTCTTAAAATTATAATTATTCTGAATTCAGGGGAAATATTTCTCACAACTCAAGTCGAAAACTACGCGTAGCTCATCATCTGTCGCAAACAGAGTACCATTAGTCTATTGCAGACTTCTTGGAAATATGTTATTCTTTATCTTCACCGGAAATAGAAAACCGAGCTACTGCTACACGTGCTGGTATTGATGAGTAGGTCCTGTCAAACTACAATTGCGAAGCCAAGCCATACCAGCTAGAAACCCTAACACAAGCTCTTTGATGTTTTATGAAAGCATCTTAGCTGTTCTTGTGTTCGCACATGACTCGTTTAAGTGAACATTTTATTTCAAGGGCACCCACATTTATGTAGATATGATAAAAGTGAATAACGCGCTTCATTAAGCACAAAATGTACTATAAAATGAAGGAATTAAGGACGGTTCTGCTCACAACCACATGTGTTCAGAAATGCTACAAGCTGCTAAGTTCATTCACACAACGACGCGCTCCATTCAAATTTAAATATTTCACCTCCTTACAGTGGGGTTCCGCCTATAGTCCTTTAAACGACTACTATACTCGTAGCTATACGGCCATCATTACAAATTATGAATGAGATGTTTTGTGGATAAACGAGAAATGCTTGTGTGCACTAGGAAGTGTTATGCATGAAATGTTGTGTTGCTGTGTCCCTGTTAGTTCTTCTTATGGTTTATGGAAATTTTATTCCATTTCCACATTGAAATACTCAAGCAAAACGAAGGAGAATATGTTGAAAACGAGCTATAATTTTGTGGCCAAGTTCTAGCTCTCGTGCTGCTGATTCTTACATAGATATGTCGATTTTGACCTACATGCATCTTGAATGGCAGCGATGCTAGTAAGCATAACTGAGTTGCTGTGGTTGAATGTGGCTTATTCAGAAAACAATGCTACAGACGAATGAAGTCAATGAACTGTTTACTTAAGGTCAGATGAGAGTTGCAACAAGAGAAAACTAAAAATTTCACAAAACCTCTTTAATGTGGACAACAAAAGAGTGTAAGGTTATATTGGCAAGGGTCCTTTTATCATCCTGAATCTTATATTGACTGACTTAACATCAAAACCGGGACGATCATGTAGAGTTCATGATCTATATTTTGACCCGAACAGATTCCGTCACAGTATTCAAAACGAACTAAATTGCCCGCTTTAGCACTTCTGTGAGAAGAATGGGCGTCAAATAGGGAGAGCTCAGGTGTGAAAATTGTGTACTGCATAGCTCTGACATACAGCCTTGGCGAAATGTACTAGGCACCGTTATCTTTTTGTCTTTGCTGAAAAATCACTAATCGGAAGTTATTACTTTGAATTTAATGATTTTCGGCGGCATTCCGTTTTTTTGCTTTTTGCTTTTTGCTGGACAGGTGCCGAGATAGTGTAGTGTCGTTTCTACTTCTTCCTCGTCTCTACAGCTTATATCCTTCTTGCGTTTAGGCCCATCAGGCAGTGACCGGTAATCAACCCAAATATACAGCTTATTTCTTTTCTGTTTGTTTTTTAGGAGTATACTTCCATTTTTGGATTTAGTCATCGTTGTCTCGATGTCCTTCTTCTTCTTCTTCTTCTTCTTAGGGCGCTACAGTCCGAGGTGGACCTGGGCCTCACTCAAAATGCCTCTCCAGCCAGCACGATCTTTCGCCAGCTGTCTCCAGTTACGCACACCAAGCCGGTCGAGGTCCCCCTCGACTTGTGTGCGCCACCTTGTTCGTGGACGTCCTCTGTTGCGTTGTCCCACAGGCTCAGAGTCGAAGACTCTTCGGGCCGGAGCTCAGTTGTCCATACGCTCTACATGGCCTAGCCATCTTAGGCGTTGGATCCGTAGACGCCTGGCTAGACTCATGTCGCTGTACAGCCCATACAGTTCGTGGTTGAATCTTCTCCTCCAAATGCCATCAACGCAAACAGGACCAAAGATCGCGCGCAGAACTTTTCTCTCGAAAAGACCAAGAGACTGTTCATCCGCTTGGGATATTGTCCATGCCTCTGCACCGTAAAGCAGGACTGGGATGATCAAGGTCTTATGCAAAGTCAACTTGGTCTTCCGAAAGAGGGCTCTACTACTCAATTGCCTTTTAAGCCCATAAAAACAGCGGTTGGCAAGAATTATTCTGCGTTTGATCTCGCTACTGATGTTGTTTGTACTGTTAACCGCGGAGCCAAGGTAGACGAAGTCCTTTACTACCTCAAAGTTATAGCTGCCTATGGTGACGTTCTGGCCAAGTCGTCGATGTTGTGCGTCCTTTCTCGATGACAGCATATACTTTGTTTTGCCCTCGTTTACCGCCAGACCCATTTTAGCCGCTTCCGTTTCAATGCCAGCAAACGCATCATTGACGGCTCGCTGTGTTCTCCCAATCACGTCAATGTCATCCGCGTAAGCTAGCAGTTGAACGGACTTTTGGAAGATCGTGCCTCTTGTGTTGGCCAGTGAGTTTTGCACGATCTTCTCAAGAATGATGTTAAACAAGTCACATGACACCGCGTCGTCTTGTCTAAACGCTTTTTTAACATTAAAGGTCTCGGTGAGTTCCTTCCCGACCTTGATGGAGCAGCAAGAGTTCTCCATCGTCATCCTGCTCAGTCTGACGAGTTTAGCAGGAATGTCAAAACTAGACATGGCGCTGTATAGCTCGTCTCTATGCACGCTGTCATATGCGGCCTTGAAATCGACAAATAGGTGGTGTGTGTCGATTTGCATTTCTTGGGTCTTCTCCGGGATCTGCCGCAGTGTGAAGATTTGATTTATGGTAGACTTCTCTGGCCTGAAACCACACTGGTAAGGACCTATCAGTTTGTTCACGAATGGTTTCAGGCGTTCACACAAAACGGCAGAGAAGATTTTGTAGGCGATGTTAACGAGACTTATCCCTCGATAGTTGGCGCAGTCAAAGGGGTCTCCTTTCTTGTGGATCGGGCAAACGATACTGAGATTCCACTCATCGGGCATGCTTTCCTCCGACCATATCTACAGATGAGCTGGTGCATGCGCCCTACCAGATCACCTCCAGCTGCCTTAAACATTTCGGCGGGCAGACTATCTGCACCAGCAGCTTTATTAGACTTCAGTCTCGATATCGCTATCTTGACTTCGTCTAGGTCGGGGGGACGGTATTCTCTTCTATCATCGTCCGTTGTGTTGAGTGGAACATTCTGCCTGACAGCGGTATTTGTGTCCTCATCACCGTTCAACAGTCTGCAGAAATGATTTTTCCAAATTCTCAGTATCGACTGCGAATCTACTACTAGCTGTCCATTTTCGTCCCGGCAAGCTTCTGTCCGAACTTTATATCCATTCGATAAAAGTTTTACCCTTTGGTAAAACTTTCGGGCATCATTCCTGCCATAACACCTCTCCATCTCCTCGATCGCGCGCTTCTCGTGCTCTCTCTTTTTCTTCCTGGGAAGCCGGTTCTCTTCCCTTCTTCTCTGTTCGTAGAGCTCACGAACAGCTCTCGTGGTTCGATGCAGCGTTGCCCGGTAGGCTTCTTGCTTTGCTGCATATGCCTGCCTGCACTCGTTGTCAAACCAGGGGTTTTTTCTTGTTGGCGTTTTAAAACCCAGCACATCAGTAGCGGCTTCTCTGATGGCTCTTTGACAACGTTTCCATTCTTCGTCTATTGTTAGTGCAGGCGGCGTCGAACTTTCGGAGAGTTTCAGGGAGACTCGATCGGCAAAGTTCCTGGCAGTCTGTTGCGATTGTAGTTTTTCGACGTCAAACCGTGGTTGGCTTCCTCGACTCCGTTCTTCTCTCGATATCCGTGTCCTTACCTTGGCTACAACAAGGAAATGGTCCGAGTCGATGTTGGCGCCTCGGAACGTTCGGACATCAAGAATACTGGAGGAGTGTCTGACGTCGATCGCAACGTGATCAATCTGGTTGACGGTTGAATGATCAGGGGACCGCCAGGTCCCTTTATGGATGTTGAGGTGTGGGAACCGCGTGCTAGCTACAGAGAGGTTTCGCCCCGTAACAAAATTTTACCTTCTTTGATTTTATGGATGTTGTTTCCAGAGCCTTTATGTTCGTACATTACGATAGATAAACCTTCTATGGAATTTATTGACAGTAAGCGGGCTACCTCATGGATAGCTTTGACTCCTGCCTGGAATACACTACAGTGGCAAGGCAGGGCCAAATACAAAAATGCAATAAAATGAACGAAATTAATTTTTTCCCATGTATTATGACTTTATTAGTACGAACAAACATTCCCATTAATTATGAAATACAACGTCGTTCAAGCGGCCGCCTCTGCTGGCTTCGCAGTAGCGCATTCTGTCACCCCCACTCTCCATGACCTTGTTTATGGTTTCGGGCTGTAGCTCACGGATTGAATCATCTCCAGATTTTTGACATTACATCGGTCATTCACGGTTCCCCACAAAAAAGAGTCCAAAGAGGTCAAGCGCAGCTCCGAGGCGGCCAATTGACATCGCTAAAACGGCTGATAACTCGATTTGTGAATTTGGTGCGCAAAAGTTCGATTGTGACATAGGCTATGCAGAATGGGCCGCCATCTTACGTAAACCAGAGGTCGTCCAAATTCATGTCTTCAATTTCAGTAAGAAAAAGTCGGTTAACATGGCTCTGTAAAGCCCACCGTTGACCAAAACGGTGTTCCCAGCCCCATTTTCCAAGAAAAATGGTCCAATGATTCTTGTATTCGATTAATCCGAGATCTTTGTGCAGAATTCGCTCTCTCTCGATTTCGAGTTGATGTTCGTGAATTGAGTCCCACACTCTCGGCCACAGCAGCCACATTCTCATCTGTGCGCACCGTACGCCTAGCATACCAGTCTCACGAACTTTTTGCACAAACTTGCGTACAGCAGTCGCGGTCGTGGTGGGTGCTTCCTTTCGGCCAAAACATCTTTTCCAAAAACGCGCTGTTTGAGCCACACAGCACTTACTTTGGAAATAAGTTTTCAATATTTCCCTACGTTGTTCAAGCGTAAAGCGACACGCGGAGGTATGATACTGTCTTTCTGTAAAGATTTCGAACGGGAAACATCTGTCAGTGTCATGATAACATATGATTTAAAAAAAACACTAGATGGCCCACCCTGTACTTCTAGAGTGGCAGATTTCCTGACTAAATATTTTGTCAAGTCTTCTCTGTATGGGATCTGTGTTTGGTAGCCATATCTCGAAGTGCTCGATTGGTGCTTGGTAGTTGCTTTACTTCGGGATCTTCGCATTCTTGATTAATTCCACTTCTAAGGGCGTTTTACTCTATCGGTTGCATTCATTCAACATAATCGCCGCCTTGGTAGCCACCAGCTTCCAGTTTACGGCCTTGGCCAAATGTATTGGGCAGTCTTTAAGATTCGTTATATCATCAAAAAGCAAAACAATTAGTGAAATGAGAAGAAAGAATACTCATATAATGTCGCCAAAAACCATAAAATTCAAACTAATTACTTCCGATAAGTGATTTGGCAGCAAAGACAAAAAGATAAGGGTGCCTAATACATTTGGCCAAAGCTGTTTGTCGAGCAGAAGCAGTTTCAGCATTGTTTTCATGGCGGCTGGAGGTGTGGAACGGAGTGCTCCGGTGATGCAAATGCACGTAGACCTCTGGATCTTACCTATTATCTTAAGATTTTCTTTGGTCTTTAAGCTCTTACATAACATCCTCCGACTTTCATTTATTTCGGTCCCTGCAGAACTCTCTCAATCATATTATCAAGCTGTGAAAACCACTTAAATATCTTTTTTTCAAAAAAGACAAGATGACAAAAGTTCTTCAGGCGTTCTAAGCGTATCGTATTGGCAGCCAAAACTCGTGAATGAATCGATTGGTTTTGCAATCGTCCTCCTCTAAGAATTTCATTCACTCCCTCTTTTATCTTGACTAATCAACACATCCAAAGTACAACAAAATTTGCATTAGCAGGCACTTTAATTCAGCTTTGATTGCTCTGCTTAAATCACAGACATTATGTATTTTTTTTGTGACTAAAAGGGCATCGTTAAATCGCGCATCCAATCTCAACGCGTAGCTAGTAATTGTCTAAGAGTTTCACACTAAAACTTTCTATTTGGCATTAGGTCACTGCCAAAGCTATCCAGAGGAAAGTTAGGTTTATTTAATTCATAACTTGTACGCCATTTATAACCAATTGTGCGGCTGCGTTGCGGTGCGGTTTAACGAGCAATAAAGCAGACACAGAAAGACAATTTCCTGAAAAGCGAGCCAAGCCATTACATGTGAATTTCATAATAGACTTGGCTAATCGCAACAAATTGCTTAATATTTTTCAATTGTTTGAAAAGGGAAACATTATTCTTTGTAACGAGACTGCAGAGGAGTAATTCATATGCGTGGGTCGGCTCACCACACATTTTTTATGTTGAACGGAGAGAGGATTGTTCTTCTATTATGGAATGGAGTGAATGGAGTATGAAATGAAAATTAGATAATTAAGTTTAGATACAGTAGAATGAAGTTTACGTCCCATCATTAGGGGTCATCTTATTGATTTGTCAATTGCACTCAAAATCACACAGACACCCGTATACCAGACATACGTTATGCATTGAGGCAGATCTTAGCTGTCAAAAATTATATAATGCCTGTAATTGAATTTATGTCCAAAAACCGCAGGAAACAACCAACATCGGAACATAACCGTCTGGTTTGTGGTTGTGGTTTTAACATAAGGGTTCTACAGCAATTATTGGTTTTACTTCCGGAGAGGAAGGGCGAGGAGAAATTAATCTCCAATGGTAGTGAAAAAATGCTAAAAATTGTTTTATGTCTTTTTCATTTCAAGACGGAATAGGAAAAATTATAGAAAACATATCTTTCTGAGTAAATTTAATTATGCGCGGCAGCATTGTTTTTTAAGCATCTGGAAATGATGTTTGAGGTAATTTCAGGATTGCTGACAATGCTGGATGACATATTCAGTAGGAGGAAGATAAAGATAAAACTTGGGGGAGATAAATGGAAATATTCCATCTCTGTTGAAGATACAGAACTCTGTCTACTCCTAAATACCATGAAATACCCTATACCCTGATTGGCGATAGACATTTTTGTAGAAAAAAATATTTTTATTTAGTGCTTAAAAAGTTCTCAATCAATGAGCCAATCTTCTCAATGAGTGAACATAATTAGTTGCCAGTGATGATCAAATGCAGTGGCTGCCGTGGCGTAATGAATATGTGCGTCGAAATCTATGCACAGTCAGCGTTAGAAGTGAGTAAACAGTCATTAGCTGAAAGTTATTCGACTGAATTAAAATTGACCGGAATGGTCTACGACTGGCTGTGATGCGTCAAATAAAAGCTCCGAAATCATACTTCAAAATAAGCTATATTTTATTTAACATAATCATAAACATAAAGCAGTTAATTTAGTTCAAAAGAAAAAGGAGCTAAAAACAAGCGTCAAAAGCGAGTGAACATAAAAGTCTAAAAAAAGTATCTTATTAAAAAAAATTGTACTTCGTATGCCTTTACCGCTGATTTCAGTTTTCATATCTGCCGGTCTTAATGTCATACTTTTATTTAATAGAATAGAGACCTTATGTCTCACAGACATTGATACAACAGCACTTTTCTCTTTTAAATGTAATTAATATTTTCATCTTTACCCTTATGTTAAATAATGTACAAAATATTTTAAAGTACGAGTACGACTTTGGAGCTTTGATTTGATTAGATTTCTACCTCATTTTGGTAGAAATATATTAAATTCGTTGAAAAACCTTCACCTGAATGTTCATTCACGCTGACTGTACATATGTATTAGTTCAATTTTGAGGCACTTCACTTTTCCTATTAGAGATAGGTGTTGTTATGACAGATACTCCCATGTTCTGTGCAATGTCTAGCACCGTTCTTATCCGATTCTACCGTTGCTTTCAATATATTATCGCAAATAACGTTTTCTGGTTTTCAACATGGTTCGTTTTTAGGGCTAACATCTCCGAAACGGAACTTTCCAGACCAACGCCGTGGGTTCGTTTACCGCTACATCCTCAAATTCGTCATTAATATTTTTCATAGCCAATGACGCAATATATCCCATTTTAAATTCATAAAGGAAGAGTGCTTGAATTTGAACTGCCGAAAGCATGGTAAATAATTTCTAGAAAAAAAAGAACGGTACTTGTAACGAACTCTTATCTAAATCGGACATTTAATTTCAAAAATCTAACTTTTCATGTACTACCCAAAACAAGATTTTCAATAAAAAAAAAGAAATAATTTTGAAATTTCACGGTTCTTTCGAGTCACTGACAATGCTAAAGAGTATAACAGTCAAGGAAAAGCTTCTTAATCTCGCCATTCGGAATCCGTATTAAGCTGTGGGCCCCCACGACCACGAGTGATTGCTGTAGAAGCTAGGCCCAAGTCCACCCTGGACTGTAATGGCACCCGAAAAAGAGAAAGCACGCAGTTTATTTGGGCCCAAGGATCAATTGAATAGATAAATGTCCCCTAGGTTGAATGAAAGTGAAGATTTATCTATGAATTAAGCAGTTAATATTACTTGGCCGTGTATAACATGTGGACACAAGAGTTCCTGCTCGCCTTCGAGTCAGTAAGACAACCCTTTGGTTGGTACTGTCGCCGTATCAGGTTACTCACACAGGCGTAATGGCATCCGCCCAGGTGTACTTGGTGTGCTAGGAACAGCTGAATGAGCTTGTTGGTTGGAACACAGATCCACTACGTTCGTTAGACTGCAGTTTCGGTAGACCACTGTTTCTCTGAATGACTCACACATTCGTATGGCTTTTCACTAAGTCTGTTTTTTTTTGAGGATTTTTGAAACTTCTGGAGTATTCAGACTTAAAACTGGTCCATTGTACTGCCAGGTAGCAACCTACTCCAGTGACGTTAATTTAATCACAACGGCAAATGGTGACTGAATCCTGATCCCTGGTATTAGAACCTAGGATCCCTGGTATTAGAACCTAGGATCCCTTGAACTTGGGGCAGGCACTTAGTCATCCAGTCGTGTACTGAGGCATATGAATGGTTTAAGCTCATCTCGGGCACAAAGAGCGAAATGACGCAACCATTGATATTCAAACTACTAATTTTTTTGTTCCAAAACCCAATTGGCACCTATAGTGTTCACTTCTCAAAAGATTACTCTGTAGTAATCGGTTACCAATTAATCAAATGCTTTCATTTAGAATGTGATGAAAATTTCGGCTGGTACATGATATCACCTTGAAACGTTCCTAGTTCAATTGCTTATGTTCGTGAATAAGGAACAAAGAAAACTCTTCCACAAACTGCAATTTTATCAATCTGTACAAACATCTTTAAGATACGAGTATTATGTTCCACCATCACTCCCTGCATTAAAACTAAACTTAACATATTGTCGTACGTATTGCCCTTGTTGAAAACTGCGAAGTTCTGGAAGAATTTGAAATTAAATTTGAACTTCTCAGTGAAACATGTCACAAGTGAGTAAAGGCCAAATTAAATTTGAATAAACTTGGAGATGTTAAGAACACATTATTATTACGAGCATCATTTTGTCTGGCAGATGAGCATCGCTTTGAATGTTGCAGGAATTTAATTATTGTCCTTGCGTGATGTGAGAGTGAGTGACTGATTGCGTTTGAGATTATATTTGAAATTAATTTATTGTGACAAAGTTACTGAACCAGTGATTTTACATTTAGAATAATTCAGTGACAGTAGGTGTAGAGATTGACTGGTAATGAATAAAAAGTACTTCAAGCGAACTTTTTCAAAATTATTGGATTTAATTTTTGTACCAGAATAATTTGAGTATGACAGAAGATATAATTAAATTGTTGGATTTTAAGTGAGCGTGAAATCTAAAACCCGGCAGTCATTGTTTCAAATTATTGTTGATCCTAAGCATAACGTAACGAATTAAGGATAACTTTGCGTTTAACGTCCATGTCTCTGAACCATAGAGCAGGACTCGATGATCAAGGTGTTATATAAGGCCAACTTCCATTCGGTCTTCGAGAGATGACTCAATTGCCTCTTGAACCCAAAGAAACAGCGATTGGCAAGAGTAATTCTACCCTAGATTGCGGTACTAATATTGTTCTTCCTAGTTACCTAGCCGAGGTAGACGAAGTCCTTGACTACCTCGAAGTTTTTGCTGCCTATGAAGACGTTCTGGCCAAGTCGTCGATGTTGTGCGCCCTTTCTCGAAGACAGCCGCTTCCGTTTCAGTGCCAGCAAACGCATCATTGACGGCTCGCTGTGTTCAACCAATCACTTCAATGTCATCCGCGTATGCAGCAGTTGTACGGACTTTTGGAAGATCATGCCTCTTGAGTTGGCCAGTGAGTTTTGCATCTTTTCAAGAACGATGTTAAAAAAAATCGCATGACTGCCCGCCGCAAACGTTTTTTGACATTGAAGGTCTCGGTGAGTTCGTTACCGAGCTTGATGGAGCAGCGATAGTTCTCCATCGTCATCCTGCTCAAAAAATCGACGGATGGGTGGTGTGTGTCGTTTTGATCTGCCGCAGTGTGAGATTTGATCTATGGTGGACTTCCCTGCCATGAAACCACACTGATGCGGACCTATCAGATTGGTGACGAATGGTTTTAGGCGTTCACACAGAATGGCAGAAAAGCTCTTATAGGCGATGTTCAGGAGATTTATCCCTCGATGTTGCCACAGTCAAAGGGATCTCCTTTCTTGCGATCGGGCAAACGATACTGAGATTCTACTCATTGGGCATGCTTTCCTCCTACCATATCTACAGATGGTGCATGCGCCCAAACAGATCATCTCCAGCTGCTTTAAACATTTCTGCAGGCAGACTATCTCCACCAGCAGATTTGTTAGACTTCAGTCTCGATTTCGGTATCTTGATTTCGTCTAGATCGGGGGAAAATGAGGACTACACCAGGAATAAATTTTAGTACACTTAACTTGTTTTATTTCTATACAACATCTTTATGACCGCTGTACTTTCGCTAGAAGGTGCTAGAAGTGATTGAACAAGATCATAATTTTTTTACACAAAATCATCATCATTTCATTTCTATTTGCCATATCTATACGGGGCTAAGAAAATTGAAGAGAAGTAGTGCAATATCCGCTTAATCCAAAACGAGCCACGGTAGGTAGGTAGGTAAGGTGGCTTCCGTCACAGGATTCACTTAGACCTAAAGGATCTATTGTGATCGACAACGAGACATATTTTACTGCTATCTTTGAGCTGGCGGACCATATATTTACAATATATTTACAAAAATTATGCTGTTGCAACCGTTTCTCTAACCAACTCAATTTTTTTTTAGTTGATGTTGCTCTCGACTTGGATAACCTTTACTTTCAAAACGACGACGCCTCATGCCGAACAGCTGTTGAATTAATGGCTCTTTCGTGACAAATTTTACGAACGAGTGATTTTTCAAAATTGAGACTATAATTAACCGCCAAGATCGTGCGATAAGTCTTCTTCCTTTAGGGCTATGCTAAAACTAAAATCGACGACAATGATCCACTAATCATAAAAAAAAGCATCCGAGAAAATATGCGAAAACGTGATGAAAAATTCCATCAAAAGAATGGCCAGCAAAAAGGAAGACGAAACCGGAGGGGGAGATTTTTTGATGTTTTATGTCGCTGTTATCCTCAATATTTGTACTGTAAATTTAAACAAAAATCTTGCATTTTTCTATTGATTTAAAGGCATAACTTCCTTTTGGACGTTCAAAGTTTTCCAATATCATAGTAGTCATATCTTTTACTAAATAAACTTGGCAAGTGCGAGTTGTACTCGCACGGGGAAGGTTCCGTCGCATATAGATGGATGATTTCTGAATATCAAACGACGTTTCCAAACTATTTCAGTTGAATTATCTTCTAACTTCAACCCAAACCAACTATTCATTCATACATTCATACATCCAAACAAACAAACATTCATCCATACACATGTATAGATATGTGTATGGATGAATCCAAGTTTATCCAACACAAAAAATCCCTTCCATCGTACATACATACGAGTACATACCTACCTAATCACTGCTCATGCCTGCGCTGTGTGTGTTCATTTCTGTTGGGCATTTAGGGGTAGAGATCAAAAGTTAACACTCATCAACGAATAGAGTGGTCGAACACAGCATGAAATTTATGTGTGAAATTGAAAATAGTCATCATTTTTAATCTTAGATATTTCAAAATTTCAACATGAATTGATATTTTGAAATTTATCATTTCCTAATGCTTACGCTGAGGTCTTCAAAACTACGTTTTCAGATCTTCAAAATTCGTATGTCGATGATTGACCGTTTTTGGCCGATATCTCCAAAACCATTAAGGCCAGAATGCTCGAAATTGTAAAAGTACTCAATGAAGTGAAGTTTTTGTGATTTTTTCAGATTTTTAAACTCTTTGGTTTAGAAATGGCAGGGGGGGATGCATAAAAAAAACTTTGGAGCTCCATATTTTCCAAACGATATTTTGGATCAAAAACTGTTGAAGCAAACCTCTACCTCATTACAAAAGATCTGTCGATTGATATATAATTCGATGGGATGCGATAATGTTTCAAAATTAATGGCGACTTCACCTATACTGGAGCTACCCCCAAATGGCCCCAAATTTTAAATGACAATGGGGCCTGAAGTACCTAATTCCAAAATTTCATGCCGATATCTTTATAAACTTCGGAGATAAAAAAGTGTGACAGACACGACGGACGGACGGTCGGACACACCGAAATTATAAAGGTTCCGTTTTTGTAGACGGAACCTTAAAAATAATGAAAGACATAAATTTATAATAGCAAAGGTATACAATTTTACAAGCCCTGATTAGACCCTCCAATACCTTCTCCATATTGAGAGCGTAGTCAAGCGAACCGAAGCGCCAACAGAGTTGTAAAAGACTGCAATCTTTTGTAATGCAATCCCTGAATTCTTGGAAAGTATTTCATGATTTGTGATTCATTCAATTGACTTTATTTGATGACTTACTTCCATACCCCCCTTCACAACTGAACATGCCATCTCCGCCTGGAACACTCCCCTACCCCCAAAACCGTATCCATCTATTCCCCTCAGTTCCTCTGAACCTAAAAGCACATCATGGAGTATGATAAAAAATAGACGACTGGGGTTAAGTGCCTGCCCCAAGTTAGAGGGGTCCCAGGTTCGAATCCCAGTGAAATCTAATCTGGTCCAGTCATCATCTGCCGTTGGGATCAAATTAACGGCACTGGAGTAGGTTGCTACCTGGCAGTACAATGGACCAGTTTTGAGTCTAAGTACTCCAGTAGGGTTTCAAAAATCCTCCGAAAAAAAAAATTATAAAAAGTGCAATTAGACATTCTTTCAGACTTGTTCAAACTTGCTCACATGCTGAAATCCCAAAGACTTCAGCGAACATTTTTAAAGTCCCAAACATTTCAACCGAATGCGGATGACTTCAAGTGACTGGTAAAGACTTAAAAGTGACTTCAAAGAAAGTAGTGTAACTCTTAAGACTTGCATTCAATTGACTTCAATCATAAGAGTGGTCATAAAGACTGATCCAGTCAAGACTTCAAAAAGAATGAAAGATTTTAATGCTTAAGTCTAAATTCCAAAGCGAAATCAAGAATCCAAAAAAACAAAAATTCTTTTACACCTCTGCGCCAAGCTCCTATCTTGAACTAATATTACAATACATTTGCATCCGAGTACGGTGGCCTTGGACCATCACCCAGCAGTAATTTATTCTGCTTCATGGAAAGATCTGGATGGCTGCCCGAACATGCACAACAGCTTTCTTCTACATTTAAGACCCACACGGCTGTATAATGAACATATGCTGGTGTAAGTGATTTGCTCTGAATGGGGAAGCCGATGTCAACCAAACCTAAGCCAACATACATTCGAAAATTATGGACATTAAAGAGACTTTATGCTATATTTTATCAAATGTTTTCTTTGATGCCAAAAAAGGCCGTACTCTTTTGATCTTCTTGCGGATGACACCTTGATAGACTATTCGTTTTGAAACCATTCTGAACTTAACGTATAGTCAAATGTTTAGACTGTTTTCGTCCAATTTTCTTGTTTTTTTTCCCTAATGAATCATTGATTCGGTTTGATGAACGCTGCTTTTGTTATACCAAAGGCATATTTTTCTGGTAAAATAAGAACCGGCTTAACAAGTGATTATAATTGTGACCGGCACAACATTTTTTCTCACATATTTTCGAAATAATTTCAACTAACAACACTTACAACTACTGCCGCAAAGAGAGATTCCAACGGTCTGGCATTCATAAGATATTAATTTTCAAATTGCCATGCTCACCCAAAATGATGAGAAAATATTTAAGCTATTTGGAATTTGATGCCCGACTTGATTAAAAAGAGAGTTTCACTCCCCTACCATTTGAGTTGACAGAAAAAATCTTTAACTTTCGCTTTTGTTAATCTCAGTCTGAGCACACCTTTATTTGGACATATTTGGGTCTGACGGTATTGGTAATGGGATTATTTTGCATAAACCGGAACATTTTTAGGAGTTTGATGCTTACTACGGTTGTAGGAAACCAGGTAATTTATTGTCACACGACTCGGTGCAGCGGATGTGACTTATGATAAGATTTTTTGTTGACAGTTGATTGTCTTTGACATTGTTTCTCTACTTTCTTGTGTGGTATCAAAACTTATTCAGATTCGCAACATTTGGCCAAAAATCATTAAATTTATTTTTATGCGCAAAATGTATCTTTTATAAGAAATTGTGAGTAAAAAAACGTACAAAAGTTCGGGTGTTTAAATGTATTTGAAGTTAATAAATTAGGTCCAGGTCAGCTCGATATACCAAAATTAAGACCTTAACACAGGAAATTGTATAGGATGTTATTTAGAATTATTATGAGCATAGTTATTCTGATCACAGAAGTGGTAGCAATTCATGAATTCGTTGCGCAATGGGTAAGGTCGCCGACTTCTATACCAAAGGTCCGTGGACCAAATCCCTATCGGCACATCAACTTTTATTTTTAAGGCACCACCAATCTCGGAACGGAACGGAACGGAACGACTGGATGGCGCAGTTAGTTAAGTGCCTGCCCCAAGTTAGAGGGGTCCAGGGTTCGAATCTCATTGAAATCGAATCTGGTTCAGTCACCATTTGCCGTTGGGATCAAATTAACGGCCCAGGAGTAGGTTGCTATCTGACAGTACAATGGACCAGTTTTGAGTCTGAGTGCTCCAGTGTAGAGCTCCAAAAAATCTCCGAAAAAAAAATATATAGATTCTCAGTCTTAGCCGTTCGGAGTCGTCTGCCCCTCTGACATCATGAAAAAGCAATGCGAGTAGCTGTTGTAGAAGCGGCTATAGGAAAAATAACCTAAGGTTATAGCACTACTAAAGGGGCACAAGGTGCATGCTATCGTTCTCTAACGATTGGAGGGGACCTACAGTTTAACGTCGACTCCGAACGACTAGATCAAGAAGTTTTTTTCAAGGCAGCTATACTCTTTGAGCATTGTCAGTGGCTCGAAAGAGGTGGAGCCGTGAAAAGGTGAAAGATATTTTTTCGAGTATCGAACCCAGACATCGAGCGTAGGAGTCGACGCTCTTACAAACTACGTCACGGCGTCCTGTCTTTGCAATCTTAACCCCAACCCAGGTGGTTTCACAAACAAATTTAGTTGTCATGTCGCTGTATTTTTCTAGTAGCTTATACCTTTTCGTAAGGCTCTAATTAGTTAAACCCTTTGGCGTTGGATAGAACGTCCATCTATCATATCAATCGCTATGCATTGTGTAAGCACTCTTTGGCATGATACTTCAACAGTAAATAAGCCTTAAGGACGTTCACAGTTATCCATGATTACATAATACATACTCAGAAGTTTCACTTATCCACAAACGCACGTTGCAAAAATGCTTGCGCTCCTATCATTCGAGACAAATTTTCTCCTCTTCTCGAGTAAGCTATTCTATCTTAGATTTCCCATTAATTCATATTCAGATTAGAAACTTGAAAACAAAAAAAAAATCTCAAAAGCTTTCAACTCATTCACACGTTATTTTGATTTCGGAATATTTAACCAAACTAAATCGTGTGTAACCCATTCTCAACCTCAAAGACGGCATCAATTTGCGGTCAGATTGTTTCACCTTGGAAAGAAAGTGAGAATGTCATAACGTTCACGGTAAAAAAAAAACTATTTCTCGCAAGAAGCCCACCAATTATAAAAAAAAAGTAAAAATTCAAAAAGAAACCAGAACGACGAAGAATATTTGCCACAAAAAAAACGGTGGATACAAAAGAATTCGCTACTGCCGCAGCCGTACGCTTGGGCAGACAGGCATCGTTGAATCCATTATAATTTCTTTCGCTAATTTGTTTTCGATTTCCTCAGCAAAATGTTACTGATTTGCATAATAAATATGAGTTCTATTTGATGGCGGTATTTAGGCCAACAGACATTCCGGTGCCATGTCCGTCTTCACCGCAAGATCAGTTACTTCGGCACTGTGGTCGTCGTAAGTCTAGAACAAATCATTTTGGCACCAACGTAGTCCTGGCGTGGGTCATAAAGTTGCCAACCCACTTCGGGTACAAAAATGTATTCGTCTTGTTAATTTACTTGTCATCTTCGAATGGAAGAGAACTTGCAAAAGAAATACAGAAGTAGAAGAAACGTTGTCTGAGACTGCACGAAGAGCTTGTATATAGTAGCTGCATATAAATTGGCTGCAAGCGACCACGCCACTGACACATAATCCCACTTCAAAGATGCTTTTCACTTGTTGCATATCATCAAGCACCGCTTTACGGTCCACTTGAGAGCAGGTTTCTCAACTTCAGGGCCCACATGCCAGTCAGCCCTTTCAAACGACAATCCAACACCTGACTCTCCGTTGAGGAAGTTAAGTAATTGGAAAGTGTGGTAGGTTCAAAGAAGATACTGCGCAACCAAATCGTAATCGTGAAAAAAAAAAAAACAAAACCCCATTTCTCCGCGTCTGTGCATACATTTAGATTGGATTTATTGATTTTCATTTAGCGGTACATTGGGAAAATTACACTTTCGATTTTAACGAAACCCCGAAAATGAGGAGGGATCCGAGGAAGGGTAATCAATTTGAGCCAGCATGGTGCTAATTGGTACCTTAACTGAAGAAATGAGATTGATTGTTGGTCTGCTTTGTTGCTTCCGATGGGTAGCAGTCAATCTTTTTTTCTTGTCTCGTTGAAGAGGCCGGATGGAGTGTGTTTACTGAAAGATTTAACGGAATGTGACAAACAACAACAAGCAAGCGTTTCAAATTGTGCAGAAAATCTTTAAGAAGAAGAGAAAACTTTCTCCACTTTTGAGTGTCTTCAACGATGGTGAATAGTAATGTGCGGGCACAATGAGCCTAATTGGTGGAGGACTCCTCCGTAGTGCTCTATGAAAGGAAATTAAGATCTTTTCGCAAAAAAAACCTCACGAAAATGTGCTCCACGCCAAAAATATCCACTTTCAATTCAACTCGAGACTTTATGGGTTACCCATTAAATGGGTCAGAAAAAGCCGCGGGTAATAGAAACAATCTAAAGTAGCGGTCTAATTAAAGAAGTATTTCAGTTCGAAGAGGTAATCTCAGGCACGTTTTCCTCGTTTTCTTGCAGTCTCTTTGCCACTCAACACCAGAGTTCTTGCCTCTGTACTTGGTAAGATCTGTGCTACTGAAAATTATATGAAAAGCAGGTACTAGATGTAAGTTATGATATAAATACGGATGATGAAGGGACATTGTCTTGCTTCTGCAGCAACTACTCGTATAATGAGCATAGTTGTTCGCACATGAATGGGGGAACCTTCAGTTTTATGTAGATGAATATATATAATAACATTAGAATCTTGAAATCATTAACGGTGCTATAAGACGAACGATTTTGTTCCCATCTTCCTTCCGGGTGACAGTCTACTATAGAGCATTTTTTTAAAAGAAACGAAAAATGTCTAAATTGGACTGTCGCTTACCTCTTATTGCTTGTTTCTTAAATATAAACTGAATTGTTATTTTGATATGTTCAATGTGCGAACATAAGTACAAAAAATTTATATCTGTTCATCTTTTCGAGATTCTAATGTAGTATGTACTTCATATTAGCTGGCTCAGTGGAGCCTGTAATACAAGCATCTGATCAAAAATATTTTTGAAGGACCTTATACAAGGTGGCGCAAAATTAATTATTCTATCGGAAGATGTTATAATTCTTGCATATGGCGTCGTACGTCGATCATATTTGACATTTATGAACTAGACAGCAGCAGTATACAAACAGACAAGCAATGGAGCTATACTCCACAAGAGAGTGGAATAATTGTGAAGGAAGCGATTCCTGGTAGCGGATTCTCCCGTTTTTGCGATTTGACATAACCAGCAAGATCGCCCAATTTAGCCATCTCAGACTTCTTTCTTTGGGGCTATTTGCAGTCGTATGTTTCTACCAACAAGCTTCAGACATTCGCAGCACTTAAGGAGATTATTCGACAAGAAAGCGAACAGTTATCAAAGGAAATTTTGTGGAAAGTCATGGAAAATGCGATAAAACGGCCACAAATGTGTATCAACGCTGGCGGCAACCACGTGGCGGACATCATCTTTTCCACTTAGCAGAAAAAATTGTAAAGGTCTAAATAATGATTTCCATCACTCAAAATGATTTCTTTTTATTTAGGAAAAAGTAATTCAAAGACAGAAGTGGATGATTTATTGTGCCACCTTTTATTCGAACGTAAAAGAGCATGTAATCAAACAAGAAGAAAAACATAATTAAATTTGGTTCTAGTTTTGTACATTTCACAGTCAGTGGTCATATCCTACCCGAGTAGAGTTAGAAACGCAAATAATCGCTACTTTATCGCAATAGCTTAAATTGACAAAACGATAATTAATGTCTCATTCTTGACAAATTTATTTTAATGATCTATTACCCGACTCCTGCGCTCGATGTTGTCGGTTCGATTAACGAAAAAAAAAAACCAACAATTTTTTCACCGCTCCACCTCTTTCCTGTCACTGACAATGCTCAAAGAGTATAACTGTGTAGAAAAAGCTTCTCAATCTCGCCGTTTGGAGTCGGCATTAAACTGTAGGTCCCCTCCACTCGTGAGATAAACAACAAAACGCACAACACGAGTGGTTGCTGAGAAGCTAGGCCCAGGTCCACCTCGGACTGTAGCGTCGCCATTATCAATTTAATCGAAAGAGGTGGAGCCGTGAAAAAATTGTAGGTGTATTTTCGGGAATCGAACCGACAACATCAAGCGTAGGAGTCGATGCACGTACCCACTACGCCCCGGCGAAGAAAGAAATTAAAATATTTAAATCAGCAATGTACTCGTAAATGATATTGACATTATATATGAACGACATTCAACAGCATTCCACATTTTTTAAACGATAGTGGCCAAAATTTCTCGTGTAATTAATAATGAATAAGCGAACGTCGTCATCAACATAGTGAGTGCACTCGCACAGACTTTATCAGAATTTTATGTCGAGCAGCAATCAATGTGAATGACATTACTTCGTTACCATTTACAGTCGAATCGCGATAATTCGTACCCCGATAAATCGAAACCTCAATATTCTAAAGCGTCAAGAGGGAGCTCTGTTCGAGGTTCGAGGGCATTGTATCGTTAATAATTCTAAAATGGAGCAATTTTAAGGCATTCGGTCTATATCGGTTTAGTTTGGGAATCTAAACTTCACCACCTTTTATATGATATCCATTGGCTAAAAATGATAATAAAATTTCAAAGCAGCGGTTTTAGTACTAATTTGTCCATCTTCTAAAAAAAATCTAGGTTCGGAAGATACGTCGGCAGTCCAAATTTCTTGTCTTAGTAGCAAAGGGTTTAAAAGTCATTTATAGAAAACAGGTTACGACAAAAGTAAAACCATAAGTGTTCCGTTAGCACCATTCTGATACGGTACAATGCAAATTATGTCAATAATGGAGCTAGGAGTCATCAATTTGTTGATTTTTAAAATGTTTGTTATTTATATAAAAATTTAAATATAAAAAAATGTAAGTTACTATTTAAAATAATTTTTTGCCCTCCGCTCGTGACAGAACAATAGCACGCAAAACACGTCTGGTTGCTGAGAAGCTAGGTCCAAGTCCATCTCGAACTGTAGCGCCACCATTATTGTTATTCCTATAAGGAAGCATTATCGTAGCTCAGACACTATAGGAACATCATCTTTTGTACAAAATTGATTCATAACATTTCAACATTTATCTAGTTGCCGGCACAGTCAAATTTAAGGAAATTGTGGCCAGGCGTGCCACCATCTCTCTCCCTCTCCTACATATCCATGGAGAGAGACAGTGCAAGTCTTTCGATATGAGCAAATTCTCTACAAAGTTCTACGCTATAAGCCCCACAAACTGACAGAATAGACAGCAACGTAGTTCATTAACAAGTTAATACATCCCCCTTTGGATCTTAAGCCCAGTAATTAGGACTGTTACTATAGAGAAGTTGATGCGCGTCTTCATTCTATCATTAGGTCCAGCTTTTGCTGTAGTTACAGAGCTTACATAGTTTACTTGGCCTAGTCTGCCAATAGATTCAAGCCTAACCTTTGCTCCATACTGAACTACTTATTTTTCCTACACAATGATTTCTTTGGAATCAATTTGTGTATGTACTCCAATTTACAAACAAAATACAACTGAAGGATTTAAGGATACAAGCTGCCGAGATGAGATTTCTTCGTGCTGTTGTAGGACTTACTCGCCGGGATAGGGTGAGAAACACGGCAGGGCGCGAGGAACTCATCGTTGGGCAGCTGCTTCTTCGAACGGAAAGGGCTGTACTTCGGCATGAGGCATGAGTGTGGCCCCATCATCACGACCTCCGAGGGGTGCCTTAAATACGATTCCATCAGGTATGCGACCGCTTGGCAGACCCAGGACTAGATAGTTGGACCAAGTCCAAGCGCTTGCGCATAGCTCCTGATGAGTTAGAGTCGATGGCGGAGGATCGATTGGCCTGGAGATCTCTCGTGCATGCATTGCCCCCGCGACTCCTTAAGTGGAACATGCTGGTCACTGAAGATGAGATTTAAGAATTTCGAATATTGCAAAACAAGGTGCCTACTCCCAATTTTTGATCCGATAAGGAACTAATTTCAGTTCTTTCTCTCATCATTCAAGACTTTAGGGAATGTATGTATTATCAGCACGAATATCTACACATTGATAGGGATTTCAAAGAAGTAGAACAGACTCATCGGTACATACAATATGTTCAGAGCATGACCCTAAAAATCTTAGGCTTCTAAATTAGAAATCATTTAATATCATCAAGAATGCATAAGCCTTGATTGAGTTCTTCTTTAGCTCTGCATGTACGCTTAATTTTACTCTCCTCCCCGATACTTGATAAATCATTTTCTACCAGCATTTTTTCTCTCCAATGTCCAAGTGTACCATTTTCCCTACACGTATCGGTTTCCAACAGCTGATGAGTTTGCTTTCAATTAACTCCATTAAAATATGAATGATCTGCTAACGATGTGCAGTTGAGTGTCGTGTTAACTTTTACACTTTTCCTACAAATACCTCACAATCGAACCCAATAATTAATAATAAACGTGTATAGAAAGCGTATCGTTGGGTACCAATTAAGATGGGAATAAAATATGATAGGTACGAGTACATTACGGCTACCGTTTTTTTGTGGAGTTTTGTCGAATGTTTTGTTCAGGTGATTTTTTTGTGGCTATGCGACTAATTATCAATCGTATGAAATGATTGGTTAACCCTGATTTCACACACTTTCCATTCGAGAACTTTTATTTTTACGTAATAGAATAGAAAAATGGAATTTACTAAAATTGAACTACATTTTGGTTGATTACTTTGGGCTATTTAGGTTTCTGCTTTACACAGATCATCTTCAGTCAGTGCTGAACCGGCGCATCAACCAACAAGCTTCTTCATCTGGTGTTCTTGTTTGCTAGTTATTTTCAGTTGCCAAGTGCCGATGTCCTTAAAACGTGTTTTTTAGCATTATCGTGGTCGGAATTGATTTAAAATATTAAGTGGTGGTGGCTGCCTCGGCTGGCTTCGCATTCTGGCACCCAAATTTTTCAAGACCTTGTTGATTGTTTCGTGCTGTAGCTCACGGATTGCTTGGCTGGTATTGGCCTTAAGTTCTTGCATCCTTTTCGGATTGTTGGTATAACATCGGTTCTTCACGGTTCCCCACAAAAAAAGTCCAAAGGGGTCAAATTGCAGCTCCGAGGCGTACAATTGACATCGCCAAGACGGCTGATAACACGATTTGGGAATTTGGTGAGCAAAAGAACGATTGTGGCATGGGCTGTGCGGTATGGCGGCATGTCCTCAATTTCAGCCAAAAAAAGGTTGGTAAACATGGTTCTGTAACGCCCACCGTTGACCAAAACGTTGTTCCCAGCTTCATTTTCGAAGAAATTTTTCTCCAATGATGCCACCACTCCACAATCCGCACCAAACTGTTACTCTCTGTGAAAGCATTGGCTTCTCGACAATAACGTGCGGGTTTTCCGAGCATCAGATGCAGCAATTTTGTTATTGTTTGTTAACGAAGCCACCGAGATGAAAATGCGTCTCCTCAAAAAATATGATTTTTCGCCCCACATCGTTGTCCAATTCAAGCTGCTCTAAGGCTCAAACTGCGAAGTGATAACGAAGCGGGTGGTCACGCACCTTCAATTGCTGAGTCAATTGGACCTTGTAAGCGAATAATCCGAGATCTTTGTGCAGAATTCTCCTCAGGCCGGTGCGTGAAATGTTGAGCTGTTGAGAAGGATGGCGAGTTGATGTTCGTCAATTGAGGCCACAGCAGCCACATTCTCATCTGTGCGCACCATACAACGATGATGACGGGGACCATGAGTGTTGTCCACAAGCATACAAGTCTCACGAACTTTTTGCACAAACTTGCACACAGCAATCGCGTTGGGTGCTTCATTTCGGTAAAAATTTCGTTTAAATAAACTGGGCTAGTGCTAGTTGTACTCGCACGGGGAAGGTTCCGTCGCATAATATTGATGGATGATTTCTGAATATTAAACGACGTTTCCAGACTATTTCAGTTGAATTTTCTTTTAACTTCAACCCAAATCAACCATTCATTCATACATTCATACATTCAAACAGTCAAACATTCATAAATATATATATATACCTATACCTCTATCCAAGTTTACCCAACACAGAAAATCCCTTCCATCATACACATACCCAATCACTGCTCATGGCTGCGGTGTGTGTGTTTATTTCTGTTGAGCATTTAGGGGTAGAGATCGAACACAGCATGAAATTTATGTGTGAAAATGAAAATAGTGATCATTTTAAATCTTAGATATCTCAAAATTTTAACATGAATTGATATTTTGAAATTTATCATTTCTTAATGCTTACGCTAAGGTCTTCAAAACTGCGTTTTCAGATCTTCAAAATTTGCATGTCGATGATTGACCGTTTTTGGTCAATATCTCGAAAATTATTAAGGCCAGAATGCTCGAAATTGTTTTTGTAGACGGAACCTTAAAAAACGCACTGTTTGGGCTACACAGCACTTACTTTGGAAATAAGTTTTCAATATTTCTCAACGTTGTTCAAGCGTACGGCGACTCATTTCTTTCCTTTCGAGATTTCAAGCGGGAAACAGCTGTCAGTGTCAAAATGAACTATGATTTAAAAAAAGAAGATTAAAAGATGAGGAAACATTCTGGTATTTGAATGTCAAGTTCCTTAGTCATATCTATGAAAAGGACTAAGGGAGTATGCCCATTATTTCGAAGCAAGAATTATCATTTTCGCTTCAAGTTCCACTTCATTTTCTTAAATTCTTTTTTCCATGTTGTCCTTATGCATTTACTTATAATTTGAAGGTCTACATTTATTTCGCAATCCAAAGAAATTATCATTTGTGCAGTATGGTCTAGTTGCCTTTTTTCAAAATATAAAAGTGCTGAATGGATCTGGTCGTTAAATCACGTACAAAAGTTGATTGCATGTAGAAAACAACTGCATGAACGTTCACTCGATGGGGTAGTCGTCCGATTGTCTGGTGTATCTTGGCAAATCTGCGCTGTTATTTATCTCGAGAGCAATCGCGATTTCATCTCTTTTTATACGAAATTCCAAGAATTCAGACCATCCAACGGAGAAAGTTGTTAAATGAAAAAAAAAAACAGCAGACGCCTAGCTACCACCACTACTTTCCCCATCGAACTTCTCCGTCTCGGTGAAAAACACCACATCCCCACCACAGGCCGCAACCAAGAGCTTTAAAACTCCTTCAGAGACGTCACATACCAGTGTGTCCAGTTAATGTCCACAAAATGTAGCTTCCGTAAATAACATCTCCACCCCAAAAAAAAACCACACACGCTTATAGCTCTCATCTCATTTAAATGGAACAGTGGGTCAGTGCTCAACGACCATGACAAGGTCCAGCGTACTCTGACCAAATATGGTCATCCGCTATTCAACCACTGGTCCAGCGGAAATCAGCTCTCCATATGGAAGCTCTCACTTTCTTACCAATCGATCCGAGAGACCACTGCAGTTTACAGCGTGCTAATTTGACATGGTTCCACGAAGCGGCCCGTGGTTGTGCGTTGGACCAGGGGAATGTAAATGCTGACAACAAGCAAACTTGTACCGCGTACTCACAGACCGGTTTGACTTACCTCGACATTGCACTCGACAAGAACTCGTTGGCTTGGCCGAACTGGCATCCAGTTGGTAGCACGTGCCGTCTGGCTAACGAGATGTTTTAGTTGGCTTATGCTGCTTTTATTTGCCTATTAAAAACTCAGTTGTTTACGGCGTTTTGCGTTTATGGTTTTATTATGACCTCTAGTTTGCAACGATGGAGGATAGCTGGTAAATATTTACTTGAGGAAGAATAACATCTAATCTAAATTTTATTGCACAGAAGAAATATTCATCCAGCCACGGTATGCCAATGGGATCAGTCTCGTTTGATGCGCCTGTCTTCGACGGCGATGATGACCATCGGATACGTACTGCACGTGATGACTGCTCTCTTCGTTGTTTTGATAGAGGCTTTTCAGTCCCAAGATGCCGGTCATGAGAAGTGCCATTGATGCAACACCAAGTGCTTTCATGGCAAGAGTGCCTATGCTACCGATACCAAGAATCGTAAGTAGTTTTCCGAACATTAACGAGATGGCAACCATGTATGTCTTGCTGTCCTTCTTTCGACCTAAAAATATATAAGTGCTTGTGTAGTGAGTATGATGTATTCGTAAATTTACTAAATATTCTGAGTTATGCTGCTCAAGAACTGTTCAACGAATTTATTAATGTGGGAATTTTAAGCATTTCGTAAGCTAAATTCATGATAAGGAATCTTAAGAATTTACTTCGAAGCCGTAGGGTTAATAATAAGGTGCGTCGATAAACTTGGAAGTACAGACAATAAATCAAAGCATTAATAAAAATAAAAATTCTAATGTCTCGATTATCTAGAAAATAACGTACATACTTCTTTTCCAAAATTCTTTACAAATTGATTTAATTTTGATGATTAATTGATGACACAAAATGATAGTGCCACTGGTTATATTTTTATTTTGCGCACAGTTAAGGTCCGATAAATCCTCCTATTTTTCGAAATTGAGCTTACCAATTTTTGGATTGTTTCTTTTTTAATTTTTTGCCAATTGTCCATAATTGCGCTCTTAAACTTGAGAACGTTGTTTAATTGCCATTCCCTATCATACCCCGATCCGACTAATATGCCTCATAAGTCTTAGATTGGGTTCAAGTCTGGCGTAGGTGCTGGGCATGACGTAATTGGAATATCTCTGTCGGAAAACCAATTTTTAGAAGAAGCCGCAACGTGAATTGGTACATTATACTGTTGGAATTTTATGAAATGTTGGTCCAGTTTTTCGAGAAATAGTATAAAGGTTCCCTCCAACATGTATTGGTACTTTTCGCATTCATCCTGTTAACCCTGCCAATAGGCAACATTTCGTAACGGCTAAACTAGGATACATAGGACCAGACTAACAACTCTATATCCTTAAAAAAAATTGTAGGCACGCCCCAATTAATTCGGGCATGAAATGGTTACGAACAATTGCAAAAAGGAAAGTTCCATACCAAAAAAAAGACGCCCTATACCATTACACCACCTCCTCCATGCTGACGATTGGAGAACGAAATTTATTCTTTTTTAGGTTCCGTCTACAAAAACGGAACCTTTATAATTTCGGTGTGTGTGTCCGTCCGTCGTGTCTGTCACACTTTTTTATCTCCGAAGTTTATAAAGATATCGGCATGAAATTTTGGAATTAGGTACTTCAGGCCTCAATGTCATTGCCTATACACCCAAATTTAAAATTTGTGGCCATTTGGGGGTGGCTCCAGTACAGCTGAAGTTGACATTAATTTTGAAAAATTGTCGCACTCCATCGAAATATATATCAATCGACAGATCTTTCGAAATGAGGTGAAGGTTTCTCTCAACACTTTTTTATCCAAAATACCGTTTGAAAAATGTGGAGCTCCAAAGTTTTTTTTTTTAATGCGTCCCCCCCTGCCATTTCTAAACCAAAGAGTTTAAAAATCTGAAAAAATCACAAAAACTTGGCTTCAATGAGTACTTTCATTTAAAACCATTTCGAGCATTCTGGCCTTAATGGTTTTGGAGATATTGGCCAAAAACCGTCAAACATCGACATGCGAATTTTGAAGATCTGAAAACGCAATTTTGAAGACCTTAGCGTAAGCATTAAGAAATAATAAATTTCAAAATATCAATTTATGTTGAAATTTTGAGATATCTAAGATTAAAAATGATGACTATTTTCAATTTCATGCTGTGTTCGACCACTCTATTCGTTAATGAGTGTCAACCCCTAAATGTCCAACAGAAATGAACACATACACCGCAGGCATGAGCAGTGATTAGGTATGTAGGTGTATGATGGAAGGGATTTTCTGTGTTGGATAAACTTGGATAGAGGTATAGGTATATGTTTGGATGAATGTTTGTTTGGTTGGAAGAATGAATGTATGTATGATTTGGGTGTAGTCATAAGAAAATTAAACTGAAATAGTTTGGAAACGTCGTTTAATATTCAGAAATCATCCGTTAATATTATGCGACGGAATCTTCCCCGTGCGAGTACAATTCGCACTTGCCCAGTTTATTTATTTTTTAGTATGCTTCGAAAAACTGAGTAATTTTTTCCACGATTTCCAGAACATTTGAGGATGGCACTAGCATTTTGAGACGCACCTTATAAATTAATTGACCATTCAGGGAATGAAATAAGCGCTTTCGACTGATTGACTATGAAACAATTTCTGGGTTTTCAAATAAAAGAACGCATTCTGTTGCAATTATTGGTTATTTGCAGATTCGCAGAATTTTTACGTAAATTATTGAGTGGGACTTGTGTGAATTTGATATTTTACGTAAAACATGTCGCAATGCAATAGACTCAAACCTGGTAGAGTATTAATTATTCCACCGGAAATCTCGGTTACCAATCCGGCAATTACATATGGTTCACGTTTGTGGCGATTGCGAAATGCAGAAATGGAATCATTGTGTGAGTACTCAATCAATAATCTCTCTTGCTCGTTCGATATGGAATTAAAATTGAACTATACACAAAAAAAAAATACCTCAACCTGCTTCTATATTAAACAGCTATTCATTACTTTCCTCTTAATTAAATTGTTAAAGTTGTGGGCGCCGTGGCGTTGTGGATATGTTCGTGGGCACCTACGCAGTATACTTTAAGTCTAGGTGAAAATCGCAGCACAAGCAACAATTTCTCTAAATAAAATTGTTCGTATAACTGTCTAGAAAAAGCTTCTCAATCTCGGAGTCGACATACTGAGAGAGAAAAATAATTCGTACAACACGATTATTTTTTGGATGTCACTTGAATATATGTGCAGTGGCTCTATCGAAAAAATGTATATATCCTTTTGAAGCATATTTCTTTCTCATTCCATAACAAAAAATTAAAAAAAAAATTATCCGTTACACTACAACAGAACAAAACAAAATACAAATTTTTAGACATTACAATTTACGTCAACGCTTCGCCAAAGTATGCGCCTCGGCGCGATAGTGAGTTTCATTGACCGTAACAAGCCGATTTTATTCATCGACAAAAAAATGCGGTCTATGCACACCTCGTGGGCGCCGTGGCGTAGTGCGTAGGTGCGTCGACTCCTACGCTCGATATTTTCGGTTCAATTCCCGAAAAAACACCAAACATTTTTTCACGGCTCCACCTCTTTCGAGTCACTGACAATGCTCAAAGAGTATAACTGTCTAGAAAAAAGATTCTCAAAAATCGCCGTTCAGAGTCGGCATTAAACCGTAGGTCCCCTCCACTCGTGCAAAAACAATAGCACGCACAACACGAGTGGTTGCTGAGAAGTTTGGCCCAAGTCCACCTCGGACTGTAGCGCCGCCATTATTATTATTATTATACATACCTTCATTTGATCAGCTGAATGCAGTCTTGTCAACAGGGAAAGGAGGAATTCGATGGTTTCTTACATCTGAACTCAAACACCTTGACTACGCCGACGATGTATGCCTTCTGTCTCACAGAATAATGGACCTTCACCAAATGACAACAAATTTGGAGAGGGAAGCAGACGTCGTTGGGCTGAAAATTAAATCGGATAAAAACAAAAATGATCAGCCTAAGACCAAACTCATCAACTCATGTATGCATTGCTGGACAGACTGTTGAGAGAGTAGAGAGTTTCCAATACCTTGGGAGTATTGTCTCAACCGATGGCGGAACCGAACTGGATATAGCCAACCGCATAGGCAAAGCAAAATCAGCGTTTGGGATGCTATCCACAGTTTGGCGAAGTAATGCAATTAGCTTAAACACCAAGCTAGGACTGTTCCGTTCCAACGTCGAATCTATGCCACTATATGGATGTGGTACCTGGAGGGTGAACACCACTATTACAAGGAAGCTGCAAACGTTTGTCAATAGGTGCCTTCGCTACATCTTAAGGATATTCTGGTCATACGGCTCTAACGAGCACCTTTATCAGAGAACGGACCATGAACCTATAGGCACAACCATACGACGACGAAAGTGGCAGTGGATTGGTCACACTCTCCGAAAGGGCGACGGGTCCATAGCTGACAAAGCGGTGCAGTGGAACCCGCTTATACAGGATGGCAGGATGTGGGGCGGTCTTAGGAGTACATGGCGCAGAACATTTGAGAAGAAAGTATGACAACTGGAAAAAAGTTGGGAAGAGCTGAGGCACATTTTCAGAAACCGCACTCGATGGCGCGTAGGCATAGTAGAGGCCCCAGAACCCACAACAGGATACAGGACATAAGTAAGTAAGTTATTTGATTTGCACAAATTGCACAGAGATAGGTGTAGTTATTCGAGATTAAGGCGAGTAAAAAGAGTCATTCATTAGTTTTGTTTCATAAGTGAAATGAAAAATATTTGTGGTTGCATATGTGTACGGACCACACACAGGTTTCTCCTGAATAACTTGGGAACATCATTGTTTTCAAAGTTCTCTGCGTGAAACTTTTAATTTAATTTTTACTGTCATTGTGTTAGGAAGAGACGGTAAATATGTTCAAAGTACATTCTTCGGAGGATGAATTTTAAAAATGTTCAGCCTCTTATTCAATAGTATCTATCTTATATGTTCTAAATTCAAATCCCGCAGGACATTTAGACAAGGATACCTAAAGCAGACTACGTCTACAGTACATTAACGCCCTTAATTACACCACAGCTGCAGCTGGGAAAGCTTCCATCAATTCACAAGAAATTAACATATGATTCACATCTAATACAACCAAAGGATCGCATAGGAACCCTCATCACTGGGAACTCACTCAGAAACTGCAATACATTCCCTTCATACGTTGAATACATTTCATGTACAAAATCCCCATTTATCTTGATCCTTAAATCCTCCCATTGTTTTTAAAGTAGTACAAAAAAAAAACTCATCATCAATACTTCGTGCAGACATTCCATTTATCGAATGTGGGATTTCATCCCATTTTTGTTCTTCTTATTCGTAATCATACCCGGTACTTTGTTAATCATATCGTTCTTTTGCCCTATGATTTATTGTTCTTCATTATCAGACCGGAAACTGCAGGACCTCTCTTGTTCTTCTTTTAATACAGGAATCTGTCTGTCTTATTCTTTGACTGTTTGCGGATATTGTTTCACGGAATTTGAAATTCGAAACTCTGCAAAAATGATTTTGTGTTGAGTCGCCTGATCAAAAATAAAGGTAGAATTAGTTATACACTTGATATACATCAGTAAAGCTGAACCATCCTTCAAGTTGAACGGAAATGCCCCGATGTTATTCAAACCAGCACATCAACTGATTGTAAAGGGTTATTCATTAAGCGCTTCCTATCTTTAAATTTAAACAAAACAAATTGTGTGTGAGACATCATCAACATTTTTTATTCGTTTGAAAGGCCTATAGATGCCATTATGTATGGAATATAACATCGTTCAAATGTCTGTCGCGGCTTCTCTGGGTGGCGCGCATTAAAATTTCCATGATTCTGATGCATAGAAAAAAATTGGTAATCATAAACCTATAACGCTCGCTGTTGACGGTGGTGGCCTGTCTAACGTTTCTCAAAGAAACCGATGACGGACCGATGATGCCGCCAGCCCAAAATCCACACCAAACATTGCATTGGACACTCTTGGATCGCATGTGGATAATAATATAATAATGGCGGCGCTACAGTCCGAGACAACAACCACTCGTGTTGTGCGTGCTATTATTCTCCCCCGAGCAAAGGGGACCTGCAATTTAATGCCGACTCTGAACGACGACATTGAGAAGCTTTTTTTTATACAGTTATACTCTTTGAGCATTGCCAGTGACTCGAAAGAGGTGGAGCCGTCAAAAAATGTTAGGTGCTTTTTCGGGAATCAAACCCAGAGTCGACACCCTTACCCACTACGCCACGGCGACCACGTCCCATCGTCCCAAATTCGACAATTTTGTTTGTTGACGTAAATGGGCCTCATCATTTTCCAGATTCCATTCAGCGAACACACGTCGTTGTCTATGGTCGTTTACTTTCAGCTCCTGGGTCAAGTTATAGTCTGCGAAAATCTTGTGAACGACGCAAAATCGACTGTCTCGGATTCTCCTGCATACTCTCACGGACACCGGCGTTGTTTTCTGCAGATGGCAGATCTTGTGTTTCGTCGATGTATGAGTGTTGGTTGATCGTTTACTAAATCAGTGAACTAAAATTTATTTACCACACTCCGAAGAATCCTCTCAATATTACAATTGTGGCCACCGTAAAATGGGCGAAGCGGTCGGAACGTTGCATATTTTGATAAAACAATTTTATCATGTGTACATATTGTTGAACGCTATGTGCGCCAATGGTGATCTGGCAAAACATACTAAACAGACAGCCAATTTGACAGATGTAGCTTCAAGAATTTGATGTTTGGATAACATTTTTCAATTGAATTTTGAAAGTCGTAGAGAGTAGTCGATAACAAATTTTGGGGCGGTTAACTTAGCAACAACTTGTTGAAATTATTAAAATATTTTATTTGTTTAATTTTTGTCTACGTTTCATTTTAAATTGTAATTTTATAAATATTTAAATAATCACACTTGAATGATGACGAATGAGTGGGCTGATTTTGTATTGTAATAAACTGAATAGTCGCTATTGGAGCAGTGAAAAACCTCAGTTGGTACACCGGAGACTACTACATCATCGTAAAGTAACTACATGTTACTCCATTTGAGCAAGCAACATCGTTTGACTGCATTTCTTTAACAATAATAGAGGCAATGTTGTACCAGTAACTTAAGAATTATACGACTGGATGGCGCAGTTGGTTAAGAGCCTGCCCCAAGTTAGAGGGGTCCCAGGTGCGAATCCCAGTGAAATCGAATCGGGTCCAGTCACCATTTGCTGTTGGGATCAAATTAACGGCACTGGAGTAGGTTGCTACCTGGCAGTACAATGGACCAGTTTTGAGTGTGAGTGCTCCAGTGAAGGGTTTCAAAAATACTCCGAAAAAAAACTTAAGAATTGGAATTGAATCAATTTAAGCAACAGAACATCTGATTTTGGCAAGACGGTGCCAAATCCCATGTAGATGATGCTTAACTTTTTCCCTATCGAGTAATGTCAAAAAGTGACGACTTGCCGCTTAGATAATATACATATATAATAATAATGGCGGCGCTACAGTCCGAGGTGGACTTGGGCCTCTCTTCTCAGCAACCACTCGTGTTGTGCGTGCTATTATTCTCTCACGAGTGGAGGGGACCTACTGTTTAATGCCGACTCCGAACGGCGAGATTGAGAAGCTTTTTTCTAGACAGTTATACTCTTTGAGCATTGTCAGTGACTCGAAAGGGGTGAAGCTGCGAAATAGTTTTTAGGTGATTTTTCGGAAATCGAACCGACAACATCGAGCGTAGAAGTCGACGCACCTACCCACTACTCAACGCCGCTTAGATACCCCATCGAATTTTCCTGTTGATGAAGGATTTTAACACTGAATGGCAGCAATCGAAACGAAAGGCTTATGGTCATAACAAGACAGTGCCACACTTCACACAACACGGCCATTTTTGGTTTTATTCCAAGACAAATTTTCTGGACAAGTTATTTCGCTTAATGATGATGTGTGCTGGCCACGAAGATCGTGTAATTTTCCGCTGAATTACTTGATGTGGGTATTCGTGTTTCTGCCTACAGTCTCCGAAAACTCTTACCGCTTCGAAGTCATAATTCATTTGTAACGGCAAGATCCAAAGAATATATTTAAATAAATACCTCATCTAAATCAGTTATTTAAAATTTACTTTCGGAACCACAAATTGGATGACTCTGTATAAAAGTTAAGGAACAAGTGGATGATGAACAAGTTTCCTCGGTTCTGTTTGGTCAGAGGTTTTTTTTCCAATGAAATGCTTTCTGTCTATTTAATGACACTTTATAAATATAAAATAAAATGTGTCTTACCAGAAATCTGATGATTCGGTTCAATGAACTCCAGAAGTTTGTTGGTATCCAATAAATCTGACAATTTAATTGCGATTTCATGATGCTGCAGGTAATTGGTCATCCTCCCGATCAATGAATCAGTATCGGAATCGATGGAATTATCCGTTTCATTCGCGCTGCCTGTTGAAACAATTTCAACTCCTGGAAAAATCACTAAGGGCTTGTGTGAGCGGTCGAGCCTCTCCACGAGACTTCGGAACATTTGCGAACTATAACACAAGAAATATGAATCGTTCTCACAGTCCTCGCCCAAAGCAAATCGAGATGAAATCAGACAAAACACGAGGATGACAATTCTCACAAAGTACCTCATGCTTCAAATTTAAACTTTCGAAACCCAAACTTAACCGACAACTGAATGACATCTGCAGTTCTGTTCAATGTTTTATATCAGGAGCCATCAATCAAGAAGAACGAACAACAATACTTTCATGGTCATGGCTGGTGAATCAAGAGGTTGTAATCGTATCCAGAAACTGTTATAGGCCCAGGGGAGAAATAATACGAGAAAGAACCAGCAAGGAGGAACGCCTTTTCACCAACATTATTTCCACTTCTTCGACAGTTTGTTTACGTATTTGCAGTGAGTGAGTTTTTCATTACTGTGATTACTGTACCATTTATGTCACATTTCATGTTATTGTTTCAGTTTTGTGTTGCCCCTCTCACTTTAGAGCCGCTATTGTATCTGGTTCTGCCCTTTCTCTAATCGTCAAGGCCGAGAAAGATTTTTTTTCCACCGCCTGATTACCCTAATGCCAGAGGCCAAATGAAAGGGGAATAAAGAAAATAAATTGGATCCAAACGCTTGATGGAGCGTGCAGTCGTAAAAACAACGAAAGAAAGACAAAGCAAACTAGGAAAATTGTCCCACTTGTATCTCTTTTTCATTTGTTTTTTTATTCTCTTCCCAAAAACTTTTCAGATAGATTGAGGAAGCATCTGCCTTAGTGTGTGCCACCCTTGGAACTATCTAATTTTCCTTACATTCAACTAGTTATGTATCCAACAAGGGGTGGATGGAGAAACATCTGCATAAATTCACAACATACTTTTCAAAATACTGGTCAGAGAAATGCTTAATTGAGAACGTTCTATACCCGCAAACCATTATAGAGGTACCCCAGTTAAGTTATTCAACCGGAAGATCCTGGCAGAAATAAAACACAATAAAAAGGAATCATCACATAAAGGGAACAAGATTTTTTTTGCACCAACAGCAAGGAATGATTCCTGTAATTCAATATTGGTTTCAGCAGTGATTACTGATTGACTAAGGTACGCCTTATTGATTACGACTTGCGGAGGATTGTTTTCCGTACATTTTATTGGACTTTGCGTTATGGCTGGTGTTGAAAGCTAATATCAAATTTTTAAAGGGTTTAATATATTTAAATTCAAGTTAAATACTTTTAGAGGAAAAAAAGGATTCAGTTCTTCGATATGATTATGAAAACAGATGTTGTGTACAGTGGTGTGCAAAACAATAAGAACACTCCTTACTTTCCAGGTGTTCCTCATTTTTGCAGTTGTTGAGCTCTAAACCAGAAGAATTTGTTTTAAGTTTTATTTTTTTGAGTTAACGGTAAAGTATCAGGAATTTATTTAGTTGTAAATCCGCAACGTGAATTTCGTCGTGAGGTCATTCGCCATCATCAATTCGTCGCACCGTGGAAAAGTACAGGACCTAAAGCCACCAACCAGACTAAGATTGAGGCGCAATGAATAAAACATAGCAGCCGACGCAGCGGGCAGTGTCGAGGAAAATTCGGCGCCGATCACCTAAATTGGGCATCGCCAGAGAGTCGACCTGGCTCATTTTGCAGTTGGATTTGGCACAACTTCCGCATGAGCCTGTTCTAACGCAAAAATTGAAGAGGGATGACCATCGACAACGTCGTGAGTTCGCTAATTGGGCACTGAAAATGTTGGCCGGAGATACGGATTGTGACCAAAACACAATCTTTTCAGTTGAGATTTAGTTTTGGCTCAGCGGCTGTGTCAACAACCAAAATTGCCGTTATTGAAACGAACACAATCCACAAGTGTTCGAGCAAGCATCAATGCATCCAGAAAAGTTTACTATTTGGTGCGCTTTATGGCATGGCGGCGTCATCGATTATCATTTCTTTCTAAATGAGTAAGGAGATACCGTTGCTGTCAATGGTCTCAGGTACAGAGAGATGTTAACTGGCTTTCTGTGGCCAGATCTCGACAACATCGTTGTATCCGAGCTGTGGTTCCAACAGGACGGCGCGGCGCTACACGCCATACAAGCGACGCAGCGCTAGAAGTTGTGAAGGAGAAATTTGGGCTTAGCGAATGAGTCATATCATGGCCAGCGTTCATAATTTAGCCTCCGCGGTAGTGCTTCTGCGCTCGACGTCTAAGGTTTGAATTTCAAAAAAAACACCTAACATATTTCGTGGGCGCCGTGGCTGTGTGGGTTCGTGCGTCGACCCATGCGAATTTGACTTTCACAGTCTAGGTTCGAATACAAGTTCAGACAAACAATTTTTCAAAAAAAATTGTTCACGGCTCCACCTCTTTCGAGTCACTGACAATGCTCAAAGAGTATAACTGTCTAGAAAAAGCTTCCCAATCTCGACGTTCGGAGCCGGCATTGAACTGTAGGTCCCCTCCACTCGTGAAAGAACAATAGCACGCACAACACAAGTGGTTACTGAGAAGTTCGGTCCAGGTCCACCTCGGACTGTATGGCCGACATTATTATTATTATTATTAATCCCCAACGTTCATAACTCGGCCGCCGCGGTCATGCGACTTTAGACCACTCGAATATTTGCTCTGGGTCTATGTCAAGTCTTAGTCTACTTTAATAAGCCAACCACTTTGCAGGAGCTCGAGGTCAATATTCGAGGCGCTATTGCCGGAATAACATACCACATATTGTACGGAATTATCAAAAATTGGACCGACCGCTTGAAGAATTGGTAGCGAAGCCAAGGCGGCCTTTTGAATGATAAGTACAATGTTCCATGTTATTGTATGTGTATGTGTATTGTAATGTACAACCTATTGCATTGAAATTAATTTCGAGAAATAAAATTTGGAGGCTATTGCCTTCTTAGACTGAAATACGTAACTTTGCTTTTACCACTGAAGTTAATCTTTGCTCCCCAAACCAGGTTCGTAATAAGTGAACATCATGGTCTGTGTTAGGAACCAAATCAAGAATATTATCGCTGGAGTCATAGTTGATGTCAGGATCATGTGGGAAAGTAGTAACATTTCCAACGAACTGTTGGCAAAAAATATATATCAAATAAACTGGGCAAGTGCGAGATTGAACTCGCACGGGGAAGGTTCCGTCACATAATATTGATGGATGATTTCTGAATATCAAACGACGTTTCCAAACTATTTCAGTTGAGTTTTCTTCTAACTTCAACCCAAATCAACCCTTAATTCATACATGCATATATTAATACATCCAAACAAACAAACATCCATCCATACATATATCTCTATCCAAGTTTATCCAACACAGAGAATCCCTTCTATCATACACATACCCAATCACTGCTCAAGCCTGCGGTGTGTGTGTTCATTTCTGTTGGGCATTTAGGGGTGAGATCGAAAAGATAACGCTCATCAACGAATAGAGTTGTCGACCACAGCATGTAATTTATGTGTGAAAATGAAAATAGTCATCATTTTAAAATTTAGATATCTCAAAATTTCAACATGAACTGATATTTTGAAATTTATCATTTCCTAATGCTTACGCTGAGGTCTTCAAAACTGCGTTTTCAGATCTTCAAAATTCGCATGTCGATGTTTGACGGTTTTTGGCCAATATCTCCAAAACCATTAAGGCCAGAATGCTCGAAATGGTTTTAAATGAAAGTACTCATTGAAGCCAAGTTTTTGTGATTTTTTCAGCTTTTTAAACACTTTGGTTTAGAAATGGCAGGGGGGGACGCATTTGAAAAAACTTTGGAGCTCCATATTTTCGATAAAAAAGTGTTGAAAGAAACCTCCACCTCATTTCGAAAGATCTGTCGATTGATACATATTGGGGTGCGACAATTTTTCAAAATTAATGTCAACTTCACCTGTACTGGAGCCACCCCCAAATGGCCCCACTTTTTAAAATCGCTGCATGGGCAATGACATCTAAGCCTGAAGTACCTAATTCCAAAATTTCATGCCGATATCTTCATAAACTTCGGAGATAAAAAAGTGTGACAGACACGACGGACGGACGGACGGACACACCGAAATTATAAAGGTTCCGTTTTTGTAGACGGAACCTTAAAAAGATGGGGCAAATAGCGGACCCTGGTGGTACACCCAGTAAAATTATTTTGAGATTACTAAAGCACTTACTATTTGTGTGATAATAATTAAACCAAATACACAAATAAGGCCACGAAAAGGAACACTGCAAAGCTTAGAATGTTTTGGTGAACCATATCAAAGTGATGTCCACGAACAAACCGGCGCAGAGTTTTTTGTCACCCGTGCTGACATTCATTACTGTAAGAAATTATCTGCCCAAATGTAGAAAAAGTCATTGAAGAAGTCCTAATGCAAAGTCCTTACAGCTGTAGGTCTAGTGAAGGGTTCACAACTGCAAAGGTCATTGAAGCTGGGTGCCAGCATTCGGTTTTGGCGCCCCTCAAAATATTAATGGCCCTACGAAGTATTCACTCCCATTCACATTCAAGCAAAGATATCGTAAAGTCCCCTCTAGCATAATTTCACAATTCCTTGAACCAAGCTTTCGTGTTAAGTGATTCGAGATTTGCACAATGCAAGAGGTGGGAAAATTAGCCATTACGAAAAAAATTTCTTGGAAAGACCCAAATAACGTCAAACGATATAACGACATTCAATGTTGTGAATAATACGTTTTTCTTTGAACTCTGCGTTAGCAATTTCGCTTCCATAAAGGCTATTGAACAACATTCATCTTGTTTCCAATTTCATCAAAGCAAATGTTCGGGAACGTAAAAAATGTAAAAGTGATTGTCGCATATTAATGTCCTGATATTACAAAATTGCTTAATTAACATCAACATTTTTTTTGTAATTCCAAGGGTCATGGCTGGATTGTTTATTATTTGTCAACTAATTAAACATTCAATTATTATTCGAAGGTACGGTATTTGCTCCGATTGAATCAAGCTTATTAGTGCTTAATTCATCCAGGACATAATCAGAGACTTGTTAAATTATTTAACTGGTTTTTGAAGCTAAATAAATCGACTTCGGAACAAAAAATCAGAAGTCGGATAACTATATACTTCAGTAAGGAGATGTGCGAAATAAAAATTACAAAAAAAATATGTTTCATTCAGGTGTGTATTATAATATTCTAATCAGCCGTAAACCATGTATGTGCCTGTTTTTAGTTGTTCTAATTAAAAATGGAAGTGTGTTCCAGAAACTAAAATTTTTTATGTATTTTCTAAAACCTTTCTAAAAGCTTCCACATCGTTCCACATGGAGATATTTGGCTAATAGCTTCAGAGAGATCGGCTGCGCATACTTGTGCCTTTTTAAGGTTCCGTCTACAAAAACGGAACCTTTATAATTTCAGTGTGTCTGTCCGTCCGTCCGTCGTGTCTGTCACACTTTTTTCCTCCGAAGTTTATGAAGATATCGGCATGAAATTTTGGAATTAGGTACTTCAGACCTAGATGTCATTGCCCATGCACCCAAATTTAAAAAGTGGGGCCATTTGGGGGTGGGGGCAGCTAGTACAGGTGAAGTTGACATTAATTTTGAAAAATTCTCGCATGCCATCGAATTATATCGTATCGACAGTATTTTTGAAATGATGTGGAGGTTTCTTTCAACACTTTTTTATCCAATATACCGTTTGGAAAATATGGAGCTCCAATTTTTTTTTAAATGCGTCCCTTCCTGCCATTTCTAAACCAAAGTGTTTAAAAATCTGAAAAAATCGCCAAAATTTGGCTCCATTGAGTACATCATTTAAAACCATTTCGAGCATTCTGACCCTGATGGTTTTGGAGATATTGGCCAAAAACGGTCAATCATCGACATGCGAATTTTGAAGATCTGAAAACGCAGTTTTGAAGACATCAGTCTAAGAAATGATAAATTTAAAAATATCGATTTTTGTTGAAATTTTGAGATATCTAAGATTTAAAATGATGAATATTTTCATTTTCACACATAAATTTCATGCTGTGGTCGACAACTCTATTCGTTGATGAGCGTTATCTTTTCGATCTCACCCCTAAATGCCCAACAGAAATGAACACACACACCGCAGGCATGAGCAGTGATTGGGTATGTGTATGATAGAAGGGATTTTCTGTGTTGGATAAACTTGGATAGAGGTATAGATATGTGTATGGATGAATGTTTGTTTGATTGGATCTATGAATGTATGAATTAAGGGTTGAAGTTAGAAGAAAATTCAACTCAAATAGTTTGGAAACGTCGTTTGATATTCAGAAATCATCCATCAATATTATGCGACGGAACCTTTCCCGTGCGAGTACAACTCGCACTTGCCCAGTTTATTTTAAATTAATTTTTAAAAATGTTGACCAGCCAAAACCAGGGTTTGGCAACACAAATTATGACAACACTACTCAGAGATTTTTTAACAATAGCAACCTCGTCTCCTGAATTTTGGGTGTTGATATAATATTAATTGAATAATTTCATACAATTTAAGTGGTAATTTCAAGCGGATATTAAATAAACATTGAAAACTTCAAAAAATTCGCAATTAATACCGCCAAACACTTTGTAAGCATCTATCCGTGTTTTTTTTACCTCCGACGGTCCACAAACTCTTAATCCATGGATCAGATGTAATACCCACTGCTCTTCTTCCTATCGGAGAGTTATCTGAAGAAGCTCAGGAGGCGAGAAATAAAGATCTTAAAAATTATCGCGAAAGCTACTTCAGCAAATGTTCCCAGGAGAGGACTAATCAAGATGTTTTTAATTTGATGTTGATTACACTTGATCCACTAATTAAAAGTCTGAGAAAACTTAAAAAAAAAACTAAATCATTTCTCAAAGATATTTTTAATTTGATTATTTGTGCAGGTGAAGGTGATGCATCTGATGGCAAATTTGAGAGCGATGATGATTCTTCATTCGATGAGACAATCTTTTAAATTCGCTGTAAGAATATTGAAATATATTATAGTTCAAATATATATATATATAGTTATATATATATAGTTCGAAAAAAAATGTATAACAATTGTAAATAAAATTGTTCGATTTATATTGTATGTTCTTAAATAAATACTTTAATTCTTAATTAATACGTAAAAAATAAAACATTTTAAAGTGAAAATGAGTTTATTTACTACTAATAGGTGATATCTAACGATTTCAAAAAGTTTCACTTGTCTAAATCCAGCACAGGAATTGTTTCCAGTTTTGAGGCAGTTTTGCCCCACTGTGCGTCGGTCCATTTTTATCAGAATAAAGGGAGAAAACATAATTATTTGTCAGGGATTTACCCTAAGCGTGTCGTGTTACAGTGAAGGCACTGCTCCATCCAACATTCTCATTTCAACCATGCCCATAAAAACAGTTATAAAAAGTTAAAGTAGCGAATTTCATTAATATGCTTACGACAGCATTCATCGATGAGATGGCTGAATTCGATGAAAATTCATACTGTTGTGTCGCGCGACGCTAAAAAAAATATGTAATGCTCCTTGTAGTACGGATCTAGGATGTACAAACCGCATGAAGCCTGCACCGCATTTCGGCAAGGATATATGTTTTCACAGGACTTTTTCAATCTGGCTTTATGAAATATAGTTAGGGAAGCATGTATAAGCACGACAGACATTATAGTCTATAAAGTGGGCCTGTTGCTGGGCTACGCTGATGACATCGACATTGCAGTGCGAGTTACATCAGAGCATTTACATGAGTAACACAGTTTCCGCCTCAGCATACATAGTACATTTAAAAGAAAAAGAGAATTTAATTTGGTCATTAAATTCGCCGCTGAACTCTGCATCGAGCTGTTGGACTAAGTACGCCTACAATGAAGAAAATATTTAGAAGAAATATTAAGGTTTTCATTTAATAATAAAACTTAATCTGAAGATCAGGATCAAACATTTAAGTAATTAATTATAAGTAACTTGCGTTCGCAGCGTGCTGTTGTAGCTTTCATGGCGATCAAAGGAAAGGCAAAACAAGCTAATCTTAAAGTCAATGACAAGAAGACTAGTGTATGTCGAGCAGTAATTGATCCATCACTCACCGCCTGAGTGAAAACGTGACAATCGACAGCTACAATCTTAAGGTAGCTCTGGAGTTTGTCTTCCTCGGGTCTAATGCGAGCTCCATGAACAACGTCCTGGTGGAGATCCGACTTAAAAATGCACTTGGCAACCGCTGCTACAATGATTCTGACAACTGGGGCAACGAAGGACCAAAACAAACATTGTTCTACGAAACCCTTATCCTGGCAGTTTCGCTATTTGGAGCCGTAAACAAGACTGACTAGGCATGACGACAGATGTGATCCTTAATTTGCGTCGGTCCTCCCTGCGAGAAAGGCGATTGAAGGTTGAAGACACAACCGTCAACTCTGGCTCCATTGGCACCACTTTAATATGGAACCCCAAAAATTCCTCATACTTAAAACTGCCCGAAACAAGTCCTCTCTAAATGGAACTCTTTCATTTGATCCATTCGTTCACTTCGTCACATTCGCAGAAGCCTCAAAATTGATATACTAAAATCCCATTGAAAAGATGGCAAACTCCACTCGAACAGTTTGCATTCAACTGGTACGTATCAGACATTCAAAGTAGATATTACTTACACTTTCCTAAACCAAAAAAAAAAATAACAGGCTTAGCAAGAGACAACAAAGAAATGGGAATGCAATATCAAACCATCCCACCAATTCTGCCGCAGTCGCTGCTGTATTGCCTTTGGACTACAATCAGACCGTGAAATATTAGCTCCATTCCACACCACATCAATCCCGGCAAGGTGAAAAATGCTCCCTCCTTCTCCGACTCGTTCTCCGAGTTTCAATACTGTACGGTAGCTGGATTCGTTGAGGTTTCAAGTGCAAGATCAAGACCATTAAGACCATGAATCATGAACGCTAGTGAGAGATGGTGCAGTTTTATCTTCTCCGCATGGTTGTTTGGACTTAATCTGCCTCGATAGCCTGGTCACCGAAGCGATAAATGCTATTGTGCCAGGAGGGAAGTATCAAGTGCTGCATTCAAATGGGATTTTACTTTCTTCACCATTTGGTGGACGACGTTGCTTCTCTGTTGATAACACTTTAAAGAGTGATGGCTGCTGGTGTTGTAATTTAAGTTATTGCTATCTCAATTTGCAATTTGCAGTCAACAAGTTGCAATCAAATGAAGGGGGATTCGTGGCATTTGAGTTTGTTTATCATCAATCAAAATTTCGCTTGGGGTATTTTTGATGGATTAACTAAGCGGAGAACGCGCTTTTCAAATTAGCAAGGGGTAATTGCTGAGGTTCGAATGAGATAACCTCACACATTCTTATCTTATGGTTAATAATAATAATAATGGCGGCGTTACATTCCGAGGTGGACCTGGGTCAAACTTCTCAGCAACCACTCGTGTTGTGCGTGCTATTGATTTTTCACGAGTGGAGGGGACTTACAGTTTAATGCCGACTCCGAACGGCGAGATTGTAGAGCTTTTTCTAGACAGTTCTAGATAATAAACAGGTGGAGCCGTCAAAAAATGTTTGGTGTTTTTTCGGGAATCGAACCGACAACATCGAGCATAGTAATCCACGCACTTACCCAAAACGCCACTGCGCCCACTTATCTTATGGTTAATATGCTTAATTAGTTAATTAGTTACATTTTCTTAAATGGGTTCCAGTCGGATATTTAATTGTATTTTACTTAAGAACCCGTACACCCAATTCTTGTTGAATCTGTACATCAGATCAAAATCCGGACTAGTCGGACTAGAACAGATCTCAATGCGAATTTCGTCTTCTTCTTCTTCTTCTTAGGGCGATACAGTCCATACAGAGATGGACCTGAGCCTCACCCAACATGCCGCTCCAATCAGTCCATATAGTTCGTGGGTGAACAGGACCAAAGATCGCACGCAGAACTTTTCTCTCGAAAAGACCAAGCGACTCTTCATCCGCTTGGGATGGCTCTGCACTGTAAAGCAGGATTGGGATGATCAAGGTCTTGTATAGAGTCAGCTTGGTCTTCCGAGAGAGGGCTCTATTACTCAATTGCCTTTTGAGCCCATAGAAACAGCGGCAAGAGTTATTCTGCGTTTGATCTCGGTACTGATGTTACTTGTACTGTTTACTGCGGAGCCAAGGTAGACGAAGTCCTTTACTACCTCAAAGTTATAGCTGCCTATGGTGACGTTCTGGCCAAGTCGTCGATGTTGTACGTCCTTTCTCGATGACAGCATATACTTGGTTTTACTCTCGTTTACCCACAAAAGCATCATTGATGGCTCGTTGTGTTCGCCCAATCACGTCAATGTCATTCGCGTAAGCTAGCAATTGAACAGACTTTTGGAAGATAGTGCCTCTTGTGTTGGCCAGTGAGTTTTGGACGATCTTCTCAAGAACGGTGTTAAAGAAATCGCATGACAGCGCGTCGCCTTGTTTAAACGCTTTTTTGACACTGAATGTCTCGGTGAGTTCGTTACCGAGCTAATTCTACCTAACTTGCCCTCTACCCTCTAAGTTAAACTTAATCTTAATCTATGTCTTTCGTCCTAACCATAGACTGAAAGCCTAGTTCGTGGGAGTTGACGCACATACTCACTATGCACGGTAACGAAGACGCTGCCAAAGTTGTGTTGCCTTAAAAAGTGCTATTTTATGTATACCTTTTCGTAAGCATCCAAAGTACATAAAAAGTACATACCTAATATTATTCGACCACGGAGGCTTCTGCTTAAAAAACGTTTAGCTAAAGTTTGCAAAAGAGAAAAAGTGAATAACAGACAATTGACAATATAATGAATTGAATTGAAGAACTCGGGGTCTGTCACGTTTTTTACACTAGTACTGCAACTATAAAGATATATTGTACACCCTTCTTTTGATCTAGGATTTTATTGCTGCCTTCAAAAATTTGACGACTTCTCCAGATGGGATTTCTTGAAAGTCTTTCCCTGTTACGAGTATGTTCAATTGGTTTAACATTTTGAATCTTTCTCGAGCAAGACTTGGGCAGACGGTCAGTATATGCTCCGTAGTGTCTTCGGCCTGTCCACATCGCCTACAGATTTTTGTGCTGTTGAGGCCCAATTTGTGAAGGTGATAATTACATGCCCATGTCCTGTTAGTGCTTAGGTACTTGAGCACCTTTCTTAGCTTGTATGCCTGGCACCCAAATCAACTTTAGTCCTTTGTTTTCTTCCACTTTGTTTAGTATTTCGTGACATTCCCGGACAACCTTAGAGTTAAATGTGTGCCTCTTTAGCGCCTTGGCTATCTGAGAATATGTATATTTTGGTATTGGTGGGTTTTCTGTCGTTAATGCAGTGTGCTGCTTCATTGATTGCGAACAGCCCGGCTTCAAATATTATTGACTCATTGCAGAGAGGAAGGTGTAGGCTGCATTTTATTCCTATCACCCCAGCCCCTACTTTGTTTTCAGATTTCGACCTATCTGTATACCAATCGACAATATAAGTTGATTAATAATTAATTTTCCATTTCATATAAAAAAAATCTTGAGTTGTTTTCAGCATAAGTCAGCGTCAAGCAAACTTTTAAAAAATCATCAGCAAGCACAATACGCAGCGTATATAGTACACAAATATCCATGAAATCTAACGATACGGATATTTATTTCATCCGAAATGTGAGCATAAAGTTTTTGGTATCAGTAACTACACAAAAAATATAATAAATAATAACACAAATATGATTTTATTCTCTGCAACGGTTTTTACAATGGCTGGGGAAGTTATGAAGGTTACTCGGTATTCGTACAAAAATATTGTTGAAAATACCTACCACATCTGGAATTTTCAATTTCCAAGCGAAATGTTACTAACAAGAGATTCCAGAAATTTTTGCGATACTGAACTCTTGATATTCGGATCTGAGAACCTCCATTCAATCATTCTGAGTAACACCGAACAAAGTTTTGCAGAATTTTGCTCAAAGCGAATGTGTATTTTTTAGCATCAACATCGTATCCGCGCATAATATCCTTTGGATGCAATGCAGATTACCATGCAAATCATTTTTCGTTGCATGGTATACGTGTTGGTTGCCCATATTCCGGCGTATTTGCCCAGATAAGTTTTAATCAATTGTATTCAACGTTACGCAGAACTTAATAGACTTTCTGTATAATGCACGTTTAGTGTTAATTCAAAATTCCCTTAAATGCGTACAGTTCACTGGTGTTGCTGCGTATCTTTTCCTATTTAATTTTCAAATTTATTTATGAGTGAAACTTTTCTGTGTAACGAAAAACAGACGTTTTCTGCCTCTTTACTTTTATTAGGAGTAACTTTCTTCTCCACTGACTCATTAGAATTCTTGCATATTTATTCTTGAAAAAGAAACAACATCTAAATTTCAATCGAATCAGATGCCCGATTCCATCTAGACAGTGTCACCAATGTTTCCCGTCCTTCATAATTGCCTCAGCCAGCAGAGGGTACTCAGAATCGTTTGCCTCCGCAGCTCTCAGTAATTACAGCTGAGTTACTCAAAAAAAAGCGAAAGTTATTTCCTTGGGATCGGTGAAGATGCGAGACTACACGACTTCCGATTAATTTACATCATAATTAAGATTTTGAATTTCGATTTCGAAGAGAATTCCAAGGGAAAAAAAGGCAAAGAGATGAATTGACGAGGAACGTCCCATGTCGGTGAAGTTAAATGGATGAAACAGGTTGAATTCGTGGCAACTATAATTATTCACACAAGCCAAATGAGAGATCTGTTAAATATTCAAAGCAAAAGAAACCGAAGAAGCTACACACAAAGAGGCTCCATCGACCAGCAACAACTTTCACTCTCTTCGAAGAAAACAAGAACAACCGCAGCATCAGTGCGGGCATCTAGGTTCGGTAACGCAACGCAACGACCGCGGCAGTTAGCATCAGCTGCAAAAGAAGAAAGTTATATACATGTTCCAAATCTGTAATAAATACAAAAAAAATATAAAAGATACCGGTAACTATTTGTAGCCTATTTGTATATGTGTGTGCAGGTTGGAAAGAGGGGGCACAAATTTATAGATACAAATTATATTTTAATATACTTCAAAGCTCCACTCCTACAAACCTAGACCGGATCAAACACATACTCGTCCATTGGCAAAAATGAAAAGTGTTGGATACAGACGAACACGAAAGCGATTAAGTGCGAGTGGGGGGCAGGTGCAGACGCCAGCGCTGTAGGACAACACAACACACATCATGGCAAAATAGCTTTCCCTTGTTTTGGAATGGTGCGCGATCGATAGGCTGTTGGAGATTGATTTTCCTCAATGGTCCGCTGGTAAGATATTTTATGGGCAAACAATCGAACTGTGAGTAAAGATTCAATTACGCCAGCAACCGGAAGATCGATGAAATTAATTTATTTTGCGCTGGCGAGATACAGATGGACTGAGACTGATGATTGAATCTATTTTCCATTTGATTAGCTTTGTCAGCAGTATGTTACATAGGGAAAGGTGTAGCCCCAACAGTTAGTTGTTCGGACAGCAGTTGAAATACGATTAGTCAATAGATTCCATTCATCACTATTTGGGTGTAAAGGATATTTCAAACAACGTTTGGATTTTATTCAATCAAAAACTTAAATGCTCCAGAATTCACTTCACTCGAATTGAAACTCGAAAATGAAATTCGATGCTCCACAATTCTATTGTAATTTGAACATTTCGAAAGTGGATTGAATGTTCGAACATGAAAATCGGTGCTCCACGTTTCGATATACTCGTGTTTTTACTCGAATTAAATTCACTGCTCATTTGCGTTGTAAATTTGCAGTGAAACTAAAGTAAATACAGCCTTGGCCAAATGTATTAGGCACCCTTATCTTTTTGTCTTTGCTATCGGAAGTAATTAGTAATTTTATGGTTTTCGGCGACACTGTCTGAGGTTGTAAACGATTTTTATTTTTTCCTCTCATTTCATTAATTTATTTGCTTCTTGAAGTTATAACGAATCTTAAAGGGTGGCTAAAACATTTGGACAAGGCTGTATGTCAATTACTCAGATTTTTTTTTGGGAAAAACAGAAGAATTGTAGGCGGGATGATATTTCTGAGTAGTGTATGGAAGCAAATCCAGATTTGCAAGGAACTTTTCATTCTGTCATTCTCATAAGAAAATACTGAATAAAATTGTTCTCCTAATAAATATAAAAACATCAAACTGGTGGTTCTTTTTCGCTCAGAATGTACAAGAAGATTCCTTTTGCACACTCAAACCTTGTTTAGAGCTGAAAAAGTCGTTTAATATATAGTTACATACACGCATGCACATGTAAAAAAAGAAAATCACAAATACTCCAGAAGATATCTGCTTTGCTCTGAGGATTTTTTTTGTGCATGATTTTCGTTTTACTTCGAAACACGATCAAAACGGAGGCAAAACATCAACCATTTGCCTGCTAAAACGACGAAAACGGAGCTAAAACAAAGACCTTAACCAGACTGCTAAAATCAAGACAACAACGTTTGAAAGTGAATTCGAAAATAATTGAAATGCAGAGCACGAATATTCATTTCAATCAAAATGAAAATTTTTTTCACTTCGATCGGAACTTGGAGCATGGCTGAATATATTCTTTAGACCTAATTAATCCAATTTGGGGATAAGGATGTTTTCCAACAAGTCTCGTTAGGGGTTACCAGTAAATGTTGCAACATTTTCTTCCGCATCCCCAATATGAAATATAACCCCTGGCTCAAGCGGAGCACCGTGCTTCTACAAAAGAACACCCTTGTTGCTGGTTTTTAGGGTAAAAATTGTGGTTTCCAATTTTTGTCCAAAACAAAATTAGGACGCAAAATAATAGACAATAAACGAAAAGGATCTATACAGCCAAGTATCTTCCTTTTTATAAATTTGTCCGTCACTCGCAGTTCAAAGCAGTAAAGTCGAAAAATTGTCTAATAATAGCGGACCAAAGCGTGCACATATTTATAAAAATTTAAATTTTAAATAATTTTTAAATCAAATTTGTTGCAGAATTTCAGAGTGAAAATTAATAATGTCTAAATTTATTCCGGGAATTTTTTTTATTCCGCGAAAAAAAATACAAAATATTTTTTACTCCCTCTTATAAAGGGTAATTCATTAAGCGCTTCCTATCTTAAAATTTAAATAAAGCCAAGTGTGCAAGATGTCATCAACATTTTTTATTCGTTTGAAAGGCTTATCGATATCATTATGTATGGAATATAACATCGTTCAAATGTTCGCCGCGGCTTCTCTGGGTGCGCGCATCTGAAATGCACAATTTTCCATGATTCTGACGCATAAATCAAGCTGAATTTGACCGATGGCATAGGTTATGATGGTTTTGATGGCCGCTGTGTTTTGTGGCTTATTCGCATAGACCTATGACTTTAGAAAATCCCACAAGAAAAAGTCTAACGGAGTCAAATCGCACGATCTCGGTGGCCACCACGTGAGATGACCATGCCCTCGAATCGCTCGTGCACAATTTCCAATGTGGCGTGAGCTGTGTGGCACGTAGCGCCATATCGTTCATGTCCGTATCATCCACTTCAGGCCAAAAGAAGCTGGTAATCAGCGACCTATAGTGCTCGCCGTTGGCGGCGATGGCCTGGCCAATGTCGTTCTCAAAGAAATATGGATCGATGACACTGCGCTGCCAGCTCAAAATCCACACTAAACACTAATTTTTTCGCGATGCGGATTGTCGGATTATATGCTCTTGAATCTCTTGTGAATAATAATGTAATAATGGCGGCGCTGCAGTCCGAGGTGGATTTGGGCCTAGGTTCTCAGCAACCACTTGTGTTGTGTGTGCTATTGTTCTCTCACGAGTGGATGGGACCTACAGTTTAATGCCGACTCCGAACGGTGAGATTGAGAAGCTCTTTCTAGACAGTTATACTCTTTGAGCATTGTCAGTGACTCGAAAGAGTTGGAGCCGTGAAAAAATTGTTGGAGTTTCTTCGGAAATCGAACCCTAACTTCGAGGACTTGACACACTTACCCACTACGACACGGCGCCCACGTCCCATTATCCCAAATACGACAGTTTTGTTTGTTGACGTACCCATTCATCCAATGGGCCTTATAAGTGAAGCCGAATTTTCGATGAAAATTGGGGTCAGTTTTCAACAACTTCAGAACCCATTTAACAAACACACGTCTTTGTCTATGGTCGTTTACCTTCAGCTCTTGGGTCAGTTGAATCTTGTACGGGTGCATTCCCAAGTCACGACGCAAAATTCGCCAAGTTGTGATCTCCGAAAAGCCGAGTTCTTGTGAGTGACACGAAATCGACTGCCTCGGATATTCCTGGATACTCTCACGGACATCAGCGATGTTTTCGGCAGATGGCAGATGCATTTCGACCCGTACGGGTGTTGGTTAAACGTTTAATAAACTAGTGGACTAAAATTTATCTCGGTATTACGATTATGGCGACCGTAAGATGGGCGAAGCGGTCTGAGCGTTTCCCGAACAGATCACCCATTTTGATGAAACAACTTTATTATTTGGATGTATTGTTGAACGCTATATCCGTCCATAGTGATTTGACTGAATAAATGACAGCCAATTTGACAGATGTAGCTTCAATAATATGGCCGCTATCACCTGTCAAAGTTCCGATGTCCCTTTTAGAAGACTTTTTAGAAAGGATATGGATTATCAACTCGACATGTATACATTTATATTTCCATACAGATTAGAAAGTAATTGGATTGTTCTGTCTGAGGAGCCTTCCTTGGAAGTCTTGTAGTTTGTAGGTGGAATTGTGGGCGCCGTGGCGTAGTGGGTAGGTGCGTCGACTCCTACGCTCGAGGTCGACGGTTCGAATCTCGAAAAAAACATCAAACATTTTTTCACGGCTCCACCTCTTTCGAGTCACTGACAATGCTCAAAGAGTATAACTGTCTAGAAAAAAGCTTCTCGCCGTTCGGAGTCGGCATTAAACTGTAGGTCCCCACCGCTCGTGACAGAACAATAGCACGCACAACACGAGTAGTTGCTAAGAAGCTAGGCCCAGGTGCACCTCGGACTGTAGCACCAGCACTATTATTACTAGGTGGAATTGTCGGGACGAAAACTGAAAACTGGTGGAGATATAGCTCAACCAAGGAATCAAGTTTTTCACCACATCAATGCCTCAGCCTACCTAAGTGATGTCGTTTCAGCTGCAATTTGAACGATTGATTCTTTGGGGCAGCAACAAACAATTAGTTGCCTTGTGTGCTAAGTACTGACACACTACTATATAGGTACTGTATAACCCAACGTAACTTCTTTAAGTTCAGAAATTTGCTTTATGTGTCCATTATGATGACTGACAAGTATCTTGTATCCATCTGCTCAATTCGATTACTGCCTTGACGTAGATTTGGCAAAATCTATTTTTAAAACAGCTCTTCGACGATAGGACATTACCAGGCAAAGGTAAAGAAAGGTTCGTCAGTGCAATAAAAAGAAATATATGTAGATATTTATACAAATCACCTCATCCACCCACCTCCCACCTACTATCGAAAATGACAAATATCTATGTACACATGTGAGTATGGCTTAAAATAGAACTGAAGTGACAGGTATTTCCTTTGTTGTTTCCGTTCATATCTCAACGGCACGACAAATGTGTGAGCTCATAAACTTGGTTTAAGTATTTCTATTAAATTATGCATGTTCCATTTGAATAAGGGACTGATGCCAGGATATTTAAATATTACGGATACAACATCTTCGCCTCCCACTGTTTCTGCCGATGTGGGATGTGCGTGTTTTTTTTGTATGTTTCTGGGGGTAAATGCCTTTCAAATTTAAATGATTTTATCGTTCGATTTCTACGGAAATGCCAAAAGCATACACAAATCATGCCATCTGTGCTATCTACTTGATGTGAGGCTGGCCCAATAAGAAAATAATGACAAAATAATATCAGAATTTCATACACATGCTCCCGACTTGACTGTTGGTGGGTTTGTTAATTTTCCCACGAGTACCTTTGAACTATTGCTCTGGGTTCGAATATTAAATTATAATAAACTCTGTATCTAATTCAGGTCTAACGTCCTCCCATGAGGTGAATATAATTCTTGTGACGATGGTGCTAGATATAGATACTCAGCCTAGAGAGCACACAAGATATCTAGATGGTTGATTAAACATTTTGATTTCCCTAAGAGTATGCAATAAATTGCTTGAATCAGTGATTACTGTGTGGTAGTCACCGTGCTTCTAAGCCATAAAATCACGACATTCCCGCAGAACGATCAACAGAGTGTGTACTTTGAACATACGAGAGGAAATCTTAGAGGCACTTTGGCATAATAATCGATAAATTTAACTTAATTTCCCAAGCAATAATATCTTGTTGAAATCGGCAAATCGACATACAGTCAAAATCGGTTATAAGGACCAACTAGGGACTGACGAATTTGGTCGTTGTAAGCGATATGTCGTTGTAAGCGATTTTAACTGTAAATACATATGTCTCAGTGTCTCAGGGTATTCCTTAATTTCAACACCCAGCTGCGCAACTACAATTTCACATAGTTGGCATAATACAGTCATGTGCATATTAATTGGGACAGTAGACTATGGTTTGTAAGCTATTTTTCAAATATTCTGATGAGTTTAAGTAGGCTATGGATTATAATGGGTGGTTCAACTATAATGCACGATAGTAATTGTGAGTCACACGTTAACGTCAAGTTTTTTTGCCCAACTTAATTTGACATTTCTTTGCTACAGTGTTTGACAAATTCAACCATGGAGAGGTACACAATTGAGCAGCGCGTTAAGATTGTTGAAGCCTTTTACGAAAATGGGCGTTCAAATCAAAATGCATTTCGTGCACTTCGTGATTTTTTTGTTTTCTGCGGAAAACATTGCGGTTTATGGGCTGGCGGCGTCATCAGGCCGTACTTCTTCGAAAATGAGGTCGGCCAAACAGTTACCGTGAATGGTGTTCGCTATAGCGAGATGATAACGGACTTCTTGTGGCCATAAATTAAGGATATCACTTGCCACACAGCCAAGGAAACAATGGCTCTTTTGCGCGAGAAATTCAATGGCTGTGTTAACTCACGTCGTGGCAATGTTTATTAGCCACCACGATCCTGTGATTTGACACCGTTGGACTTCTTTCTTTGGGGTTATTTAAAAGAAAAAGTGTACGTCAATAAGCCAAGAACTTTATGTTCACATTTCGGATGAAATAAATATCAGTAGCGTTAGATTTCATGCAAATTTGAGATAATTCGGCACATTAACGACATTGAACCTCAATTACGTGTCAGAGTCATTGAAAATATGGAGCATTGGATAGAGGTATGCCACCGAAGCCGTGGCGAGCATTTGGCCGATATTTTGTTTCACACATAATTGTCATAGATCCTTCTATCACAATAAAAAGTATTAAGATAATAGTTTAGTTTAGTTTATTTAGTTTAGGATAGCTAGAACAGTAAGAATGAATCTTATAACTTTGTAATAGCTAGTTACAATATATACTTAGTTACAGTTTAGTTTAGTTATTATAGTTATTATGAGTATAAATGAATAAAACAAACAAAATTTTAAAAACAATAAAAAATACAATAAAAAGAAAGTAGGATATGATTACGAAGGCTATGAAAAAGAGAAAAAAAAAATTAGATAAATACGTTAAACAAAATCAGTTGTTTTGACATGACAGTATATGCTGTAATTTTTTTTTAAACTTATGTATATCGCTTAGTGCTCTTATAGGGTTAGGTAGTGAATTCCAAAGACGGATGGCATTGATAAAGAATTGTCTTTCAGATATTAAGAAATTATATCTCGCTATAATGAGATAGGTGGATCTATGTGACGCTGGGAATTGTAAGTTATTGTAAAGGTAGGAAGGCTGTCGTGTTCTAAGAATATTGAAGAGAAAGACCAGAGTTCGAAATTTAACATAGTTTTCTAAAGGCATACCTAAAACGTTTACTGAGAGATGTGACACATGATCATATTTTCTTAGCCCATATATGTATCGAATGGCACTGTTGAAAGCAACTTGTAATTTTCGTGTGCATACTGAATCGCAATTTTCTCCGATTTCTCCGAATTCTCCGAAAACTTTTTGTTTTATTTACAATTATCATCGTGCGTTTTCGTTGGACCACCCTTTATAAGGTGTAGGAAAAAAATTATTATTTTGGCATTATTTTAAATTCAACAGCGACTAGCAGATGGAAATTTGATCCATGAGGTTTCTTTGCGTTAACTCGTGTGGCACTCACACGTCGTGCTTCTTTTTGTATACAGTCTTATTCAAGTGGTTCCAGACGGATTTTGTGCTCCCGGGCAATCGAAACAGCACTTGCATGACGGTCGAACTTGACGATTCCCATTATTTTGTCGACATTTTCAATAATTGGCCTTCCAGAGCGCGGTACATATTTTACATCAAAATTACCGGAACGAAATCGACGAAACAAAAATTGCGCGTAATTGGCTGCTACAGTATCAGGACCATAAGCACTTTCAACATTTTCAGCCGCCTGGCTGGCGTTTTCGCCATTGTAAAAGAAAAACTGTAAAATATGGTGTCCATCTTTGAATTGTTGAAAATTTCGTTTGTCCCAATTAAGTTGGACACGTAAGTGAATATGTTTGATGTGGAGGGTATTGGAGAATTATTGTGCTTGGCACATTTGGTTTGGGTTGAAGTTTGTAGCAAATCAAATTAAAACATCTGATATGCAAAATTTAATTTTTCAAAAATTACTTACGGCAGGGAACTTTTGTCATCTGATTTTCTTAGGCCGTTTGGAGACTGCGATGAAATGTTATCATCTGACTAATTTTGACGCTTATGTACAGGGTGGGCCAACTAATGGCTTTTTTTTTAAATCATAGGCTTTTTGATACTGACAGCTGTTTCCCGCTCGAAATCTTGACAGAAAGGCAGAGGTATGTTACCTCCCCGGAACGAAATGAGTTGCTCGCTCGAACAAAGTTGGGAAATATTGAAAACTTATTTCCAAAGTGAGTGCTGTGTAGCCCAGCTTATCGAAAAAAAGTTTTGACCGAAATGAAGCACCACCCCTACAGCTGTGGGCAAGTTTGCGCGAGAAGTTCGTAGACAATACTCATGGTCCCCGTCGTCGTACAGATGAGAATCACGAACATCAACTCGCCATCGATTTCAACAGCTCAACATTTCACGCACTAGTACTAGCCTGAGGAGAATTCTGCACAAATATCTCGGATTATTCGCTTACAAGGTTCAATTGCAACAGCAATTGAAGGCGCGCGACCATCCGCTTTGTTATCGCTTCGCTGTTTGGGCCTTAGAGCAGTTTGATATGGACAACGATTTTGGGCGAAATATCATCTTTTCTGACGAGGCGCATTTTCATCTCGGCGGCTACGTTAACAAACAATAACAAAATTGCCGCATCTGGGGTGCGGAAAACCCGCACGTTATTGTCGAGAAACCAATGCATCCACAGTGAGCGACAGTTTGGTGTGGATTGTGGAGTGGTGGCATTTTTACCATTTTTCTTCGAAAATGAGGTGGGGGACAACGTTTCGGTTAACGGTGGGTATTACAGAGCCTTGGTAACCAACTTTTTCTTTACTGAAATTGGAGACATGATTTTGGATGACCTCTGGCGCGCCATGCCGCACAGCCCATGCCACAATCAATCTTTTACGCACCAGATTCCCAAATCGTGTTATCAGCCGTCTCGGCCGCCTCGGACCTGCTATTTGACCCCTTGGATGTTTTTTTTTTTGTGGGGAACCGTGAAGGACCGATGTTATGCCAAAAATCCAGAAACGATTCAAGAACTTACATCCCGAAACCATCAACGAGGTCTTGGAGTGTTGGGGTGACAGAATGTGCTACTGCGAAGCCAGCCGAGGCAGACAACATTGCATTTCATAATTAATGGGGATGTTTGTTCATGTTTGCCATAATACATGGAAAATTTTGTAATTTCGTACATTTTATTGCATTTTTGAAAAGATACTTGCATTTGGCCCACCCTGTACATATACATTTTTTAGAAGGTACTTACCCTTTTTTTACGAAAATAATTTTTTACCAAATGAATGGAATGAGAGTTTGTATTTCGCACAAAAAGGTAAATTTACCCCACGACCTGTCAGCACTGATTTGTTTACACTTCTTAATTTTTGAACGCTCTTTTGCAAGTATGCCTGCTCTTTCGTTTTCTTGGATCCCAGTATATTCCGGTGCAGAGGATATTCCTGCAAAACTTGACCAGTTTCGACTTCAGAATATCCCACGCTTAGGGCTTGGTCGTCAGATTATTATTTTTTTTTTTTTTTTTTTGGAGGATTTTTGGAAACTCTACTGGAGCACTCAAACTCAAAACTGGTCCATTGTACTGCCAGGTAGCAACCTACTCCAGTGCCGTTAATTTGATCCCAACGGCAAATGGTGACTGGACCGATTTCGGAATCGAACCTGGGACCCCTCGAACTTGGGGCAGGCACTTAACCAACTGCGCCATTCAGTCGTCGGATTATACAATCGCTTCTTTTTGGAATTCAGGTCGATATCTCCCCAATAGGGACCGGGGTTTGTCAGGCAGTCCAATTTTTTGTTGCTGTGTCGTAGTACCCACCCTGAAAGTTTAGAAGCATGACCATATGTCCTTCCACGATACTACTTCTATAAACCTCACGGTAACGCTACCAATGACATCTCTTAATTCTATTGGGTTGGCAACTACGAGTAAGTAAGTGTCGACTTCCCACGTAGATGTTTTTGGATGGCCTAGATGGCTTTTGTCAAAGACTTTTTTTTCTTCTGACACTTGTTGGCTGTCAGTCTATATAATGTTTAAGAAAAACCTGCTTTGAAGATAATAATAATAATAATGGCGGCGCTACAGTATGAGGTGGACCTGGGCCTAGCTTCTCAGCAACCACTCGTGTTGTGCGTGATATTGTTCTCTCACGAGTGGAGGGGACCTACAGTTTAATGCCGACTCCGAACGGCGAGATTGAGAAGCTTTTTTCTAGACAGTTATACTCTTTGAGCATTGTCAGTGACTCGAAAGAGGTGGAGCCGTGAAAAAATGTTTGATGTTTTTTTCGAGATTCGAACTGACGACCTCGAGCGTAGGAGTCGACGCACCCACCCACTACGCCGCGGTGCTTTGAAGATATTCACTGGAAATTAAAGTTCAGTTCTGTTCAACAATTATTTTGCTTGCTACTGTCGGGAATCTTTAAATGACACACCGCAAAAGTGATGTGAAAATAAAAGAAAAATCTGCAAAAGATTGAAAGAAATCATTACCTCTTCTTTGAAAGTCTTATTAGCTTTTTCCTGCAGTTCTTGCTTCAATGCATTTCCATGAAATTCCTTCATCAGAACTTACTTTCGCTAAGAAAAGAACATTTCTGCTAGTAGTCACCCTTTGATAAGCTCACACTTACTCGTTGAATCGTGTACTTTCCCCGTTCTGTGTCAAGCACCTTCACATGTGTGTAGTCGATATGCATAGCATGCAGTTTTTCTGTGAAGTGTTATATTAATTTATTGAAAACATCTTACGGTTCAATTCATTATGCGGTTTATTTTTAGCAAACATGCCACAAATGCTTGTGGCAAAGCGCAACGGAAAAAAGAGAAAATGAATCGATGCGCGATTATGCAATCCGTAATTAAAGTCTAATTTGCAAATTAAACCTCGTTTATCTCTCTTTTCTGCTTTACTGTATCCAGAAAGTGATTTGCAGATAACAAATGCATTAGTAGCCACCGAACGCAAACTCATTGATTTCACCGGCACCAATAATATTCGATTTATCATGCGTTGTATCGGAGACATAGAGAAATACATCTTCTTCATCTTAGAGTGTATCGTGAGGCTTTATCATGCATGTTAACATCGTTTTAAGATACATTAATAACACAAAATCTTGAAATATATTAAGCATCCAGGCGGACTGAGTGTATGGGGAGGATAAGGAGAAATAAGAGAATAAAAAAGAAATCTACTGCAGAAGAGAGTGCAAGCGTTTCTGAAAAAATGCATATATCAAAAAATCATATCGAACAGGCAAAGTAGACGATGGGTACGTTGAACCGGATACAGAATATTATTTTTTCTTTCATTTGAAAACACATTCAAGATGATGACAAAGCCTGTCAGAGTCACAGACAGTGAGGAGTGTCCTTTCGTTCTTTTCCTCTTCATCACCACAGCCATTGCATATATTTTCGTCTGTAAGCTCTTTTCATGACGGTTATGAATGTCGGACTTTTGTCAGACTGAAGTAGTTTGTTGCTTCTTGCACTATTGTAGCTTGGCCAAAGAAATAGAAATTTACTGATTCTAGGGTCTTGTGATCGGTCTAATCATCATCAGCTTTTTTGCTGACTATACCCTTATGTACAGAGAATCAGCAGCAGAGAATCATGTGAGTGAAGAGCCTTGAGTTCTTCCCCGCCGCATGCGACTAGTTTGGACTTAATTTCCCTTAAAGATATTTCTTTAATGGTCGCCAGATTGCCAAGAGGAACTATCATATCAACTGGGTACCAACATTGATATTATTCTTGTCACTTCATAGACTACCAGGACCTTCGATTGAAAAAAAAAAATCTTAATCAGGGAGTCCGATTATGCAACCTTTGGGGAATAAGCCACCGTCTGTACCTTGCACCATATTTGACCCATTGGTATAAAAGCGACTCTTACAGTCGATCGATTGAGGTCAAGCACGGTGATGTGTGGACTGACACTTCCTCTTACAGAGTTCAATTGGTTGGCGTCAAATTTTTAGTTTTTGTAAACTTTCGTACCGAATAGATGAGGGATGAGTGAAACGAACGATTGTATTGCTTCATATTGACGCAATTTTATTTTTCAGTTGCATTAACCTCTCCTTTTTACATCCGATAAACGCGGTAATGATCGATAAGTTTCGATACAAGTGTATGTGACCGTTTGACCGTGTTCCAAGCGACGTGTATGGCCTGTCGGCAAAATTTTTGAGTCAATAGCGCTTCATACGGAAGCAAATGCAAATCATTTTTCAAAATGCGAGGAAAAGTAGTAGCAAATTGAGTGGATGGCGCAGTTTTTTAAGCGCATGCCCTAAGTTAGAAGGGTCCCAGGTTCGAACTCCAGTGAAAGCAAAGTTAATAGCCTTTTATCCGGTTTTTTAAATCTGGTTCAGTTACCATTTCCCTATAGGATCAAATCAACAACATTATCACTGGAGCGGGTGGGCGCCGTGGCGTAGTGGGTAGGTGCTCCTACCACTCCTACGCTCGAGGTCTAAGGTTCGAATTCGAACATCTTTCAAGGATAAACCTCTTTCGAGTCACTGATAAAGCTCAAAGAGTATAACTGTCTAGAAATAGCTTCTCAATCTCGCCGTTCGGAGTCGGCATTAAACTGTAGGTCCCATCCACTCGTGCGAGAACAATAGCACGCACAACACGAGTGGTTGCTGAGAACCTAGGCCCAAATCCACCTCGGACTGTAATGCCGCCATTATTATTATTATAGTTATTGGAGCGGTCGATCAGTGGTACTAGTCTGACTATGGGTATCACAATGGACCAACATGGTCTAAGTGTGCAGGTGAATTTACTAGCAGCCCCCTAATCTAACCTAACCTAAGGAAAGGTAGTTCCACTGACGTCAAAATGCTGAGCGATGTTACGATTAATATTATTATTGTTAAGCGTATATTGCACCGCGACCCTTAAGATCTATTGTGCCCCTTATTGTGCGATGTGACAATACGACACATGTGGGTTTCCGGCAACTCTCTCTCTCTCTCTCTCTCTCACTGCATTAACCAGTCGATTGGAATGTCTTGGGCGTTGATGAATGACATGTCGAGGATCTTCCATTGTCCCGTGCTCAACAAAATTCGACGCCGAATAGTGTCGCTTGTTGGCCAAGATATTTTCGACGACAACTGAACTACTATTATCAATGTACAGCGTCACAATTTCGTCGCGTTGTTTCGGTGTGAAGCGATTTATTATGAGAATTAGTGCTAAATTCTTCCGAATAGAAAGTCTGAATGATTACGTGAATGTGACTTAAAAACGTGGTTTCGAATTGCGTTGGCTTAACAAAGAAGGTGATCACGGCGCCCACTTCCACCTAGACTTCGAGTGTATGAGTCGAAGCACTACTTTACCACGGTTTTTGCGCCTATTGCTTCCAAGTCACTCCTTCAATCTTCACATTCTTAGACCTCTTTATAGTCCGAGGTGCGATTTTTACCCAGTCACCCTCCAAATTTTTCGACTTTCTTTTCAACTTACGTGCACCATTTTTGTCGTGATCACCATCTGCTTCAAAAAGACAATCAAAGACCCCTAGAACTGACTCGGATGATTTTTGAAACACTACTCAGACTCAAAACTGGTAGCAACCTACTCCAGTGCCGTTAATTTGATCCCAAAGGCAAATGGTGACTAGACCAGATTCGATTTCACTGGGACTCGAACCTGGGGCCCCTCTAACTTGGGGCAGGCACTTAACCAACTGCGCCATTCAGTCGTTTGAAGAAGTTAGGCACTGCTCTGAAAATGTATAGGAAACTATGTTTTTTATTCCCGAATCGAGTCCAATTGGCCTACAGAACATAAGGTTCAAGCAATGCGGACGGTTTGACATCACAAACTGCTCGTGTTAGGATGCAACTTATTCCGAAAAATTTTTCTCGGTCAAATAATGTCGAAAATTGATGCTACCGACCTCCATGGCCATTTTATTTGACACCTCTCGATTTATTTCCATGGGAGCACTTGAAGGAAAAGGTGTACAACAGCAACTAAACCACAACCTTGACGCTTAAAGACGGCGGATACGACTTTCCTGAAAATACTCCAGAAGTTTGCTAAATTATTATGAAAAATGTGCTGAAAAGAAATTGCCTTTGTATGTTCTCCGGCTCTATGTCTGTGGCCAGAACGACAACGTATTCTATTTTTACGGCCATTTACGAGAATTGGTGTATTTAAAATGTGTTTTCTAGGCTGTAAACACATGAACTTGGGTGAAGCCCAGGCCCACCTAGGACTGTAGAGCCCTAAGAAGAAAAAGAAGAAGAAGACACATATACTTCAAATTCAAGTTGAATACTTAACTTTGACTTGTTAGACGAAGGCCTAAAGTTTAAGTAACCATGCAATAGGATTAAAAATTGTTGCTCACATTCAAACTAACGCCCATTACTTCACTTCTTCAATCTTCACATTCTTAGACCTCTTTATAATCCGAGGTGCACCTGGGCCTCAACCAGCGCGATTTTTACCTAGTCACTCTCCAAATTTTTCGACTTTCTTTTCAACTTACGTGCACCATTTTTGTCGTGATCACCATCTGCTTCAAAAAGACAATCAAAGACGTCTAAAACTGACTGGTCCAAAGGCTTACGGTGTTGCGACCCTGGAAGTTTTTATTTTTTTTTGTTTCGGATGATTTTTGAAACACTACTGAAGCACTCAGACTCAAAACTGGTCCATTGTACTGCCAGGTAGCAACCTACTACAGTGCCGTAAATTTGATCCCAACGGCAAATGATGACTGGACCAGATTCGATTTCACCTCTAACTTGGGGCAGGCACTTAACCAACTGCACCATCCAGTCGATATGACCCTGGGAGTTGACGACGTATATTCTTGCGTAGTCCCATGTAGCTGCTCAAGCCGTACTATTCAATTGTCATCAAAGCGAACTGTACCACTGATTGCACACAGCCATGATCATTAGTCCATAAGAATATCAAAAATCTTCGCAGAGTAACCCAGTTATGTGTGTATTTATTATATATATATAATTATATTATATTACCCACTATGCCGTGGCGTCCCCAAGTTATTAGTTTGGTATTTCAAAACAGTGGAATAAGAAAACAAAAAGACTGCCCAAAATGCTAAATCTATTATCCAACAATCCGCTTAACGTGTGTTAGATAACAACTGGCCATTCATGAAAATATGATTTCGAAGACCGCACGCACAACAAAATAATAACGCAGAAAGAAGTATGTCAGTCCATTAATCACTTTCGATTTAAACGCCGCTAAGACACAGAACGTCGAAAGATAATGTTTACGTTGTTTTGACACAATCAAAACAAGACGGAAGGGTTCAGTTGATTCTAAAGAAAAATTCTATGTACGACATTTGATCTAGTTTGCATTGATCGCGATTGGAGGTTCAAAATGCATGGTCTACCAGTACGAACTGACTGAGTGAAGTGAGTTGCTGGCTATGGAAAGCCTAGCTTCGACTTGAAGAATCTTTGACTCCAAGAGCAGGCTTCAAAGCACAATAGGTGACGCAGGCAAATCAAAAGTGATTTTCAGCTTAATTGGCATGGAATAATAGAATCAGACTGCGAAGGTTCGGTCTGGTTGCTGAGGTTAGTTGGTGGAGGCCAAACTCATATCCTGAGTGGAGAACCATCAAAGACGGAAGAGTTTATGTTTAAAAAAGGGAATTTTCCTCAGTAGTCATTCAGTCCAAATAATTCAGCTGAGCAGCCTTCGAACACTTTGTCAGTTTAGTACCAATTTCATCTGTAATCGATTTGTGCATGATTGAAGTAAGAACGGTGACAGGCGCAGTTCTGCAATTTTGATGACTGTCACCGGTCGATTCGGACATTCACCTTGTCCATCAAGTTCACCGTGTGCATACGACACCCCTTCACCGAATCTATACTTCAATCAAACCACAAGCATTTTACACATATCGTTGGGGTTTCCTTAGTGGACGCCTATAACCCATTGGGAACTTAAGAGCTATTGAGAGCTATGCCACTACAATGACTTAGCTTCGTGTTACGTTAGACTTCTTGTTGCTGCTACAGCCTAGGCTCTACCAGCGATACACTCCATGCACTGGGATCTAATTACATTTGACCAATTTCTAAAAAAAAAAACAGTTTTGCTTTCATGATTCTCAAAGTGAATCTCTTGCGCTCTCTATACTTCCATCCCGTGCGCACGGTATCGAATTGCAACGCCAATGAAGACCACGGATGGCTGGTTGAATAAAGGCTTGGGCACACATATGAACGTCCGCCTCATCAGTGTTCGGATACATATTTTGCGTGTAAAAAACATCTCAAAGTCAAGATCTGCACCCAGGTACATTGTTGTTGCAGGCTCGATGCAATTATAAGAATCTGCGCCATAGAGAGTGGGGAGCTGTGCAGCCAATTGTGGAGACACAATAAAACTGCGATACGCTTATAAAGAGATAATTAGTCGATATTATAATCTCTTCTAAGGCGAAGGCCATTTTAAATACATTTTGTGAAGAAGTGCAGCCGGACGCAAGATCTTATTAAATTCACTTGAAGTCCTTCGCGTGCTTTTGTTAAAATGGTGCATTTTGTGAATTCTATAGTAACCTTGTGTGTAGTGGTCGTGGCCTTAAAAAGTGATTTTGTGAAGGCCGCAGTAACACAAAAGACTGACAAGGCCGATGGAAGTGAAAACGTGAACTCGGCCCTCTTAGACAATCTATCATGGACTTGTGCGAATAACGCGAGTTGCTTGTACTCTGTGGCCAACAGTGTCCTTAGGTCGTATGAGCGAGGTGATGTGGTCAATTTTGGGATTTTCAATATCGAAAAGCTTCCACCTAACAAGCCAGCATCAAGTGTCGGTCGGTCTTCTGGGTTTGTGGGTTTTTTGAGTGGAAATGCAATTAGGGTGCCACTTGGCCCCATGGTATTTAGTGTGCAACGGGCCACAGATGACGACGATTACATCGAAATAGCTCTTTTAAAGAAATCAACGGTTCAAGGTGAGTGTGGAATTTTTCGGATTACAAACGGATACTCAAATCAAAGTTTCCCAAAAAGCAAGGCGCAGCGGAGGCGGAGGTCACGGCAGCAATCGTATAGGTCACCGTCATAAGGATAAGAAACAATTCCAGATGTTTGTGCCAATGTATCTGGCAGCAACAACCTTCGGTTGGACTATGCTTGCTATTAAGGCGGTTGGATTGCTAACCCTAAAGGCCTTGGCAATCTCCAAATTGGCATTCATTGTCGCTGGGTTGGTCATCATAAAGAAACTCATGGATAATGCGTCGGAAAAGTAAGTCAGGTTTGTTGTATCTCTTCGTTGCTCATTTGCTTCCTTCATAGATTAATGTACCCGCACTACCCAGAGCCTCAGTCCTTTATAATGCCCTATAACATGGATTATGGAATGCATGCATTACAAGGTGCGGAATTGGCCACAGGGGAGATGTATCCTCTACAGCTTGCTGCGGCGGCGGCAGCTGCTGCCAATGGGGGCCATCAGCACCAGGGTCTGGAAAACTTGGCCGCCGAGAGTAGCCTGCATCAGGTCGTCGATGTGCAAAATGGAACGCAAATCTTGGCTGGATTGGCAAAACAAATGGGACATCAACAGAAAATAAAAAGAGATGACACTTGGATGGGTAAGTTTTTAAATTGAAAATATTTCAATACTCCAGGGGGGGAATCAAAATAAGTGCTAAAAATACAAGATACTGTCTGAAGAAATAATTGTATTTGCCTTTGGATTTCCATCATATTCTTCTTATTGCGTTATTGTCCGCGTGGATGTGGGCGCTGACCCGCAAGCCTTAGCAGATGGCCCGATATTTTGCCAGCTGTCTTCAAGGGGCGCACACCAAGTTGGTTGATGTCCTTCTCCACTTGTGTCCGCCATATCAACCTTGGACGTTCTCAGTTGGTCTTATTTTCAGTAACAACATTTTATGAAGAATTGCTTTGTTTTTTCTTTAATCTTTCCCTTCTTCCTAGTCCCAGTTAACTTCCGTTCTATGCAACTTGCGGGGGCAACAATGGACTCATAGTGGTCTAAGTGATCCGTTCACATGTTCTTCATGTCAGCAAGGGCACCCATCTACCTGACCCTCCCCTCGTGCGGGGTAGTCTACCGGAACATACCAGAATTTTTATTAAATCTTTGAGTAACTCAAACGCAAAGTGAAGTATTTGTTATGAACTATGTATTTCCCTAACGGTCTATAGCACAAACTTGATACCAGTTTGATTGTTTTCCCCTTTTTTATGGTTTTACTTTGTTTATAGTACAATCTGCTTCTGTTGTACCTTCTCCTTCTCATTGTGTTCCATCGATCGATATTTATTGGTTCACATTTCACTTTACATGCATATGTGTCATCGGCACAGATGAGGATTCTTTTTCTGATGGATGCTTGTCTTTGTCTCCATGCTGCTACAAAACATATTGCCCTGCTTTTTTCCATTCAGAATAATTCCGGAAGAAAATACGCCGTAGGGCGATGAACCCTAACATTGTTTTTAATTTCATTATTCCCACGAGAAGTTGATCTTTACTCATTTTTAAGTGAAAACAAAGCAAAGAAAAAATGGCTTTATTGAAAAATGTTGATAAGTCAGGATGGTTTAGTACTTGTGTTTATAGTTAAATCAACAATTGATTTATTGAGTGACTTTTAATTGACTGAATAAGATGCAATAAGAACCCTTTTTGTTCTGGCAACCACCAAATGTTTTTTTTTATAAGTGAAATCAGATCTGCGTTATATCACAATGGACCTAAGTTGGCCTAAGTCTTACTACTATCGACTGGATGACGGAGTTAGTTACCAATTTTGAGTCTGAGTGCTCCAGTGTAGTATTTCAAAAAATTCAAAAAAAAAATCTGCAGTTAGCTACTTTAGCCTAACCTAACCTATTCTTTACTTTTAGTTTCTTGAAGAAAATTGTTCAATCGGTAAATGTATTACCTTTACAAAGACAAGGTGCTAAGATATTTACTAACTTACTCATAAGGCCACTGACCCCTAGAGGCTCTGAGCCTGAGCAATTGCCACATTCCATCGCTGACGGTCCCGGGTGCGCTGCTTCCAGTCATCAAGACCAAGTTGTCTTGCTTCCTCGATCGCTTGATCTTTATACCGCAAGTTCCCTTTCTTAAGCCAGGAGGCTCGGATTCGAAAACTCTCTTAGTTGGAGCATCCTCGATTCTACAGCCACATACGACAGCATTCATCCCAAAGAACTGTTCGACGGAATGCCAAGAATATTGATCCCGTTGTGTCCTACCACGCTAAAAAAATACGCGATGCATCTCGCGGGCATCGTGGGTGCCGTGGAGTAGTAGGTAGGTGCGTCGACTCCTACGCTCGATGTTGTCGGTTCGATTCTCGAAAAAAAACATCAAACATTTTTTTCACGGCTCCACCTCTTTCGAGTCACTGACAATACTCAAAGAGTATAACTGTCTAGAAGAAGCTTCTCAATCTCGCCGTTCGGAGTCGGCATTAAACTGTAGGTCCCCTCCACTCGTGAGAGAACAATAGCACGCACAACACGAGTGGTTGCTGAGAAGCTAGGCCCAGGTCCACCTCATACTGTAGCGCCGCCATTATTATTATTATTATTATTATTATTAGGTTGTAAAATTTGATTCTGCATTTTTTCACTGTAACTTTTTATACTTCTATCAGCTTTACTAGCACATCTATCATTTCACAAACCAAAAGTAATAGCAGAGAAACAGAGAAAACGAAAAACCGCTTTCATGGTATTTTACTTCAGTCAAAGTACATTTTGACTCCTGCTTTTTAAGGTTCCGTCTACAAGAACGGAACCTTTATAATTTCGGTGTGTCCGTCAGTCCGTCCGTCATGTCTGTCACACTTTTTTATCTTTTTATCTCCGAAGTTTATAAAGATATCGGGATGAAATTTTGAAATTAGGTACTTCAGGCCTAGATGTCAATGCCCATGCATCCAAATTTAAAAAGTGGGGCCATTTGACCTCAGCGTAAGCATTAAGAAATGATAAATTTCAAAATATCGATTTATGTTGAAATTTTGAGATATCGAAGATTTAAAATGATAAGTATTTTAATTTTCACACATAAATTTCATGCTGTATTCGACCACTCTATGCGCTGATGAGTGTTATCTCTTAAAACGATATCAACCCTAAATGCCAAACAGCAGTGTACACACACACCGCAGGCATGAACACTGGTTGGGTATGGAAGAGAAGCGTTGGATATACTTGGATAGGGATGTAGGTATATGTATGGATGAATGTTTGTTTGTTTGGATGTATGAATGTAGTAATGAATAGTTGATTTGTGTTGAAGTTAAAATAAAGTTCAACTGAAATAGTTTGGAAACGTCGTTTGCTATTCAGAAATCATCCAAGAAACCGGAACCTTCCCCGTGCGAGTTTAACTCGCACTTGCCCAGTTTATTTAATATTTCAAACAGTCCAGGGAAATATTTATTTTTCGTTGTCGAAGTTGTGTATTCCGTTTGGACGAAAAGAAAATAACATATTTTCCACAACAATTATATCATCTGATGTAAAACAGCTACATTCAATTTTCGACACTATGTATTCTGAAACTTTTCCATCAAAACTACAGGGGTATTCATGTTTCGTTATATTTAATATTGCAAAAGTTTAGAATTTGTATAACCAACTGAGAGTGTTTTGTAGCAAATAGCTGCCAAATATTTGCAAATTTGAGCATACGCAAATATCTCTCACTGAGAAATGGAATGAAAATAAAGTTTGAGAGTTATTTCGGATTTGCTACTATAGCAATGCTGAAGCTTATGCCAAAGTATTCTCATTAAAGTGCAAAAGTGTATCAATGACATGATACACGGTGTATTTAGCTTTTGTTTGTGAGAAAATGTGTACACGGTTGAAAGTGTGAATAACCGTTTGGTTTGGGCTTAAACCATAAAGTTTAAGCAGATCATTATTTTTTTTTCTTTTTTTCACAAATTAATCTAATACCAGACAAAGTGCAAGCGACCGTCTTACAAACTGTAAGTTTCTATTCTTCCGCTGTCTTCTTAAAAGACCCGTTTGTTTTCTCGTCTTATAAATCTACTGATAATTTCTCAATCTTCGCTAGTTGGCAGCGTATTGTTGTTCTTCTTCTTCTCACCAAGCCGGCTGAGGTCCCCCTTGACTTGTGTGCGCCACCTTGTACGAAGAGTCGAACACTCTTCGGGCCGGAGCTTAGTTGTCCCTACGCTTTACATGGTCTAGCCATCTTAGGCGTTGGATCCGTAAACGTCGTGTTAGGCTCATGTCGCTGTACAGCCAATTTAGTTCGTGGTTGAACCTTCTCCTCCAAATGCCATCAACGCAAACAGGACCAAAGATTGCTCATAGAACTTTTCTCTCAAAAGACCAAGACACTGTTCATCCGCTTGGGATATTGTCCATGCCTCTGCGCCGTACAGCAGGATTGGGATGATCAAGGTCTTGTATAGAGTCAGCTTGGTCTTCCGAGAGAGGGCTCTACTACTCAATTGCCTTTTAAACCCATAGAAACAGCGGTTGGCAAGAATTATTCTGCGTTTGATCTCGCAACTGATGTTGTTTGTACTGTTTACCGCGGAGCCGAGGTAGACGAAGTCCTTAACTACCTCAAAGTCATAGCTGTCACGTGTGACGTTCTGGCCAAGTCGTCGATGTTGTGCGTCCTTTCTCGATGACAGCAGATGCTTTGTTTTGACCTCGTTTACCGCCATATTAGCCGCTTCAGTTTCAATGCCAGCAAACGCATCATTGACGGCTCGCTGTGCTCACCCAATCACATCAATGTCATCCGCGTAAGCTAGCAGTTGAACGGACTTTTGAAAGATCGTGCCTCTTGTGTTGGCCAGTGAGTTTTGCACGATCTTCCCAAGAACGATGTTAAAGAAGTCACATGACACCGCGTCGTCTTGTCTAAACCCTTTTTGACATTGAAGGTCTCGGTGAATTCGTTACCGACCTTGATGGAGCAGCGAGAGTTCTCCATCGTCGTCTGATTTTGGCAGGAATATCAAAACTAGACATGGCGCTGTATAGCTGTCATATGCGGCTTTGAAATCGACAAATAGATGGTGTGTGTCAATTTGCATTTCTTGGGTCTTCTCCAGGATCTGCCGCAGTGTGAAGATTTGATCTATGGTGGACTTCCCTGGCCTGAAACCAAACTGATACGGACCTATCAGTTTGGTGACGAATGGTTTCAGGCGTTCACACAGAATGGCAGAATAGATTTTGTACGCGATGTTAAGAGAGAGACTTATCCCTCGATAGTTGGCGCAATCAAAGGCGTCTCTTTTTTTTGTGGATCGGGCCAACGATACTGAGATTCCACTCATCGGGCATCGTTGGCAATGTATTAAGAACATACATATATCCTTTTCTTGGACGCCGTGGCCGTTTGGATTTGTGCGTCGACCTATGCGCACTTGACTTTCACAGTCTAGGTTCAAATATCAGCACAAGCAACCATTTTTCAAAAAAAAAATTGTTCGCGGTTTACCTCTTTCAAGTCACTGACAATGCTCAAAGAGTATAACTGTCTAGAGGAAGCTTCTCAATCTCGCCGTTTGGAGTCGGCATTAAACTGTAGGTCCCCTCCACTCGTGAGAGAGCCATAGCACGCAAAGCACGAGTGGTTGCTGAGAAGCTAGGCCCAGGTCCACCTCGGACTGTAACGCAGCCATTATTATTATTATATTATTATTATCATCATTTTCTGAAACATTTTAGTCTGTTGTTATTGTATGACAAAAGCTGAATGGTTTTATAATATAATTTTCACTTGCTTATGGAGGCTTTATCATACGCATTTTTGACCTGTTAAGAACTATTCATTCGGCGAATCGACAGCAGTCGTTAGCCCATCAATGTTGGCACTTTTTGAATCTCGGTTAGTAATCTCGCTTATTATTAAATAGAACCAAAGTGGTCTTAATTGGATTTGTTCTGATTTTTCGCAAATTCGTAGATAGGTTAGATCAGAGAATGGTGGTTGAGACTCACATAGACCACCATTTCACAGAGCTTTCATTGAAACAGAATGATTTAGGAACATCAGCGTATTTAATGAGATGGTGACGATACCAATCAATGTCCTGCAGTGCACTTTGGGTAATGAGATTAACTGCTTGGTTTTTTGGATTTCAAGGTTAGGCCATTCTTCCTTTTACATATATACATTGCTAGCCTTTTTTAAGGTTCCATCTACAAAAACGGAAACTTTATAATTTCTTTATAATTTTGTAATTTATAATTAGATCAAACAAATTTTTGATCTAAAGTACCGTTTGAAAAATATGGGGCTCCAAAGTTTTGTTTTTAAAGCAACCCCCTCGCATTTCTAAACCAAAGTGCTTAAAAATCTGAAAAAAAATCCTTAAACCTTGGCTTCTTTGAGTACTTCATCTAAAACAAGCTCAGGCATTCTGGCCCTAATAGTTTTCGAGATATTGTTTAAAAACGGTCATCCATCGATATGAGAATCTTGAAGGAAATTTCTGTATTAGATAAATTTTGATAGAGGTATACGTACAGTCAGTGTCAGAAGTGAGTAAACAGTCATTAGCTGAAAGTTATACCTCCAAATTAAAATTGACCGGAATGGTCTACGCCTGCAATTGATAGCTCAGATAAAAGCTCTGAAATCATATTTTAAAATATGCTACATTTTATTTAACATAACCGTAAACATAAAGCAGTTTATTTAGTTCAAAAGAAAAAATAGGGCTGAAAACAAGCGTCAAAAGTGAGTAAACACCTCCCTTAAAAAAAGGATATTTTTTGAACAAGAAAGGTACTTTGTATGCCTTTGCCGCTGTTTTCAGTTTTCGTATTTGACGGTCTTAATTCTCATACAAATGTTAAATAGAATCTAGCCCTCTTATGTCTTACAGTCATTGAAACAACGATATGTACACTCAATTTTGAAAAGCACTTTTCTTTTTTACATTTCATTGATTGTTTTATGTTTACCCTTATGTTAAGTAATATACACTCTGTTTTGAAGAATTTTTTGGAGCTCTAATTTGGTGTATCCATGTCTGCTCTACCTTATTCCGGTGAATTTTAATTTAGTAGATAAACCTTCATCAGTTCACTCACTTTTAACGCTGACTGTATATGTGTGTATGAATTTATGTTTTTTTGCGTGTATGAATGAATGTAGTAATGAATAGTTAATTTGGAAGAAAATTCAACAGAAATAGTTTGAATGCGTCGCCTGATATTCAGAAATGCTTGAATCAAAAAATATTTATATTTTTTTTTGTTGCCCAGTTTTTAAGGTTCCGTCTACAAAAACGGAACCTTTATAATTTCGGTGTGTCCGTCCGTCCGTCGTCACACTTTTTTATCTCCGAAGTTTATGAAGATATCGGCATGAAATTTTGGAAATAGGTACTTCAGACCTAGATGTCATTGCCTATGCAGCGATTTTAAAAAGTGGGCCCATTTGGGGGTGGCTCCAGTACAGGTGAAGTTGACATTAATTTTGAAAAATTATCGCACGCCATCGAAATATATATCAATCGACAGATCTTTCGAAATGAGGTGGAGGTTTCTTTCAACACTTTTTTATCCAAAATACCGTTTGGAAAATATGGAGCTCCAAAGTTTTTTTAAATGCGTCCCCCCCTGCCATTTCTAAACCAAAGTGTTTAAAAATCTGAAAAAATCACAAAAACTTGGCTTCATGGAGTACTTTCATTTAAAATAATTTCGAGTATTCTGGCCCTAATGGTTTTGGAGATATTGGCCAAAAACGGTCAATCATCGATATGCGAATTTTGAAGATCTGAAAACGTAGTTTCGAAGACATCAATGTAAGCATTAACAAATGATACATTTCAAAATATCGATTTATGTTGAAATTTTGAGATATCTAAGATTTAAAATAAGAACAATTTTCATTTTCACACATAATTTCATGCTGTGTTCGGCCACTGTATTCGTTGATTGACGTTATGCTCAGGCATGAGCAGTGATTGGGTATGTGTATGATGGAAGGGACTTTCTGTGTTGCATAAACTTGGATAGAGATATAGGTACTCGTATATGTAGGGATGAACATTTGTTTGTTTGGATGTATGAATTTATGAATAAATGGTTGATCTGGGTTGAAGTTAGAAGAAAATTCAACTGAAATAGTTTGGAAACGTCGTTTGATATATTAAGAAATCATCCATCAATATTATGCGACGGAACCTTCCCCGTGCGAGTACAACTCGCACTTACCCAGTTTATTTTAAGCTTAGCATCGATTTCGGTGAAAAACAGCTGAATTGGAGCTGAGGTATTCAGTTATCTGTAGGGATTGGGAATTCTCGCTTGTCAAATTCGCTTCAATCTCTACAATTCCTTCATTTCCAGGAACTCAGTTTAGTGAGACTGTGTTATTTCTACAATGTATTTATTGCAATATCCAGCAGTAGTATATGGCTTTAGATGTTATTACACTGCTTTGTGTGCGGCCCCATGAATATTAATTTGAGTACAGTTTTTGTCGTTAATTAATTTTCTCGCTGCTTTTTGGATAGCAAGGAGGTTGACTTGAAAAATACTGCATTTATCACTCAATTATTTGCATATTTCATGATTGTGCGTGGCGTTAATAACTGTGACCTTGGCTTCACTGGCGAACTTCACTCTGCTTAGAGCCATCTCTGTAGGGGTTGATGTTATATGTTGTTGCGTCCTGTGCTGAGATGATTAATCTGAATCTACTTTCAAAGACGGTGACGGACCCAAAATATCTGAACTTAAAACTATTTACCTCCTTTAGTCTTAGTGCTTGTCTTGTGAATGAAGTTTCTGACTAACAGGCTGATAGGGAATAAGTACAATATCATGTTTAGTGATCTATGCACATAAAGCCCTTAAGCTTTTCTGGCAATATGAATCTGTCCAGAACCTTCCACCATACCACTATCCCGTTCAGCAAGATTGGTCTTTCTAGAGAGATGTATGTAGATCCAGTGGGTCACTTTTAGTTCTAGCCCCCACTTTGACCCGAACATCGTTCGCATGCGTACAACACATTTGGCACATTTTAAATGTCCTTTTCGACATTGGGTTTCCAGCTAATTTTCCTGTCGAAGATTACGCCAAGGAACTTAGCTTGCTTGCTGATTCGCAATGTCAATCATTCTAATCTTTATTTCTAATTTTTTTTTAAATTAAGGACTTTGTGTCTCGTGGAAACTACTATAACTGGCTTATTTGAGGTTATATTGAGGCCACTGAGTGCCACGCAATGGTAAATGTGTGATAGTGCTCTTTCCAATATCTCACTCATATCATACGTATTTCCCTGATGCAAGTAGAACAATATCATCCGCATATGCAACTACCCTGATTTCTTGATTGTTGAGAGTGTAAGTGTTTCGTTCAAATTAAGGATCCATAAGAAAGGTAAGGAGACGCCTCTTTAAAGTATGCTTATTTTTACATACTTAATTGAGCTATCAGCTTTCCCCATTCGATTGTGTTATTGCTTCAATATAAGCTAAATATTTGTTTAAGTATATTGGTGTAATAGCAACCACAAGTGGGGAAGAACAAAGTCCCATCTCCACAATTCGAAAGCGATGACACGTAGGACACAGGAACGCAACATGATTATGTGCCTAAAAGTTAGTATTAGTCCTAATATTTATATATGTCATCTTACCCATGATTAGCCACTGTTGGTTGAATAACAAGCGAATGTAACACGTTAAGGTAAAAGATTTGTTTGATGGCGCACAAGAAACACACACATGACATGCTGACACGGTCTTACATAATATTTAAATTTGTGCAATCATTTTAAAATATTTCAATTATGTGTGACAGTTAATAACCAAACTATTTTCCATTTCTTTTTGAAGGGGCAGCGAAACCGTTTCTATACAGCTATCTTCCTACACGACCGCTCTACAACGTGAGACATTAGCCGAAGCCGTGTATCTGCTGATGAACGATTTAATTTTAAATTGTTAGTTTATTTGCACATCGCCTGTGTATTTCATTTTTTATTTATTTATTTATTTATCTGTTCTTAGTTGTAAGAAAAACTCATTCATATATGTATATTACAGAAATAAATAGGAAATTTAATAAACTTAAATAAAATAAATAAATGAAATATTGTATTAAAAACATGTTAACAATAAAAAAATACGAAATAAATAACAGTGGAAGAAGGGAGAGATGGAGAGAGAGAGAGAGATTAGTAGAGGAAAAAACTTTTAACCACTATTAATACTCATATCACAGTGATATCGTTGAAGGGGGCGGATAATACCTCGGACGCGTGTTTAACAAAACAGAAACAATAACAACAATAAATTAATTAAAATAATTACATTAAATACGTATAAGTAACAACAGTCGTATGGTTTAAAATGAAACTGGTTTTTGTGCTGAAAAAGCCATCTCATGCACATCCAACATCTTAGCTGGCACTTCAGCGAAACTGTCAATAAATCCGTCCAAGGCTCGTCCCCATCCCGAGCTGTAGGTGTCATGGTGTGGTTCCACATAAGCCACGTGCTTCTTACTCAGCAGCTTCTTCAGTGCAATAATAACGGCCAGGACAAGAGCTATTTTAGATACGATAAACGCCTTACCAGTTAGCAGGATGAGACCCTTGATCAACATGGCACCAATTATTCCAGCCTTGGTTGCCAGCATCGCCATCAAGGCGCCCATATTTTTCATTTTACCGCGTCCCTCAACCATTGCTTCTGTCGGATTTACTGACAGACCAAAGTTGAGGTTACCCTTGGGCTCCGTAGTTACTATGAAGTCGGCGTTGTCCATCAGCTTGTAGCGCAGTGTTCGACTGCGGATAAAGCGCCAAATTTTACCAGCCACCAAGAGACCAAGTGTTTCATCGTCCGACTGCAGGGACCGCGCCAATAGCATATCCTCATCGGGATCATCGGGAACGTCCACTTCTCTGCAAGAGTTTTGAAACACATTCACCGTCATCTGTGAGGGAGTCAACTTGTTACCTATTTTCGGTGACCTTGATGTTCTCATTTACATCAATTGATGACTTTTTAAATATTCGATTCATGTAAACTATTAGCTTCAGCATCATGCAGGAGTGATTGTCCCGTTGACTGCATTTTATGTTGAGTTTTCGCAAGAACCCTTCCTCTAGTTGGTTTCGGTTGACTGCTTGTATCTGCGACCCGGAGGCGGTAAAAATAAAGTAAAACTCAATATAAGACAAAAACTTGAAGGATACGTTTTGTGTGATTCACAGTATGAGAAATAAGTCAATTTATTCATATGTGTTCGTCTGTATGAAGAGCATCCACTCTTTATGGGAGTGAAACTCCACAAGCGACTTGAACATGTGCTGCCAAATAAATTAAGCTCAAAGGATGTGTTTCTAGGCATTGTTTGCGAAATTCAGGGGATGGGAAGATTCGCTTGGAACTTATTTATTTTACAGAAGATTACGCTTGCGGTTAGCAGATGGTCGGGAAATGTGGAGCTTTCTGAAGTTAATTAAAGAAATTGCTGTTTGTCGTATTTTATGTGGAATGCCAAATGTTAAATTGCCTTGAACAGATGAAGAGAAGAAATTCTCTCGGATCGTGGCTTCATTGAATTCTTTAGGTTTCCTATAACAATATAAAGGCAATTATAGCTGATAGAGAATCTCTGGAAGCACTCGTGTTCTGAGTGCTTATTGTTCTTACACGAATTAAGGCGACATACAGTTATACTTTGACATTGAAAGGGGTTTGCATGACATTTAAACTCCTGGAGCGTTCTTCCAAGTTGTCGTGCCATGAAATAAAAGTTTTTCTTTACGAATGGAACCTAGGATATTGAACGTTGTAGTCGACACATGCTTCACCATCCATCGAAGGCTTTAAAATTTGCAAAGAATAATCCTTTTAGCGGGGCTTTAGCGTCAATTCTAATTAGAATTCGACTTTGCAGTGCTGAAACTTCTACCGCAATCCTCCCTAAATTTGAGTTAAATTTGTTGTGGATGAAGTCCGAAAAGAGGTTTTTAAATCTGTTTTGTTGAAGGGGGTATATCCCAGAGAGCTTTATTAATTTATATAATTAATAGATATAAACATTATTTTGGTCCATAGAAATATTTTTGTTAGTGTATTTAAGGATAGGTTTCATGGCGAAGTGGGTAAGTGCATGGGCTCCTAAGCTGAAAATCTAGATTCAATTCCCCACACAAACTTTATTGATACTTGATGGCTTCACCTCCTCCCAGTCACTGCCAATGCCCAAAGAGTAAACTGTCAAAAAAAAGCTTTTTAAGACTTCCCCGCTCTGAGCCTTCCACTTGCGAGAAAACATTAGCAAGCAAACGAATGGTTGCTGTAAAAGCTAGCCTCTAGTTCGCTTCAGACTGCATCTCCGCAATATGCGAGTATACATTTATTCGTACAGGATACGTTTGCAGGACCTTTGTAAATCTAAGTGGTTTAATCATAGATACAATTTCGGATTTTGCTTTGACGTACTGACTGTTTATTTTATCAAAAAGTCGGTAAAAGTGTGATAATAAAGGGTGGTCCAACCATAATGCACGATGTTAATTGTGAGTCACACCTTAACGTCAAGTTTTTTTGCCCAACTTAATTTGAGATTTCTTTGTTTCAGTGTTTGACAAATTCAACCATGGGGAGGTACACAATTGAGCAGCGCGTTAAGATTGTTGAAGCCTTTTACGAAAATGGGCGTTCAAATCAAAATGCATTTCGTGCACTTCGTGATTTTTTTGGTCAGCATAATCGACCAAATGTGTCCGCCATCGGTAGAATTGTGCGCGAATTTCAGCAAACCGAGTCTATAGGAAATGTGAAAACACCTGTTCATGCTCGCCCAGTTCATTCAAACCGTTTGGTGCGGTTTATGGGCTGGCGGCGTCATCGGGCCATACTTCTTCGAAATTGAGGTCAGCCAAGCAGTTACCGTGAATGGTGTTCGCTATCGCGAGATGATAACGCACTTCTTATGGCCAGAAATTGATGACATGGACCTGGGCGACATGTGCTTCCAACGGGATGGTGCCACTTGCCACACAGCCAACGAAACAATGGCTCTTTTGCGCGAGAAATTCAATGGCAGTGTTATATCACGCCGTGGCGATGTTAATTGGCCGCCACGATCATGTGATTTGACACCGTTGGACTTATTTCTTTCCGTCAATAAGCCAACAACAATGCAAGAGCTAAAGGATGAGATAATTCGGCACATTAACGACATTGAACCTGAATTATGTATCAGAGTCATTGAAAATATGGACCACCGGATAGAGGTATGTCACCGAAGCCGTGGCGAGCATTTGGCCGATACTTTGTTTCACTCATAGATCCTTCTATCATAATAAAAAATATATAATATATATAATCAACCTCATACACGAAATAAATCAAATTACTTGAGAAGACGACAAAATATACGTCAAGCTATTAATCATTAGTTATCCATAAATCATGCGATTTCAAATGTCGCAACTGAAAATGTAAGAAAAAAAGGACGCCAATTTTCTGTGCATTAAATTAAAATGAAAAATGCGAACGCCTTAATCATTTTGTCTATCAAAATTAATTGCAAACAATTTATGGTAAGAGAAGAGAGCTTTTTCTTTCTGCTTTGATTTGACGCAAGATTTACGGCTGATTGTCAGGAAAAAGTTTCTTTTTTAATTATCTAAATGAATTAAGGTGTTAGTAACACGACTGGATGGCGCAGTTGGTTAAGTGAATGCCCCAAGTTAGAGGGGTCCCAGGTTCGAATCCCAGTGAAATCGAATCTGGTCCAGTCACCATTTGCCGTTGGGATCAAATTAACAGCACTGGAGTCTGTTGCTACCTGGCAATACAATTGACCAGTTTTGAGTCTGAGTGTTCCAGTAGCATTTCAAAAATTCTCCGAAAAAAAATATGTTGGCTTATGGAACGTTGGCTCGTTAAGTAAAAAAATAAGTAAAAGAAAAGTTGTTATTGGGCAATATCTCTTCAAAAATATGATTTTGAAAAAAAGCAAATCCTCAGCTGAACTTGTACTTAACAGTACTGATGGCAAACACACAAAATTGAATACCTTTGACATGTTTATTTATTTAATTTGTTTAGTATTTAAAACTTCACTTTTTTAAAAATGTATCTACTAAAAAATTTGTCAGTATAAAAAATGTTGTAGTGTACGCCGTGGCGGAGTGGGTATGTGCGTCGACTCCTATGCACTAGACTTTCAGTCTAGGTTCGATACACAGCACAGGCAACATTTTTTAAAGAAAAAGTGTTCACGGCTCCGCCTCTCTCGAGTCACTGACAATGCTCAAAGAAAAAAGCTAAAATTAGAAAGCTCTATTATCCGATTCTTTCCCAAAAATGTACGGCGATTTTAACATAGTCATGTTTTCAACTTTGTTCGAAAACTGGCGTGGTTGGCGTGCTGCGCAACGCCCCCTTTTGATAGTTAATCTAATTTTTTTCCGGTGGCATTTACATTGTGTTCTAAATTTCGTAATTCGTCGTCGAATATTTGCTGAAATACGCACATATCCGTTTTTAAATGTTCTGGCTCTTGACTTATCCTTAGGAGCTGCTGCCTTCAGCATCCGACTAGATTTTGGAGAAGTCAAACTTTCGCTTAGGCATGACGAATAGAAAATTTTGAATTGTAACCTTTTTCGTTCTTAAATGTTAAAATAATAATTCAAATTGAAGCTTGGCTCGAATTATTATAGACCAAAAACACATAAAAAAAGTGGATTAAATCACTCTTGCCAATCTCCTTCATGCCTTCATGCAAAGTTTCATTTAAATCGGACCAGCCGCTTCGGAGATTAGCGCGAACAGACAGACAGACCGACGATCACTACGATTTTATTAAAATGGACTACGAGAAAGCTTAAAAGAGAATATAAAAAACTAAAAATCGCCACACAGTTCAAAAGAAGTTCCAACAAACACTTTCTCAGAGACACACATTTCAAAAATCATATCATCGTTAACTTAGTCCACTTTCTCAAATAAGATTTGAATTTTGTATCACATTCCACTGAGAACAAACGTTTTATTACCGAATTATCACTCGAATTGATTGCAGGACTCGCTTTGACAGAAAGTATTGTTGTCACAATAAGGGGTATCCAAAGTATCTTCATGGCGAACATTGCGAAGTACAATATATCCTCTTCTTCTATTTATTCAAACAAATGTAGTCCTTTTTGCACACAGAAATATTCAACCGTCGGTCACAAGCACAGACTACAAAGCACAAACTGTTCAACACTTCAACTGGTCAACTAGTCCTCGAGTCCAACACAGGTGCTGATGACATCGTAATGATATAAGAAAGCCTAATGCGAAGTCAGCGAATAGGTTTCAAGTTTATATTGACTCCTGCCAACGGATGCTAAGTGAATTCATTCCGCCCCAGCTCTCCTGCTTCAGTGAAAACCAGATACACGTATCGGTTGTAAGATAAATCAAATATCATTGAATTAATTTCATACTCGATCGAATACAGCACGGAACACTGCACGCGTCGCGGGACCGAAGTGAAGAAGTTACCACTGCACTCCTCGCTATAAACGAAGAGAAATTCTGGATTTATGCTAAAAATGCACGCAGTCATGGATACCCAGCAGCAGTGGTACACATCAACGTGTAGCAGCGCAAATGTAAGTGTTTGTGACCAAATCCCCACTCCAAGGAGAACCAGATGGACAGGTCGCACTTTTGATCCATCCTTGCTTGTCGTTCGTCTGTTGATTTCTTTTTCTGCATTTCTCGACTTGGATTTCTTCCTCTCTTTCATTTGCACTCGCTCCTATCGTCATGGTTGCAATCAAGTTCTCCAATGCTACACAAAGATGGGGTGAAGTTGTCAATGGAATTGAACCTGAAATTGATGCTATCTAGGTTAGCAGTGTGGATGCTGCCTTGCATGGAGGGAAACTTTTGGAATCTCTTGCTCTTTAGATTCAGATGTAAACAAAGTGCCTTGAACGCTTTCTACTGGAAGCCGTGCGCGGTCTTCTGTCTGCTACTCGTTAAGAATCCAGTTTAATTCCGATAGGCGTCTTTTGGTGCGGTAAAGAAGCGATTTCACATATCCGAATGCGATTGAACTGCATGCTTGTTTAATAGTAATATTAAATCTCGAAATGGGTCAAATTTTTTATTGTTTTTCGCTCTCAATTAACTTGTCTGGCATGCAAATAAACCAGTTGAGAATTAATAGCCTTTGTAGTTTCATTGGTAGACACATGGAATCGGAAGGTGGCTTTGATTTGATTTGATTTTTTTGATTGCTCAGGTTCAAGTTCAGTTTTTTCATATGTCGTAGTTTTAGTGAATTGATTGAAATTATGAAAATAAGGATCATCGATTTTTATGCACACACTGTGGTGGGCGTGTCCCTTTCTTTTTCCAAGGGATCTAATTTTTCCCGGTGTTCTTTACCTGTTTACAAAATTTCAAAATTCTCCGTCGAATGATTGCTGAGAGATGCGAATTTTTGTTTTTTCTATAGCCTATGACTGACTCCTGATCGATTGGTGCTAATAGTGTCAAAAATTGCATAAGGATCGGTGCAATTAGAAATTTATCAAACGAACCTTCAATGTTATAATTATAGATACAAATGGTGAAATAATATTTAAAAATTGAGGTTGGCTCGCAGCGTCTTTTAGAACTTACACATACGTGACATCAGGTAACTGTCTGTCGGCTATAGGCATGATGAATATGAAAGTCTGAAAAATTGTACTCGCATGGGAAGGTTCCGTCGCATAAATAGTTTGAAATGGAAGCATTTCTGAATATCAGTCGACGAATTCAAACTATTTCTGTTGAATTTTCTTCTAACGTCAAAACCAAATCAACTATTCATTGCTACATTCATACATAAAATCAAACAAAATCCCAACCATACATATACCTATACAGGGTGGCGCATAGTAAAATGTTAAGATTTATTTGATGAATATTGTTTTTCTTTCTGATTCTATTTAACCTTGACATTTGTTAAAATTCAGATTATTGCTCGGAAATATGTTCACATTATGTTTTAAAGATAATATCCCTCAGATGGTGCTCCGACCAGAAGACGTGTGTTTTTTCCAAAGCACTATCCATTACATTTCAGGTGCCAGCGCCCTCACTACTACTCGGATATTGGCCTTAAGCTGTTGTACGGTTCTTGTCTTATTGGAATTTTTTTTTTTGTCGGAGGTTTTTCAAACCTTACACTGGACCACTCAGACTCAAAAAATGGTTCAATGTACCTAATGGCATACATCTTACTTTGTAGGTAGTCCCAGAGAAAAAAATATGAAGCCGTTAAATCGGGCGAACGCGGTGGCCAGTTAAAATCAGAAAAACGCGATGTTATCCGATCACCAACAATTTTCCTCATGAACCTATTGAATCTTATATGGAAAAAGTGTAATTGCCTTAAAATTCTTTACAAAGATCGCCTAGACTTCACCAACTGCTGAGAACGTCGTCTGGTGGAAGTTTCGGGGTTTTCCTTCATTGCACCCGAGCAATGTTCACATTATTTCAAACTGTACGAGGTCTTTCAGCATGCGAAAGATCACAGACAGCTCCTTGATGCTGAAAACGGTAAATTGTTTGAGAACTGGGCGCATTTCGAACATGAAAGAAATTTCGATATAATGTCGACTTTCAAAATAAAATTAAACCACTTTGGTTTTTTCTTCTGTGCTGAATCTTTCCATCATAAATTTCCCAAGTTTTTCAAAGTTAATTCTGAAAAAAAAAGAATTAAATCTTAACGTCTCTTATATTTTTTCTGTGCTGAAAATTGAACCAAAGCTGAAAGTCTAGTGCGTAGGAGTTGATACCACATACCACGCACATACCCACAATGTCACGGCGCCCACGGAACAAATTTGCGCTCTCTTTATCACTTTTCCATTGAGGGCCTAGTTTAGGGGTGGAATGTTTAGGTTTTGTGTTGCTTCATGGCATGCATAGAACGCATACACGGAAATCTTTAAAGCTTTTTGAACTAAATAAGACGGGTGCTTAAATCACATGCGTATCCCACAAAAAACACTAGTGTCAGAAAAATAAAATGTTGCTGAAAGTAAATTCCATAGAGAAGCATCTCCTTTCGTACATGTCACGATAAGAATGACAGCAGCAAAATCAATAATTCAAAAAATCAAAAAAAAGTGTATCTTTGCATAAGAAGTGCAAAAGAGGCGTGGGTGAGTTTCGGATATCCCTGTATGCCACACACATTCGCTAGCAATACCACTCATCGGAATCAAATAACCACATAAACATACCAACAAAACTGACAAAAGACTATGATTGAGTGAGCAGTTGAAAGAAGTTTAAATGGCATAAGAAGTATTTGAAAATAAGTTAAAGGACTTGTACGAGTCATCCCACGCTTTCGTGCACATATCGAATAAGGAAATTTCGTATTCCCAAATAAAATGTAGTAGGTGCTTTTGTTCTCTCACGAGTGGTGGGGACCTACAGTTTCATGCCGAATCCGAACGGCGAGATCGAGCTTTTTCTAGACAGATATACTCTTTGAGCATTGTCAGTGACTCGAAAGAGATGGAGCCGTGAACAATTTTTTTGAAAAATTGTTTTTTTGAACTGGGATTTGAACCTAGACTTGAAAGTCTAGTGCGTATTTGTCGACGCACAAACCCTCAAGGCCACGGCGACCACTGTGTGTCCAGCTAATACTAACACCAGTTCTATTACCGCAACATTCCATATATGCCGATAGAGTACACCACCTTGCGGTGTTCTCTATTATCCAATCTGTGGATTCTAGTATCACGCTCTGCTGGTAAATATCTGGTGAATAAAAGCCCTTAAAAAATGTTTGATTCCAATTGTCTCTAAAAATGCTACAACTTTAAAGTCTGCAAAAATGTGGAGTTCTTCTTTCATAAACATCCAATAAAAACCTTAACAAAGAAATCAAGGAAGTGATCAATCAATTCATTCGTAATGCTTACGTTGAGGTCTACAAAACTGTGTTTTCAGATCTTCAAAGTTGGCATGTCGATGTTTTACCGTTTTTAGCCAATATCTCAAGAACTATTAAGACCAGAAGGATTGAAAATATCTTAGGTGAAGCCAAGTTTTGGTAGTTTTTTTTTCCAGATTTTTAAACACTTAGGTTTAGAAATGGGGTGAGGTTGAACTCATTGAAGCCGACTTTGGATCTCCGTATTTTTCGAGCGGCATTCTGGGTCGAAAAACTTTTAAACAAACTTCATTTTAAAAGATCTGTGGATTGATATATCATTTGAGAGGTTGCGTCAATGTTTCAAAATCCATGGCAACTTCAACGCAGCCAACCCCAAATGGGCCCAACTTTTTATATTTGTCTGCATGAAGAATGATTTTTAAGCCTAAACTCCTTAATTCCAAATTTCACGCCGATATCTTTATAAACGTCGGAGATAAAAAAGTGTGACAGACAGACGGACGAACTGACACCGAAATTATAAAGGTTTCGTTTTTGTAGACGAGGGAGGATCTGCTGTGGTCTGGGGATGTATGGCGGCAACAGTTGTGGGAGACCTCGTTTTTATTGAGCCAAAATTAACAAATTCAACAAAATTATTTATTTGAAGCTCCGCTAAAATTGTGAAGGAATTGTTGCTGTTTCATCCCCGTCCTTCTCCAGACTTTAATCTAATTAAACAACTTTTTTCAACTCTTTATTCACAGGGTGTCAACTTTTCTTTGATGCTCACTGTTTATTAAAGAGGAAGCAGCAATTAATGATACTTAACACAACGATTCCGATATTTTTAATAATATTTTATTTTAAATAAATACAATACTAAATAAAATATTTAAATTAACATAAAGACTTTTCAAATGTTTGAACATTTGAATAACAACACACACATTCCTTTCAGACAATGGCCACACATTGCTTCGAGTTGTCTTCAAGCGCACTGAACACACTAGCTCGTTGCCTTGATATCCTTATCGTTGCTCCTGTACTGTGAATATCCTTGATACGCTAACTCCGATTGAGATTGTCCGAAACTGATACCGTTTCCATTTGTGTTCTTACTGTAGTACTCTGTATATGGCTTCGAAAAGGACGGTTCCTGTCGATAAAACTGATTGCCACCATCAAAGTGTTCATGGTGATGATAACTAGCGGCACCAATTCCCTGCTGAGTGTATTCGGGGAAATTATTCTTTTGATTGAATAGTCCACCCAATCCGCCGGCTCCAAATCCGCCAGGACCTTGCGGGCGACACAACTTGAAATAGGCAAAAAGTCCCGGCAAAATAATGGCTGCAAGGCCAAGAATCTTCTTTAGTCCAGCAATTCCCAAGATGAAAGGCAAGAACAGAAGCAATTTCAACTTAAAGATTTTCAACACCAAAAGAAGGGGGATAATGAGTTTCTTCAACTTTTTGCGATCTACAAGGGAGAAGACGAGGAAAGTTGTTAGTGAATAATGAAAAGTTATCTGTCAAAGAAAGGATATTACTTAGAAGTGGGGCGTGTTTATCTTCGATGACATCAATCTCGCTGTCGATATCGCCAATGAAACGGGCTTGGTATCTTCCGTTGTCGGTTAGTTCTTCGGGAATTTGTACCTCTAATGCGGTTGATTTGATGAATCTGCGGGATAAAATGAATGTATCTTTGTTATTTCCTGAATGGCATCGAATACTCTGGTACTGCTTTATATTAATTTGCTTATATATGTATATCTGGTCGCGGCGAATTTTCCAAGAAGGATGACCATGAGTCAACTAAGCTTTGTGTTTGTTTAGTTTGTAATCTCACCACCCAGTCGGGAATTATATATTAAAGCACAAAGGAAAATACAAACAAAGTACAAATATGTACATATTTCACATTTCCATTGAAAATAATTCATTGCAGGGATTTGCGTAAATTTGCACTGACTGTTTGTTCGAAAGCAATGAATTAACTAATTGGCAAAATGCACCCAAGGATGACAGCAGGAGCATTTGAAGTAATTAATTTTACGTTTGATTAGAGTTCCATTAAGACTATATAACATGAGCTGACGAACAGTTTATATTTACGTAATAGGGGTCATACACTACGCAAACACGTCGCTGCAAATTTGTGTATGTGCAAACCGTTTGTGCAAACAGACAACATCGATATACATCACACAGACAGTCTGCACGCGGAGAGAACAAAAAAACCGACTCCCGAAGTCCTAGTTAGCCATATTTTTGATTCAACTGACAAATGGCTGGAGATTTGCTCCTTTATAACGAGCGTCCAGAACGAGCTAAGAAGGCTCGAAAGAGCAAGGAAATCCGAATTGGACAATAGTGTGATAGGCTAACTAGTCCCGCAAAGTAATACCTAACGGGAGTTTCGCGGTAGAAGTAGTGCAGGGTGTGGGTTAGTACGTAGGCGTATTCCCGAAATCGAGGGCTATCAGTATTTTTAGAAAATTGCCACACCCCTGGATGCATAAAAAAAAGACAGTCTGCAAAAACAAATGGGCAACAACAAAATATAAGGGGTGATAGCATTGATAGTTTTTGTTGTTTCAATTATTATATTTCGGCAGCTGTCAAAGTTGTGGGTGCCGTGGCGTAGTGAGTACGAGTAGGTGCGTCGACTCCTACGCTCGATGTTGTCGGTTCGATTCCCGAAAAATCACCTAAAAAATGTTTTCATGGCTCAACCTCTTTCGGGTCACTGACAATGCTCAAAGAGTATAACTGTCTAGGCCCCCTCCACTCGTGAGAGAACAATAGCACGCACAAAACGGGTGGTTGCTGAGAAGCTAGGCCCAGGTCCACCTCGGGCTGTAGCGCCGCCATTATTATTATTATTAGCTGTCAAAGTTACCAATGACAGCTGTCAAAATATTTAGTACGGTTTGCCATTTCATCATGCATCTTTTCACGCTTGCCGAACGTGTGGAAATTATAAAAAAATATTATCGGCTCAGCTGAAAATACACAACGCGAATATCATCCTGAGGTCGGTCGTCATCACGGCTTCAGTGTGCAGGCAATTCGTCGCACCATGGAAAAGTTTGAGTGTGAATACTCTCTTTTAGGCCGTACCACTCCAGACAGAGATTGGTCCGATATGAAGAAAACATAGCTGCCGTAGCGGCAGGTATTGAAGAATACCCAGAAAGATTTTGCATCGCCAGAAAGTCAACCCGCCTTATTTTGGTGTTGGTTTTGGGCCCACAGCCGAATAAGATTGTGCTGAGGCAAGAATTGAAGCCGAAGCTGGACGAATAGGGACAACGCCGTGAGTTATCTGGAAATGTTATTCAGAGACCCGGATTTTGGCGAAAAATAATATTCCCGGATGAGGCACATTTTTGAAAACTGGCAAAATTTCGATTATTGGAGCGGACACAATTCACAAGTGGTCGATCAAGCATCAATGTATCTACAAAAATTTACTGTTTGGTGTGGTTTAAGACACAGACGTCATCGGACCTTGTTTCTTGCAAAATGAGGAAGGCGACACCGTTATCGTCAATGGTCTCACGTATAGAGCAGTGTTAACGGACTTTCTGTGGCCAGAGCTCAACAGCAGTGATACACCCGAGCCGTGGTGTAAGACGAACCACTACATGCGAACCAACGCTCGATGTTATGAAGAAGAAATTCGGCGACTAACTCGTGGTCATCAATTGCCCGCGTTACACTCAATATCTAATTATATTTATGGCATTGTGGGAAATGCTGTTGAATAAGGGAAGCTCCTTCAAAATTGACATTGAGAAAGCAAAAAAAGGAAGAAGATACGATCCTTCAGAGCCAAACGTTTCGTCTTGAAGCAGAGTTGCCTTACTGTGGAAGCCAATCTGAAGGACATCTCCTGCTTCGACTCCTATTCGCCCCCAAGTTCTCACAGATTGCTTAATATTGACTTGTTTTTGCGAAAAAACAACAACGAAAGTACATCGAAATTAAAAACAAGCAACATCAGCATTAGGTTCTGAGAAGCACACAGAAATTGAAAAACAACAAAGAACAAACACAAATTTGTCCTCTATCGCATATTAATTTACATGTATTTTAGCAAACGCGCCCAGGAAAACATCCCGGAGACACACAATCACCAAAGACGTAGCTTCCTCGTGGACTCATAAACTTGTTTGTTTAGGTCATCGTTCTGTTCTTATTTCTTGTTTGTATTTTGCAGTAACATTTTTCCGTATTTAGGGGGGACGTGTTGACGTTAAATTGTGTGTCTAATTGTGTTGTGAGAAAACGGATATGGGTTTTCCTTAAATAAACGCACACAAGAGACTGCCAAAAAAATAAAAATACGCTCTCATGAAACAAATCAAAGTGAAATTAAATTTGATGATGATGGACAAGTGATTGATTAAAGGATCCCAACTTAGGATTGTGCCCAAGAGGAAGTAGCAATCACCGACAACAGAGGCCCAAATCATTTGATAAATGTTCATAAATTTTGTTGTTTAACTTGTGCTCTGTTCGTCTTGTGTACCTTAATCATTGGCGGAGGAGAGTGATGTGCCCCAGCAAGTGTCCCTATGGGTGTTCGTTAGTGAGATCACTCAATGCCCATATTGTAGTGAACATCTTAGGTAGGAATTAATTTCATAGAAATTTATTGGCCTCCTTGGACCTAAGTACAACTGAGAATCACGTCAGCTACTAGGAAGGCTTGGAAGGGGTACACACAGTTTATTGCAAACCACATCCATATTTAAGTAGACTGCTGCCCACCTGGAGCCTCAACACGGGAGACGTGCTAATAGAATTTACCTTGGTATGATTAAAGGCGATTGCTGCGTAAGGGTATCATGGAATGGTTGTGACTATGAATATTAATTGCCAAAGTGGGTGGTATGTTTTTCCCCTAAAGTAAAATTTAATGGTGAACTGACAATCAGGGAGATGATTGGGTGTACCGTGACACGAAGATAAATTCGTCTAAATTAATTTTCTTGAAGAAGATTGCGTTGGTTGTGTAGCACTCTTATACAATTATCTTGGAGAGACATTCTCAACGACAAGTGCTAAATGTAAATGAGTCTTGTAGTGAGTTCAAAGACTTGAGAATTAATCACGCGGTTTTCATCACCTTATTTACTTGGTGTTTGGCTTAAAAATAGATTTTGTAGTCTCAAATAGAGGGTGTTGAAGGGATGGGTGAGGTTTCAGATAATAGCCCGCTTTGCAAATAGTTTGAAGATAGGACTAATTTTACAGAACCTACTTTGGTTTGAAGCACCAGTAGTTCCAACGCCTTGCTGAATTAATGAAAATTTCCTTTATTTCAGTTTCAGCTACTTCTGGGAGCTGTTACTGATTGATTGAGAACATTATAGATGCAGTTTAAAATCCCACAAAACTAACGACTAATTAAAGGGTTGAATTGGATTGTCATACCATGGAACGCCATCAATTTAAAAAGAATTTTAGAGTCAACTAACTTACCTTTCAGCCCTACGAAGGGCGTATTTGACCAGCTGGTCCCACTCAGAGTCTGTTTGCCTTGGCTCCGATGAAAATTCGAATGGATCCTGGAACAATGATCTCTGTTGCGATTCAGGCGTTCTCACAACCCGGGCAAAGTCCGAAAGCCTAAAAATCGTAACGAGCAGTCAAATTTAATTCCAAAAAATATATATTGCTATAACATCACTTACGGATAAGACTCTCTGACAAATACTTCGTCAAAACTATTCAATGCGTGAGTCTTGAAACACTCCGACAAATCACCGGTCAAACAGTTCTGATTGGTCTGCGCTACAAAAGGATCAACATTAGATCCAGTTCCCAGTCCGAATAGATCCAAGAGTGCTTTTCCACCGCGGCCGCGTTCTTCGCCAAAAATAGGCGCCCCACCGCCTTGAGACTGCTGCTGTATATTTTGTACATTCGAGATCGGTTGCTGATCGGGTAGTCGCAATCCATCACCATCGGTAAGATCAAAGGAAAGTAGAGTCACCACAACAAATGTCAACGTTAGCTTATTCCTCAGTTCCATTGCTGAAAGGACAAAAGAACCGGATTAGGTCGAATGAGATAAACGTGAAATCGGAGTATCTAAATACACACGCACACATACACAACAAGATACTGTACACTGTTCCAGCAATAAGCTTGGTCAGATGCAAAAACAAACAAAATCACGTTTCCAGTGAGAAAAGGAGAACTTTAATATCCCAACAAACCGAAGTACTCTCACTATTTTCACTCGATTAATTGTCACGGCGAATACCTGGCACACTTTCTATATACGGGTAATCTATCTGTAAACGGTCATATCTAACGCTTGATACGTCGCGCCTTTGGCGGGCTGATCAATTTCACTCAAAAACCGACTCACTCCACCGAATTGGACCAAACGCGGTCTTACACTAAATTTTGTTCGCTTTTTGTTTTTTCATCACATCTTAGATGCATCGTCAATCTCACCACCGTTAAATGTCACACACAATCGGAACTGAGCCACACATTGTGAATGTAAACTCCTCGATGGTTGTTGCAAGAATACTGCATTAAAGCCGTATCCAAAGAGGAGTCAAAAGGAGAAACAAAAATACGTACAAGAAATGTATCTTAACTAACAAACCTCTCTGCTAGGCTGCGGTGCCATGTCGCTGTCTTCTGACCAAAATTGTATGCTCTTCTCTGGGAGGTAGCTCGTGGTCGAAGACAAAGAATGGGGCAAAAAAAATGGTGCACAGATTCAAAAACAAACACACACAGACTCATACACAACCAGAAGGCCACATTTTAAGTCAGATTCCGTCTTGAACTTGTAGTTTGGGGAGTGCTTGCTACTTTCATGAGACAGTTTGTGGGAGTACCGATTGTGAGTGTGTGCCCGACGAAGCATTGAATTTGTTCTAACGTAACACGAGTCAATTTCAATTGCGAAGAAATAAACCTACACGTGGTGGTTCAGCTTAAATTGAATGTCAACGGGGTAGCTTCTCTGATTGGAGATGGAAAAGACTCATGTCAAGCAACACATGTGTGCATCTATGATGCTGATGTGTGTATTTCATCTAAATTGCCATTGAACAACAGCCCTCTCAAAACAGGATGTGTACATAGAATTCCTGTTCCACTGAAATGTTTTGTGAGTAGATGAAGATTGATGTCGTGAACACGGACATAGACCGTGAGTAATAGAATGTCTCAAGCACTTGGCAGGTTTCACAAATTGTCGCTGGAATGTAATCTCTTTGGTGAGACCAGTATTAACGCTTACCGCCGTTTGCTTGGTGGATGTATCCCAGAGCAAGTGCCACGGAATGGATGAAATGTCACTTGATCAGAGAATTACACGAACCAATGGCATTTTGGATGGAACCACCTTAGATTACCCTTTGCAGCGCCGACCGATCTAGGGCGGCCTCATTGCGTGCTTCGGTGTTTAGTAGGATGTGTCTTCTTTGAGAATATGTGCTCACCTTCTGTGCCTACCAGAGTCATGCACTAAAAGGCGCAAAAATCCTGTCTACTGCGTTACAAAACTGTTCATAAAAACTAAGAAGTGACTCTCCACACCGTCATTCGCCCATCTGCTGCTTGTGTAATGCAATCGGACGAGTGTACCACTTAAGTTGAATATAAAGCATATCTGTCTGTTGCATTTCATCTCCAGCTCACGAATATTAGCTGCATTCCGCTTGAGAGAATGCAGAAGATACACATGCTACATCGAAAGGCACTTGTAATACTGCTTTCGTGGATACAGTTATGGATAGGCTTTAAAACCAATCCAAAACGCAACGATTTAGAACGATGCACAATTTGAAGACCATGGATCTTTCAAGATCAACAGTATTTGCGTTCGGATTGCCACACAATTAGATGGTAGCATCTAACCGAGTAATGCTTAGAGTCACGTACAACTCTCACTTTCCGTTGTTCTTCGTTCGATCGGTTTATTCTGTGAAACTTTCTTTTTAACGTTTTCTAGTCATTCACCTCGATTCATAAACAATCTTTTATGTTCGAGCCGACTGTCGATGTGTGGACATGAATCCATACACGGAGTTGATTTTCGATGAGTAACTTTAAATTGAATATACACCGCATACCGTCCGCTCGTCAGGTGTGACCAATGAAGCCGCAAGAAGATCACAGTCAGAGTGTGTGCTGGTAGCCTCTGGGAATTTTCGGATGTTTGTCTTCGTTCACTCAGAGTGGGTCATTTGAAGGAGAAGTGAAAACTTTTTGGTGCCATCGCTTGCGTATCGCTGACCGATTTAAGTTGGCCTCGTTACGTGCCCTGGGGTTTGGTCAGTTTTGGCATCATTGCGGATGGCCTGCTAATTGTCTGAGTGAATATTTTGGTTCACTTTCGATTGTGAAGATCTCGTAAGAAAGTCGAAAGTGCTAAGTGATTCTAGACGCGATTGATGATTCAATTGTTTGATTACACAGCAATTGTGCAATATTGAAACTGAAACATTAAATAAAGGCTGCACATGACTGAGACTACTTTCAAGAGATTATAAAGAGAGAAATGGGAAGAGAATTGAATAAACATTTTCCATTTTTTTAATAAATATTTTTTGTTGGCTAGTCAATTTTTGGTTGTTCTTCTTAGGGCGCTACAGTCCGAGGTGGACCTGGGACATCTTTTGCCGATCTTTTGCCAGCTGTCTCTAGCTTCGCACACCAAGCAGGCCGAGGTCGCCCTCGACTTTTGGTTGTTCCCCTGTTGTAATTTTAATTTAACATTTTTTAATAAACGTGTACCCAATTTATCTTTATTTATTTCAAGTCCAGGGTGCCACTGTGAGTGCGTTGATGCCTACATTCAAAGAACTGAAGATCTGTGTAAAAAGGAAAAATGTATCTGTCTGTTTCGGAGAAAAACTCCGCCAACAACCTTTGGTTGTGTATTCGTTTATAGCAAAAAGGGAAAAAGGAATCAGGTTGAGGCTAGTCAGTATATACTGTGCCTACACGATTCGCAGTCTATGGACTGTGTGTTTTGGTGTGAAAAACGTTCGACACTAGAGTTGTACCGAATATTGATTTGGCCGGATACCGGATAACGAATATTCGGCCTGCAGCTAGGCCGGATAGCCGAATGTTCGGCGGCCGGATATCTGCCCAAATTAAAAGTATAATAGTTTGGTGGTCTGATACTCAAATTAGACCGGTACAAGTAAAACCAACTTATAATAATAATAATGGCGGCGCTACAGTCCGAGGTGAACCTGGGCCGAGCTTCTCAGCAACCACTCGTGTTGTGCGTGCTATTGTTCTCTCACGAGCGGAGGGGACCTATAGTTTAATGCCGACTCCGAACGGCGAGATTGAGAAGCTTTTTTCTAGACAGTTATACTCTTTGAGCATTGTCAGTGACTCGAAAGAGGTGGAGCCGTGAAAAAATGTTTGATGTTTTTTTTCGAGATTCGAACTGACGACCTCGAGCGTAGGAGTCGACGCACTACGCCACGGCGCCCACAAAAAAAAAGTAAAACCAACTTAATCATGTTTTTTTTCCTTCTCCTCCACAAGATATTCTTACTTTCTACACAGCAAAGGTTTTGGGACATTTTTGAAGAGGCTTGCGGAAGACAAGTCAGATTGAGTTTTCTGTTAAAAAAAATACCGGTGGTCAGTAAATGGAAGACAGTAACCAATTTTGCTCAAATTTGCCAAAACTTTTTTTCATCTCCATGTAGCAGTGTATACAGTACGAAAATAAACGTAATAAATTATTATCTCTGAATGCAGAAAAACTAATTTTCATTCACCATAATTTGGCTTTAGTAAACTTTCAATATTAAATTGTTTTTTTATTTTTTTGTTTTTTACTGAAAAAACGACTATCCAGTACTTGGCCGGATTTCAAAAGACTATTCGGCTCCAGCCGGATATTATAAAATGCCGTATATCCGTCACACCTCTATTCGACACCACACCATGGACAAATATTGATCTCTTGGATCTGCAACTAAGCGCAGGATGAATTCACCGTGCTAGGTCAATGGGTTTAGTCCTTTGAAGACGGTGCAATACGTTATATTCATCAAGAATTTGAAGGACAGAAGGAGAGCAGACGACGCTTATGCTTATGAGGAATGTTTTTAGTTTCATCTTGGATTAATGCAATTCGAAGATCTCTGTAAATACCGTCGTTCCGTATGACAATGTGATTGCATACACAACAATTAAAAGAAACCATCCAAAAAAAAGAAGAAAGTCAGTGTTTGGTTTCAATGAACAGATAACTGCAGGTGCAAAATTTTAAGTCTCAACTTTGCACAACAAAGACTCAAATTCGTGTTTTCGGATTTGATGGAAGTAATTGCCGCTTGAAGCCTCTTCTTTAGACTTAAGCACCATCTTAGTGGGAAAATAAACAAACGAAGAAGATTCAAATTTAAAAAAGCATTTCGCTGCGATACGTGAACAATCGACTTTCAATCGCCTCTGAGTAGTACAATTTTTGCCTGAGAGCACTTGCGGATTTTGACCTTGAGTGAACTTGAATCAAGTCTTTCTGCTTTCTATGGTGGACACGAATTTTAATCATGGTTATTAGAGCGTCAGTAAATGTACTCAATCCAGCAGCCGTGGCCATAGTAGATCCCGAATTTTCGACCATTAAACTTGATTCAAGGTTCGTTGCGGATTCGGATGATGGCGAGAAGAGACAAGTGCTAGCTCTACGAGTTGTTTTAGATTGGGAAGGAAGACATGTATGCTTTGATAAGATGAATTGAGTGAAAAGACAAACCACTGTTCAGTGAATGGCTTAAGATTTCGAAAAGAATACCTCAAAAATGAAGGCATGCTGGTTACATTTTGAAACGAGTGTGTAACAGCTTACTACAAACGAATGATGCCATGCCTGGTTTAAGCACTTGCATATCCCACCAGCAAGGGCACCAGATTTCAACCCAATCTACAATCTAACGACTGGATGGCGCAGGTTGTTAAGTGCCTGCCCCAATTTCGAGGAGTCCCAAGTTCGAATCCCAGTGAAATCGAATCTAGTCCAGTCACCATTTGCCGTTTGGATCAAATTAACGGCACTGGAGTAGGTTGCTACCTGGCAGTACAATGGACCAGTTTTGAGTCTGAGTGTCTACAATCTATGATTTAAAGAAACTGACAAGTCTCTATACAATAGCTTACCGGAATCCACTTATGTGCATGTTCGTCTGCTCTAGAGAAAATACAAAACCGCCGTGGCTTAGCGGGTTAGACGAATTTTGATTTCTACACAAAAATCTAGATCCCGATTCCGGATGCACTAATTTGTCCATACTCGGTTAACTTTTCCCTTTTGGGTAGCGAATTCATGGACAATATTGCTTTATTTTGTGCTTTCTGGTGCGGATTTTTGAGTAGTAGTTGAGATTATTACTATTTCTTGATGCGATTAACGAGTAAATATACTCAAAAAAGTCAAGGGATACCTGTTTTTGGTCAATATGAAATACCTCAGTGTCCCCAAAGAAATACTAGGCCAATACTTTTCTAATCGTATCCACTGCAAAGAAGAATGTGCCTTCTATTTTCATGGCCAGCTTAACAAATTAACACAAAAACCCTTCGAAAACACGATTATCAATCCGCTCTGGAATTTAAATTCAAATTTGAGCTCAAAATCCAGATCAACATCAGTCTGATTAAGCGCTCACCTCAAAGTATGCACAACCAAACACACCGTTGATGAGAATAAGAAGAAACTTGACTCAAGTATCCCAAAAGTATGCATAAACTTTGTGCTGGTCGCATACCCAAAGTGGAATGTGGAACCTAAATTACGAACCGTCGACAATTATTGCATAACATAATAAAATAAATTAACTGACCCTCGTACCTTATTAGCATCAGCACCGACATATTTTGTAATAAATCATTCCCATGGTGTCACCCGTAATCCCTTTCAATTTTCTTTTGCTATTTACGCGTTCTCTTAAAATTCAAATTTTCACTTTACCCCCTCGTCTAACAAAAGGCAACCTTTTTTGTTGAGTCTCCCTCCTGAATGTCTCCTGATAAACCACCCCATCGTTGCAGTTTTTCGCAACCCCTTCGTTAATCCCTTGAAACTTTTATTCCTCGAGATACGACCCATTCTTGGAAGTTCATACATTTTTTGGTTAATTCCAGGAGAATTTATGGGTTCCTTGGTTCCACACCAAGTGCGGCCTATTTTCTTAATTAAATCTCCAGCATAAAAAAGAAAACACACCAAAAAGAAGTGAAGAAGTTAGTGCGAAATGGTGGTTTGATGTAGATACCCGTGTGATGCAACGATTGCTCGTAACAATAGGCTGGCGCTTCGAAATTTGAAGGCCATGTGCGACAGAGACTGTGAAATGGGCACTTGAGGGTACTTCGATTTGGCCATCAATCAATTTTAGGAATCACTTTTCATGTGGGCGGTTGTTTTATAAATGACTGTCTAAACGACACGTGTCAATTCGTAGGTGTATTGAAACATGAATTATAAATCGCTTAATAAGTTCTTCACCTTTTTTCCGAATCAATGATTAATCGTTTAATCTCTTAAATCCCTTCATAATTGAGAAGCAATGGGCGTCTTCAATGAAAGGAGGACTCTTCAGACGAAGATTTAATAAAAAATACTTTTAGGGGTATACAACGACTCCAGGGGAAGACGTATTTATAACCAGCAGGATTGCTGTAATTGCTCGTATTGATTCATTGGCACTTTAGGGAGTCATTACTGAGATAAATACTTAAAATGCTAAGCACCAGTAATTTATACAGCTTCACTAACGCGCACTTTCAAATCACAATTTCAGGTCGTACTTGTGTCAGATTTGAGTTGTTATCCACTTTGCGATCCTAAACTGTTTTCCCTTTCTTCACAAACAACTTTATCATTCACTTTTCTTTGCAATTACACTTATAACTTTCATCCTTATTTCCTTACCTCAGCAGAGTGCGTGTATCTGTTTATGTATCTCACGAAAATTATCCTGCGGCGGAGCGGTGAACACTTCTTTACTAAGATTCAAGTCACTTACTGTGTACCCTCTAGCCGAGTGTCAAACGTTTTATATGGAAGACATAACTGCACCAAAAACGAAACAAATAAAAAATAAACATATCCATATATTCAACCCTACCACTCTTTGTGGTGTGTCTCCGGGTACCTTGAGAAAACCCCCGAAGCCTTGAGATAGTCGCTACTCCGTCATTCTCGCTCTATCGTTCGTAAACCTGAGTCCGAATGAACGGCTGGAATAACCCAAAATTGGCCAATCCTTCGAAGTAACACTTTACTCTTCTCTGAGAAATAAAACTTATGCAAGGGACGACAAACTTTTGAGATCGAACGGTTGTACCCACGAACTTAGTTCATTAATACCGCACCGGTTTGGTGGTGGCAAGAGCAAAGTTTGTTCAACTACGCCGTGGAACGGGAATGCCCCGAGACACGTTGGACAATTGTTATTCAACGGTTCGCTCAACACTAGTAAGTCTGGTAAGTCAATTGCATAAGTTTTGGTGGTAATGCCGGTCGAGGATGACGCATCATTTGCTTGGAGGGCTACTTGGAGGTTTTTGCACTTTCGCGGAGTAAACAAAAAAAATCAAACCACCGATACTGTGGCGCAGGGAGCTCGGTTGACTTTCACTTTCATCCGAGTGGGATATCAAGGGAACTGACTAGAGTTCCGATGAAGTGTCTGGTTACGATGGATACTGGAATGACGTATTGTGGGCTTAACTCTTATGGTAATTACTATCGAGAGTTCGTGCCATAACGGCTGACAATGGGATAACGTGAAGTGGAGTTGCTGTGGCTCAACGTTACACACAAACATGATTCAGTTTGGACAATGATAATTCGCTCTGCGATGTGTTGCGAGTTGCGACACAAAAATGCCCACAGATTCGTCACATGAAACGTAGGCATACACATTTATGTACACAAGTATGTCAAAAGTTTTCGGATTAAGAGTGACGCATCTGGGGAGTTTGAGTGAAGATGCGTGTCAAGGGTAGATGCCGTCCCATATAATTGATTTGATAAATATTGGATCTGTATCTTTTTTGATGATTGATTGATATGTTTACGAGAACGACCATCGATTATGCGGGAAATTCAGTCGGAACATGAAACTTGATGAAATGATCTACAATTCTGACGAGTTTGTGGTCAAGATGTGGAAGCAGTAAGATATATAAATGTTTGTCCGTTTATGCCCTGTTGGATTTATGAGAGCTTTGCACATTTAAATGTGTATTTGTGCTTGGGTAGACTTACCGACCTAATGTACTAAGGATTTGTGTCCGTGAATTGTTAGTCTTTAAATCTTTAATGCACAGGGTGGCGCAAAATCAATTATCCTATCGGAAGATGTTCTAATTTTTGCAAATGACGTCGTACGTCAATCATATTTGATATTTGTGTACTAGACAGCTGCAGTATACAAACAGCCAAGCAATGGCCAATGGACAAGCCATCCTCAATCTCCACAACGGAGAGGACGATTTTTTGTCGAAAGTCATCATGAGCGACGAGGCGCATTTCCACTTAAGCGGTTACGTCAATAATCAAAATCTTCGTTTGTGGGGCACTGAAAACCCGCGTGTGATATAAGAAGAGCCATTACGTCCATTCAAAGCCACTCTGTGGTGCAGCGTTCACGCGGGAGATGTGATTGGGCCGTATTTTTTTGAGGACGCCATCGGCAATACGGTCACTTTTACTGGCGAACACTAAAGGGCCGTTATAAACGAGTTCTTACTGCCGGAATTGGATGAGCATGAAAAAGTGGTTTCAACAAGACGGTGCAACCACACACACATCACGAGCCACAATGGATATTGCGTTTCCGGGTCGCATAATCTCCCGTTTTGGCGATATGAAATGGCCGGCAAGGTCGCCCGATTTAACCATCCCGGACTTCTTTCTTTGGGGCTACTTGAAGTAGCAGGATTATGCCAGCAACCCCCAGACAACCGCAGCCCTTCAAGAGAATTTCGACAGGAATGCGAACAGTTATCGCCGGAAATCTTGTGTAAAGTCATGGAAAATGCAACAAAACGGGCACAAATATGTATTAACAATGGCGGCAGTCACTTGGCGGATATCACCTTTTGCACTTAGCAAAAAAAATTGTAAGGGTCCAAATAAAGATTCCTATCACTCGAAATCATTTTTTTTATTTAGTAAAAAGGTTATCTAAAAACAAAATTGGATGATTCATTTTGCGCCACCTTGTATACACTCCGCTTTAACTGAATAGGTACAACATTTTTTTAGTGCAGCTGATTCTATATTAGCAAATAATGTACATGAATTTATCATGTTATACCGCTAACTGTTTGTCTATGATGTCGGAAAAGAAATAAAAAAGAATATTTAAAAAAAACACCGTTATTTTTGCTCTGGGTCCTTTGTAAAGCATTGCATATGAAAATATGCTGTTTGTTGTGCGTCAACTGAATAGGTACATGGTCATTATCTTCGTTGTTTATTTGTGTTCTGAACGGATTGTAACGTTTTAGCAATTTTTGAAGTGTTCTTCTTAAAAAGTAATTGATTTATTGCAGTTTGGTAAAACTTGTGTAAAGGAAAATCTCTTAACAGTGTTGAGAAGGCTATGGTTGACTTGTTAAAGGAGGAATGATTGACCAGGCGTGCTATAACTGAAAAAATTGGAGGAAGTTTTAATGTGATTTATTCGTAATAAAGAAAAAAGGAATCGTATGGAAAAACGTGAAAGGATGTAAAAAAAACGGCCACAACAGCGGCTGATAGAAGAACAATTGTGCGATGTGCTTCCAATTCTTGCGACTCAGCTGCTAAATCAAAGCAAAAATTGGTTGCTACTGCTAGTATTTCAACAGTTACAAGAACAGTGCCAATCATCTAAAACGACCAAAACTTAAAAGAAAAAAAAAACACCATTAAACCATCAGTGCATGCAGTTAGAATTTTCGAGGCTCCATACGACATGGCAAGAAGAATGGCGTTGTGTCGTATGTGAAAAACAGGACCCAATCCGGCAATTAGATCCACTAATCGTTGACTAAGCAAAAGCACTAGGTGCTTCTTCTTCTTCTTCTTCTTAGGGCGCTACAGTCCGAGGTGGACCTGGACCTCACTCAACATGCCTCTCCAGCCAGCATGATCTTTCGCCAGCAGTCTCCAATTTCGCATACCAAGCCCTCGACTTGTATGCGCTACCTTGTACGTGGACGTCCTCTGTTGCGTTGTCCCACAGGCTCAGAGTCGAAGACTCTTCGGGCCCGAGCTAAGTTGTCCATACGCTCTACATGGGCTAGTCATTTTAGGTGTTGGATCCGTAGATGCCTGGCTAGACTCATGTCGCTGTACAGCCCATACAGTTCGTGGTTGAATCTTCTCCTCCAAATGCGATCAACGCAAACAGGACCAAAGATCACGCGCAGAACTTTTCTCTCGAAAAGACCAAGAGACTGTTCATCCACTTGGTATATTGTCCATGCCTCTGCGCCGTACAGCAGGATTGGGATGATCAAGGTCTTGTATAGAGTCAGCTTGGTCTTCCGAGAGACTCTACTACTCAATTGCCTTTTAAACCCATAGAAACAGCGGTTGGCAAGAATTATTCTGCGTTTGATCTCGCAACTGATGTTGTTTGTACTGTTTACCGCGGAGCCGAGGTAGACGAAGTCCTTAACTACCTCAAAGTCATAGCTGTCACGTGTGACGTTCTGGCCAAGTCGTCGATGTTGTGCGTCCTTTCTCGATGACAGCAGATGCTTTGTTTTGACCTTGTTTACCGCCATATTAGCCGCTTCAGTTTCAATGCCAGCAAACGCATCATTGACGGCTCGCTGTGCTCACCCAATCACATCAATGTCATCCGCGTAAGCTAGCAGTTGAACGGACTTTTGAAAGATCGTGCCTCTTGTGTTGGCCAGTGAGTTTTGCACGATCTTCCCAAGAACGATGTTAAAGAAGTCACATGACACCGCGTCGTCTTGTCTAAACGCTTTTTTGACATTAAAGGTCTCGGTGAGTTCCTTCCCGACCTTGATGGAGCAGCGAGAGTTCTCCATCGTCGTCCGATTTTGGCAAGAATATCAAAACTAGACATTGCGCTGTGTAGCTGTCATATGCGGCCTTGAAATCGACAACTAGGTGGTGTGTCGATTTGCATTTCTTGGGTCTTCTCCAGGATCTGCCGCAGTGTGAAGATTTGATTTATGGTAGACTTCTCTGGCCTGAAACCACACTGATAAGGACCTATCGGTTTGTTCACAAATGGTTTCAGGCGTTCACACAAAACGGCAGAGAAGATCCTACATGCAATGTTAAGAATCTCTCGATAGTTGGCGCAGTCAAAGGGGTCTCCTTTCTTGTGGATCGGGCAAACAATACAGAGATTCCACTCATAGGGCATGCTTTCCTCCGACCATATCTTACAGAAGATCTGGTGCATGCGCTCTACCAGATCATCTCCAGCTGCTTTAAACATTTCAGCGGGCAGACTATCTGCACCAGCACCTTTATTAGACTTCAGTCTCGATATCGCTATCGTGACTTCGTCTAGATCAGGGGGACGGTATTTTCTTCTATCAATGTCTGCATTAGCACTAGGTACTATCTTATCCAAAATTAAATCTAAACTTTCATCTTGCCTGATCAGAATGAACAAACAACAACTTCTGCGGAAGTTGAAGAGATTGGGAGGAGGAGGACTTTAACACACCTCCTTTGCACGTGCTTTGCCTTTTCGTTCCACACAAATAACCATCTAGGGCTTCAAAATAAGCATTGAATGGTTCTAAGGTTCTTTGTTTGGCTTAACCGAGTCTGAAGTCATCCACTTTAACCTACCTAACAGAAGCCCAGTTTCAATCGCGGCTAAAGAGTCACCTAAAAAAGTAGAAGAGAATTTAGAATTTCAGCAAGGAGATACGCTGATTCGATCGATTTTTGCAACAAACAGTGAAAATCGTAAGTTTAACACAGGAATTATTATTTCCCTAAATCTTTGTTCCCCAATAAAACAAATGCCTTATGTCACTAGACACAACTTTGACGTTGAGAAGGATCTTATTAAGCTCGGAGTAAGCGTAAATTCCACAAAATGACACCTTGATTGCTGTCCAACGTAGATTAGGCGAGACTCCGAATTGTATGCTCGTTCGCTGCAAAGTGACCTCATTCAATATCTGAGCGCCGTAAATTCTTAAAAAAATCAATAAATTTTTGATCGAAATACGAATATGATTGATTAATCTTTGTTTCATATGATTCATTTTTTTTTGTATAAGTTTTCGGATAATTTTTGAAGCATTACGGAGCACTCAGACTGAAAACTGGTCTATTGTACTGCCAGGTAGCATCCTACTCCAGTGCAGTTAATTTGATCCCAACGGCAAATGGTGACTGGACCAGATTCAATTTCACTGCGATTCGAACTTGTGACCACTCTAACGTAGGGTAGGCACTTAACCAACAGCTTCATCCAGTCGTTTCATATGATTCTAATACACTCTTTATTTTCAGAGCTGATCCCCATGGCAACCCTAACAAATATCCAACACGAGGCACTCCCGTCTATTACCACTTTAACTTATCCAAGAGTCTCATTCCCTTGGCCACTAAAAGTCCATCTAAGTCCACATTACGTATTTACTCTAAACGGTTGTAATGTATTTACTTCTTCTACTTCTAGTTCGTGTTCTCCAATTACTTGAGTCCTTGTCACTTGTCACTCCACGTCGACATTTATTTTTATTTGGTTTGAAAGCACTTGCAATTTGAGTTATTTCAAGTATCACGACTGTTCACTGTGTGCAATGCCATAATGTTGTGTATATTGATTTGTGCTCACTTCAAAACGTGAGAAAGCAACAGGACCTCTTTGACGTAGACAAATCCCTATCATCAAATTACCTTATATAAGGCCATTTTTCAAAATCGTTTGGATCTACTCAATTTTGAATGCCTGGTTTCATCACTTCAGGCCAGTAATGAAGTGTTTACTTGAAGTAAATTTGCTCATCTGCTACACAAAACAAACCGTAAGGTTTGGCAAAAAATTAATTTCCGTCGACTAGTAGATAAGTGCTGAACGCTTGATAATGTGTAATCCCAAAGAAAGTATAAGCTATGATAAAGTTCTCCCGACGAGTTTTACGAAACTTTGAGTAAAGCGGACAAAGCTAAGTGCCAAGTAAATGCATTTTGAGTTAATTCATAAAGGGTACACAACTTTTGTACCGGCTACACAGAAAACTGAAGGATAAAGTTTATATCGAGTTAAAACTTTTGACCAAGTGCCTCTAGACCTGTTAGGATTCATACTGAAAGAAGCAAAGACATACTTGCATCAACCCCTCAATGCCGGTGCACAGTTTTACTCAAATTGAATCCCAGGCGAAGAATCTGAGTTAAATCAGTAGATTAATTAGACCTACAACCACCCACTATTTTAAGGCATATGACAGCGTGCATAGAGGCAATTAATACAGCTTTAATACAGCACCATGTCGAGTTTTGACATTCCTTCCAAAATCGTCAGGTTATGCAGAATGGCGATGGAGAACTCTCGCAGGTCCATCAAGGTCGTTAGGTTAGGTTAGGGAGGTGCTAGTGAATTCACCAGCACATTTAGACCATGCTGATCCATTGTGATAGCCACAGTCAGACTACTAACACTGATTGACCGCTACAGTTACAGTGCCGTTAATTTGATCCTGGCGAATGGTGACTGGACCATATTTGGTCCGGATAAAAGCGCATTAACTTTGCTTTCACTGGGATTCTAACCAGGGACCCCTCTAACTTAGGACAGGCGCTTAACCACCTGCGCCATACAGACGTACATCAAGGTAGGTAACTCTCTTATAATAATAATAATGGCGGCGCTACAGTCCGAGGTGGACCTGGGCCAAGCTTCTCAGCAATCACTCGTGTTGTGCGTGCTATTGTTCTCTCACAAGTGGAAGGGAGCTATAGTTTAATGTCGACTCCGAACGGCGAGATTGAGAAGCTACTTCTAGACAGTTATACTCTTTGAGCGTTGTCAGTGACTCGAAAGAGGTGGAGCCGTTAACACTTTTTTGAAAAATTGTTTGTGTCAGCTTGAAATCGAACCTAGACTGTGAAAGTCTAATGCCCATGGGTCGACGCACGAACCCACATGGTCACGGCACCCACTCTCTTACCTTCTAAGATTTTGGGGTGATGCGACGCTTTGTTATGTGATCTTTCAACATCACTCTTGAGAATATCGTGCTAAACCGACTGGTCAACACTGAGTGAGCCATCAATGAGGCATTTGCTGGCATTGAAATGGAAATGGCCAAAATCGCTTTGGCGGTGAACGGGTGGAAATTAAGTATACTTGTGCTGTGTTTGAGAAAGGAGGCACAACGTGGGCTTGGGCAGAATGTCACAATAGGCAGCTGTAACTTCGAGGTACTAAAGACTTCATCTACCTCGGTTTCGTGTGAACAGTATGAATAACATCAGGGTGCGCGTGGGTTTGAGCGTCTACCTATACGCACAAGACTTTCAAGTCTAGGTTCAAACCAAGTTCAGACAAACAATTTTTCAAAAAAAAGAATCTTCACGTCTCCACCTCTTCCGAGTCACTGACAATGCCCAAAGAGTATAACTGTACAAAAAAAAGCTTTCTCTATCTCGTCGTTCGAGTCAGCACTGTAGGGCCCTTCCACTCATGAGAGAACAATAGCATGAATTGCCAGCACACTGAAGACACGATGACGGCCAACCCGTCCCGCGAAATATAGAACGGGGCACATTTTTACTATCAAGATAAGAATACTACTTCTAAAGTAATATAAGATATCCATGTGCTTAGGTTCACGTGTGGCTATCATTTTGTATGGGTGAGGTGATTGAGCAGAGGGTGTTTTTTTTTTACAAACAAATATCGGGTTAGTGGTTGGTTGCATGTTAATGCTACTTCGATTTTGCAAATGCTTGTAAGCAGACTCGTTTAGCTTAATCGGCCTAGTTTAATTTGCATGTCGGAAGTTTTTTGTAACAATAACGCCACGTCAGAAGCCCACTGAGATTGTGATAAGTTCCCTTCCATGAGGAAGGTGAAAATGAATCGACTTACTAAACTCTGAATTGCTGCGCAATAATCCGGTGAAAATTGCTATTGTGAGGCACGGGGCATTTTAAGCGTGTATAAAGTGCTTTTATGGCGTTAATTAACTTTAAAAGAATGGTTTCGGCCTTAAGTATTGCCCATATCGTATCTCCCTAACGTCCCTAATGTGTACTTTAACATTTCATACGAAATCCAGTTTGTCCTTTAGAAAATGTAATTTTACTTTATTCACTACAAGGTTAGCGGTACCTTTTGGGAATCCATCTAAGGTGATGCCTAAGAAAACGAAATTCTTTTCCGTTTTTATGCAAATTAAAGTCACCTTATGTATTGGGTTTTGTGTTGTCTTAGTGTGTCGTAGGAGTGGTCGGTGATACGGGGAATATTAACATGATCGCAGAGAAGCTACAATTATTTCTTGAGTCTCGAACAACGCATTAATTAAGGACCGAAATTCTACTTGAAAAAGAATGCCCACCAGTGCTTACAAGCAGGTGAAAGAAACTTTTTAAAAAGCTTCCATTTACGCAAGTTGAAGTTGATTCTTTTGACAAAATATTAGAAATACTGCACCCCACCAGAGAAACGAAATATGTACATCCTTAGGGAGGATTAGAGTATCTGGTCAAATTGAACAAAAGGAAATTCATTGGTCAACCAGAAAACATGCTTCTTTTGTAACATAATACATATATGCAAGCAGATTGTTTGAACATGAAGCGCACACCATGTGTGTGTCGTATCTCACAATTATCCTTTAAAGATATACGGCTGGATGGGGCAGTTGGTTAAGTGTCTGCCCCAAGTTAGATGGGTCCCAGATTCGAATCCCAGTGAAATCGAATCTGGTCCAGTCACCATTTGCCGTTGGAATCAAATTAACGGCACTGGAGTAGTTTGCTACCTGGCAGTACAATGGATCTGTTTTGAGTCTAAGTGCTCCAGTGTAGAGTTTCAAAAATCCTCCGAAAAAAAAATCCTTTAAAGATGTTTCTTGTAACATGTACCAGTTAGTTATCAGTAGGCTCGTTCCGTGAAAAGTGCATATGGCGATAATCTTATTTGGCTCTTAATTAAACTGTAGAGAAGCTGCGTCCTCGTTTTCGAAATCTACCAAATAATGGAGGCAACGTGAAATTGAAGAAAATTGTCGCTTTATTAAATAGTTCCCTATGTATTGCCAAGAAGAGATGTTCCTTTGTTAACCAATTACAATCTGATAGTTTGCACATTTTAGAAATGTTGTTCCAAAATTATGTTTATGTGCACCATATAGAGCATTGGAAATCATAATACGTGACAGAATCGATCCTTCGAGAACGCTTTTCACCGAATTGTTCCCTTGCAATAAGCAGTAACACCTCGATGCATAAGAAGAGTGCGTCTGGAAAAGAAAACTTCATCCGATCAGAAGAATGTTGAAAACGATCCAAATTTATCGATCGCATGTCGTTTGCAACAACTTGGCTTCTGTCTGCTCACTTTATAAAACATTTTACGCAGAGATCTTGGTTTGTTTTGAAGACTTACAAATTCGAGGTCGTGTAAGAATTGAAGCCGATGGATCATTGTTTTCGAAATTTCCTTGAATGGGTTGAAAGAAGGATTGGATTCTATTTTTTATCCAAAAACTGTATTTAGGAACTCCAGCCATTATCGGAAACAGCTAGGGTCTCTCGAAATGAGTAAAACAATGGACGGAAACTTAAAATTTTTATTCACCTGGGTTTTAGATCACAGTAATATCCTCGGAAATTGAGAAACTGAAAAACTTGCCATGAGCAGGATTTTCGATTTGAAACAATCAAGACACAAATTTGTTCAAAAAATTGTTGACATTAAAATCTTCTGAAGGTATGCACACCTTTTTTAATTTGGGTATTTTTGGATTTCGTCGGTATTTTGTAAATTGCTAATTCAGTTTGATAGTTCGCACAAGTGATGTGTAAATACGACTATGATCATGCGAAATGTCTAGGTTTCCTTAAACGAAGCAAAAATACTTCACCCCCTTCTGATTTGGCTTCAATTTACAAGGCCTACATCCGCCCCAAACTTTTGTATAACGCTAATATCTGGTCTGGTGCTCCCAAGACCACTCTGCACCTGCTATATAGAATACAACAGCGAGCGATTAAAACTTATAGGGGATAGTAACATCACGAAGTCGATAGACTCGATCGAACATCGCCGTAATGTCTCATCTTTATCACTCTTTTATCGCTATTGGCAAGTGAGCTACCCAATTGCATTCCTCCCCTCTATGAATTTACCCGCAATACTTGTCTCGCCAGGAATGCTAATCAGTTCACCCTCAAGCCTGTTTTTGGACGTACAGTTAAGTTAAGAGAGTCGTTTTTTAGCCGCACCATACGAGTATGGAATGCTCTTCCCAGCCGAATATTTCCCACTCACTACAATCCGCAGATGAGTTAATTTTGTTTGTTAACGTAGCCGCCGAGATGAAAATGCACCTCGTCAGAAAAGATGATTTTTCGCCCAAAATCGTTGTCCATTTCAAACCTTGTAAGCGAATAATCCGATATCTTTGTGCAGAATTCTAATTCCCTTAGACTGGCTAGTGCGTGAAATGTTGAGCTGTTGAGATCGATGGCTAGTTGATGTTCGTGAATTGAGTCTCACACTCTCGCCAGCGACACAGCAGCCATATTCTCATCTGTGCGCACCGTACGACGACGGGGACCATGAGTGTTGTCCACTAGCATACCAGTCTCATGAACTTTTTGCACAAATTTGCGTACAGCAGTCGTACAGCGGTGAGTACTTCATTTCGACCAAAACTTATTTTCAAAAAACGCACTGTTTGGACTACTAACACTCACTTCGGAATTAAGTTTTCGATATTTCCCAACGTTGTTCAGGGGTAAAGGGTTTAATTTCGTGACCACTTCATACTCATACTTCCACATACATCAGCTTAAATCTTTTAGTTTTGAAGGTGATAAGATGTGGTTTAAATCAAAGTCTAGTCTCTTGCCATAGACATTTTAAAGAGAATGAAGATGTCGGAATCTTCAACTTCAATGTGTGTCCGTTTTACTACTTGGCTACAAAAAATTTTAAAAAATGCTAGCAAAAATGAAAAAAATAAGATTTTTGTGTTTCGGTCAAAAAAGTACATATTTTTGGCTAAAAGTGGGGTCTATTCCTGATGATATTTATTGGCTCGGAAACTAGAAGGCCTAGGGCCACAAATGAGGACTCAAAATGAGACAAATAAGACAAGTGCCTACGTTGGAATCATCGCTGATTTTCTTTCCTTATGCACTTTTATTTTTCCAGTCAGTATGCATGTTTGTATTTATTTCTCTTGCTATTTCTGATTGAACACTCAAAGCTGCTGACTTAAGATGATATCCTCTCAAATGACGTTCACCTTTCGAAGCAAGATACAAAATTCTTCGCAAACGAAATCAATAACAATGCAAACGTATTAGTCCGATATTGCATTTTTATTCAATGTGTTTGTGGAATGTTTAATCATTGTATGCAAAACATTCCATCTATGAATCGGATAGCAAACTGGAGTAAAAATACATATTTGCACGCATTATTTGGTATTCGTATTTTTGTTGATAATGCAGAACGAGGATGTGACAGAGAACGTTTCAGATTACATTTCAAATATTCTGTCCTTCAGAAGGATAAAATGTAACCTGTCATAAGGGAGGAGTATTTAGGTAGAATTTAAAATTCAAAACTTTGATGGTAGCATCACTGAAATGATGATAAACATCCGGGTGGATATAACTGAGCGTAAAGCTGACTAGTATTTTAGTGAACAAAAACGTAATCTCTGGTAGAAAATCAAATAAGCAGAGATTTATGTCGATGGCTTCGTCAAGGCACACATGAGTGTTTAAGTATTTAAATGCAGGAACTTTTTGAACGCAAGGTTGTTTCAACGCCAAGTCACACTGAAATTCTGCGAAAACATATTTACATGAGATGAATAAAATATGTGTATTTCCCGAATTTAAGGCCACACTTGTGGGCGCCGTTTCGTAATAGGTAGATGCGTCGACTCCTACGCTCGATGTCTAAGGTTCGAATCCCGAAAAAAACATCTAAAATTTTTTCACGGCCCCACCTCTTTCGACTCACTGACAATGCTCAAAGAGTATAACTGTCTAGAAAAAGCTTCTCAATCTCGCTGTTCGGAGTCGGTATTAAACTGTAGGTCCCGCTCGTGAGAGGACAATAGCATGCACAACACGAGTGGTTGCTGAGAAGCTAGGAACAGGTTCTGTTCGGACTTTAGCGCCGCCATTATTATTATTATTGTTATTAAGACCACACTTTTTAGCCTAGTCTTGAATTATAAGCTCTTGCCATAACACTCGTTTCCTCTTGTCTTAGATTCTAAATTCGAGCAAAGGTCTTGATTATCGCTAGCATCAAATATCTACATCTGATTCTAACTGCCTCCACTGCTTCCATAATTCTAGCTATGGATTCAAGAGAGGGCTTACAAGTTTGGATTTTATCCTTACACTCTAGTCGCCGATTCAAGCTCGGACTTTTACACTTAGGCCTAACTGGAGTATTAGATTCTAGAACTGAGCTAGGCAATAAGTAGAGACTTTCATTGTAGCCCATGATTCCATCCCCAACTCAAGCTCGAAAATATAACCCTCGATTCAAACTCTAATTATAGGCCTTAACTGTATATCTGCATTTTCATGGTAACTTTAATTGCAATCCTAATACTTGAATTTCTCGCTACATTCTAGTCCCGGCTTTTATTCATGACACCAGCCCCCAGAATTCTAGCCCATAATCCAAACCCCAGATTGAAACCATAAATTCTAAATTCTGGGCCCAATACTCTAAACTCTTGCTCTAACAAGGTGGCGCACACAAATCGCGGGGGACCCCGGTCGGCTTGGTGTGCGAAACTGGAGACGGCTGGCGAGAGATCATGCCGGCTGGAAAGGCATGTTGATGGAGGCAAAGGACACCGCCCTAAGAAGAAGAAGCTCTGACTGTGTCGCTAGCTTCTAGTTTCTGACTCTAGTACTCGAGTCTAGCGCCAGCTGTAAGCCAACAATCAATACTTTAATTCTGGTCGCACATCGCGGTACGTGTGTAAAGCGCTTTAAACATGGATCGAGAACTTTAGACTTCTGCGTCATAAACCAGAACGACGTAAATCACAAGAAAGAGTATTAAGTCTTTAGCTGAATATAGTGTTATATAACTTAACGCTCCTAATATTTGGAGCAAAAATAAAGATCCACAAAATCTAGAGTCAGGAGTAAAGTGTTCGAATATAGGGCTGGATCGAGGACTAGATTCTAGGGACATGATCTTGGGTTGGAAACTAAGGCTGTAACCGGGATTAGAATCCAGTTATGGCTAGAATAAACGACTTGAGTCCAATTTTATAGAAGTTAGAATAAAAGCCTTAATTGTTGGATTAGAGTTAGCGCTAGACAGGCGCCACCTTGTTAGAGCAAGAGTTTAGAGTATTGGGCCCAGAATTTAGAATTTATGGTTTCAATCTGGGGTTTGGATTATGGGCTAGAATTCTGGGGGCTGGTGTCATGAATAAAAGCCGGGACTAGAATGTAGCGAGAAATTCAAGTATTAGGATTGCAATTAAAGTTACCATGAAAATGCAGATATACAGTTAAGGCCTATAATTAGAGTTTGAATCGAGGGTTATATTTTCGAGCTTGAGTTGGGGATGGAATCATGGGCTACAATGAAAGTCTCTACTTATTGCCTAGCTCAGTTCTAGAATCTAATACTCCAGTTAGGCCTAAGTGTAAAAGTCCGAGCTTGAATCGGCGACTAGAGTGTAAGGATAAAATCCAAACTTGTAAGCCCTCTCTTGAATCCATAGCTAGAATTATGGAAGCAGTGGAGGCAGTTAGAATCAGATGTAGATATTTGATGCTAGCGATAATCAAGACCTTTGCTCGAATTTAGAATCTAAGACAAGAGGAAACGAGTGTTATGGCAAGAGCTTATAATTCAAGACAGAGTTCGAATTTAGAATATAGGGTGCAGAAACGTAGGCTTCAACCAGGAGTTACATGTTGGTAACCCTACACACAGATAAGCGTCGATGCACTTGTTGTTGTTTATGCGTCTTCTCCCAATTCCCTTATTTGTTTACGTGTTGTATCAATAGCGTCCTTTCCTATTTCCTTAGCCCTCTCATTTGTTTACGCCTAAAACGTTTTGTCAACTGTTATTAAAAGTGCATAGACGCTGTAGTCAGTTTAGTTAGGACCGCCGACGAAGTCGGTTTATTTTAGTTTTCATTCCAAATATATTTATGTTATGAAAAACCATGGTCTGTTTTAATTTGTTTTTGTGTTTATTGTAACAATACCGTCTCGGTTCGTAACTCAGGGTTACTTCTTCAATCTGCTTTGCTAATGACCTAGCCCAGCACTAAGGTCCAGCCTTATCCAATCTGAAATGTGAAGAGACAAATTTGATTCTGTTTCATAGGCACAGACTCATTCCAGGGACTATCTCAAACAATCTGGAGCTGGATAGCAAGTAAGTAAAACCGATTCGCGAAATTCTTAACCGATTTTGCGCTGCTACATATTTCAATAAATGTAACTGAAGCATGTTTAGGAACGTTCTGACGCCGGAATGGGGAATTATTGTTCAAATGATAAAACATCATTTTAATTTGTGTCTTCATTAATTCTTCAATTTCTTATAAGTAAACATCGAAATCAATAAATTAAATAAATAAATAAAAAAATAAATACAATAAATAAATCATAAATTATGGGTTTCTATCTAAAAATTACGAACTATCTTAAAGTAAGACACAAGACTATATACATTGTGGTAAGCTTGGAGTCGTGGATGTGTGTATGTTTCCTATCACTAGCATGAGAACCGCAAAAATGTGTCGCATCTTTTCCTTTGGAGAAGTTTACACACAGACGCATATGTAGTTACAAGCATTTTTAATATCTTAAAATTGCTTTTTTGTGCACTCAAGTAATTTTCCTTGCTTCGACCAACTTATTGATATCGTGATACGTATTTATCATTGCCGGATCTTCCAGATCCTTAAACTCAGTGCACATTGAGTAGGTTTCTTCGCACATTCCACCATCCTGGCCATCCTTGGCTGCTTTCATGTACTTGAAGAAGCGAAGAATTTCTGGATTTTCTGATGTGGGTTTCCTGAGTTCATCAAGCTCTCTGAAATGGAAAAAAAGGAAACAAATTAAAATGCATTAAATTATTTCATTGCATAGTTGTGATTTTTTTTCTTTTTTCGGAGTTAGCTGAAGTTGTAAGGTTGGTATACATCTTCGATTGATTGAAATACTATTTGCCTACAGTTTTCCCTTAAACGCCATTACATTAGACGCAAAAGCTTTTGAGGGATTACTTTCACATCATTTAAGAACGCCCGTATTAGCACTGAAATGCATGCAACTTTGGGAAAAAATGAGACCCAAGATCTCAAGCATGCAACTTTGAGAAAAAAAGTTCGAGAGGCGGAGCCATGAAAAAATGTTAGATATTTTTTTCGAGATTCGAAAGTTAGACTATGCCACGGTGCCCACCAGGAGTCTTCCTGCAAATGTTAGTATCAACCGCCGCGTTCCTAACGCGGTCTTAAATTCTTGGTTTTTAGTTTATTTTGCTGTCAAAAATATTATTAGGCAAAGACATTCGTTAACTTTGGTGGGCTCATGTTGGGCATTTCGTATCTCCAGAACGAGCCCGTCGCTGTCTATTCCTTTAGCTACCATATTTGCGATGATTTCATCTCATCCTAACCGGTGTAAGGCTATTTGACTGTTGCTTGCTTGGTTTGCATTCGATGCCGTAATTCTTTAAGAATTTCATCCACCTTCAGTATCAAGGGAAGAGGGGGAACTACACCTCCTTGCGGGATGTGATGCCAAGCTGTACTTTCTTTTTCTGATCCCATCACTTATATTCCCCTCTCATGTTTAATATTAAAATAATACTTCTTGAACTGTGAGAGATTTATATCCCCTTACGTAGCATTTACTTATATGGTTGTATCTTCTTTGCACAATTCACAATGCACAGCGTACTTTTTCGCAACGAGAAAAATCCTGCAACGAGATTTGTGCAGGGAATAAAGGGCTTACTTAATACTTTATGACATAACGCAGCCGTATAAAAACCAAAGTGGGAGTAGGAAATCCATATTGATTTTTTGTACACTGCTTGAGACACACAATATTTTTCGCTTAAGGCGCCATTTGCCGAATGAAGTTAAATTAAGGCAACATGTTGGTACAATATTTCAGTTTAAAAAATTAAAGCGCCTTTTTGAATCCATCAAATTAAAAAAACGAATCAAGAAGCGTTAATTCCGACCTTACCAAACAAAACAAAATTCCAAACACGTACACGTACAGAATACTAAAGGCTGACTTGTATTTTGTTACCACTCTAACCACTTAAAAAAGCTTTTTGAGATAATTAATTCAGTTCCATCACTTGTCCCTTAAGGGTGATCGTAGATATTGTGCTTTTTCTCAACTCGACTCAAAAACGTTTATCAAGGCTGATACCAACGGACTGAGAAGGACCATTCAAAAGCAGACACAGAGAGTACTGAGAAATGCGGAATTGAGTGTATTTTAGTTTGCTTATCTAGGGCTGTTCCTCAAAAAGCTTGAGTTTGTTCTTAAGCTAAAGGCTGGGAATGTAATGTTCATATTCTGAATTCCATCAAAAGCATGATGTTGACAAAGTGTTTTTCCAGAAACTAAATTATATGTATGTATTGTATATGTGCAAACATTTTTTTGAGTGGAACAGCAAAAAACAGTCTTAAGCATATTTCTCAAATAGCTCAAAGAAAATTGCAACCAAAAAACAATACAACCAAGGGAAACTTAATCTCAAACATTATCTACACACCGTGTTGATGGCCCCACCTCCTTCGAGTCACTGAAGATGCTCAAAGATTATAACTGTCTAGAAAAAGCTTCTCAATCTTGCCGTTCGGAGTCGGCATGAAACTGTAGATCCCCTCCACTCGTGAGAGAACAATAGCACCTAGTACATTTTATGAGGGAATACGAAATGTTTTTATTTTATGTTTATATTTTATACCATCCCTCTCTGTTAAGCACAGTGTTGTGTCGTATAGTTAAAGCAAAAGTTCTGGGTCCCATTATTGGCTATAAACTAAGCTAGAAGCCCAACGTTATAGAGGGAATCAGAAAATCACTACGGCACTCTGCTGCTGCAATTGAATGTAAATGGGGATTACAATCGCGCATGTTATACTGGCAATTCACATCATTAAGTAAGTTACTTGCCGTGTGCAAAGGTTGGCATGCATCTGCATCAATAAAGTATTAAAACCAACACCCTCTGGACTGACCATACCTCTCTACTTTTCTCCAAAGAGGGGCTGTACACCGCACCAGACATAAAACTATTCTCGATAAATTCGAGTTCCTTCTTCAAGACATAGATATAGTAAAATACCTCAATCTTGTCTGGACGACAATTTTTCCAACCTGTATTCTCTCCAGATATGACTTGATGTCTGCAGAAGTTGGATTTACCTCTTCGAATCTCCGCCTGTCCTATCCTATCCTATCCTGAAAATGAATGACATTATGGACCAACATCGGTACCAGCTTATCCTGGAGAACCAAATGGAGCCATATACTAACGACTCTATGCCTGTATCATGGACTTTTATGCATGATAACGATTCATAGTATACATCCCGGATGGTGAAGAATTGGCTTTCGGAGGGACAAATTTCCGTGCTTGATTGGTCGGTTCAAAGTTCCGATCTGAACTCTATGATGACCTTTGGAATGATGTCGGCTCGCTTGTTAAGGACTCCAATCCAAAAAAATTGGAAAAACTTTGGAAAACCATTAAGTAGCCTTGGGAAACTATCCCTCCCCAAAGATGTAAGCGCTTAGTGGAGAGTTTGCCAAAACGTTGTCAACGGGTCATAAGGAACAAGGGTAGTAAATATTAACAAACATTTTAGTTTTGTATTAATTTTTCGAATTATTTATTAATTTTTATAAGCATTTCGTAGACTATTTTTTACGTATTTTTAGATTTTACGTATTGCCTTATTTTTAATTACCTATTATTTTTGCGTAATTTAAATTAATCTTGTTTTTTTTTCATAAAGTGTTCAAACGATTATAATAATAATAATAATGGCGGCGTTACAGTCCGAGGTGGATCTGGGCCCAGCTTATCAGCAACCACTCGTGTTGTGCGTGCTATTGTTCTCTCACGAGTGGAGGGGACCTACAGTTTAATGCCGTCCCCGAACGGCGAAATTGAGAAGCTTTTTCTAGACAGTTACTCTTTGAGCTTTGTCAGTGACTTGAAAGAGGTGGAGCCGTGAAAAAATTTTGGATAATTTTTCGGGAATCGAACCGACAACATCGAGCATAGGAGTCGACGCACCTACCCGCTACGCCACGGCGCCCACTCAAACGATTACCTGTTATAAAAAGGAAGAATTCAGTGTCCCATTTTAAACTTTTGGTGCAACATAATGTACGAGAATTTAAGGGTGTGCTGTTTATGTGAAAAACACTGTATATGTAGCTCCTGCGGACTCTTCAGTTGTTGTCTCCGGTTGTCTTCACAAACCTGCATATCTCCAACAAGCGTTTACCTGTTAAGTCATTAAGCTCATGGAGGAAATTATTTCCAAGTGTTCAGAATCTCAGATGACACAAACTGGGGCAGAGAATGTAGTGTCGGGTATATTCTCGTTCTTTTTCATCACAACAGCCCGTACATTTGTTGTCACTGGTAAGTCTTATCTCCAAGATGCGGTTCTTTTGACGATTGTGGTATAAGATTGTTGGTTTTTACCTGAGTCATTACTTCACAGGTGGTTTAGGACTGTCATGTCTTGCAAACGAGTGGTTGCTGAGAAGCTAGGCTCAAGTCCCTCGGACTTTAGTGCTACTATTATTATTATTATTTTTAATTCATTTCATTATACATAGAGAATAATTACAAAATATTAACGTGTGGTATGTTTTTGTCGCTGTGTGTAGCACACATTTTTTTTTCTGAACAATAGTCAAAGACGAGTTGAGACAAATTGCCTCAAATAGAGGTTGACTATGGAAGGAAATGTCTTCATTTTATAACCCTAGTTGAAGGCATCCCTACTTTGGGGAATAAAAAATGACGTATGTTTCTACAACTGTTTGAAGGATGTGTGTAGAAAGGAACATCTAGTAGTTTTTACAACTGTTGTTGATTTAAGAGGATTGTTAAAGCGGCAGGGGTTTGCCCTTTTTATCATAGCATCTTTAGGGTTCATACAATTGGAATATGCCATTTGTGCAAGACAGCATTCTGTGAATTATGTACGTTTAAGTGGATAAAAATAAAACTTGAAACATTCAGATCCCTTCAATAAGGAGAACAATTTTATTCAGTCATAGTTCAGATTTTTATATGGACTCCTGAACCCGGAAATGCCAATGAATTTCCAATAATTTTTTTAAAAGAGGAAACAATAGGAAATTGAATTTAAATAAAATAACATTTCATTGTGAAAGGAATATCACATCGCTCAAACGGCCGCCTCGACGTTCGATTCTATTTTCAGTGACTCAGCGCAATATGTGCGGCGTTATTTCGGAAATACCATCTTGAATCTTTGCTTCGAGCTCATTCCAATCGGTTGGCGGAGGCTAAAGACTTGACGTAGCCCCGGAGAAAATAATCGAGTGGCGTCAAGTCGCATGATCTCGTCGGCCAATTGATGAACGCCCGACGTGTCACCACATTTATCCTTCACAACTTTGAGCGTTGCGTCGATTGTATGGCTTGTTCGATCTCAACAATAAATTCACATTTTGAGCGTATTTACAACTGAGCCGGAATTTCGATAATATTTTTTCAATAATTTTCGCACGTTCGGCAAAGCGTGAAGCGATGCATGATGAAATGGCAAACCTTACTGAATATTTTGACAGCTGGATACCATTGGTAACTTTGACAGCTAGTGGAATACAACAATTAGAAAAACTATTAATGCTGTACCGTCACCCTTAGTCTAGCTCTTAAATACACTACAGTGCAAATTTCGTCGTTATTTCCTATGGATAATTTCCCAAGGAAATTATTTCCAGCTTTTTAGATTTCCACCTACACAAAGTATGACTGAAAATTATTTGCAGCTTTCAGTAAATATTTCAAAGTTAAGATTTTCCCAACCCCTATTAGCAGTAAAAGTCCTAACCCCACAAAAGTAGAACCAAAACGTTACCTAGCTACGCACCCCCATCGTAAATCACATTCATTCATACTTAAATTGCACTCCCAGTGGAGTATAATGAGTTGAAACTTACCTACTCAGCTGAGCAGAAACAAGGTTACTGTAGGGTGCATACTTCCTCGGGTCGGCGTACATCAAACAAATGACCTTTTCCCGGCAATTCTCGTCACTTGTCTTTAGTCCTAATTGCTGAAAGACTGAATCCAAACGTGACAGCAGTGGACTATAAAATGGATCATAGCTGGAGAGTAATAATGATGAAGCTGGAACCTTCTTGAAAACCTGATAATTGTCGGTGAGTGATGAATCTAAATTCGTATTGGAATTTTTATATGAATTGTATCCGATGGAGTTCATAAAATTATCCCTTTGGTCAGTGGTGCCGAATCTCGATAGAGCATTGTTGCTCAGTGCTGTGTCGTACAACTGGGTGGAAAAGTGATTCGTTGATGCCTCTGCAATTTAAAAGATTTAATTATGTGATTGGTAGACTTTATTATATCGCAATACCTGGTTGATTGTACGCATATCCCCCGTTCATCACCACGAACTTGCTGTCGTCCTCATAGTTGTCCTTGAAGTTAAGATCACTTACAGTCTCTGAGGGGCGATTGAAGCCGGCTATGGATGCTGATCCTAGAAAAAGAAGCATTAAATGGTTACAAATTGGTGTTAATGAATGCATGGCTTTAGCTTCACTTGGAAACAAATATGTTTTCGAAAACTCCTGCTTCTTCCTCAGGTGGCGCTACTATCTGGAGTGGAATTGGGCCTAGTTTCTTCAGCAACCACTCTCTTGAGTGGAGGGACACTCTCTGAGAAGTGTTAGACACTCGAGTGGTGGTGCCGTGAAAATGAAAGATGTTTTGTTTGAAATCTAACTTTGACTATCAGCACTGATCCACTACGTCATCATCAGGTTTCTTCTCCAACCAGGATTGCTCTGAAATCGATGCACTTTTCTATTGTATGATCAAACCTCTTTGAGTTCTTCAAATAGGAATTTGTCGTGCAAGGTGTCACACTTATTTGGTTTGCATCTTTAGCATTTTCACGTGGTGAGAACTTCGAGTCTGCCACGTGAATTGTCGGTGTTCCCAAGATGTGTTTCTGACTTATCTCTTAGGCGACTCGACCAATTTTTAAGGAGCGAGTCGTGGTTCCAGCGCATAGCAGAAAATACATCGTCCATGATTGTCTCGTTGAGATGATATACACAGCATGTTGGTATTATGCTGCTCATTCGTCATTCGACAACAATCTCGAGAAAACTATTAAGTTAAGAAACTAGAAAATAAAAACCTGGCGAACACTAATTCGAACATGGACAGCAGTTTCTTCTTCTCTAATCGTTTTATCGTTGTTTTTTTTATTTATTTATAGATAAACTCAATTCCATGTCGCCGTCTTCGCATTTTTCGGAGTAGGTTCGCTTGTGACGACCTCTGTTTGGAGTGTTCGACGACAGAAAACTGACTCCCTCTTATTGAAACTATCCAACAGGGACAAGACGTCACATCAGTTCACATTTGAATACCAATTTCCATTTCATTCACCAGACTACATTCAATTGAAATAATATTCAATTGAAAAATAAATAATGTTCGATGGATGTATTGTAAATAAAATCGTGTAGGTCGATTGACCGAGAAACAAATTTAGATTTTCTTAATTATCGGTTTAAGCAAGCACTACCAATTCGTGAAATGTCGACAAAGCTTAACCGACAATGCAAAATTTCGACTTCCGAAAAAAATGCTGAAATATCGATTTCGAAAATTGATTGTCGGTAAAATAACCGACCCAGCGTACGCAACTCAACCAACTTATTACTCGTACCTACTTCAAATCTTATAACGACTCCATTACCTCGTTTAAATGATCTCCTTGATTTTTCATTTTATTTATTTATTTATTTTATTAATCTTATTTCTTGTCTATGCAGTTTATCTTTTGTTATTAGCAACTTATCTGTACATATGTTCGTTTTTTTTAATTTTTGCTATATTACTTAATACCTTAACTATTTCATTCATATATGCGTATCAACTAAATATGTTTATACTTCATCTTTGTAAATATATTTTTTTTGAAATAAAGCCAATAATAATAATAATAATAGTTTTGTTTAGTCGACGTATGTATTCATAAGTCGGAATTTTGCCAATGGATTTTCTTAATCTACATTTTTGAATTAGAAAAATTAAAATATCAAAACCAGTTTTAAAGCAAAGTCTATCCAGTTAATTTTTCTTAAATTTTTTTGTTTTTGTTTCCTAATAAATTATCTCTTTTAGTAATTTATTATCTTTAATGTTAATCACGTTAATAAAAACAAACCGTTCGCAGATGAGTTCTGTTACCTTAATTAGCCCGTCGAAAAATCAAAACCAAATTCATCATAGTATCAATACCTGTCTTCCACTTACACCTTTAAATACGTAAACGTTGTGCTGAAATGATAATACATGTGTGTGTATATACTCGTAGATGCAGAATATTTGCAAAATATGTATCTGATAATCCGTAAAGTTAATTCTACCCTTTTTACTATTGTACTTGCAGACAGAAAGAGAGGTCCTTTTGTAATCTATTTTTAACTTAATAACCAGACATCCTCCGATGTAGATATAATCCATTGTTCGTTTCCATTAAAAGAGTTCGATGTCTGTCATTTTACGAATCAGTATAAAGCATGTTGTGCTATGCGAAGAAATGTACAGTACAAATTGAGGTTCATCCTAAAATAAGTTTTCAACAAAGCCAATCAGGTGCTTTTGTCTGGATTGTGGAGTGCAGGAAAAAAGGACAATCAGATGCGACAGGTAAGTTCTTTGGTTCTAATGAACAAACAGGAAATTGGACGAGGGACATTTAAAAGGCTTACATTGCTACACATTTAGTAGGCAATACGTCCGCTTTTCTAGGAATTTACACACTAACAACAAAGACATGTGAAAAATACAACAAGGTAGATGAATCTTTTAGTCTAAAAGCAAGTATCTGATGCCACCGCTAGAAATCACTAGGAGATTGTACCAAAAACTCATTGTACTCGTATGAAACAGCAAATCCGTGAAGTATTTCGTTGCAAGTCTATTTTGTTATGTAAATAAATAAAAGACGGTCTTATCGCTTTCACCTAGTGGGAAGCTACAGCTTAACATTTGCTAAAGTTAAATACAATTAGAATCATTAATCGTAGATGCTCCAAAGGCACTACGTGCCTTATTAAAAAGCAAATTTGGCCTTAACTTAGTTCTAGGAGTTCTTTCCATCTAATCAACACTCAGGACTCTCTTCGGTGTCATTGCGGAACGCTGTCCCATTGGCAGGCACGCCTTAAGATTGGGACTCCCACATAACGACTTCTGCAGAAGAAACAAAAACGAGAAAGGGGACGAAACTCTTACATATGTATCTGCTCTGCACAAACAGTGCTCTCTACACCCATAGAAAAGCTCATTTGGGATCATACTTCTTCCAGACTTGAATGAACTGAACAACGTCAACATCAGTCAACTTAAACTTCATAGAAGCACTTAATGGTTTAATGGGTACAATGTACCCAATCCGAAACTGCTAAACTGCAGTCAGAGACCTATACCTAACCACACCTATAACAAAAACAAAATGTATCTCAATTCAATGCTTACCCTGTCCAGCAATCTTCCCCAATGACCCAATAATACTCGGCAGGAACAGAGCAAACAATATCGACTTTATAACCTGTATTCCAATAAAGATTGGCCAAAGTATCTTCTTTAATCCTAAAAGCGAAGAAAAAAATTATTATTCTCCAGTCTATCACAATTATAGTGGATGTACTCACCCGAAAAGAAGAACAGTCGTCCGGTCTCCACAGCTCTGGGAAGGGCTACATTGACTACAGCAGATCTGGCGAACCTTTTCAAGTTTCTCTCCAAACTGCCTTCATCCGAATCGTTTTCCGCCTCGGGTTCAGTTTTCACTTCACTCTGGTCGTCGTTTATTTCCACCGAAATTCCCGACTTCTTGACTTGTTTCCTAGTGAACAGTTCATGAAGGTAGGACACTAGCATGTCTTCGAGTCCCTTCAACTCAGACCGCAGCACATTGTCCAGAAAAGTATCACCTTTACTAGTCGATTCATTAGTCGCTATGTAATTTGATCGGAAGACGTTTTCCAGCAAATGTTCATTTCGACTCTCGACTTCTTTAGCTGTGGCAATCTGCTCTTTCTGAGGGCGTTCATTCGATATTACAGCGGGCTGTTCGTCTTGACTCTTGACTACTTTAGCTGTGGCAACCGTCTTTTCCTGAGGATGTTCATTCTGTACCATAGCGAGTTGCTCATCCGGCTCCTCACGTCTGATCAGTCGATGCTGGCTCATTCGTAAGTCGCTTTCGATGGGTGAAAATACTCTGTACTGACCGGTTTCTGTGAATAAACTCCGCGATATATAATCCGGATCGTATTGAGATGGAATTATCGGTCTGAATCCATCCTCGGATTCTGACGAATTGAACGGTGCACTAAATCTTGCACTATGGCTACATATCACTACACTTAAACTGCTAAATATAACTAACACTCCCAGCGCCGCTCTCATCCATCGGGTATCACAAATCCTGAGCTCAGTCATCATCGGTGTACTTCTTCGTATTTGATACATGGTTGGATTGTCATTTGGTCGGAACCTTTCCTCCCCGGTTCGATCAGGTATCTGGAAAAAAAATAATATGTAAGAAGGGCATGTCTGGCAACTAATATCTGCAACAAAAGGCTACTTGTAAAGTTTTTTTTTTGCATTTAAAAATTGTTGTTTGTTGCAAATTAAACCTTATTTGTAACACCACTTATTGAAAAACTTTTTGCCCTCAATAGTTGGGAGAACCGCATTCTTCAAAGGAGAAAAAACTTTGTGCTCGAGTTTAAGAAAAGTTTTTAAGCTTTTCATTGAAAAGGACAATCCTCGGATGCATTTGGAATTCTTTTAATTTACGAAACTTGTGTAATGAGAGAAATGAAAAACAGAAACATAGTGTGGGAGAAGCGTCCTGGATGGGGTTAGACTTTGGCACTGTTGCATTCATCTTTACTCGTATAAATGAAAAGTTGCAAAAGAATATAATTTCCACTCGCTATAGGTGAACGAATCTTTCCAACTCTATACAGCTTTTGAAAGGGGAATACGTAATTCAACCCTATCTTGTCAGCTGGATAGGGTTGAGCGGAATTTCGTTGGCTACGATGCAAACCAAATTGTCCAAATAACTTTGTTTGCCATCAAGAGATACTTTAACCGGGTTAACCTCATTTTTAGCTCCTGCGTTCAGTAAGAATAAAGTGTAAGTTTAAATAGAACTAAATATACACTTCATCTCATTTAAAGTTGGTTCATTCATTCGTGCATTGTAAATGTAGCGCAACTGCACCAGAACCAATCCAGCGTCTACCAGAAACAGGATTTTATCTTAAGTAACTTTTTACTGGTTTTGAAATATTTGTTCGTGTTATTTTTGTTCTTCTCGTTTTATCAGCATCTTTAAATTACGTTCGGTAGACAAGGCATCCTTAACGATGTAGAAATTGTAAATTGCTGCACTGCACTGCACACCCTCAACGATTCAAGCATGGGTTGCTCCATTGTGCAGCAGTTCATTACGTCAGTTACAGTGCACGACTCCACTATTCCGTCGTCTAGAGAATTTCGATAAATGGAATGTCGGAGTATTTGATGAAGCTTTCTGCAACCAAAGTAAATATGGAGATGGATGACGATACTTCTAAGTTCACTGTCTCGAGAGGAGATATTCCATGATAAATAAAGCTAATCTGACCGCTTTTGAGAGACAAATCTTAAGACTTTTGAATGTATTTGAAATATGGTTGGAAAACCTTTGGGACGATTTTGCAAGGAAAAAAACAATATTAACAGATAATAATCGCATGAACAGGTGCGAGTTATACTCGCACGGTCAAAGTTTGCATTGCACAAAAGAGGAGACCCTCTAAACTGCACCAACTATAGAGGCATCAGTCTTCTGAACATTGCATACAAGATCTTATCTGCCGTGTTGTGTGAACGCCTAAAACCATTCGTCAACAACCTGGTCGGTCCATATCAGTATGGCTTTAGGCCAGGAAAATCCACCATCGACCAAATATTCACACTGCGGCAGATCTTGGAAAAAACCCAGGAACAGCAAATCAATACCCACCACCTTTTCATCGATTTTAAGGCCGCGTATGATAGCATCTATAGAGACGAGCTATACAGAGCAATGTCTAGTTTTGGCATCCCTACCAAACTCGTCCGTTTGTGTAGGATGACGATGGAGAATGCACGCTGCTCCATCAAGGCCGGTAAAGACCTAATCGAGACCTTTGATGTCAAAAAAGGATTCAGACAAGGCGACGCACTTTCATGCGACTTCTTCAACATCATACTTGAAAGAATTGTGCAAAACTCGCACGCCAACATCAGAGGCACAATCTTTCAGAAGTCCGTCCAACTACTCGCATATGCCGACGATATTGACATATTCGGAAGAACACAGCGTGATGTCAATGACACTTTTGTGAGTATTGCGACGGAGGCCGCGAAGATGGGTTTAACGGTAAATGAGGGCAAGACCAAGTAAATGCTGTCAACCAGAAAGGACCCCCAACACCGACGTCTCGGACAGAACGTCACAGCAGACAGATATAACTTTGAGGTAGTCAAGGACTTTGTCTACCTAGGTACCGCTATTAATTCAGACAATGACACCAGCGCTGAAATCAAACGAAGAATAACTCTTGCTAATCGCTCCTTCTTTGGGCTAAGAAAGCAATTGATAAACAAAGCCCTCTCTCGAACAGCCAAAGTAACCTTGTACAAGACCCTAATCGTCCCAGTCCTGCTATATGGCGCAGAAGCATGGACTTTGTCAAAATCGAATGAGGTTGCTCTTGGCTGCTTCGGGTGATTTCCGGTCCCGTCTGCATAGAAGGTGAGTGGAGGAGAAGATACAACAACGAACTTTACGAGCTGTTCAGCGACATTGACTTAGCCAGGAGGGTGAAGATCCAACGATTAAGATGGCTAGATCATATAGAGCGAATGGAAACCAATGCTTCGGCCCGGAAAGTCTTCGAATCAACCAAAGGGACCTCAACCAACTGTGCGTGCGAAACTGGGGGCAGCTAGCTAAAGATCGAGCTGGCTGGAGACGCTTGTTGGTTGAGGCCCAGGTCCACCCCTGACTGTAGCGCCACCTTAAGTAAAGTAAGTAAGGTCAAAGTTTGCATCACATAAATCATTTTTGATAGAATCATGCCTGAATATCAGGCAACGCATTCAAAATTTTCGGTTGAATTTTCTTCTGACCTCAATCCAAATCAATCATTCATCAGATACTCCATGGGTCGTAGGCCTGTTAAGTAAGTAAGTAAGCAATGTCAAAACATCGGTCAAGTTTTAAATTTTTCTCATGGTGAAATTCACGAAAGAGCGGGTTTTGAAAATTAATAAAAATTCTGAAACGGTAATTGAAATTTTAAGAGCGATTATGGTCGTACCACTGTATAGTTGGCTATGTGTGCTTTAGTGGATAAATTCAAATCAAAAAATACACTACCGAATGTTCCTGTGCCAGTCAGACGACGCACACCCAAAATATCACAGGGAAAAGTGCTTCAGTTCAAAATGAGGCGAATCAGTTGACTCCACGTCCTTCACAGGAATTGAGAATCTCTCAGTCTACGAGTACATTGTGAAACATTTTGCATAAAGACCTTCGTGTACACCCTTGCAAAAATGAATTGAACTCAAGAACTGAAGTTGATTTAAAGCAACGAAAATTCTCCGGTTCTTCTATGAGCAAGTTTGAGAATTTGCTTGATTGCTTCATTTCTCTTAAGTTTCTGTAGGGCCATTGTGATTGGCCTTTAATTCTTTATGATAACTGTGCATAGGCGAGGAAAGGATTATTTCTAAAAAAAATTTAATAAAATAGTATTCTTTAGCAAAAATATTAGTTTTATAACTACAATATAACCACCTAACCTTCCTTAATACATCACTGTCATGAGAATAATATTAAACAAGAAGCCACACGACTTAGCGCCGTAAAATAAACTGAAATATCTTATTCACCTACGAATGAATCGTTCTCCCCAGTGAATGAATAATCCAAAGGCCCAATGCTAATCTGAGTTAATCAGATTCAAAATGAAAGCGAAACCAGAAAACCCAAAAGACTCAAGGTGAGTAAATGTTGTAGAAGCAAAACACCACTTTCACTAAAACCTCGTGCGTGTCTTTAATTTTTCGAACCCGAAAGCGCTTTGACAAATCCTGCAAATGCGTCCTCACACTTGCAATTTTTGAGTGCTTAACATTCAGGCCTGAGGCCTTGCCGAGCATGACAATATCGCGTATTTCCATACAAATTGTCGCCTTGTGCACTCGAAGGTCGAACACCTAGTGTTAGTACTCATCTCGGACGTGGAAAAAACGAAATCGATCCAACCCATGGCAGGGCCTAGCAAGTGCTTTAGCTCATACCACGCATGAGTTTATGCGTTTGCATATTAAAACAAAAATGTCATGCTTTCACTCGCAGCGCATTGCGGCAGAATGTCAGATACACAGATACCTGCTCGTAAACTCATCGTGTGATGACTCGAGTGGATTTTGCTGTTAACTCTACGCCTTGCCTCGCTGTCACCCAAGGGTGAGGTGTACATTAAATCGATCTTCGAAGTAGTTCAGGATTTCTCCGATGATTCAATAGAAATGTGCGACGTCATGACACTGGAACAGTGATGATGATACATTGGCGGCATACAAAACTACGCAATGAATGGTGTAACTGGTCCCATAAAAAGGAGATCTTTCGCAACAAGTCATCAAAAGTCTGACGTTTCCGGTTTTAATACTTTCCCCGTGTGGAGTCACACAAATGCCCAAAAATGTCTGCTGCCACGCGTTCGTTGGTCTTTACTTGTTCCGAGTTAATTGGCAAAAAAAATGTTAACTGCGACTTTATGGCGTGCTCCTAGGGGCTATTTATCTTATCTCTGGATAACGAATGAAGACGACTTAGAGTATGGGCAATTGAAATGTATGCTTCTGGGAGTCGAATAAAACTGCGAGATTTACTGTGTCAGATAGAGGTGCTAATTGTTGCCTCACGCAGTACATAATTCAGTGAAAGTCCTCTAAATAGAAACTAAAAGTGGTGAAACTCATACAGGGTAACCACACAATTGTAAAGATTGACAGATGGTTGGAAAATAGTATCAAACTCTTGGCCAAATAACGAAAACATAAAAAGCCTTTCTATACTGACGCCGTAAACTGGACCAGGTTTCTACATAATTCGTGTTAAAAGATTAACCCAGATAACTAGTGTTTAGTGAATAAGTTATAAAATACATATATCCGCATATTACATAAATGTTGTCATTTGCAAAGTTTCGTACCATTTATGAAATATGTGGGTGCCATTGAGACTGGACGAACAGAACAAGCTAACGAGACGTTTGATGGTATTTAACGAGAAACCGCTTAAGTAGCTCTGAAGATAAGCAAGAGCAGTCATAGGTCTATGACATCATCGAAAAGCAGGGCAGAAAGTCAGAAGAGGCAACTGTAACTTCGGGGCCGTCATTTTACTACACTCCGCAGTTAACAGCACGATCAGCATCAGTGTAGAAATTAAACGCAGAATCTTTCTGTTTCTTAATTAAGAGACTGTTGAATAATAAATGGTGATCATCTTGTTTGTGCTTTATGCGGTTAGAGTGATTTTTGTTGGGTTCGGTGAAATGCTCTGAGTGCAACCTTTGGTCCAGTTGGCATTAATGCCGTCTAGGAGGAGAAAATTTGACAACAGACCTTATCGATATGAGCGTAATAAGCCGTCTAGTTCCTAACGCTCGTAGAATATTCGATTCCAAGTCCTTGCGATAAACGATCACGGAGGAGTATATTTGTACTATCTGCTGTCGCCAATATAGTCCTGGGTCGAATAAAATAGAACCTAAAAGGCACAAACGATTCTCAACATGCAGATTTCCGTAGTGGATCTTCCTACGTTGACCATATAAATACGCTTCGAATAATTATCGAACAGTGTGTTGAGTATAGTCCACCTCTTCACCTGTTGTTCATCGATGTTGAAAAGGCGTTCGAAAGCAAGAGAAAAAGTCTGCATACATTTGCTGATATCGAAACCACAATCATATGAACAGATCAATCTTTATAGGGTCAGGTTGTCAGAGGAGTTCGACATCCAAAGTGGAGCAAAACAAGGCTGCATCCTATCACCCATTCTATTTTTTTTTTGTGTTTGTACTTCAAGGACAGGAAATGGACTTTCATAAAACAATTAGTTTAATTTTTTTGTTTAATAAAGTGTGTATGCAAATCTATGTTAATAAAATTGTAGTTTCTGTCTGTCTGATTGTTCGGGTTAATCTTCGAAACGGCTGAACCGATTATAATGAAACTTTGCAGGCATGAAGAAGAGGTTGTCAATAGTGACTTGCGCATTTTTTGTTTATAAGAATTCGAGCTATCTAACTTATGTCATTATTCAGAGTTTCGTGTTCATCATCCCTAAGCGAAAGTAGACGACACAGAGTCACCTGAAGTCACGACTATGCAAGATCTAAGAGACGACGTTAGCTAAACCCAATTTTGAATTATTATTTTACCATTTGCATCTATAAATATAATAATATACATATATTTAAGGTTATTTTGTATGTATGGGATAAATTTCTAAGCAATTGCATTGATCCACTATTAGCACCGATCGATCAGAAATCGGGCACAGACTATAGGAAAAACTGAAATTCACATCTCTCGGCATACATTCGACGGAAAAGTAGAAAATTTTGCAAACATGGAAAGAACACTGGCGAAATTAGATCCCCTGGAAAAATAAGGGGATATGCCCACCAGAAAGGGCGTAACGAAGCACGCTGGATACCCTAGTATAGCATAGAACGTAGGAACATTGATTAACATGATCTAGACAAGATTAGGGGGACTTAAATAAACCTAGAAATTGAGAAGAGTGGCTAGCCAGAGGATTGATGGTTGAGGTCCAGTTTGGACTGTACTACAGCATCAAATAAGAAGTGGACAAAATAAGAAGTACGTTGATTTGTTTCGAGATTCTAATGCCCATAAAAATAATTTCGTCTTGCTTTCCATTTTCTCTCCATTTTTTTTTTTTTTTTTTTGTCGTATGTTTTTGTCACACTACACTGGAACACTCAGACTCAAAACTGGTCCATTGTACTACCAGGCAGGCAGCAACATGGTCTTCCGAGGGAAGACCAGCAGGCGCTTCTGTAATGAGAAGCCTACATCATCAGCTCTCACCTCATCAGCGCCGAATAACTGCCACCTGATCCGAGCAAAGGCGGGACAATGGCAGAGGAAGTGCTCTGCAGTGTCATCGTCTTCCCCACAGGCGTCGCAGAGGGTTTCGTCACTTAGGCCAAGCACACTTAGGTGTTTGGCGAAGGTGTAGTGCCCCGTTAGTACGCCAGTAAGTTGTCTGCAGTCTTTTCTGTTAAGAGATAACAAGAAAGCCGCGGATTTCTTACAGACGTTGGGGAGCATGCGCTTGGTCTGTCTACATCCTGGAGAGTCATGCCGCCTGCGGTTGTGCTCTCGAAAACTCCAACCATCGATGGAAGTCCTAGCCAAGGACGCGGGCAGTCCCAGCGTAGGTTCAGGTCCTGTGAATGCCTCATCTGATCTTCGCCTAGCAAGTTCATCAGCGATGTCATTTCCCGTGATCCCGCGGTGCCCGGGAACCCAGACAAGTCTTAGCGAATTCAAGCTACCGATCAAATTCAGAGAAGACTTGCATTTCTGAACTATCCTGGAAGTGGTTAAAGGGTTGAGCAAGGCCTTAAGCACAGCTTGGCTGTCGCTACAGACACAAATACTTCACCCCTTCCACCTATTCTTCACAATATAGCTCGTAGCCATTAGGATCGCATAGGTTTCCGCTTGGAAAACCTAACGAGGTGTTCAGAATAAAAATGGTCGCGGGAGATTCAGCAGGGCATCAAGAGCAGAGCCAGGCGTGCTAGGGAAGGCCCCCATGCAGCCGAGACAGACCGTTCTTTGAAGCTTGGTGAAAGCAGCAGTTACGTATTTACGCTAAAGCTTATTCCACCAAACGACCGATGCAGAGGAGAGAAGGTTCCTAATCATAGCCGTGTAGATCCAAACGGATCTTTTTGGTGATAGACCCCATGATTTGCCGAAAATTCCCTTACACTGCCAGAAAACTGGCTATATATACTCTTTGATATAGAGAAAATGAGCAGCAATACAATTGCGAGTACATACTTCCTTTTCACTTGATGTCGCGTCTGTTTAAATATTTCTTTTCTCTACGAAGTATAGAAAATATTAATTTAATTTAGTAAAATGTTAAGCTAAATTCTGAAATGCCGATTAAAAAAATAAATTGAGGCAAGGGATACCTACATAATACCCAAGTGTAAAATCCCCAAAACACAAAATCCCCATCTTTTGGAAAATACTCGATTTTATAATCCCAGAGTACAAAATCCCCAAACAATATATTCAATGTTTTTTTTTATATTCGTGATTCGCATGAGTTTAAATAAACTAAATATAATCAATCTCGCACATACTCCAAATTGCACATGTGGCCAAGCAGAGGGGTTGCAGGGGGACGGCATGCCTCACCATATGTACCTTTTATAGGCGCCAAACATTAGTTCTTCGATACACACGAAATATTGGGAATCGTTGTTTGGGGATTTTAGTTTGGGGATATAGTACCCAAACCGAAAAAAAATTTGAGGCAATAGTAAGTGAAGCCTTTTTACAAAGGTTTGTGCAAAAAGGTGAGTGTAGCCCGTAAGATGAAGCTTTCTGTATAAACAGGAATGTTCCATGTTCTATGTTTTGACTTAGTTTAAACTAGCCCACTATCGTGACTCAAATTCAGTCAAAAGAATAATCGGCTCCAAGCTTGTGAAAGTCAACGTTTAAGGTGATGCACACAAGTGGGTGCCGTGGCCGCGTGGGTTCGTGCGTCGACCCATGCGCATTAGACTTTCACAGTCTAGGTTCGATTCCAAGCTCAGACAAACAATTTTTCAAAAAAAAATTGTTCACGGCTCCACCTCTTTCGAGTCACTGACAATGCTTAAAGAGTACAACTGTCTAAAAAAAGCTTCTCAATCTCGCCTTTCGGAGTCGGCATTAAACTGTAGGTCTCCTCCACTCGTGAGAGAACAGTAGCACGCACAACACGAGTGGTTGCTGAGAAGCTAGGCCCAGGTCCACCTCGGACTGTAGTGACGCCATTATTATTATTACACAAGTGGGGGAGGATATCAATCAATTTGAACCCACCACGATCCCGCTTCCATCTGTAGCTCCATTTATAGAAGAAAAGTATATTTAAACTGTTGAATTTACTGAAAACATTATCCGATCTCATCCGTAATCATATCCTTAAATGCAGTAAAATACATTCATATCTGCACCCATCAGCAACCAAAGAAAAGTGAATCAGGTTAATTTTAATATTTATTACCTTTAACTACGTGAAAGTGTGTCAGGCTTTACTGGAACTTATTCCATAATCGGCTGAAGCAGCTGAACTAATTGAATTCTTCGATATGTGCGTTCTCCTTTTTACTGCACCATCATGAAAGAAATTCCAAATTCCCAACGGGTTAAGGTTTTTTGTGTTGCAAAAATTGAGTTGTAATCCTTTCGCCATTTACTGTTGACCCAATTTCCAACCACCCGTCGCCAAAAAAAGAACTCTTTTGAATTTCCTGATGGCCAAATTCTCTGCGCTAACATGCTTCATACAAGGTTGTATACGAGTACACTCGTGTACTTAATTGTGAGTGGTTTTGTCTTATATTCAGTCAACCCATCCATGTCACAGTTGAATGAAAGTGGAAACATCTGCCAACCGTCAGTACTTCCCAGAAATCAACAACGAATCTCATTCGAAGCTCCAAAATATAAATAAATCAGTTGTGAAATTTTACCTACGCAAGCATAAATTACCTGTACATGGGGTAATAATCGGATGAGTAATGGTTCTCTAAACAAGTGTGAAATGTTTACATTTCCAACGAAGGGTTGTGTATTTGAGGGATTTAGAAAATTTCATTTTTGGCGGTGTTGAGCTGGTATTCAAAATAAATCAAACTGACAACTTTCTAGTACATTTCAGGTGTGCTCTTAAATAAATCAAAATTTTCAGAGAAATTGACTATGTGGTTGGTTTTGCCAAAACCAAAACCTGTTGTGTATGGGATTATTGTGTTGTCATTGAAGGCAGTTCTGTAGAGATTCAGTATCCCTGTTTAAAACAGAGTAATTGTATGATAAAGAGAGCTTTTTAGAGGTGTACAAATTCAGTATGAAATAAAACACTTGAAGTTAATGTTAATGTCTGTGATATGAGCTTTATTTAATTGACAATTTGTATTTAAATATCATTTCGGGAATACGCGCTCAACAGCTAGCTCGAATGAAGCGTGAAGTCCAATTTTCGACAACCTTATCGAGCAACATGACGAATGTCGACTTCCAAATTGTCCAACGTCTCTGGTTTATCGACATAGGCTGGTAACTTCACATAACCCCAAAGAAAGCAATCTAAAGGTGCGAGACCACAGGATCGTGGATGCCAGTGCACAGGTCCATTTCGCGAAATTAAGCTCTCAGCAAATGTTTCTGATGATGCATGTTGCGCCATCTTTTTGAAACCGATGATGCATGTTGCGCCATCTTTTTGAAGGCGATGATGCATGTTGCGCCATCTGTTTGAAACCAATGCTCTGTCACGTCAATGTCATTCGAACGAAGAAGTAAGAAATCATGTTGATACAGCGCTTTCCATTGAGTTTTACTCGCACGGCAAAGGTTCCGTAATAAATAATAAATAAATAACTTTTGATAGAAGCATTAATATCGGGCAACGAATTCAAACTATTTCAGTTTTAATTTCAACCCAAGTGATCTTATGTAGAAAAAAAAAATACAAGAATATCTATATCGAAATTTATCTAACACAGAAAATCCCTTCCATTATACCCAATCACTGATCATGCCTGCTGTGTGCACATTGCCGTAGGGTATTTAGGTATTGAAATAAATCTAAGAGATGACACTCATCATCGTTGCGAGAAGTCGATCTCAGCATGGAATTTATGTGTAAAAGTGTTAATCTCTGAAACTTTAAATCTTTGATATCTCGAAACTTGCACATAAAACGATACTTTAATATTTATCATTTCTTAATGCCTGCGCTGAAGTTTACATAACTACGTTTTCAGGTTTTCACAATTCGCATGTCGATGATTGACCGTTTTTGACCAATATCTCGAAAACTATTAGGACCAAAATGCTCGAAACTATTTTAAATGAAAGTATACAATGAAGCCATGATTTTGGAATTTCTTCAGGTTTTTAAACAATTTGGTTTAGAAATGGGAGGAGGGGCGTTTTGAAACCGAATCTGTAACTCCATATTTTTCAAACGGTGCATTGGATCGAAAAATGTTCAAGCAAACATCTACCTCATTTTAAAAGATACGTCGATTGATATATCAGTCGAAGGGGTGCATCAATGTTTCAAAATCCATGGCAGCTTCACCTATATGGGAGCCACCCACAAATGGCATTATATTTGCGTGCATGGGGAATGATTTCTAGGCCTAAAGTACCCAAGTCCAAAATTTCATGCCGATATCTTTATAAACGTCTGGGACAAAAAGTGTTACAGATACGAGTAGACTGACGGACGGATGGACACACCGAAATTATAAAGGTTTTTGTACACGGAACTATAAAATCTGAATCCGTAGAAATATAAAAAGAAGTTTTGCACATTGGTATTTTGTTTAAGTAATAGTTGCCCAACCGCCATCAATTAATAATATTGAGTACTTTCTCCAAAGCCCATTATTTTTTAGCACACTCTGAATTCCTTTAGGCATACTCTCCACCAATTTGTTTATGATTTCGTGCTCAATACTCTGCTCAGTACTTTCAATACTCTCTTTATATTATTTTTCAGAGCTCGTCAATGGTTTTCAGTGGATTTTTATACTCACTCGACATTTTTTTTACCAATAGCCCAACAATTTTCAATTGGGTTTAGATCCGGGTTCTGTGTAGACTATTGCATCAACTGAAAATTTTGATTTTGGAGCCTATTTTGAACAACATTTGGTGTTTCGAATAGCCGTTTTATTAGAAGACAACGATTTCTTCAACAGAATACGCGTACTCATAAATTGAATATAAAATGATGATCGAATTCACACGTGGAATGGAAGAATTTGTTTTGACCGTATTGCAGAATATAGCCGAATGCTAAAGTCTTAAAGCGAAGAAACCTATTTCGTCAATTGTTCAGCATGAGTGATAAAACAGGTACCTAAGTCTATAGCATGTGCGATCTTCTGAAGGAAATGCAAGTCCTCTGTAGGGGAAGCGCATTTTTATACCTTTTTTTCCAAGGATTTTTTTGAAACACTACTGGAGCACTCAGACTCAAATGTGGTCCATTGTACTGCCAAGTAGCAACCTACTCCAGTGGCGTTAATTTGAACCAAACGGCAAATGGTGACTCAACCAGATTCGATTTCACTTGGATTCGAACCTGGGACCCCTCAAACTTGGGACAGGCACTTAACCAACTGCGCCACCTAGTCGTCTGTTTTTATACTTACTTAACAGGCCTACGACCCGTGGAGGGTTCTACCCTGAGATATCGCTGCCTTCCATCGTTGACGGTCCTGGGCATGCTGCTTCAAGTTAGGTTGAAGTGGCTGACTGTAGAAAACAGTCACACTTAGGCCAAATTAGGCCCATTGTGATACTGCTTCAAGTTATCCAGACCAAGCTGTCTTACGTCCACGATGACTTGGTCTTTGTACCGGAGGTTCGGTCATCCTCTCCTTCTCGAACCAGGACGCTCGGATTCGAAGACCCCCTTAGCTGGAGCGTTGTTGTCCATGCGCTCGATGTTGTCGAGCCAATGCAGTCGACGGATTTTTGCCTTCCGGACTACATCCACATCCTGGTACAGCTCATAGAGTTCGCGGTTGTGTTTTCTTCTCCATTCGCCTTCCTCGCAGACGGGATCATATATCCGACGTAGAATTTTTCTTTCGAAGCCACCAAGAATCAGCTCTGCAGTTCTGCTGTCCAGCTTTCGGCTCCATATGGCAGGACTGGCAGAATAAGAGTTTTGTAAAGCATGATTTTGGTCCTTCGAGTCAGGAGTTTTGAGCCCAGTTGTTTTGACAAACCGAAGAAGAATCGATTGCCAAGAAGAAATCCAATCATTAGAACCATCTCTCATTCTCAGATTCCTGAAAGAAACTGGCTTAGAGAGAATACTCTAGAGCAGAGTCCATTACCCTCAACACAACTCTGAAAAGAACTGTATTTAAGGGAAACTCGTACTTGTGCTAAGGTATTGAAAGGGGCCACAATAGATCTTAAAGGTCGCAGTGCGATATACCCTCAACTCAACAATAATAATTATCATAATCGGTTGCCAAGGGCGATTCTACGTCGGATCTCCACTGTGATGTCATTCGTGGAGTTCACGTTTGCTCCGAGGTAGACAAACTCCTTCACTACCTCAAAATTGTAGCTGTCGATTGTGATTTTTTGCCCTAGGTGGTGTGCGGCGGATCAGATCTTGCTCGACAGCATATACTTTGTCATATCCTCATTGACCTTAAGATCCGCTCGTTTTGCCTGCTCATAAATCGCCGTGAAAGCTTCCGCTACGGAACGTTGGGAACGCGCGACAATGTCAATGTAATCTGCGTATCAAAACCGTTGTGCTGACTTGTAGAAGATAGTGCCTTCCGTGTTTACAGCAGCCCGCCTCACCTTTTTCTCAATTACCAAATTGAAGAAATCACACGACAGCGCATCGACAGCGCACCGGATTAGTTTTCCCTTGCGATGAATGCTGTCGTATGCGGCTTTAAAATCGATGAAAAGATAATGCGTATCGATTTGAAACTCGCTGGGCTTCACCAGGATTTGCCTTAGTGTGAAAAATTGGTCTATATTCGATTTTTCGGACCGGAAGCCGAACTGGTACGTGCCGATTAGTGTGGTGCAAAACGGCTATAGACGTTCACACAGCACATTTTTATAGAGCCGTCAATTGATCATTTGTAGAATATTTCTGCGAAATACAAGTTTTTAATGACAAAACAAGAAGTAGTCTTCAAAGCGTTCCTATTGTCCCCATTTTGTCGATTCCTGTTGTCAAGCATACAATGAAAAATATGTCAAAGGTCAGATGTGTTGTACAGACTACCAAGCGATAACGCATAAAAATAAACAACAAACAACTTCCCACATTTTACTATCTCTATGTTCAGTCGTTGTTGTTTGTGAGACAATTATGAAATCTTGAAGCTATGACAACAGTCTCTTAAATACTCCCTCAAAAAATATTTCAAAATAACTACTGTCAAATTAACAAAAAAATCCAAAAACATTACAACATTTTAATAGATTCAAAAATCTCGGCTCCTTTTTTAAATCATTCCCTTGTACACAATCCAGTTAAAAATGTATGAAATTTTGTTGTTTGCTTAGTATCGATTATGGTAGCCAACAGGAAATTGTGTTCTTCCCGGGAATACCAGTATGAGCTGTTTGTGCACTTTGATTTGAATAAAGGAAATGGTCTTCTACCAATGGAAATTGCATTCCCCGAGACTGGTAGAAATTCGATGTTCCGGTTTTGATTTCAACCAGTTTTTGATGCACATACATGAGTAGTACGACATCACATTTCAGAGAACATACATATCTGCTGTAGGCTTACCAAATCCTGCCCAGATGCTTGACATCAGGAAGGGTAGTGTCATGATGTATTACCTCGTACGTTGAGCTTGCATTGAGATGCACAATGGTTAGAGTCGGCTGTTATTTTTAAAGTCATTAAATTGTGGAATGCCTTAATTTATATAGCTCTCTTTGGGATATTTAAGTTATCCGAGAATGTAGCCAATACTTGTGGGGTGTTAAAAGTGACAGAAGGAAGCTGGAAAACCTCAATGGCTCATTTGGAGGCTATTATATTTTTCTTCAAATTGCACAGCTTATTTCGAGAGCCTATGTATACACTGCTATCCTGTGAAAGGCATTTGATCCAATTTGTACTGATGGCGATATGAGAATTACGAATTATGTGTTTGAACAATGACACTACTCTTAAGCTTAAGCTGTATTAATCATATCTTATCGGATGTATGTGGAATATCTCCTTCTTGGAATATCTCCTTCTCCTGCAGGTGCTTTGCAGGACACCAGGCTCACGTAGCCCATAGAATATGGTCTTTTGCATGCCAAGATCGAAGGCCAATTAGACGAAAATCTGTTTATCTGTATTTTATGGTAGAGAACAAACTACGAACACCAGGAAGTTTGAGAGTGGTGCAATTGGAAATCTTGTAGTGAAGTAATATCTATCGGCAATCTTGCGAGTAGAGTTGACAAGTGCAGAGGTGTGACTTTGTGCATAGACGCCAGCCGCACGGATTACTATGATTCTCAGTAAGCTTATCAAAGCAAAAGGGGACGGCTATGATTAAACTGGTGCAGCTAAGTTGAGCTGGACCTTTTTTTTTTTGTAGGATTTTTGAAACACTACTGGAGCACTCAGACTCAAAACTGGTTCATTATACTGCCAGGTGTAGCAACCTACTCCAGTGCCGTTAAATTGATCCCAACGGCAAATGGTGACTGGACCAGATTCGATTTCACTGGCACTCGAACCTGCGACCCCTCTAACTTGGGGCAGGCACCTAACAAACTGCGCCATCCAGTCGTTTTGAGCTGGACCTTAATCAAACCTCTGGAGACTTCCAACTGGAAGGCGTCCTTATTGAGGCCCTGATTCAGCGCAAACTAAGGCGTCACGTAAGAAAAAGAAGGGGATCATGTATATAAGTCTTGACAAAATAAATGTAGAGTACTTCCAACGACCTTCTTGTCAGTTATTGATCCTTTAATGGCCTTTTATTGTCTGTGAGCTGATTTTATTAATAGTAATAATAATAATGGCGGCGCTACAGTTCGAGGTGGACCTGGGCCTAGCTTCTCAGCAACCACTCGTGTTGTGCGTGCTATTGTTATCTCACGAGTGGAGGGGACCTACAGTTTAATGCCGACTCCGAACGGCGAGATTGAGAAGCTTTTTCTAGACAGTTATACTCTTTGAGCATTGTCAGTGACTCGAAAGAGGTGGAGCCGTGAAAAAATGTTTGATGTTTTTTTTTTTCTTCGAGATTCGAACCGACGACCTCGAGCGTAGGAGCCGACGCACCTACCCACTCGCAAGCTGATTTTATTTAAGGATTTCAAATGGAATATTTGCATATCATTCACTTACGAGTAGTCTTAAGAAAAGGCTGAAAAGTTTAACATACTCCTGGGGCCAAGTCAAAGATCCATTCCAGGGAATTAGAAAGCGGACAAACCAAGCAGGCATTCCACCACACTGCCCCTACGAAAACAATTCATCAGTGCTGCTTAAAATTACCAACTCGTTTCGCCTCTTTTCAATGGCCGTGAAAGCTTCTACAACGGCTCGCTGGGAGCGACCTATGATGTGAATGTCGTCTGCGTAGCGCAGCAACTGTACGGACTTGTTGAAGACGAGTTGGTCTTGAAGTAAATGAGGACAAGACCAAGTATTTGCTGTCAACAAACAAAGAATTATCGGCCCACCACCTAGGACAAAACGTCAATGTTGACAGCAATAACTTCGAGGTGGTTAAGGAGTTTCCCAGATATGTCGGAGTAAATATCAACCCCACGAATGACACCCTAGTGGAGATTCGACAAAGACTTACCCTAGGAAACCGCTGCTACTTCAGTTTGGCGAAACAAATGGGTTCAAAACTCCCAACTCGAAAGACAAAACACTAATCCTGTCAGTTCTACTATATGGAGCCGTGTGTTGGACGATAAGCAGGAAAGCAGAGCACATTTAGGGTACTTTTGAGAGAAAAATTCTTCGTCGAATTTTCGATCCCGTATGCGAGGATGTCGAATGGATTAGACGGTACAACCGCGAATTCTATGAGCTGTGCAAAGATATGGATGCAGTCCAAAAAGCCAAAAAAACGACGACTACGCTGGCTCGGCCACATCAAGCGAATGGAAAGTGACGCTCCAGCAAAGAGGATCTTCGAATCGCAGCCCACAGGTTCGAGAAGAAAAGGTAGACCGAACCTCCGTTTCAAGGACCAAGCAATCGTGGATGCCAGAGTGCTTGGTCTGGATAACTGAAAGCAGCATGCCCGGGACCCCAGGCCATGGAAGGCTGCCGTATTTCAGGCAGAGACCCTTCACGGGTCGGGAGCTCGCTAAGTAAGTAAGAACAGCAGCTCAACAGACTAATATCAAATGGACTCTAGGTAAGGCCCCACATGCCAGATAATAATATAATAATAATGGCGGCGCTACAGTTCGAGGTGGACCTGGGCCTAGATTCTCAGCAACCATGCTATTGTTCTCTCACGAGTGGAGGGAACCTACAGCTTAATGTCGACTCCGAACGACTGGGTTGAGAAGCTTTTTCTATACAGTTATACTCTTTGAGCATTGTCAGTGAATCGAAAGAGGTAGAGCCGTGGAAAAAATGTTAGGTGTTTTTTCGGGAATCGAACCGATACCACCGAGCGTAGGAGTCGATGCATCTACCCACTATGCCACGGCGCCCACATGCCAGAGCATTGGACTAATCTGCCCAGACTAGATCCCAAACGCTCCTTGAATCTGTTTTCTCTCTAGAGATCGCAAATAATTAAAGTTGTCAATACAAGGCACTCCCTCTTAGGTGCTCATGCCAAAAGTATTGGGAGGTTTTTCAATGAATTTTGCAGAAGCTGCCTAGACGAAAGGAGAAGAAAATTGTCCTTCACCTCCTTTGTTCTTGTAGACTTTGAAGACGAATGTACACGGGAGAATAACTTTTTGATAACCTAGGATGCACTAGGAATAGGTACCTTCCTGCTCCAAATCCCCAGAAGCGCCCGTACAAATTTAGGATCCACATGTCTGTACAATAGACATAAATACTCGTAAGCTGGTCTAAGTTCACTCCCCCGATCTGGGGAAAGCAGTACTCAAGCTAAGCTAAACCACTGTAGACTGTGACAGCAACTACTTATATGTTATCACCGAGTTGATATCTTCCGGTTGTCGAATCTACACGCAAATGTGTTATGTTATGCTCTCGATATATTAAATGCATACTAATTCATCTTTTCCTTTCGAGTTACGACAGGGCTTAAGACTTTGCATCTTAACAGCGTTTACGTAATACTTTTATGTTTTGAAAATTTAACGATTAATAATTAACAGGCAATACTAGATTCCAGACACGGAAGTGGTAACAATTAAACAATACAAATGCCTGAAGATAAAATCTCATTTCAGAAAGACAACAACCACAGCCTGTGTTGTAACCAAATTTGTTTTTGTTTACGTCTTTCACTTCATTTATCTTTTTCTTTTTTTTGTCTTTTTTCTGCTTTCTTCACCACTGACCTATTGAAATGAATTTCTATTTTCAATTCGCAAAATAATCCAATTCTTTGTGGGCCGCCTGTCAGTATCTCGTTTAATGTCAATCCATTGTGCTTCATTTTATCTCGTTTTCATGTCATTGTTATTGAGTCTTTCGCATCGAAAATAAATCATGAAGTTCATTATTCGATTGGCAATCGGAATTAAGTTGCGCAAAACCGTACACAAAAAAACCTATAAAATTCCATCACCCAATAAGGTAGATTACCCACAGACTCGCATCGGGTACTTACATCTTTTCTGTTGTATTTTCCTCAGATGTACTCAACTTTTATGAGCTTTGGCTGTTCATTGTTGCAGTGCGATCATTGTACGGCTTTGGTTCTATACTTTTGAAATCATTTCAAGGAATACCCTCATACGAGCACCAACTTCATTGTTGGATTATCTTTAGCGTATTTTCATGGAAAAATAAAATCGTTCTGTGCGCGGGCATTTTGGGCATCGATTCCTGCCAACTAAGTGGGTCGTCTTCCAATCTGATTTGATAAACCTATTCACGTCAAAGAGTTCGACTAATTAATGAGGCTTTAATTTAAATGATGTCAAGTCAGTGGTCGGTATAAGGGCCGAAGTGTTTTCCACCACGAGAATACATAACTCAAAGTTACTTCAGATAATCATGTAAAAAAATACTACACGACGGACTGAAATGACCTACGGAAATGTAACTACGATGACAAGATGAATAATAAAGGCAAAAACAAAACATAGAACTGGGGTAATGGGTTAGTTTTGAAGACGGCTTTGCTGGAAGTGCTTACGAAGAAGAGATTGCTGGTTGACTTAATTATGTCATTGAAAATTCCCTAGACAGCGTGAAATCATAAAAGTTCTTATGAAGTTGAGTGAAGATACTTGTTTGTAATTAAAGCGTTCCACATGAAAGTTAAGAAACCAACCAACGAGAATACCATCAAGGGAGTTTGATTGCGTCTGCTTTACGACGATGTGACTTAATGAGTACAATCGAGGGAACCATCAAGCAATTGGACTTACTTGAAGCACCCTGCGAAAAATTAAACTTATTTATAAATAGCTCTTGTCAATACCAGTGACCCATCAAGTCTCTGAGCTTATTGGCCTTTTTGCCACTGACTTCGAATCCACTTTGAATCAGACTTATTTTGGAAATTTTCATGACGACGTAAAATGTTTAGTTTAATTGGAAACTGCTTCGCTTCCATTCGTTCGCAAGTAACAAAAATCTAATCAAAGTTATTGACTTGGACGAAGAGAAGGCGTTAGTGAGGCAATGACGTTTTGTGTGTCCAACTCATCCTTAGCGTGGTTATTTTAATTTTACTTCGTTTTCTAAGTTTTGCTACTTATTCTTCATTCAGTGGGAAGGTAAACAGAGGATTCTATTTAATTAATTACAGCGAATAGCTATAAATGTTTAATTATTTATCCCATTCCTTAGTTTCAATCGTCAAATAGTGACTGACTGATTTTTGATTTCTTGGTACGTGTAAAGAAAATGTTCATTTGGTTTTCTTAATTCATGTACATGTGCTTCCATTTGCAATAAGATGTACTATTTGGCTTAACATTATCACTGCAAAAAAAATCATTTTAATTCCATTATCCGATTATTTAACTTTTCGGCATGGCCCTCGTGGCATATTGCGTCGACTCCTACGCTGAAGCCCATGATTCGTAACAAGGTACGAACACTTTTATTTTCGCTGCAACACCTCTCTTGAATCACTGGCAATTCTTAAAGTAAATCTGTCAATAGAAGCTACTCCTTCGCCGTTCAGAGTCTGCATAAATCTGTAAGTCCAATCTAATCGTGAGGGAACAATAGAACGCACAACACGACTGGTTGCTGTAGAAAATGGGCCAAAACTCACCCCCGGAATGCAGCGCTACTCCAAGGAGAAGAAGTCTAGTTTATGTCTAACTCAGAATCAAGAAATTTTGTAATGGATGAAGAAGGTACGGAATCTCTAAAATAATCTAATTCCATCAGCATTGGAAAACTGCAATATCTTATTTGTTAATCAAAAAAGAAATTGTTTTAAAATAGTTTTCCTTTTGAAAAAGATTACATTAAACTGGCCCCCATCGCTTTGCCGAAGAACCTTTGTCGGACCCTCGTCGTCCGTCAAGGTAAATACTGCAGGTCAAGGTTTATCTGACGAAACAAAGTCTCATAACGAATCACCGATCCGATTTGTATCGTGATCATCGTTGCATTACGATACTAATGAAAGTAACTAAAACATATGTACGCACAGGTATAAATAATATAATATTGACCTTGTAGTACTGCCCAATTTTCTATCATTATTAACTAACTTGACAATCAGTTTGCCTTTGAAAACTCAATTATTAGCCTCTCATCTCTCTCAAACTATTTTTGCAAAAAGCATTCGCCTTTCCTACTAGTACATTCGGGAATGCCTCAAGTATATGCCTCAAGCCCCTTACTATTCTTCCTTCCATTAAAGACTTTCAAAACTGTAATGAATGCAGAATAAATCACATTTACATTAATCTCCCAAGGACGGTGTTAGGAAGAGTGACTGCCCTCTGAAATCGGTAGGATTTACTTAAACCAATAAAGTCCATTGCGATGCCGTAAGAGCCGGCTTATGCAATAAGATGCATTCAGTAGGTTTGAATTTAAACTTTCTGATGTGACCACAGCTCTGTTGTAAGGCTGTGAGGTTTTATCGTCAAGACTATTAGAGCCATAGCGTAAGATACCATAAATTTATAAATTCAGTGATAGGCTTCCGGGGGATCTCATCAAAATCTCGTCGTACTGATCGCTACTATGCCAACAATATCTGACTGGGATCTCGTTCTTGCCATGTTATAGACCGGGTATATACAGGGTGGAACTTCTAGCGGTTTTTTTAAATCATAGGTTGTTTTGACACCAACCGCTCGAAATTTTGACGGAAAGTCAATATCATACCTCCGCGAAACGAAATGAGTCGCTTTACGCTTGACCAACGTTGGGAAGTATTGAAAACTTATTTCCAAAATGAGTGCTGTGTAGCTCAAACAGTGTGTTTTTTGAAAAGAAGCTTTGGCCGAAATGAAGCACCCAACACGACTGCTGTACGCAAAAGGTTAGTGAGACTAGTATGCTAGTCGACAATATTCATGGTCCCCGTCGTCGTACCGTGCGCACAGATGAGAAAGTGGCTGCTGTGGCCGAGAGTGTGAGACTCAATTCACTAACATCAACTCGCCATCGATCTCAACAGCGCAAAATTTTACGCACTAGCCTAAGGAGAATTCTGCATAAAGATCTCGGATTCTTCGCTTACATTAGACATTCGTTTCAATTGGATGCAGAAATTGAAGGCGCGCGACCATCCACTTCGCTATCACTTCGCAGTTTGGGCCTTAGAGCAGCTTAAATTGCACAACGATTTTGGGCGAAAAATCATCTCGTCGGCTGCGTTAACAAACAAAATGGTTGCATCTGTGACTAGGAAAAACCGCACATTATTGTAGAGAAGCCATCCACAGAGAGTGACAGATTGGTGCGGATTGTGGAGTAATGGCATCACTGGACCATTTTTCTTCGAAAATGAGGCTGAAAACAAAGTTTCGGTCAACGGCGGGCGTTAAAGAGCCATGTTAACCGATTTTTTTTTACTGAAATTAAAGACTTGGATTTGGACGACCTCTGGTTCATGCAGGATGGCGTGCCATGCCACAATCGATTTTTTGCGGACCAACTTCCCAAATCGTGTTATCAGCCGTCTTGGAGCTGCGATTTGACCCCTTTGGACTTTTTTTTGGGGGAACCGTGAAGGACCGGTGTTATGCCAACAATCCAGAAACGGTTCAAGTGCTTAAGGCCAATATTATCCAAGCAATCCGTGAGCTACAGCCCGAAACCATCAGCAAGGTCTTGGAAAATTGGGGTCACATAATGCGCTACTGCGAAGCCAGACGAGGCAGCCACTTGAACGACGTTTTATTTCATAACTAAGGGGAATGTTTGTTCTTACTAATAAAGCCATAATACGTGAAAATAATTTTGTTAATTTTATTGCATTTTTTAAAAGAAGCTTGTACTTGGCCCTCCATGTTGTAACTTCTCTTCAATTTTTCGTCACGGTAAAGGAATCAGTTTCTAAAAGAAATTTTGAAAAAATCTTGTTCAATTTTCGAATACACCACACAAATTCACTCAAAAGACCAAAGAATTTGCGTCATGGGTGTGAACGAACGACCAGACAATGCGGCCGTTGTTGGCACTCCTTATATTATGCTCTTTTATACCAACTGGAGTAGTCCTTGGAATAAACTGTTTTCGGGGGTTAGTTTAAGGGGTTTAGGTGGCTGAGCCTTACACAGACCAATTATGGTCCATAGTGTTTGGCTGGATTAAAAAAGTCATCGTTCGTTTCGAGACAAAAGTAGTGTCCATATTTTCAGTAACAATAGAAGAGAAGAGCTTAATCCATAAGGCTGACGTTGCGTTCCTTCAATTGCACGTGATAGTTCCAGCTCAGGGAATATGTTGGCTTTCCACGTTTCATTCAAGAAACCTGCTTTCTCCGCATTAAAAAACCAAAAAAAAGTAAGTACGAAATAGATAAATCTCAACTACTTGAGTCTGAGAAATCCAATGTTTATCTGATTGCTTCAAATTGCGCTTCGATCGCAATAATGATCTTAGTGGTAGTGGTTAAAGCGTGAGTGGCATTGAACTATTGCATTGGCTTTCGACACCTCAGTCAGATTGTTTTTCGAACTAGATTCAATACAAAACCCCTTTCATTAAACAGTAATTAAAATCAGTTTGCTGGTGATGAGACAATGGGAACAAACTATATATATCCATTCTGCATTCTTATAGTAAGTTAACAAAAAGCTTCTGTCTAAACTATCCAAACTTTGACTCACCAATACCTAAAATAGAATATCAAACAAGATTGAAAGTACATAAGGTCCATCAAGACGATTTGGTAAACATTAGTAGTTGTCTCAGAGCCGTCAAGCCTCGGTCAAGCCTCCTTCTTTATTCCACACCTTAATCTGAAAGCAGTGAAACTTCTCAATGCGAATATTTCCACGCCAAAGGTAAATATTATGACGCTTCAACAACCCACAACCTATCTGACACTCTATCTAGGCACGAACGTGTACATTGGAGTGGTCATCTGTTGCTGAAACCAGAAACAATTGTGATACCGCTAAATCAATCAAAATTTATTTGAAAGATAATTATCGACTACCGTTAGGCTTTCACGCGCATTCCATTGAGCTATGGCTATCGAAATATCGAACAACCTCATGAATAGGTTATGTCCACTAAAAAATCAATTACAGTATTCAAAGCCCTCCTAAGGAGACGCGATACCAAATGAAAGAAGAATGAGCAAAACCGTATTCTCAACCTCTTAATTGAGATACTAAGAAAGACTTTCACAATATTTTCATCGCCACCGAAAAGATCATAAGCCCATGATCAGAAGTAAGCATTTTAATTATTCGAAATGTAGTTTGTTGCCCATGGTTGCAACTGTATGGGAACGTATTCGTCTCACGTATTCAAAAGTCAAGCTGAAATAGTGTGAGACTTAATATACCTGGTCTCTTAACCAGCGTCCTCCGCATCAAAGTTGCAGCTCACCGATCTACGGTGCACCATCCATCCATCTTCTCATTTGATTGGCGCAAAATGTGTACGAATGTGTATCTGTGTGCAGTCATCAGATGAAAAAGTGAGATTTATTTTACGAAATCAGCGTAAATATGGATGCTTTCAATGGATTTTCTGAAGAAAAATACGGGCAAGAAGACAGACCACAATCAAAACTCACCTTTGGAGATTTTCTTTGGTAAATATTCCACAAAAAGACGCTCTTATGATGTTGCCAAGGCTGCCACTCCGTTCACTGAAGACTTTCACATTCGTTTCGTTCAGGAATACACGTGAATATTGACGTATCGAGTGAAAGATACTCTTTTGTTGCGAACGAATCCTTTCACTGATTATTTTCCCTCAGAGAAAAAAAAAACTGATCCCGACCATTCATTTGTTCGGTTGCTTCACTGACACAAACCGGTTTGGAACTTCACTAACCGCACAGTATTTTGCCGCGTGTTCTTGGGAAGTATCCAAAAGATATCTGCCTTGTAAGGGATAACAAGTTTTCACACAAACCTCACTCAAGATCGCTACACCTTTGTAAATATCTATTACAACCCGCGATCGTTCTGCGAATAGAGCTAACTAAGTGCGACAGCAAAATCGACCAAAGTATCTTAACATTTCCGTGTGACTGTTGTGTGCCAAACGACGAGTGACGAAGACGAAAGAGATTCAGTCAAAGCAGTCATTACACTTTAGCGAAAGCGCACATATGCGAGTGGAGCGTGATCGGCTTACGAAAGCGAACCGTGGAGAGAAAAAAACGAATCCAATATCAAGAGCAAACGTGTGGTACGATGCCAGTCTGGCCCGAACTGAAGCTGCGGCACTCAGATGTATCTCGCTCGGATGCTTTTACTGTGACATTGAATGGAGGTTGATGGTTCAGTGGGTTTTTCTTTTCCTTTCTTTCGGATTGTCTTTGTACCATTCCAGTCCAGTGCGAAAGGTTGGCGTCTCTTAAGAGACAGTCCAACCCGAGTTGAAAGAGAAAATCTATGAGAGAGCCGAGGAAAGTTGCTTAGCCAGTATGTACGGCTCTCTCGAGTATGTCTAATATCGTAAGTTTTTGACCGTAAAAAACTGCTCCACAGAGGAAAAACAGGTGTTGGGCTCTCCAGCCATTCCAAACAGATTTACATTCGTTTCGTTTGTACCCATATATCACGGTGGTTTGTTTGTTGTCGTTTGGCCAGTTACGGATTGCATAGCACGTCTTTATCTACAACAATGCAGTTAGGCAACCACTAAACGGTGTCGTTTGGGGTCAATCCGACAATGAGTTCGCTGTGTGCCATGCGGAGCGAAGGGCGCCATATGGCCTCTGAGATGTGTGAGACAAAGGAATGTGCAACTTTGAAAGTGCATGCGATACAATCCGGTAAACTGCACCCAAACGGAACCTCTGAAAGGGCCTTAATTAGCTACCTATTCACCTTTGCCGAGAATACAATTCGATCCGTAGTTGCGTCACAGCTAGACGATGACATGTGTTTGAAATTCACAATGGACGCGGATGGGTGGGTAGAACTAAGTTCGTATGGAAGGCGTGTTGAAGCTGTTTTCTAATTTATGATCGAAAAGAAAGTAAAAGTAAAGTATTTAGATTCGCTGCGAGGCGTTATGGTGTTTTAATGTGGATGATAGTTGTTTGGTAGATTAGGCAGTCAGGTGGGTACATCATTTCTCTTTCGAGTAGATGTGTCGGGCGAATACTTTAAGTAGTTTCAAGTGGGAATGCTGAGTGCGGCAATCACTTTGTAATGCATATCTTGACATACGTACACAAATGCGCGTATATTGAAATATTTTATGGTTTCCTAAGCGGAATCGGCAGTTACTTGGGGTTACCATGCGCAAACAAGTTACTGTCGTCAACAAGGCTGGGGTGAGAAGCTAATTCTTCGAGACCGACAAACAACTTATTTTTCGTAATAGATTTGGCTTTTTACTTAATTTGTTCAAGCAGATCGAGATAATCTTGCCCTCAGATGTGAAATGCTGGGTTTAGAGAATGTAAGCATTTTGAAATATAATTGCATGCTCATATGAAAGGGCTCTTTCGAAATCAAATTGGTCTAGTAAAATATGACGAGATTGTATCTGCGCAGGTAATGACGACCTTAGATGCACAGGTATTTGAATTCTGGTTACTAGGTAGGTGTGTGGGTGCCCGGGTTGGTTAGACCATCAGAGTCCATTGTTCCGTTCATTTCCACCGAGAATTAAAACCATTCGGATTTAAGTCTGATTTAAGCTAGATTTTATACAGATCTTTCAACTATATAAACAAATGTTTCCTCAGTCTTTCGGTAATCGCAAAGCAATTGGCGAACAAATGTAATGCATACGTCCTTGCGACCGACGTTGAACATTGGCAAAGATCTCCTTTTGCACAAAGACGGCTGCAAGTGTCCTGTTGTTGAGCCTACACATTCAGGCATCGTTTATTTGCTTTTTCAAGGCTTCATCTTCTAGATCCTTCCGAAGAAAGTTTAGTGATTTACTTACAAGTGGAAGAGCCAGCATTCGGTTCCAGTTCTGAAATCATGTCCTCAGAGAAGAATTAAGGGAACTAGAGAGAAAAAATCGGACAGATAACTGAAACAAAGTAGGGCTCTTGATTTTACCCGGGTAATACCCAATTCTGCATTTCTGCGGGTACCCGGGAATGTCAGCTACCGGGTACCCAAGTCACAACTAAGAGATGTGAGTATGAGTAAGTGGGCAAGGGAAGAGGCAGAGGGGATTGAAACAGTAACGATAGAAGCATTGTTTAAGCCAAATGAAGGATGCTGTCGAGGTCGTGTTTTATGGTTTAAGCTAAATGCTATAAGAAATCATCCTACTAAGTTTGCTCATGCGATCGGTGTCAGTGATCAAGCATGCAGACAGAAAGCCACGTTATTTAATCCATGTTTGCATGTCTACATGTTGTCTCACATTGATGACAATGTTCTTATCAGTTTACTGTTGGGTCTTATCTAAACTTCGTTTGGAAAATGTGTGGCTCGCTTCAGTCTCTTTAAGTCATTCTTTGTTATCGTGTCTTAAGCTGATTTATAAAAATCAACAATGAGTGAAAGAAAAAAAAGTACCGGGTACCCAAAGTGATGGCGGGTACCCAATAACTTACGGGTACCCGAAATTATAGTTCCCGGGTAATACCCGAAAATGCGGGTACCCGGGTACTCGGGAAATTACCCGGGTACCCGGGTATCAAGAGCTCTAAAACAAAGCTTTTGGCATGGAGCAGGCCAAGAAACACATAGACCAATACAACCGAAAGAGATTTGGAGCATGCATCAGAATGAGCAAGAACAACCATCGTATCCCGACAATCTTTCTGACAGGACACTGTAAACTCAGGGATCATCTATGGAAACTATGGTTATCTGCAGATTTTGTGGAGAATTTAATGAAATTCCAGAATATATACTGGGATTTTGTGAGGCAATTGCCCACAAAAGACAAAGATATCTGGGCAAGTACCCACTATCAGAGGAAAAAATTCAGTCACTAGAACCATCTCTCATTCTCAGATTCCTGAAGGAAAAAAGAGAATGCTCTAGAACAGATTTCTTCATGCGCAATAGGAGTCCATGACCCTCAATATAACTTTGAAAAAAACTGTATATGAGGAGAATTCGTAATTGTGCTAAGGTATTAAAAGGGGGCACAATAGATCTTACAGGTAGCGGTGCAATACAGCCTCAACAATAATAACAATAAATACCCTAAAAGTTTATCAAAACGAGCCGTTGTGTCTTGCAGTCATTGGCACAACCACATGTTCTAGGGATGCATGGGAAAGAAGACGTCTCAATCTCGTCCTTGATGTGGACGTATACACTGACGGCTCAAAAATGGACTGCGGCGTGTGTTTACTCAGAAGCTCTTAACATATCCCCTTCATTCAGACTTCCTGACTATGCTAGCGTTTTCCAAACGGAGATTGTCGCTATTCATGAGGGCTGTCGTATTCTAAGTTCACACCAGAGCACTAGACTACAACATAACATAGCTATATATGTTGACAGTCAAGCTGTAATAAGGGCTATCGAGTCGGCCCGCATAACCTCTAAGTTAGTCAGGGAATGTCGCTATGAGCTGGCTTCGCTGAAGGAACAGTGCAACGTCACTCTAGTTTGAGTTCCTGGACACAGCAACATTCTGGGGAACGAGAAACCTGACGAACTCGCAAGACTAGGATCCGCTCTGCATCGTTCGACTGCAATGGATGTGCCGATCCCGCTGGAGTTGATCAAGGCACGAATATTAGCTTATTTCCTGAAGATGGCCAGCCTTTAATGGGCCAATTTAAATAGCTGTGCTACATCTAAGAAAACTTGGCCCGATTACAATTTAGTCAGAACAACCGATATCCTTTACAGAACTCGGACCGATGTAGCAAGACTAGAATCATCACGGGTCACTGGCCAATGGGGATCCCATATAATGACCACTATCGTAGCTGTAATGTCGCATTGGAAAGTGAGACCCTGTTTTTATCTTTAAAACCGCCACTAGACACACACACACTCACACTCACTTTTGACTGCTGTTTTTAGCAGAGAAACTAAAATTGATTAATTGTTTTGCGTTTACGCTTATGTTGAACAAAGTGTGACTTTGGGGCGTTAGTTTTATGTATCCATGTCTGTCCTAGCTCATTCCGGTGAATTTTAATTAAGTGGATAAACTTTCAGCAGATGACCGACAGTTTAATCACTTTTGATTCTGACTGTACGAGTATATCTACGTGTACGACTCTCATTACGACTTACCCAATTGCAATTTACAACCTAATTTAAACCGATACCATCTAAAAGGTGAATGCAATTTGATTTTCGGATTGCAGAGTGCTGCAGTTATGCCATGCATCTGAGTGAATCTTATTGTGGGGAGTGTTCTCACACCCGTATTTTCATGAATTCCTAACTAAAATTTCTGAACAATTTTTTGTCTCTTGGGGCATTTTCAATGCTTTGCGAGAGATGATGCCACAGAATGCAAATGCTTTTTTTTCTTTGTTGCCATTCACCGACCGAGAACTAAGCTAAAGCGAAAAATATCATTCATTCAGACAAAGTTTCAGCTGCTACGACGGATAACGAAATTACAGAACTTTGAATCCGAGGATACGAATGGAATTGTTAAGAGACCATTAACTCTAACATGGATAAGAGTTTTTTGATGTAGCTTGGACCGGCGGAAGCGGACTGTAGTTTTTGTTTAACCTTAGCCAATATCACGATTATGAGCACACTGCTGTGAGTTTTGGGATATAATTTAAATCAGCCACAAATTCTCCCCAGCCTTATTCCGAGAAAATATCAATTGATGGCCATTAAGATGTGCCCTGATTCAGTATTTGAGACAATGAATATTGGGAAATGGGGGTGTAGCCGTTTTTTAACTGAAATCCATTTCTCTCCATACTATTCCCTTCGTTGAGATAGGTCAGCTTTAAATGTCACAGTATTTTATGTCACTAATATTGTAGTTGAAGTAATTAAAATGTGAAACATATCTTTTGTGCGTCACTGTCATGCAAAGTATAGCATTACATTCTGCAATTGCATCGGGCCATCCGATCGGATGATCTATCCGATAAGTCTCCACTTCTGCAAAAAGAAGTGCAGTATGCTAAACATGTACAGAATTGCGGATTATTATTAAAAGAGATTTCACAGAGAGTGGTGGTTTTTAATCTGTCAGTGATAATTAATTTTTCCTACAATATTGATTTCGATGTAACTAGAGCGTAAGATCTCCAAACAAACAAGGAGTCGGAGTAAATGAACGAGTCCTAAGTAGACCTGGGTCAACCGTACTAAGACGCCGATGCCAAGATGAATGTGTGACTGTAGCAAAAAATTGATGACCTTTTAAAGGCAGGAAAAAAAAGTCCAAAGAACCTGCAACCTTGAACCGCTTAGATTCGTTCTGTTATGAAATTCTACCAGAACGATTAATCCCAGGCATTTTGCTTACAAGAAAGTGGTAAAACTGATTTATTTTTATGTTAACTAGCAAACTGAAATTATCGAAGAACTACGAGTATGCTCCTATGAAATATTTGCTACTATTTATTCCTCCTGCTTGCGACCAATATATTGGTAGCGCCTGTTATTTAGGTGGGCAGGAGGGTGAACGCCTGACTTTTGTCCTGATGCAATTTGGTAATGGAAGACTTTTCCGTAACGTTGTGTTTATTACATGTTCTCTAGCCGTATAGTTGTCTTTACGAAGCTGAAAGATAAAAGAATGCCATCCATTTCTTGCAATTATTGTAAGAAATGTCTTCTTATATTCCATTCATGTAATTCATGTAATGATGTAAACACGGGATGTGTTAGAGGTAGTGAAGGTTTCTGGTTGTTCCCTTTCACCAGACCCTACATATATTCGAATATACAAGATGGCGCAAAATTAATTATCCAATTATCCCTATTTTGAATTACTGTTTTACTAAATAAGAAAAAATTATTTTGAGTGATGGAAATATTTATTTGGACCTTTAAAATTTTTTCTGCTAATAAGATAGCCGCCAAGATATGATACACATTTGTGCCCGTTTTATAGTATTTTCCATAACTTCCACAAGATTTCCGGTGATAACTGTTTGCATTTCTGTCGAATATTCTTATTAAGGGCTGCGATTGTCTGAGGCTTGTTTGCATAAACCCGCGACCTCAAGCAGCCCCAACCATGGCAAATCGCCAAAACGGGAGATTACGCGAGCAGGAAATATCCATTGTGGCTCGTGCTATGTGTGCGGTTGCACTGTATTGTTGAAACCAAATGTTCACCAAGCACCGCTCATACAATTCCGTTTGTCTTGGCCCTGTAGCATTCGTTTTTTAATTAAATTTATTTAATTATTAATTAATTTTTTTATTTAATTAAATTTACATCAAAAATTATAAAAATGAGTGCAAGGATTTAAGATTGAAGTATGATCTTAATTCGGATCTCTTTCTTTAACTATGTCTGTTGCATTTACATGCGAAAAACAAAAATGGTAATCCGTGCGAATTTAACGGTAATGTTTTTTTCGTGGAAGGCAACAGTTTGGGGCCAGCTTATGAGGGACATATTAACTCAAGTTTTCAATTTTGTTCGATATGTGCCCCAAAGTAGTGCCATGAGAAAAAAAGGAGACAGCTTTACAGCTGACAATTCGGGGTAGTTATTATTAAAGACTGACGACTAAGGCGACACGAGAAATTTTTGAATATAATTAAGGATTGAGAATTTTTTATTTTCATCTAAATTGCTATACAAATCATGGAATTTGGGGTTCGCAAATTTCACGAGTGTTTATTGAAAAACAAATCCATCCACAACGTTTCACTGCCTGGTGGCATCTTCGAACCATCAGTGGGATGGTCAAAGTAGCAACAACACTTTATTGTGCTGGCTATCGTAACGTACATAATTCACTTTGTTGTGCCTAAATTGCAAGATGTCAGTATGGACGACATACGGGTAGGTAGGTAGGTAGGTAAAAGTGGCGGTGGACACACAGATCCTGTTTTCGCACCCAATTAGCGCCATGAAAGCGCCGTTTTGATACCACATCCTATGGGATACCTATTTTGTGAGATGAGGGTGAAAAAGAGTGTGTATTCACTCAGATTAGCCTAATTTTGAAACCACTTCGTGGAATTTATGAAGGCTAGCAGACTGTGAATGTTTGCTTCTGAGAGATTATTAGGGGTGTTGAAGAAGGCTTTGCCCAGAGTGCGTTGTCTGACTCTAGCTAGAGCCGGACATTTGCACAGAAAGTGCTCGGGGGTTTCTGACTCAGTTTCCACCCGGCAGCTGCGGCAGTGCGACTTAAATGGTATGCCTAGTCTTTCAGCATGCCTGCCAACAGCCCAGTGTCCAGTGCAGACCGCTGTGATTCTGGATATATTTTTTCTACTGTTGTTAAGCAGGTCTTTTGTTTTCTTTTGGTTGTAGTTGGGCCATAAGCTTCTGGATAGGACACATGTTTCCAGCTTGGTCCATCTTTCGTTGGCGATCTTGAGGAAGTGATTGTAGATGTTGTTTTTTACGAAGCCTAGTGGAGCCTGGATTTGTTCCACAACGAGACTATCGAGATTGGATCCTTGTCTGGCTAGCTCGTCTGCTGCTTCGTTTCCTATTATACCCGTGTGCCCGGGAACCCAGATCAAAGAGACCGGGCTCCGTTCACCTATAATGGATAGTTCCTTGCAGCAGCAATCCACTAGTTTAGACGTTGTGGTTATGGATGTTAGAGCCTTGATAGCAGCTTGACTATCTGAAAAGATTGCTATCCGCTGTGTTGGTTCTGTTTTGTTTTTAATTTCAAGACACGCATCATATATTGCAAGCACTTCTGCCTGAAAAATGCTTGCAAAGCTTGGTAGCTTGAGTGACTTTGATATCTTGAGGGCTTCGGAGAAGATTCCAGCGCCCACTCCAGAGTCCATCTTCGAACCGTCTGTGAAGATGGCTATGTCATGGTTTTGGAAGACTCTATCGCTTTTCCACTCAGTTCTGGTTGGAAAGTATGCCCTATAGTTTTTATTGAAATTAAGCTTTGGGATAAGGTAGTCAGTATGACTCAGTATCGCCTGTTGTGGTAGTGAGTTAAGGATGTTACCATGTCCATAAGTTCTGCTATTCCAGCAGTTTGACTCTCTGAGTCTAAGTGCACTGCATGTGGCCATGAACGTTGCATGTAGATCTGGAGGTAGAAGGTGCAAAATAACTGTAAGCGCATCTGTGGCAGTCGTTCTTAGGGCGCCAGTGACACCTATACATGCAGTTCTTTGTACCTTGTTTAGTTTTGTAATATTGTATGCTTTGGCTAAAGATGGCCACCAGACTAAGGAGCCGTAGGTAAGAATAGGACGTATTACAGCAGTATACATCCAAAGTGTTATCTTCGGTCGAAGTCCCCAGGTTTCGCCAAGAGTTTTGTTGCAAGCGTATAAGGCTATGCATGCCTTTTTAACTCTTTGCTCTATGTTAGTTTTCCAATTTAGTTTTGGGTCAAGAATAGTGCCTAAGTACCTGGCAGTTGAAGACAGAGTGAGGGTTTGATTGGCTAGTTTAGGAAGGGGAAAGTTTGGTATTTTGGTTTTCGTCGTAAAAAGCATCAGTTCGGTTTTGCTTGGGTTCGTGTTTAGGCCACAACTGATAGCCCATCTATTAACCTTTTGCAACGCCCCCTCCATGATTTCACTAATCACTGAGAGAAACTGGCCTGATACTAAAATCACAATGTCGTCCGCATACGCAACAACTTTGATTCCTTCCCGGTCGAGTTCTTCTAATAGATTGTTAATGACTAGTATCCATAACAATGGGGAAATAACCCATCCCTGAGGAGTTCCCCTAGTTACATACTTTGTTTATGGACGACATACAGTGCCTCACAAAAGTATTCGGAATTATGTTTTTCCTCGATCCTAGTTTGCTTAGTTGTCTTTTGTTGTTATTGTAGACAGAAAAAAAGTATTATTTTTTCTGATGTTTTGTTAACATAGAATAAATGTTGAATTGAAACTGTTTTTATAATTATAATAATTATTTGTTGTTTAAAAATACTAAGATCCAGGAAAAAACATAATTCCGAATACTTTTGTGAAGCACTGTATGCCTTCAACAAAAGGGTGCCAAAGTAACAGATACTGTCGTTTTGTTCCTTTTGTGTCGTACAATATTAAGAATCAGTCGCCCAGATATTTGATAGATTTTTTTCGACAAAAGCTTAAGTTTTCAAATGGCTGTTCCAGTTTACACTTAAGGCCAACAATTCCACGGCCATCCAGCCTTTGAAGAAAAAAATTTTCGCCTTTGGACAACTAAATCCAGTTACATTTATATCACAAAACAGTCTGTGATTTATAAAAAAACTTCCAGTCAAACTTCGTCAACAGAGTGCGTATGTACCAGCAAAACCCTGGAAGTCATTTCCCTGGTATTTTGTTTCGTACATAACTCCATACAATGAAAAGTTACTTCACGCGAGACATCCATCCTTTGGTTATAACGTTAGTAAAGATAATGCATTTTTGCGGTTAACAGGTGAGAGTAATATTTCTTTGTACCTACATTCATACAGGTGTCTATTAACGACGTAACTAGTGAAACAGGGTGATCACTTGTCTTAATCTTTTAAAAGTATTTGAAGATTCAGATGAAAGTATTGTGCAAAGCACAGAATTACAAAAGCAATTAATTGTAGTTCGCTCAGAAAAGCAGTCCATATTTCAGTATTAAAATATCTTGAAGTGAGGACTTTCTAGAGAATTTTCGTTAAAATTCTTACATAGAACAATTTGCATATTTATCACAATACACGATAGAAGTGCAGCTTATGCAATTGTAAAACTATACATCAAAAGCCTTCAATTTCCCTACAAAGGCCTGTTGGGTTATTAAGACGATAGTCACAGTTTCAGATTGGATGGTTGTATGTTGTAGGAATCGGGTAGACACTGATTGGCGTCAACCTGGCAATGTCCAGTGATCGTAACTTTTCCTATACATCAATTGTGCTTATTTCACCCCCTAGAGGTAGCGATTGGGTACTGGTTGTAGTTCACCCGAACTCAACTTGCTAAACTTATAAGTGCGACGTCTTGTCCGAGGGGTTACAAAAAAGGAACTGGTTCTCCAGGTTGGGGGTTGTGCCGTCGGGGTAACTGGCCGGCCACACGAAAAAAAATATAGTTACGGAGCAATAACTAGCCTCAGAAACGGATGGAATTACTGATGACGCACCCTGCAAACGAAATAAGGACAACGATCATCGTAATGCAAGGTCGCTTTATAGGCCACGTACAGCCGAACAATTAGCAGAAGCCCTCGACTGAGAAGTGCAATGGGACGGGCCGGGCAAAAAGAGGATGAAAAACTGTGATATATACTACGGTGATTGCTACGAGTAACAAAAGCTGCACTTGTTTGGATGTGGATTCGTCATTAGAGCAGACTAAGGCAAGAAGTTTTATCGTTCAGGCGATGACGAACTGAATTTCACTGTCAGGCAGATTGAACCATTACACTCGAATGAAAGCGAAGTTGTATATCAACAATTCCATCACCCCGACCTAGATGAGCGAGCTACACAGAGCAATGTCTAGTTTTGGCATCATCATCATCATCATTTTCAGTGACCCGCATGTTCCACTAAAGGGGTCGCGGGCGCAATGCATGCACGAGAGATCTCCAAGCCACTCGATCCTCCGCCATCGACTCTATGAGTAACTCATCAGGAGCTATGCCCAGGTGCAACCAGGCGGCGAGTTTTTGAATTTGGTCCAACCATCTCGTCCTGGGTCTGCCAGGACGGTCGCTTACCTGATGGAATCGCATTCAAGGCACGCCGCGGAAGTCGTGATGAAGGAGACATTCGTGACACGTTTTGGCATCCCTGCTAAATTCGTTCATTTGTGTAGGATGACAATGATGAATGCACGCTGCTCCATCAAGGTTGGTAAAAATTTGACCGAGACCTTTGATGTCAAAAAAGGATTCAGACAATGCGACGCTCTGTCATATCACTTCTTCAACATCATTCTTTAAAGAATTCTTCAAAATTCGCACGCCAACACCAGCAGTAAGTCCAGCTACTTGCATATGCTGACGATATTGACATAGTCGGAAGAACACAGCGGGATGTTAATGACACTTTTGTGAGTATTGCGACGGAGGCGGCGAATATGACTGATGAGACTTTGTCAAAAGGGCATGAGGTTGCTCTTGGTAGCCTTGAGACGAAAATTCTTCGAGTGATTTAAGGTCCCGTCTGCATAGAGGGTGAGGGAAGGAGAAGATATAACAACGAACTGTACGAGCTGTTCAGCAACATCGACTTACACAGAAGGGTGAAGGTCCAACGATTAAGAGAGCGAATGGAAACCAATGCTACGGCCCGGAAAGTCTTCGAATCCACCCCCGAGGGACGGCGCAGTAGAGGAAGACCGCGACTCAGGTGACGCATGCAAGTGGAAAGGGACATTAACCAACTATGCATGCGAAACTGGAGTCAGCTAGCTAAAGATCGAGCTGGCTGGAGACGCTTGTTGGTTAAGGTCCAGATCCACCCCGGACTTTAGGGCCACCTTAATTAAGTCATAGTTTCATTCCTTATCCATTTTTTGTTGTGATTCATATGACTTGCGTCACATAAATTGTAGACGTCGTGTCAGATGAGTATTTAGCTTAAATTCATAAGCCATTAACTGCAATCTTAATTTCTTCTGTATTTTTTTATGCCTCTGCTTGGATTTATGTTCGTCTATCCACCGAACGATTTAGCAGAAGTAATTAATTACAAGCTTTCATTTGCATCGTATCTTTCATCACATTGCGTACATAAAAAGAATCATAATATGCGGCTGCCACTGTCTCCATGGTCATGGAGATCATCATGGCCTACGATTATACCCTGATGACCTTAACAACATTCTTTCATCGTTAAACTTCGTAAAACACGAAAGCCTACGCTGCTGGCTGATTACGAAACTGAAACTTCACCATTTCCATGCGTGGTCATAAAAGAAATTAAGGAAATCATATTTATCAAAATTCCATAAAAATTAAAATAAGAAAAAAATGTAGTTTGTAAACAAACCCAAGTCACACATTTTCCAAATAAAAGTGAAATCCGTTCCATCTGTCTCGGAGATACGTATGTCGTGATTTGGCCAGAGTATCTAATTACCCCCATCCACAGCCGACGTTTGCGTGTCGGCGATGGAAAAAGTGAAAACACCACCAAAATAAAAATAATCTCATACGGAGAGTGAAAATTTCGCATTGCATCTTTGACTTACTAATTTATTCAGTCTACGCCTCCTCCCGTCCATCGCGCTTGAGTCACTTAACCACGACTTCGTAGACTGACGTGTTGACAAATAAAGAGTCACCAATTAGCGTAAGGCTGGCAATAACACTTTCACACGCTGTTGACAATGAAAGTTCTCGAACACGCCAAAGAGGCCTTGCTGTGGTCACATATGAGACGTCCATTCGAATGGGGTCCATTTGTGTTGCCTGGCCATAAGCATCTCTTGTGGGTAGCGCACCTTGTCGGCCGAATACCAGTAATCAACTCGGACTCGATCTATTTGGCTCCCGTAACTATGGTTGCGGATGAGTAACCCATCAGAGATGGGACAAATCAACTTATGATCGCATTTGAATTTCCGCACCGGCCAGCGCATGGCCAAGGTTCGTTGGCTTCGGCCTCCTAACCTGGAATTTCTATGGCACAGTGTATGCGATGCACTTGGTGCTGTGACAAGACACCGAGCCTAACATAAGTGTTCGTTTGATGAGCTGAATATTAATTTGCGTTGATGATCCACGGCAAGCACTTGACAAACGTTTCAATGGGTTTTCCGCCGCTGCTAGGGTGGGCACTTCGCATTTCCATGGTGGATAGTCACTTGCTAACAATGCGAGTGGCAGGCGATGAAAGTTTTTTGTCTATTTACGAGCAGCTTAGTAGTGTTTTTGAAAACAAAAATCGATGAATGACTTGAGCTTGGCGGAAGAAGTGCGTTCCATTAGGGAGACGTTTGCGGGGACGTCGCATGTATGCACGCGTACATGCCAACTAAGATGGATGAAGAACTGGAACGGGGGATTTTCTCTTTTTTCCCCAAAAGGGGAGTGCTGTGCGATGGCTTCGCTCTGATAGTTGATTTTTGTCCAACATGCACTTGTTACTTTGATGACGATGACAGTGATAGTGGCATTGATCATGATTAAGTAGGCACCCAGATGTGCAGTGATAGAATTATTTTTACGGCCGTTTAATGTATCTCTCGAGTGTATCTCTTTAGTTTCCGCCTCTGTTTCGTTTGCGGTTAGGGCAAAGTGTGGGTTTCAATTGAGGTGATGCATTGAATAGATAATGACATTTTGAAAGTTTGTGAATGATTGTGACTTGGTCTAGGCGAGTGCTAGTGTACACGATTGTGGTGAAGGACGTTCAAAAGGTGATCGTGTTAAAATAGTCACAAGAGTGTACCCGTACTCACCGAAGCCGGACGAATGAAAGTGAGACGTGTTAAACTGGTTCACAAGTGTCAAGCCAGTGTTTGACTTTTGCACCATCAGAAATGGGTTCAGTGCCCCTATGCAAAAGTGGTGCATTAATATCTATCAACCACAAAAAGTTTGTAAATTTTTAATTGCACTAAGCTGGGGAAGAAGAAAAGGGTGCTGATTGGTTTCACCAACAAAAGTACATAAGTATAAGATAAGTATGTGCTCTTTCGCAGGTGTGGTGTGATGAAAGCCCATAAGACTGCGAAATATACTCAAAAAACTTGGCTGACAGATTGTTGCTAATATCTAAGCCATAAACATTTAAAATTTACTTCAATTTCAAAGCCTATCAAGATGTAATAAATATCCAAATTAAAAATGCTACATAGATACATACCCTCTGGGGCGAACCCCCCGATGGACAAAACAGTGGGGTGGCAAGGAACATCCACCTTGTCCAGGACATTGTATACCTTAGCCCTTACCCTCGATTGTTAGGTTTATCAATTTCACAAATTCAAAAATTAGTCCATAGCCACATGTTTGCTCGTACTTTCGTCATAGCTTAGAGAAGACTGTTTTCAAAGAGCCTCTTCCTTAAGTTGACGAGGATGGGCATAAGCAAGTCGCTGCTTTACACGATTTATGACATGGTAACAGGTAGAAGTTTTGTTGTTAAAAGTGGCAAAATGACTTCCACAAAAGTTTTCCAAATAAAAAATGTGCTCCAGCAGGGTGCAGTTAACACACCAATCCTATTCACTATTTTCAACAGTGAACTAATTGGCTCCATGCAGCACTTGATCGCATACGCCGATGATTTGGTGGCATTCAGGACAGCGCCGAAGGTTGAGGACTCTTGCAACGTGACTTCGATAAAAATTAGCGATTTTACGACGACTTTGAAAATCATCTACCAGAAGTGTGAAACCATCCTTTTCCGAACTCTGTTATACAAGGCCTCAAGGGACACGAACAAAAAAACTGGCGCAAGTTCGGCATAGTTGACCCGCAGGGGGAGCCGTTAGCTGTGAAAAGTGTAGTCAGGTATCTAGGCATTTGGCTGAATCAGTATCTATATTTCGACAGACATATAGCTACTGATCTGACGAAAGCCAGAAAGGCCTTTACTGAGGCAAGAGGGTTGTTTTATAGCAGCCAACTTGATACCAGGGTGAAGGTAATCTGCTACATGGCCCTCATCCGGCTGGTCATGACGTACGGTTGTCCAGTGTGGTTCAACGTGAGTCCTTCCCAGATGGAGAAGATGAGGCTGTTCGAGAGGCAGAGTCTCCGGGTTTGTCTCAAGAAATACAGAACCCCAGAATCTGAGTACAAGAAATTCTATCCCAACGAGTTCTTGTATAACGAAGCAAACGCGAACAGGGTGGATAATGCACGAGCTATAAACTCGGAAAATAAGCTGATATTTGGAGCCTACTACCCCTATGAAACATATTTCGAGACCGCTCGCCGAAGTGGATTCATTCCACCGGAAGCGTTCTTGTTCCTTGACAAGATTGGCTTAATCCAGGACACGGAGGGATGTCCATTGATCTACCACGTGGTGCGAAGGACAGTGGATAGGTGACTCCTCTACGAAGGCGATGTCGCAAGACTTAGCCCGGATGATCTCCGGTTCAGTAGATCCATCCCTATTCTCTACAGAACGGAGTGTGACAAGGTTCGGGGGTTTTACTGATGGTTTCAGCCACATCAAACCCCTCAGTTGTCGTCAACTTAATCAGATAACTATTGGTCCCTTACGGCCAACTTGCATTTAGGTTAGGGAATTATATAAGGGTAATTTTAAGAAAAAAAAACCAAAAAAATATACAAAAAATCGTAAAAACAAACAAAAAATGTTAGATAGGTTAGAGTAGGTAAGTTTAAGTTACTTAAGTTAGTGTTAAGTTTGATTAAGAATATAAATAAAAAAAATGTTTAGAGTAGGTACTAAGTTTTTAATAAGTTTTTCTTAGTATAAGTATTCTTTTAGTATTATTAAAAAAAATATTTCAAAATCACATAAGAAGCCGAAAAGCAAAATAAATTATAAATGCTAAGTTTTTTTTTTTATAATTTGCGCTTTCAAAAGGGATTGTGAATACCCTTAAGTGTCTGGGTTCAAGACACAGCACGGGCCGAAGGTATAGAGGAAGAAAGGTTAGGTTAACTTAGAGTGCCCGCATGAGGCCAGTAAGATAGTATAAGAAAGCATTAATTATATATCTAGTTTAAGTATGTAAGATTTGTTATAAAGATAAAAATAAAAAAATGCATTCACACTAAACTAATTAAACTGTTTTCAAAGATTCTCAAATATAGGGTTACCCTCATAATGCATTTCATTTATTTTTCCTCTCATTTATTATTATTGGATAGAAGATATTGGAGTCAGAATGACATGTCTCGGGACACAATGAAAATAAATGGACAATAAGAAGAAGAATCAAACAAAATTGAAAAACTGTAGACGACAAATTATCTGGCGAGGCAAGATTGGATGCTCTATGCTCTAAGTAATTGGAGACGTGTGAAGTAAAGTAATTGAAATGGCAAGTGCAGTGTGAGGTTGTGCGCGTCTATGGTGCGTTTAGCAATTACTTTGATTTCTGTAGAAATACATTTTGTGTGGCTACAACAATGAAAGATATCGTGAACTAAAGAAATCGTAATTGTGCTAAGATATTGAAAGATCTCGAAGGTCGCGGTGCAATATACCCTCAACCATAATATATAAAGAAAGCGCAACTTCTTGCACAAGGTCCAGTTTTTATTTAAGAATGGGAAATCAAAAGGGTTAATGAAAAAATCTTCATCCATCGGTGTGCTTAAGAAAAAAAACAACGATTTTAATCAATTTTTATCCTGCATATGCGAAAAAGAAGCAAAGAGTTCCCTTTGTGCGTTGTAATTAAAAAGATAAGTCAAAAGGATGTACAGTCAGCGTCAAAAGTGAGTAAACAGTCATTAGCTGAAAGGTATTCCTCTAAATTAAAATTGACTGGAATAGTTTACGTCTGATATTGATACCTCAAATAAAAGCTCTGAAGTCATACTTCAAAATAAGCTATATTTCATCTAAATAACAGAAAATATAAATAAGTTTATTTAGTTCATATGAAAAAAGGGGCTAAAAATTCGTCTCTTTAAAAAACAATATCTTATTGAGAAAAAAATTATCTTTGTATGCCTTTACCGCTTTTTCAGTTATCGTATATGGCGGTCTTAATTTTCATAGAGAATCGAGCCTTTAGGTCTTACAGTCACTGACACAACCATATATACACACACTTTTCAATGCTGATTTTAGCACTTTTCTCTTTGAAATTCAGTTAATTGTTTTATATATACACTTACGTTAAATATTGTCTACCATATTACAAAGTATGATTTTTGAGCTTCAATTTTATATATCCATGTCTGTTCTACCTCATTCAGGTGAATATTAAATTTAGTGGATAAGCTTTCAGCAGATGACTGAATGTTCACTCACTTTTGTCGCTGACTGTACATAACATGTCCTTTTGTTGCAATTCTTTTCATTTAAGCGGTTGAGTTAAAATTATAGTTGAACGGGAGACAATTGCCGTACTAAAAAAATATTTCACACCCACAATATGGGAAGTCGATTTACTGAATATGAAATCTTACCATATACAGGGTGGTGCAAAATTAATCATCTTATCGGAAAATGTTATAGTTTTTGCAAATGGCATCGTACGTCAATCATTTTTGACATTTGTGAAATAGACAGCTAAAAATACCGCCACTGTAACTGGCGAACGCTACAGGGCCATGACTTCTAACTGCCGGAAATGGATGAGTGGTGCTTGGTGAACATGTGGTTTCAACAATACGGTGCAACCGCACACACAGCACGAGCCACAATGGATATTGTGAAGGAAGCGTTTCCTGTTCGCGTGATTGAGTCTCATACTCTCGACCACAGCAGCCACATTCTCATCTGTGCGCATCGTACGACGACGGGGACCATGATTGTTGTCCATTAGCATACCAGTCTCACGAACTGTTTTGCACAAACTTGCGTAAAGCAGTCGCGGTGGGTGCTTCATTTCGGCCAAAACTTACTTAGCTACACAGCACTCATTTTGGAAATAAGTTTTCAATATATCTTAACGTTGTTCAAGCGTAAACGACACATATTGTTCCGCGGAGGTATGATACTGATTTTCTGTCAAGGTTTCGAGCGAGAAACAGCTGTCAGTGTCAAAATAACCTATGATTTAAAAAAAATACTAGATGGCCCACCCTGTATAGCATGGCAAAAAAAAATGAACTCCAAAGCAAAGTCGGAAAAAATGTTGTCTTCCGAATTATTTTTTTCACATAGGCCTCAAAACTCGCAAGGCCAGCTAATCTAACTTAATTTAATCAAACTTTGGTTTATGTATACCAAAGGTTGTTCCTCATAAATTTACATTTTTCATCTTCACAAACGAAGTCAAATGTATCTGTAAATAAAATTTAGAATTAAATTTTACATTACCACTAATAAGAGGTTTTATTTAAGTTACACTGATGTGCAGCCTGTGACTATGTCAATATAGATTTCCGCTTTCAAGCATCCTCTTAATTAGCTATGAATAACTAGTTGCAGAGCAAACGTGAACAACTCTCCATTCATTCCAAATATTCCAAGTATTAATTAAGTCAGTGTGCCAATAAGTCAATGATTTGGGTTTCTCGTTTTTATGTATGACAACCTGCTTCGTTCTTTATAGCTTTTGTTCCTCTTAATTGCATAGTCAATCATAGTACAATAAATCTAAACCTAAATGCCAACCGCTATTCAAGATCAACTTGTTTTGATGCTTTAGATTGCATCCCTGTTCTAATCATTAACTTAAGTGGATCGCAATTAAACCGGATGGAGATGCATGTTAGAGCAGGTGAATTTAATGGGATTCTTCCATAAAACAAATTGGAATAACTGCCAGAATACGACTAAATAAAAATGAATTCAACATTTACCACCCTTAAACGATTCACGCGGAATCGTTTATCGAATGTGTTTCGATGTATACATTTAGGCGCAAGGTCTACCTGAAAGATGTGCTTTGTGTTTTTACTGAATTTTCTTTTGAGATACAATATTTTAGAGGAGTGCTTGCAGAAACTATACATCAATGCACTCGTACTACATTTCTACACTAATCGCTTGTTTTAAGTGGGGTCTACATATTCTTACTTACAATGTATTTAAAAAATAGAAATGGGCATAATACCAGGGCTTAGCTTAACGCTTCAATACAGTCCTCTGATCGTTTCTCTGTGCACAGAGTCGGTTGAGAGAGTGTTGAGAATAAATTTGCCTTTTATTTTACTTTGTTTAAGCTAAACGATTACGATCTACTCCGTGACTTCTACATTTTTCTTTTCTGCCCTACGTCAATTGAAAAGAATAATTTCTGATGTAATTTAAAGCTGTTCGCATAGAATGGAAGCTAACAAAGGGTTATAACAACAGCTAGCACAGTCGGATGACATTGGCTTGATTGGCTGAACACAGCGAGGCGAGTCTAATGACGTTTCAACGGAAGCGATTAAATTAAGTCTAGCCGTAAGCCGGGCGAAACGAAGTATATGCTGTCATCCAGAAAGAATGCATAATAATGCCGTCTTGGGCAGAATGTCACAATATGAGTCTTAACTTCGAGGTATTCAAAGATTTCGTCTACCTCGGCTCCGCTGTAAGCAGTACAAACATCGATACCCTGTTTTTTGGACTCAAAAGCCAATTGAGTAATGGATGCCTCTTCGAATTGAGCCAGACAATCCCCGGCACAGATGCATGGACAATATTCCAAAGTGGACAGAGTAGATGAGGAGCTCTTGGAATTTTCGAGAGAAAAGTTGTGCGTGCGATCGATGTATGGGCTGTGCAATGACATGAGTCCGGCCAGGCGTATACATATAGAACGCATAAGATGACTGGACCATATAAACTGCATGGACAACTTAGCTCCGACCCGAAGAATCATTGGCTCTGAGCCCCTGGGAAAATGCAAAAGGTTGTCCACGATTGAAGTGCTGCACACAATTGAAGAAGGACCTCAACAAACTTTATGTGCGCAATAGAGGCAGCGAGCTGGAGAGGCTCGTTGGTGGAGGGTCAAGTTCACCGCGGACTAAAAAGAAAGAAAATAATAACTGACTACATTGAGTGCATGTTCCAATGATTGATCAGATTGCTTATGAATTCCATGACTTGGAGAGTTATGTAATCACCGACTTACCACGCAAGTTACTCGAAAAGTAATCCTTATTAGAAAAAATATGTAAAAAACAATCAGAAATTGCATTTTTTCGTAGAGTTTATTTGTACTGTTTGCATGAAACGATTAAGTTTGGAAATGTTTCATAAACACAAACTTAGCTGTCATTTCCTTCGAGATAACAAATTTTCCAGGAAGTGAAACTGTGAGCCACTCTTGTGCAATTACTTTCATAGATGTGTTTTTTTTTTAATTGTTCTATTCCAAAGCAGTATTATACATTTTTAATGCCTATTTTTTGATTGTTTTGATTAGTGGCCTTGAATTTTAATTTTATTTTGCTTTATGATTTACGCAACATTTTTTATTTAAATTTTCCTTAGGGATTTTATGGAAGAATTTGGACTTCCTCAAAAGGTCGAGATTTATAAAAGAGATAATTTTATATAGATCGTAATAAATGTAAAAATTTTACCGCCTAATTTATGTGCTGAGACAAAATTTGTTCCTTATAGATAAATTATTTTATCCTGAGATTGAATCTGAAAAAAAGGCCGCATCCAGTCAGAGAAAGAAATAATCTCAAATGAAGGAATAATCACAAAGAGAGGGACTATAACAGTTGCTGTTAACTGCTCCTCTTTGGCATTTTAAAAGCTATAGATTCTTATTAGTTATGGCGAAACATCGAATATCATCCTTTTCATCGAATATTCCACAAATGACTGGTATTTCGGAAATGACGGTCTGTTAAATCTGCTTCGTAGACACAAATTCGGGCACATTTGTTAAGCTTAGCTAAGCAGTTATTACTGCTTAAGTCAATACAGAGTATTCCCGGTATCGATGAGAATGGCGTCAGTATGTTTGCGATTGATCGGCTTAGCCTCCCTCAGACGATGTGTGTCTAGTCTCCAAACTTGGTATCTTATTGCAAAAATCCCCTGCCTTAAGCCAGCCTGAAGTGTCAGTGAACAGTGAGAGAACAAAAATATATAAAGCGGAGAGATATATGGAAAACGAGAAAGAGCAGCATATATGAAGTCCAACTAACAATTTTCTGTTAGGTTTTTTCAGCTAAGATTACAAAAATGTAAATTGATCAATATTTTGTTTATTCTTACTTCTAACTATTACCAGCTAGTAATTTATTTTTAAACCGAACTTAAACCTAAAATCTATTTATCACAATACCTCGGCACGCTCGGTCGGCGGGTCTGTGACGTGTTCTGCTTGATACCAGATGTGCGTTTGTTCTGCCAGATGCGACACATGCAACCCTTGTGTTTTCCGGGTATTTCGGCCGCCGGCGTTGTTTCCAAATGTTCGGTGCTAACTTGTACTTAGAGTACAAGTAAAGAAAATGTCACAATAATGTGAATTGACGTATTTAATGTAAATAAAATGTACTGCTGCCAAGTACAACTTAAGACCACCTAGTTATGAGTTTCAAGCGTAGTTTCTCGAAAAAGATTCGTCAAGAATTCGACGGTGTCAGTCCGTTGATGGCATGAGTATGTCCGCTTAAGGTACATATTGGACAAAACATTTCCAACTATAAGTGAAATCCAACAATTTCTTCAAATTCATTAAAGTTTTTTTGCAAAACCAAAGCATCACATATATATTCTGAAAGGTCTATATTTAAACCTGGCGGAGATAATATTTTGATGAATTTTTGAAAAAGACTTTTCGCAGGAGCGATTGTAATGGGATGTCAAAAAATAACCTCTGTCAGCCCTGCACACATACATATTCGAAAACAAAAATGTAATCTAAGAAGGAACTATACAGTCTTTCTGAATTTATTTTCTCAGTAAAACTGTAAATGGAATGGTTGTTCACATTTCTTTTATTTTTTTCTATTTGTGTTTTTTGGACGAAATGCATTCTAAGGCAATGATGTATATCCTTACAGTTTTTATAAATATATGTAGATCTTATTTCTTTATTTATTCCTTCCAATATGCCCCTTTCTTTTTCTGTTCTTCAGTTCGGGGTGAACCTGGGACTCAACCAAGGAGTATCTCCTCTCCATCCACTGCGATCCTTCGCTAACTGTGTCCAATAGTGCGCACCAAGTTGTTTGAAGTCCTTCTACAGTTGTGTGTGCCACTACCTCAATCGTGAACGTTTTCTGTTACGTTGTCCCACAAGCTCAGAGTCGAAGATTCTTCAGCCGCGTTGACCACGACGTCTGCATGGCCTAGCCATTTTAGGCGTCTAATCTGCAGACGCCTGGATGTACCGCCCATACAGTTAATTGTTAAGTCTTCTCCTCCAATCATCATTAACGCAAACAGGAGCAAAGATCGCATGCGGAACTTTTTTCTCGAAAAAACCAAGATCTTCTTTTTCTTTGGATATAGTCCGTGCCTCTCCGCCGTAGAAGTGAGAGAGGATCGGGGTCTTATATAAAGTCAGCTTTGTCCTTCGATAGAGGGCTCTATAACTCAATTGCCTCTTTGATCTCAGTACTGATGCTGTTCACTTACAACGGAGCCGATGTAGACAAGTCCTTGACTACCTGTCAACTACCTGTTGTAGCTGCCCATTGCGACGCTCTGGCCAAGTCGTCGAGGTTGTGCGTCCTTTTTTCTGGAATTCATATCTTCCAGATGAGATGGTGCAGTTCATCTCCAGCTGCGTTAGAGGTTTCAGTAGACAGGCTGCACCAGTAGCTTAGACTATCGTCACAATGTTGGTACCTTGACCGCATCCAGATGGTGGGGACAAAACTGTCATAATAAGTGGTGTCGCAGAACCCAGCCCATCAGAAGTACCTTCTCTGAAGGCTTTTTGCCGAACAAAGTACACCATAACTTAGAGAATCTTTGCAAATAATGTGAGCTGCTTTTCATCTCATCTCATCTCATCTTCAGTGACCCGCGTATTCCACTAATGGGGTCCCGTGGGCAATGCACACACGCGAGACCTCATGTCCACTCGATCCTCCGCCACCCACTCTAACTCATCAGGATCTATGACCAAGCGCAACCAGAGGAGTGTTTGGACTTAGTGCAACTATCTCGCCCTGGCTCTGCCAAGCGGTCGCCTATCTGATGGAATTGCATTTAAAGCACGCCCCGGAAGTCGTGATAATGGAGACATTTGTGCAACGTGACCAAACCATCGAAGTACAGCCCTTTCTGTTCGAAGAAGCAGCTGCCAAACGTTGAGTTCCTCTCGCACTGCCGTATTTCTCACGTTATCCCGGCGAGTAATTCCCACAACAGCACGAAGAAATCTCATCTCGGTAGCTTGTATTCGAGATCTTATTCTTTCGGTCATTACCCAAATTACACGACCATAGGTGAGAGTTGGAACAAATACTGTGTTAAAAGCCGCTAACTTGGCTTTGATCGACTAAGCTGTTTCAAAATTGACTCAGCTTGACCAATCCTGCAGGAAATCAGCATTATTCCTCCCATCACTCGTGAAGAAGACCCCGAGATACTTAAACTTCTCCACCTGTTTCAATGGGACTCCAGTAACATGTAGAGTGCATTTAACAGGCGTTCTGGAAAGAACCATAACCTCGGATTGTTCCACGTTAACCTTCATCCCAGCATCAGCACAGATGTACGGCCACAAACCTATCTAGCGTATTCCATAGTCTAGAATATTCAAATAATTTTATTTTATAAGAGAGTGTTCAATCACATGCGTCAAACAACCCACGTCATTCTGATCTAGTTACTATCTATGCACCTTTAATTGCGAATCACACGATCTCTTCGTAATTACTATTCCCCTACTCTTCAAGCCCGCTCCAGTACTAAGATACAACTTTCGTACTTGTCTGTATTCCTACACAAAACATTTGAATTTTTCTTCTTTCTTTTGTCTACTTATACAAAGGTTCAAAAAACATTCACCGACATTACTTATCACGTTCAGTCTGACGGCTTTTCCACATGCAGGTATACTCATTAATTGAAGCTGGTAAGTTGGAACTTTATCCCAGGGTAGCATTGAATAAAGTTGAACTAGCTTAGGTAGGGAGGTAGGTGATAGGGTGCCCTTGCGAGTGTGTTGCGGCTCACATAGTCAAACAGTTGGGTCCATTGTGCACTGGGTATGGGGTGTATCACCCAGATTGTTGTACAGTATAATCAATTTAGTACTACTTCGCTTACAACGACCAACCGCTTATTGCGACGTAGACAAACAACTTGTTAGGTTTGCATACAAATTGCTATGAACGCATTTCAGTCCGATTTGTGTGTCATGCAGTTAGTACGATCTAATGTCGCCGGTCCCTTGACCGTCGTAATATCCGGACTCAACTGTATATATCTCAGGATGTGCTTCAGTTCTATTTTATTCAGATCCTCCAGCTCGTTGAAGAAGTTATTGCCTAGTGTTAGCAGTCTCCTTCCTCTTAGGGCTGGATAATCGCAGAGCAGGTGGCGGACGAATTCCTCGTCTCTGAAACTTCTACAATAGTCGCTATTGGGGAAACCTAACCTTCTGGCATGGGTGCCTATCGAACAATGTCCTATGAGAACTCTCACCACCATCCGAATATCCTTGCGACTTATGCTAATCGTTGATAATGATTTCGTATTGTTCAGTACCGGCCATAGGGCTCACGTTGTTGACCCAATGTCCAGATTCAGCCATCGCTCATTTGGTCTCTCTAAGACTTCTTCCTCTATTTCTTTCCTTAGGAAACTTAACGACATGTTGATATAAGGCAGTGCTAGAGATGAACTAGCTTAAGATTTGAAGTGTTTCAGCAAAGCATAAGTGTTCAAGTTTCTCTAACCAACAAATCGTCTAAGTCCGGACATACAGTAGACTCGCGTTAGCGTGAACACCGGATAACGTGAACAGATTTATTTTTACATTAACATCTCTAAAACGTGAACAAATCATGCACGCTCCAAAACGTGAACAACAATTTTCGTACCAAGTTAACAGCAAAATTGGAATTTGAAATTTGTCGTTCTTGGTACAAGATTCGTGTTGTCTTGGTCTGTTCTTATGTAATAAATGTTCGTTAAAAATAAAAAAAATTAATTAAAAAGACATTTACGTAACAGTAAAACCCAATTATTTTGAATTTGTGAAATGAAACACGTTTTTAAATGAATATTCACCGTGAGATTATCCTATTATTTGTTAAAATACAACCTTTGCAAACGTGAACTGGCTTGGTTTTTAATTATTCACATTATCGCGAGTCTACTGTACTTCAAAGTTGCTCAAGTAAAAGTGGTTGACAGAATTTCTTGGACATTTTGCTACTTTCTTTTATAACTTGTGTGCAAGCAGAATTCAACGGGTTTTCAGTTGTAGTCTTTCTCCAACACTTAAATTCAACTTTTGTTATATGTACAGTCAAAATCAGTTATAACAACCTTCAAGGGACTGACGAATTTGGTCGTTATAAGCGTAAGGTCACTGTAACCGATAACTCGAAGATAACAAATAAAGAATGGAGACCCTTTTAACTGTGCCAACAACAGAGTGATCAGTCTCCTAAATATCGCATTTCAAATGTTCCCTGCCATTTTACGTAAGTGTCTGAAGCCGTGAATGAATCGGATTGGTCATATCAGTGCAGATTCGGGCCAGCGAAGTCTACTATTGACCAGATATTCACATTGCGACAAATCTTGGAAAAGACGCAGGAGCTTCAAGTCGATTCCCACCATCTGTTTATCGATTTTAAGGCCGAGTATGACAGTATTTAGGGAGACAAGTTATACAGCGTATTGTCTAATCTTAGCATCCCTGCAAAACTCGTTCGCCTTTGTAGAATGACGGTGGAGAATGGCCGTTGCTTCATCAAGGCCTGTTAAGACATCGGCGAGACCTTTGATGTCAAAAAAGGGTTTAGACAAGGCGACGCACTGTATGGCGATTTTTTTAATGTCATTCTGACGAAAATCGTGCGTAACTCAAATGTCAGCACCAAAGACACGATCTTCAACAATAATAAACGCAAAACAAAAATAATAACATGTCAACAAACGGTAAGCTGTAACATCCAAAATGTTATGTACACAGATAAGTACATCGCATCTACAGATAAACAGTTTACCGTGTTAGAAAAAAATGCGGCCCCACCAGCACCTGCTTAAATTTTAGTCGTTATAACCAATATTTCATCTAAAAAAAATGAAAAATCGGCCTTTGTAAGCGATATGTCGCTGTAAGCGATTTATTATTCAGTGGGATTATAATGGAGCTCAGCCGAGACCTAAAGATTTGGTCGTTATAACCGATGTCGTTGATAGCGATTTTGACTGTACGTATTTCTGTTTTTCATTAAAAACAAATTCCTATTTATGTTCAGAAAGGGACCCTCTGACTCTAAAGGCTAATAAATCAAGGCTCAAAATGATTTTATGCGAGCACGTCTTCAAACAAACAGACAAACAGTCAATACCGATCAATATCGTTTTTAAGTAAATTATTCCACTAAAAACCGACTTTGATCTTCAACACATCTATCACGAGGCAAGCCAATGCCCTTCTCTTATGATAAACGTCGCCATGAATATTCGTATCATCAGTTCAATTCATACTCGAGCTCAAGTAATTAGAAATCCTTTTCCGGTTTTATTTACTAGTAGCCTCGTTTTAAATTATGCCACTACTTGTCTGAAAACCCCGACTGGTACGCCTTGTGCACGAGCAGGCTAATTCGACGTCATTCAAAAATTATCATTTATTGTCATTTAAAACGCAAACGCAAACTTTTCATTTCTTCCAACGTCACTCAAGGTAACCACGACGAATTTGACTGTTAAATTAAAATGCCATAGACATCGTTTTCGGAAGAAATGAATGAAACCTAATCAACAATTGAAATCATCGTATGATTTTGGAATGCTTATGTCTTTCGGAACAACTTTGAATGTATCTGATAGAATGGATCTACGTCTTCTCGGAACCGGCCGGCCGGCGTTAAGTACTGTCTGGTAATCAAATTAAATGGATGCGAATGAATGGAATTTCAATATGAGTTCTTAGTTTCATAATTGAGTAGAATGCGTCAAAGGCTAGGGGATCGTCTGTTATTGCTATGTGACTACTGTCAACAATGACTGACCGAGTGATTCACTAGAAACTTCCAAATGCGCAGCGTTCCATGTGCAATTGTAGTTCACATTAGAGTAATTAAGTTAAACGCAAATCTATTTGGAAAAAGGAATTCATCTAGGGGAACTCCTCTTCGCAGTAAGACCGGTCAAATCCCCCGAATGATGCAACTTACCAAGAATAAACAAAATCAAGGTTCTCCAGCAAGCCCTCGTGATTTTCTACGTCGCATTTTGTGGTAACATTTATTCCTTTTACGTAGAGTGCTATCAAGATAGCCAACTAATTGAGTTGACATACTCATACCGTGTTTGTACAATTTACGGCAATATCTCTTTCCACCCGTGATATCACTGATGACTCTCAGAAGCAATTGGGGTTACTCGCCCGTGTCATCTTAACCTCTTTTGTCTTGAGTGGATTTATTTCCCCCCCAAGGTCACGGAGACTCTCGTAAAAATAATCTTATTTCGTTTCCAGGCAACAATACATACAGAGGCCCTTAATGGTTCAATATTTTATTAATCAATCATGATTATTTAACGAATACTTTGTGGTTTCGTAGTTAACCTTTATGACCGAACTGGGTTATTTTTGACTTAAGTATTATAAACGAACGATAATTGGGATATGGTGTCCTTCGTTGTAGTTGATTACAAAGATTAGGCAGGTATTTACACATTTTCAACACATTTTCTAAAATGAAGCATAATCGCATGACTTCCTCAAATTCAGTCTCGCTCAAACCGTTTGCAAAAAGAGAATTTATTGAATAATTAAGTTTTCGACAGTGTGTCAGTGACAGTTTGGTAAGTATAGGGTGGGCCATCTAGTGATTTTTTTTAAATCATGGGTTATTTTGGACCTGACAACTGCTTGAAATCTTGACAGAAAGTCAGTAAAGGTATGAAGGCTTGAACAAAGTTGGAAAATATTGAAAAGTTGAAAGTGAGTGCTGTGTAGCCCAAACAGTGCGTGGAAAACCCGAACCACACGTTATTGTTGAGAAGCCAATGCATCCACAGAGACTAACAGTCTGGTACGGATTGTGGAGTGGTGGGATTATTGGACCATTTTTCTTCGACAATGAGGCTGGGAACAACGTTTCGGTTAACGGTTGGCATTATAGAGCCATGATAACCGACTTTTCTTTTTACTGAAATTGAAGACATGGATTTGGAAGACCTCTGGCTCATGCAGGATGGTGCGCCACGCCACACAGCTCATGCGACAATCGATCTTTTGCGCACCAAACTCTCAAATCGAGTTATAAGCCGTCTTGGCGATGCCATTGGTGGCCTCGGAGCTGCGACTGCTACCCATTTGGACTTTTTTTGGTGGGGAACCGTGATGATCTAATGTTGAGCCAACAATCCGGAAACGATTCAAGTACTTCACCCCAATATCATCCAAGCAACTCGTGAGCTACAGCCCGAAACCATCAACAAGGTCTTGGAAAATTGGGGTTATAGAATGCGCTACTGCGAAGCCAGCCGAGGCAGCCAGGACTCTCGCTGGTGTCATTTTGGGACACTGTGTCCATTACTCACACGCCTCAAGATTGGAGCTCCCTCACAACGACTTCTGCAGAAGCTACAAAAACTAGAAAGAGCGTAGGCATCAGTCAACTCAAACGCTTCATAGCAAGCACCAAATGGTTAATGGTTAGGCGACACCCGATGCGAATCGTACCGAAATGGGCCTATGTTGGCCTAAGTGAGACTGCTAACTTGCAATCGACAATTTGTACCTAACCTAGTCATTTGACTGAAAGACACTCTCAGCTCATAAGGTTGTACTGGTAATATGTTAACTTCGTACCCTTTTAGTTGGTTGAAGTTTATGTTTCTACGAGTAATTAAGCTTGCAAAGTTAACGTGTGGAAGCATGTTCCAATTGAAATGTACGAGTGGGTGAGTACGTACATATGTCAATGAAGCGACACCTCCGATTCTTGTACAAAGTTGATCCATATTGGAAAGCATACCCTTTTCATCAGGGTCGTACATATCATGCAATAACTATATATCTGAGTGCGAACACATTTCACGGAGATTCAAATCCTGACACGACGATCCTTCGTGAAGTAGACAAGAAATGATAATGAGAGAATAAATACCTAAATTTGTGTTTGATTTAAGGTAGACTTAGTGTTATAGTGGTTAATTACTAACAGAAGAAAAGTTCGCAAAAAGGATGCAGTATCGAGTATGTTTCTGTTTAGCAGATAAGACTCAAGGTATTTATATGAATTATGATAATAGTGAATAATTATCAGTGAATACCTCCTATCATACCTATCACTGAACATTGGGGATTTTATATAAATATTTCCATCCTTCGCCAATTGTACAAAAGCTGGAGAATTAAAAATGGACTTGCTGCACAGTCCGCTGCACGGCCTTTCGCTAACTGTCTTAAATTACACACACCATGTTGGTTGAAGTCTTTGTCCACTTGTGTGAGGACAATCGGGGATGTCCTCCGCTGTGTACCCTGCTGCACTGATTACAGGATCTAAATTGCCAGTGACGAAGTGAATTGCATTCCACTTCAAGGATTCACTCTCTTATTACTTTATCCTCGTGCTAATAAAGTTTAAAAATTTTTTTAACTCGAATTACGCGGACTTGAAAAGATAATCGCGACTAATTATCTTTCCTTTATTAGAAACCGGTGTGCAAGTCCTCTTAATTTATCTCTCCCTTCCTTTGTCGCATGCAGTATCCTGACACTTTGCAGTTAAAAAGTGCACAGCATCGTGGCGAAGATGCCATCAAGCGCAAGTAACTCAAACAAAGCTAGTTGCATCCACAATTGCAATAAAATTGTGAAAACTTAAGCTTCCTTGGATACATGTTCCATAAATTGCAGTGTCTGCAAATTATGGAATTATACTTGAAAGAAAATGAAAGAGCGGGATTATGTAATTAGTTGGGAGTTATCATTTAATTAAATACAATCAAGAAATAATTCATAACGACGGGGGCGAAAGTTGGCAGAATTGGAACCACAGAAAGGTTTCAATATCTTCCGTCCACTCCTCGCCATTCAATTACCGGTGAAATTATTCATCAAGACAGCAACGGGTTATCTGCTCGATGAAACCGACGAAATTGGTATGCAGTTTGGCATTGACCACATACCTGCCTTGGACAATTTACGCAGAGTTGCACAGAAAAAATCTCGATGCATGGTTGCCTCATGCATTGAACGTTCAAAACATGACCAATGAACATCTGCAAAACGATATTAAAAACCGGTAGAACCGATGTTTCTGAAACTGGTCATATCATAAAAAATGAACCTCGTTCGATATTCGAAACAGACAAAGATCGATGAGATATTTGCGAAAGCACCGTTGGCATGTGTATATTTAAGCTTAAAAAGAGGATCGACCACGAAGTACTTCTATATTGTCAAACCTGCTGTAAATAACTCCTCGATGAAGTCAACGCCAGACCAAACAAATATTTCAAAACCCATAAATAAAAGGGTGTTGGAAGGGCTCAACACAAGCACAACAATGTTGCCATAATGAAATTAAGCTGGTCGCAAGTCAAACCTATTGAAAAACATTTATTTCAGTTTTCCTATCAAAATCTCTAGAATTTCTTCACCATGTTCACGATCACCAACTTACCCGAAAAGTGGCAAAACGGCATTTATGCTATCCAAAACAGATCATCAGACCATTCTATGAACTCAAAGAGATTTGAGGCTTTCCGGGGTAGATTTATCAGCCTTGTCCCACATTATATCTCCGCTGGACACAATCTTACAAACAACCTCCTTTCACAGACTCAATCTGCTCGCTGAACAAGCACCGCCTTAGAGTCGATGTTCTCTCACAGACTTACTTTTCACAAGTTTTATTGATTTGATTGAAAACGTGTCCAAGTTATCTCAGATCTGCCCTTCTTTCCCGGGAATCATTTCGACGAATCAATTACAGACGTAATGCTCCAAAAATCCCAACGATTCGCAATACCAGCTTACATAACTTCTCTTTGAAGGTATTTAAATTATTCCTTTCTAAGTATTTAGGTTAAATCAGTTTGCTCTGACATTGAACGTTTTTGTCGTTTACCCACCAACTCGTTGAAGATAAATTGAGATGAATATGAAGACATGCTCTTTCATCTCGTCCGAACTGCCTCATTCCATGATTTGTATCAATTTCTCAATAAATATCGGATCAAATGATTTTCTAGCAATGCCCAAATACAACGCCATAATCTTATCTGAATTCCGCGTTGGCCATTGCTCTCACTTATTCCATTGCAAGGAAATGTGTTTGTTCAGTCAGACACGTACCACATCTGCCTTGAAGACTAACACTGAACTGACGGGTGTGAATCTCCACCACGGATTAACACAGTGTGCGCTCAATCACATAACCAGCTGATGACACCTCCTACAAGATTAGGTCTTATTCACACATTTGATTTCCTAGGGCACAAAAACGTGCCAAAAAGCAACCATGTGTAGAATTTTTTTTGAACAACTCATCGGATCTGTCTCACTGAATCAACTCGAATAAATAAAATCCAACAAATACGAGTATTACACGAGTGTGCAAACATTTTCATGATGATGACCTTAATTATAGTTTAATAAATACTCTCGTGCCAAAGTCATAAATTTAACGTCAAAAACAGAAGTCATAGACTCGTCCGTCTATCAATGAAGCAGTTTATTTACATTCACACATCAGATAAGACAACCGATTGGGCATTGCGCACAAGTTAAAACCAAATTCAGTCAAAGCGGAAGCAATTTTTGTCCTTCGATACGAAGTCAAACCGCTTCAAACACGAACCAACATGTCTTCAAATTTTACCCACAGAACTCAATTTTCGCTCAAACCCTCAAACACATCAGTATCACCAGAAAGCTTATTCAAATCTACTCGAAGAAGAGTGTCTAACTCCAGAAACCATTTTTGCCATTTTCCAAAATCAAATACGTAAAAATGAAAAATCACTTTTTAACTTTTAACTTTTTTGTTAAATTTAATTAAATAACAAAAAATGACACGAGCATCCAAAACGGAAGCTTGCGATGTTCGGAATTTTCGAATCAACTCGCAGAACAGTGTTCAATACCAAAAACCATTGGTTTTTGAAGTTTTTCACAATAAAATTTATAAAAATTACTTAAATTTTAACTTTTTGTTAAATATAATCAATTTAATTAAATAAATTAAATAATGAGTGAATTACTAACTAATTAACAAAATTGTCATGGTTGTCAAAAACGAAACGTGGTTAAATTATTTAATGTTAACTTTTATTTTTGTTTTTCACAGCAACGTGTTAACTATTTCCCAGTATGATTTTGAGGGTCCTTGCTGTTATCGTCAATGATGAAGGGGTCTCTTCGTCATCATCCCCAGGGAACTCGACCTCTATATCCGAATAAATAGAAGGTAACTTCTTGAGTTCCGGATACATCCACTTTCGTTATAAGGTTTTATCCAACACACTAAAGGGTGCTTCTGCAAGTCTTGAGCACAAAGTCTCAGTATCAGCCAAATGACCGTTGGTTAAATTAGAACGATTGATAGAAAACCCAGTCGATGGAGCAGAAGTGTTAAAGTGACTTAAATTGTTTAAATTCATGTTGATATCTATTACTCGACGTGTAACTTGAAAATGTAACATCACCAAGAGTTGTGGGATATTTATTCAAACTAAAATTCCCAAACATGCGTGCTTCCCGTCGCATTCGGACTGGGCTTAGACTGACTCAGCAGCATGATTCAGCGGAATACAAGTGATGGTCTATCAATCAGATAATGTTTTCGGTCAACAACGAGCATCTCCCTGACGTGTGACTGTGTTCGTCATTGCATTTGTATTATGCCAGCGCTCTCTACGCAAACTGCCTGATGGATTGCAATTACACCACGGATACCAAATTAGCGTCAGACCCCCTGACTCATAGAAATGACACACTTCTTGTACCAAAACTAGCAAAATCCCTCCACTTAGAGAGATCATGAAGGAAAGATCGCAAAAAAAAAGAATGATGAAATAGCGAAGGTGTTTCCCAAGCAAAAAGAACTACAACAGCAAGTGAAACTTGCTATTAGTCAGGCGGGTCAAAGTCTTCGCTGTCTCCAGTTGCGTGCGAGGCCTCAGCTGTCCATGTCAGGTGTGAGGTCGCTAAGAGTAATAATTAGCATACCGAGCCTACAAACCATAAGCATAATTGATAGTTTCCCAAGATAATTATACAGCTAACACGTGTTTGTCCTTTGGGGGCTATAAATAAACTAAAGGCAGAAGCTGATCGCACCTGTGCCCGTAATTCATTACCATCATCACAATGGAAGATCTGATGTGACTAATTGTTTCACCGCCAGTCAGATGACGGGGCTTGCTAATTTGGACGCAATAATTGTGGGATCTGTGATAAATTGCACCATTAGACTGGAGCTAATGACACATTCATCAATCTGACATGTGGCGAATTATAATTTTAAATACCAATTCCTTCGCCTGATGAAATGAGTTCAGTGATTTAAGGTTTGGCTTCGTTCATTAATATGTATACCTTCTTCAGGGTAAACAATTAACTAATTGGAATCAGAAGTTATTTTTAGTCTATTTTCGATGACTTCTTCTTAGAGGGAAACAAATTTGATGAAGATTGGTTCTTTGAGTTTTGACACTTACGAGTGATCAGTTTGAAAATTCTTAAGAATTTGAATACAAACAATTTCTCAAATATGTGTTAAATGTCTAAAAGTCGTTTTTCGTTAATCATGCATCAAAGTGGTTTCATGCCACGCACGATTGGTTAAAACAATTTAAGCGTTGATATTTGAAGTTAGAAGCTATCAAGAGAAGGTGCTGAAAGCAAACTGAGACGTCATTGCCACTGTGATCAACCGCAATCACTACTTATGCCAACTGTGTGTATATGTTAAGTCCATTTTCATTTCATTTTCATTTCAATCTATTAAATATTCAAAATCCCATGAACTGGACCGAAAATCAAACTTTTGATACATACTGCAGGCCAGTGCATAAAAAAAGTCAGTAATTTATGTCTAAGTCTAAATTTCAAAGCACATTTTCCTTTTTCTTCTTGTTTTTCAAAGTTTGAGCTTTTTTGTTTTTGAAAAAATCACAACAACTTGGCTTCATTGAGTACTTCATTTAAAACAATTTCAAGCATTCTGCCCCAAATAGTTTTGGAAATATTGGCCAAAAACGGTAAATCATCGACGTGGGAATTTGAAAGATCTGAAAACGCAGTATTGAAGCCCTCAGTGAAGGCATTAAAAAATGATAAATATCAAAATATCGATTTATGGGCAAAATTTTGAGATATCAAAAATTTAAAAATTAAATTATTATCATTTTCACACATGAAGTTCATGTTCGACAACTCTACACGATGATGAACGTTATATCTCGCACTCATTTCAACCCCTAAATTCTCAACAGCCAAATACAAGTTTCTTTTTAAAAATGCAATGAAATGAACAAAATTATTAAATTATTAAAATTGTTTCCCTGTATTATGGCTTTATTAGTAAGAACAAATATTCCCATTAATTCCTAACGTCGTTCAAGTGGCTGTCTCGTCTGGCCTCGCAGTAGCGCATTCTGTCACCCCAATTTTCCAAGACCTTGTTGATCGTTTAGGACTGTAGCTCAGGGATTGCTTGGATGATATTGGTTTTGAGTGCTTGAATCATTTCTGGATTGTTGGCATAACATCGGGTCTTCACGGTTCCCCACAAAAAAAAATGTTTAAAGGGGTCAATCGCAGCTCCGAGACGGCCAACTGGCATCGCCAAGACGGCTGATAACACAATTTGGGAATGTGGTGCGCAAAAGATAGATTGTCGCATGGGCTGCTTGGCTTGGCGCGCCATCCTGCATGAACCACAGGTCGTCCAAATCAGAATTCTCTCTCTCCTCAGGCTAATTAGTGCGTGAAATGTTGACGTTCGTGAATTGAGTCTCACACTCTCGGCCACAGCAGCCACATTCTCATCTGTGCGTACCGTACGACGACGGGGACCGTGAGTGTTGTCCACTAGCATACCAGTCTCACGAAATTTTTGCATAAACTTGCGTAAAGCAGTCGCGGTGGGTGCTTCATTTCGGCCAAAACTTCTTTTCAAAAAACGCAGTGTTTGGGCTACTCAGCACTCGCTTTGGAAATAAGTTGTCAATATATCGTTGTTCAAGCATAAAGCGACACATTGCGGTCCGCGGAGGTATGATCCTGACTTTCTGTGAAGATTTGGAGGGGGAAAGAGCTGTCAGTGTCAAAATAACAAACGATTTAAAAAAAACACTAGATGGCCCACCCTGTAGGATGCTCAGATTCGAAGACTCTTTTGGGCCGAGCATCGGTATTCATATGGTCGATGTGGGGGAACAAATTTAGTCAACGAATCCACATTTTTATATACACAGCTCAAGGAGCTCACGGTTATGTCTTCTTCATTCACCTTCCTCGATGACAACACCAAATATACAAAGGCATCAAGAATCAGCCCAGCGTTTTTGCTCATCATCCAGCTTCTGGTTCCATACAGCGAGATTGGGAGGATTATGGTTTTGTAGAGCGCGATCTTCTTCCATCGATTCAGGAGTTTTGATTTAAGTTGTTCAGAAAAACCAACGTAGGCTGCCAAGGACGACTCTACATCAGTCCTCCACCAAGATGTCATTTCGAGAGTATACGTTTGCCCCAAAAAAGGCCAAATCCTTAGCTACTTCAATATTTTTACTGTAGATAGTGACGTTAGGTTAGTGACAGCGTGTAAATGAATTCAGTCACTCTTTTTATTTTTGTCGGATGTTTTTTTGATTTAGTACACTGGAGCATTCAGACAAAAACTGGTCCATTATACTGTCAGGTAGCAACCTACTCCAGTGCCGTTAATTTGATCCCAACGGCAAATGGTGACTGGGCCAGATTTCATTTCACTGGGATTCGAACCTGGGACTCCTCTAACTTGGGGCTGGCACATAACCAGCTACACCATCCAGTTGTTATGCAGTCACAATTAGTCTATGTTAGACCCATTATGATATCACGTAGATATTGCATGTCTTCAGGTTAGAAATTGTCCCGTGTTGCCATGCCACCCATCAGATTACTTAGTGTTAACTTATTTTCAGCAAACAGAGTGAGAGTTTATGGGTCAGGGAAGGTCAGATTTGCTTTGCAATGAGGCGCGTATCTCACCCTTGAGGCGTTTGGGTATCTCATACTCAAGGGTTGCCCACATTCCATATTTGTAGAAATTTCATGTAAAATGAGGCACGTCATACCTTCTGACCACCTACGGTCTGTGTAATTTTTAGCGTAGCTGTTGGTGTGCAAAGTTTCTCTCCATCGAGATGCAGTGAAAAGTTTGTTTTACGTCTGCCGAGTTCGTTGGTTTTACAATTTTCTGGAATCTCATTATGCCCCATCACTTACATATATGAGGTAAACGTTTAGATGCTTAATCCTTTCATTGAGAGACATTCGGTAGCTTAAAGCAAACTTTGAGCAAAACGTGACGGGTATGAATGCAGATAGGCTGTCGGTACAAATGATGATATCCCTGAAAGTTGCCACATTGTGCTTAGCCATGACTGTGCCGCCTAAATAGATCTCATTTCCGTCTGGAAATCGCTGTATATAAATTTAAGGCGAAATGAAAAGAACTATCTGCGGAAAAGAACAATTATGCTTAAGTGATTTATTAGACGACTGGATGGCGCAGTTGGTTAAGTGCATGCCCAAAGTTTGAACGGTCCCAGGTTCGAACTATTTAACGTTGGAAACGAATTAATGGCACTATCACTGGAGCGGTCGATCAGTGGTTGTAGTCTGACTGTGGGTATCACAATGGATACCAGTGTGCTGGTGAATTCACCAGCAACCTCCTAACCTAATCTGACCTAAAGCGGTTTATTGTTTAGGGGGTAATAATAATAGTAATAATAATGGCGGCGCTACAGTCCGAGGTGGACCTGGGCCTAGCTTCTCAGCACCCACTCGTGTTGTGCGTGCCACGAGCGGAGGGGACCTACCGTTTAATGCCGACTCCAAACGGCGAGATTGAGAAGCTTTTTCTAGACAGTTATACTCTTTGAGCATTGTCAGTGACTCGAAAGAGGTGGAGCCGTGAAAAAATGTTAGATGTTTTTTTCGAGGTTCGAACCGACGACCTCGAGCGTAGGAGTCGACGCACCTACCCACTACGCCACGGCCCCGGTTTAGGTGGTAAATTATTAACCCTCTAAAAGTATGTCATTACTCTTAGTTTAAGAAATTCATTATAAAGATAAAAACGTTAGTTAATAGCACAGACACAATTTTAAGGTGACGAATCTATACGGCTGAATAATATATATTTTCTATGCTTATTTAAGTCATTCAGGGCGAACAGTTTTCCTCAAGCAGTCGGTGTAGCAAAGGATCTAAATTCAGTTTCTTAGAAAAAGGAAACAATACGTATCTTTAAAACAGGATTGAAATTTTAGATTGCAAATTTATTATTGCGGCTCATGAGTTCCTTACTCGAATATTAGAGTAAACTTTAAAATACACTTACAACTTAAGAGCGACCACCCAGAACGTATTAAATCATTAAAAGGAAGATACAAAAAAATACAACCATCACATACCAACAATCAGAATGGAAAAAAGAAATAATCTCAACAGTCAAAGTAAACAAATCAAAAGTCTTACAAAAATTGGTGAGCTGAAGAATCAAAAGAAATGCGTCGGTTCGAATACTTGTATCCCACTGTATTGGTTGGCGCTTTGGTATCATGTTTGTTCCGCTTCAGAAATCTGTCAATTCATTTCATCAAAAATATTATTTGACACACAATTCAATGACATAGTACAGGTCTAATGCTTTGTACATACATGTGGGATACCGTCACTCAGTTCTTTCTAAATTATTCTAATTTAATTTAAGCCCCGAAAAACTTTCTTCTCTGCTGACATGACGAAATCTTACCCGGTTTTCAAGTAGGTATACATATGTAAGGTGCTTAATTAGAGTGTTCATTTGATCATCACACACAGAGAACGGAGTTCGATGACCCAACGAATAGTTGTCTCGATCAGAGTGGGTATCTTATGCTTATATTATGCTAATCAAGATTGAGATCAACGTTTTCTACTTCAGCTTCAGTTCTGTTATTGATGGGATTTTCTAGGAATTTTGAAAAAATATAAGAAGTCACAAAAGTTGGCTCTTTGCGAGACGAATTCTTTTTATTATACCCTATGGTAAATGATTTTGATTTTGTCGTGATAGGCCTTTTTTATATTAAACAAATCGTTTTTCGTCGAACAGGGGTAGTGAGTGTGAAATCAGTTATCAGTGGTTTCCGGAGAAATGTTGAGCTGGAGCCATGAAAGCATCACTATTAAGGGTGATATCTATGTATCTCTTCATCTTCATCTTCGTTCAGTGCAATGCCTGACACGGTGGGAGTAACAAAATAAATTGGGCAAATGCTAGTTGTATTCGCACGGGGAAGGTTCCGTTACCTAAATATTTTTTGTATCTCTGCTCATTTCTGAATATCCGGCAAAGAATTCAAACAATTTCAGTTGAATTTTCTTCTAACTTCAACCCAAATCAACTATGCATTATTACATTCATAAATACAAACAAACAAATATTCATCCGTACATGTACGTAAATTTCTATGTTGCTGTTTACAAACGACTGGGAAATCCGACTGGGCAGATTTTCTGCGTGTGGAACACGCGAATCGGTTCACTTGCATCATGTTTTCACCCAGTAACGTTCTGCGGCGAATTGAGAAATGCGCTTTTTTAAATTCTAATTTCTCATGAATGACGAATAAAAAATTTGTTTGTTCAGGTGTAGCAGCAACGTTTGTATGTAGCACTATATGTATGCAGTGAAAAAAAGATTAAAATTGCATTTAAATCGTCCCTGTAATCAATTTTCCGAAAATGCTACGTAGCATGCGTGAGGTGTTACTCGATCAGCGATCACCAGAAAATGAGTAAAACATGCTGAAAACGGAACGAAAAGTGATGAAATTATACCTGCTTCACCCGAGAATCCGCTTTGAAAGTGGATTTTCGGTGGAAGAAGGCCGATTTTCGGTGCATCCAACCCATCTTCCTCTGGCTTGTGAAAGTCGTATATTGTATCCCTCTCAATGCTGCGTTCTTCCGCTCATGTAATCAGGCACTATCCAAGTTTATCCAACATAGAAAATCCCTTCCATCATACCCAATCACCGCTCATGCCTGCGGTGTGTGTGTACATTGCTGTCGGGCATTCTGGGATTGAAATGGATCTGAGAGATAACACTCATCATCGTATCGAGTCGTCGATCATAGCATGGAATTTATGTGAAAAAAAAAATATTTATAATTTTAAATCTCTGATATCTCAAAATTTGCACATAAATCGATTTTTTGATATTTATTACTTCTTAATGTTTACGCTGAGGTTGTAAAACTGCGTTTACAGATCTTAAAAATACGCATGTCGTTGACTGACCGATATCTCGAAAACTATTAGGGCCACTATGCTTAAAGACTACGAAATCAATTGTTAATACTATCACCGCTCAAAGCTTAAATAAATAAGCTTCAAAATAAGTGCACATCTTTATTATTCTAATAAAACACAACTTTAAGACCATCAAGCAATGTTAAGACAGATACTCTGTGCACAAAGACGTTGCGAAATCTTTCTAGTAACGGTTGGGCGATAGACTTCAACCAAGAACCAGTTTGTGTATACTTTGAGGGCGGAACTTCTTAGAATCAGCAACCATAAGTCGTAATTTTATTCTGATTGATCTCCTAACCGAAAACTACGCAGGAATAGAGATATTCCCTTGAGGTATAACGTCGATATGCTCTCTTCATCTGAATACACAATGAGTAAGTAATAATTGAATGAGATAGTACTCATATCTCGTGATTTCGGCATTTCTGTTTCATTTTTTTTGCTTTTATATTTTAAGCGTGTTTAAGAGTTTTTTTTTGCGTTTACCCTTAAAGTGTCAAGACAGAACACGAGGCAGATAACGCGATAAGTAAGAGGAGATTCCGCATCAGGTAGTGAATGTTTGTGGTTTATAAAAAGGCGAATGAGCCAGGAAGACATCCATGTAGATCGAGCACAAAACAAAAAAACTGCATTTTTGGCGAATGTCGGCTAGGAGTTAAATTATTGAGCATTCCATTCTGTATTGCGCGTACATTTGGGAGATCCAAACCACTGGCTTACAGTTCACTTGATGAGAGATTTAAAATATAACGTAAGGGTTCACGCCAGTAAAGTGAGCTTTTGTCTCCAGTCTCATGATTTTATCAAAGACTATGAAATAAATTTCTCCAAAAAATGTAATGCAAACACCAAACTAAGTTAGGTTAGGGTAAAGTCTGTATGAATGTCATAGCAAAGATTAGCGAGCTCTTCTTGTGTTTGGCAACAATCTTCATAGAGTAATGCTTCCAGTTCTTCATCTTCAAACTTTTTTGGTTGCCCAGGACGTTCATCGTCTTTCAAGCCAAAATCAGCACTTTTAAATCGTGTAAACCACTCTTGGCACTTTCGCTCAGCTAGCGCATGTTCACCATAAACTTCCACCAAAATACGATGACTTTCGGCAGCAGTTTTCTTCATATTAAAGTAATGAAGAGAACTCCCCGCAAAAACACTTTTTCAGGCACAAAGTTCGACATATCTATTTGTGTGAAAAAAAATATTGTTGTTTACGCTTCAAATGAATGACATATACTGAAATGACGTACAATGACAGTAGCTTTCTAACGCATATTTCAATGGAATAATAACAATGGAATAATACAAGTTACGCCATCTCTTAGCAAACTGCATGAATTAAGTTATAGACCCAAATAACAAAATAAAAAGGCTTAGAAAATACAGACAGGAGCAGAGAAATAAAGGTTTAACTTACAGCACTCTAAAAGAAAAAAACATTGGGGCCAGAAAACTAAAGCCCAAAGCTTAATTTTTTATAGCGATTCCTGTCCGGGTCAAAATAAAAACTCGCATGTAAGTTACATGTTCATAGCCGCTTTAGTGAATAGTGAACAACTTCAAGTTATTGACCACAAATTTCTGGAACCAGGTCATACTCACATGGAATGTGAACCATTCCGTTATTGAACGGAAAAAAGAAAATTGCACCCTAGAAATTGGCAATACTTTATTTCCAGCATAAGGGACAGCAATCCTTTTAAAGTTAAAGAAATGCAGCAGTCAGTTTTCTTTGACTTTGCTGCAACCTCCAAGGACAAATTCAAATGGCGAAACGTTAATACTGATGGAGAAAGGTATTCATGGCAGGAATTTAGATGGGTTATATATAAGAAAGCTGAATTTGGTTCATTGCTGTACAAAAACCGCTTAGACGAGAATGAGCCATTCAAGACAATTAATTTAAAAAAACGTAGCGGAAATAGTATTAACAAATCTGACAATAAAATGATTCAACATGTCCCACCTATTTCAAGAGAAAAAGCCCAAGATCTTCTTTTTCTGTTTAACTTGACTTGACTCGACTGCGAAAACGTTCATCCAGATTTATGTGACAGCGATGAACATAATGTCATGGATTGAAAAATGATATATTCGTGTTAATTTTATCTTACTTATCAACTTTAATTTTTCAAATGTATCTTTACTAACAAATACAACAACGTCTGTGAATTTCTGTAATAAAATGAAAACTTTGGTTCTTGTTTAATGATTACTAAAAACACTTTTCTTATTAATAGTTGCTTTTTAATTTATGATGAAAAGGAGGTACTACGTCATTCAATGCCTTCACTGAAAGTGAGTAATTAGGTAATTATTTCAACCTTCTACGGTTCTGATTTATTTTTGAAATTTTCGACAATTTGCTTTGGAAAAAGTGAACATAAGTGAACTTACATATGTCAATGCATTATTTGAATTCTTATTTGGAAAAATAACATAAAATAACATAAACAAAATAATTTCATTAAACTCATTGAGGAAAAAAAAGCATAAGTCGACTTAATCGAAAATTAACTAAATGTTTAGAAAGATAATATTCTGAAAAGTCTGTATTTCTAGTTTACAAAAAATAAATAATTTTTGAAATCGTATAAAAATTGAGTATTTTGCGTGGATTTGTAAATGTAACCTCTAATTGGTGCGCGACAAATCAATTGTAACTTTCAGTATAATTACACACAAGAAAACTATAAAAAATGTATAGTGGCAAATAATTGTCTTGAGTGACTGTTTTACACCTTGGCATTAGTTCAATTTAATTTATTATAAAATTTAATGAATTAATGGTACATATGGAGCTGATATTTCAATCGTGGGATATGCTTTAGTTTTTCCAAATTTTATAAATGATCTGGTGCATGCTCCTTACCAGAACATCGTCGCACAGCCTTGAAGAACGCTGATGGCAAACGATCTGAGCCAGCGGCTCTATTGTTCTTCAGCTTTTTGATAACTGCGCATTCTTCTTCAGCAGTGGGTGGGAGAACTACTTCATCGACTGGAGGTGGGATTTCATCATTCTTTCCTGGTTGTGCTCATGAAGCACTTGCTGGAATTGCTGCTCAAATATGCAGTGCTGTCTGGATATCGTGAACTAATTATTGCACAGGCCGTTCACCTAAACAAGATTGGTCACGTTATCCAATCGTGTTTTCTTACCTATAAAATACACTTGGACAGTAGGTCTATTGATATTTATTCAGACTTAATTTCCATCCTCTTATTTAGTTAAAAAAATCCTTAATGCTAGTCTGTTTTTTTTTATTTTTATTTTTTATTATCGCTGAAATTGTATATTTGGTTACACCGTACTGCTGGGACAAACTCGATGCGCCTTTACCTCTTTCCAATTTCTCAATAACTTTACCTTTTTCTTTCAATGATAAGTATTTCGGCATTTTAAAGGACATTTTTGCAAAGAAACATTAAAATATCTACACTGTACTGTACTTGTTGTATGCAAAAAGTAACAAACCAGCGAACGAACGAATGAACATGTACAATCGTGTGCACACATTTTTTGGTTTGTTATCGAGGTTTCTTTTGTTCACGCTATAGAGTACTCTGTATACAAGAACTGGGCAAGTGCGAGTTTTGCCTATAAATTTATCTAACAGACAATCCCTTCCATCATACTCAATCACTGTTCATGCCTGCGGTGTGTGCATTTCTGGGGTTGAAATTGATCTGACACTCATCAACGCATACAGTGGTCGACCACAGCATAAAATTTATGTGCGAAAATGAAAATATATATCATTTTAAATCTTAGATATCTCAAAATTTCCACTTGAATTGATATTTTAATATTTATCATTTCTTAATGCTTACGCAGAGGTCTTCAAAACTGCGTTTTCAGATCTTTAAAATTCGCATGTCGATGATTGACCGTTTTTGGTCAATATCTCCAAAACTATTAAGGCCAGGATGCTCAAAATGTTTTTAAATAAAAGTACTCAATGAAGCCAAGTTTTTGTGATTTTCTTTTTAGATTTTTAAACATTTTGGTTTAGAAATGGGAGGGGGGATGTACTAAAAAAAACTTTGGAGCTTTTTTTTTTTAAATGGAACTTTGGATAAAAAAGTGTTGAAAGAAACCTCCACTTCATTTCAAAAGATCTGTCGATTTATATATCGAGGGGGTGCGACAGTGTTTCAAAATCAATGGCAACTTCACCTGTATGGGAGCTACCCCCAAATGGCCCCACCTGACCTGACGTACCTAGTTCCAAAATTTCATGCCGATATCTTTATAAACTTCGGAGATAAAAAAGTGTGACAGACACGACAGACGGACGGACAGACACACCGAAATTATAAAGGTTCCGTTTTTGTAGACGGAACCTTAAAAACGAACAGTAGTTGAATGAGAGGCACAAAGTGTCACTCCCCTAGAATGATCTCAACTAAGCTAGACTCTAAACGATCCAAGAATATGATCCCTCTCGACAGACCAAAATTCACCACAATTGTCGGTGTCATCACGGGACACTGCCTCATCATAGAACATGCTAAAAAAGTCGTTGTTCTGGCAAACGGTATTCTGCAGAAGCTGCCTAGATGAGGAAGAAGTGGAGAACATAATATATCTTCTCTTCCCGGCCTTATCGTCCCTTCGATGACACTCTTTAGGGGTCTACTTCTTTGAAAGAATTTTTTATCTCAGTGTGGCATCAATTATTCATTCATCGAAAGCTCAAAATAGTTTACCACAAGTGGGCAAATGGATGGATTGACCCATGTCAATCTATGTAGTTACACAATGGTTCAACACTGGTCTAAGTGCACTTCTCACTTCAGCCTACCTACTTACCTACAAGCCTACCAAACCGAGAGGGACCTTGCCCATAGAGATATTACAAAGTCATCAGATTTACAAGAATAAAGGAGTCACACACACAGCAAAGGTCCATGGCTTTAAGGAAACACGATAAACCCGAATCAGCAATCTAAACAGACATTGTTTACTGAAAAATGTAAATTAAACGATTAAAAGATTCCAGCTCAGATAGTTCCTGAAGCTTGCGCGTTGCTTGGAAATAGCAAAGGAATCAACAAAACAAAAAGTTAGACATTTCTGATGAATAATCAAATTTTTTCTCGGAATTAGTTACACACTCAAGGTTAGAACGAATTACAAGAATTCGAAAAATATGGTAAGAAATGAACAAGTTTTTCAAAGCCTACCCGCAAAAACGAATAAGATTTCTATATTTCAAACAATCAAATATTTCACATACATTTGTTGGTATGTAAGTTTCAATTCAAAAATAATTCAATCTACTTGTCTGCTACAAAAAGAAACTACAAAGATTTCGCAAAACTCCCACAAAGGCATTCCAAAACAATGCGTCACAAACTCACCGTATGTGACCTTCATTGCAAAGAACTTTTGTCTCCAATCACATTCATAACTCATTACTTCTGCAGATGCTAATTGTGAGAAACTAAAATTCCATGCATGTTCAAAGAAGCAATGGGGCATATTTTGTCGTTTAAAAAAATGTACGAGTTTGTGAAGCCAGTAGAAAATGTACACATATGTCATGAAGCAAGGAATTAATTTGCCTATGATAACGTACATTTTTCCAAATTTGGCAAACATGATCTACTCTGTCACCATCCTTTACACAAGTTCATTGGATGTTAAAATATGCCAGAATGTATACATACAACAATGCCCAGACCACCAATAATGATTCATACTAATCCTAACCATCAAATAATTGTATTAGTTCATTGGCCGCAGTTGATTTGAAATGCAAACTGGTATTTAGTAGAAGATTTTAGCGAGATTTGGCTAAGAAATATCTGAACTATTGCTCAGAAGACAGATGTTTATGGCTGTGTGTTTAAGTAATTTAATTAGCACGGAATTTGCATTAAACATTTTATTTTCACTTAACCAGCGATACCCACTAATTTCAAAAACAAGTACTAGGTTCTAGATTGAGTCTTTACTTGTGAATTACCTTATGCGTAAATGTGGGCATGCATGTGTAAATGTGCGTAAAATGAAGGTCAATATTTTGTGTATGTCATTGTCACCTTTTTAAACAGCATGCAATCTACGTAAACATTAAAATCATCCAGACAAATCTTACAAGTTAATAAGCTTTTAAAGCCAAACACGAGCATGTCACAACAATCTCTTAATAGACTTCCCTAGCCAGGGACTAAAAGCTTTATTGAACAAGTGAAGTAGAAGTTAATGTTAGTCACTCAACTGATACGAAATCATTCTACTAAGTTCCTTCTCATTGAAGGATTTTTAGGCAATTCCACATCGTCCACATATGCACTCCTGTAAGCGGCCGACAACAATTGAAAAGTGACGAAGTTGTTTCATATGAAACTGAAACCTTTTCCCGTTTGTATATGACATTAAACTAGTTCAGAAACAACAACCTGCCTTGGATATGGACGGATTTACTGTTGACGACCCTAGCAAACGAAGAAAGGACAATGACTTTCGGTTCTGCACGCGGAATGTGAGGTCCCTAAACAGACCACGTGCAGCCGATGAACTCGCGGAAGCCCTAGACTGCTGTGAAGCAGATGTTACCGCAATCCAGGCCAACGGAGGATAAAGATGACGATAGCAAGGATGACTTCTATGATCTCCTAGAAAGAACATACGATCAATGCCCCAGCTACGACACCAAGATCGTTCTAGGAGATTTTAACGCTAAGCTGGGTAAAGAGGACATCTTTGCTAGAGTCATCGGTAAACACAGCCTGTACGACACCACGTCCGAAAACGGACTCAGACTGATGGACTTTGTTACGGGGCGAAACCTCTCTGTAGCTATCACGCGGTTCCCACACATCAACATCCATAAAGGGACCTGGCGGTCCCCTGATCATTCAACCGTCAACCAGATTGATCACGTTACGATCGACGTCAGTATTCTTGATGTCCGAACGTTCCGAAGCGTCAACATCGACTCGGACCATTTCATTGTTGTAGCCAAGGTAAGGGCCCGGATATCGAGAGAACAACGGAGTCGAGGAAAACAACCACCGTTTGACGTCGAAAAGCAACAATCGCAACGGACTGCCAGGAACTTTGCCGACCAAGTTTCCCTGAAACTTTCCGAAAGTTCGACGTCGCCTGCACTAACAGAGTGCCTGCCATCAGAGAAGCCGCTACTGTAGGCACATGCAGCAAAGCAAAAAGCCTACCAGGCAACGCTGCATCGAACTATAAGAGTTTATAGTGAGCTCTACGAGAGGAAGGGAAGAAAACCGGCTTCTCAGGAAGAAAAAGAAAGAGCACGAGTAGCGCGCGATCGAGGATATGGAGAGGTGTTATGGCAGGAATGATGTCCGAAAGTTTTACCAAAGGGTAAAACTCTTATCGAATGGGTATAAAGTTTGGATAGAAGCTTGGATAGAAGCTTGCCGGGACGAAAATGGACAACTAATAGTAGATTCGCAGGCAAAGGCAATTGAGTGACTTGTATAAGAGTGACTTTGTATAAGGCTTTGATCATCCCAATCCTGCTTTACGGCGCAGAGGCATGAACAATATGCCAAGCGGATGAACAGTCTCTTGGTCTTTTCGAGAGAAAAGTTCTGCGAGCGATCTTTGGTCCTGTTAGCGTTGATGGCATCTGGAGGAGAAGGTTCAACCACGAACTATATGGGCTGTACAGCGACATGAGTTTAGCCAGGCGTCTACGGATCCAACGCCTAAGATGCCTAGGCCATGTAGAGCGTATGGACAACTTAGCTCCGGCCCGAAGAGTTTTCGACTGTGAGCCTGTGGAACAACGCAACAGAGGACGTCCACGAACAAGGTGGCGCACAAAAGTCGAGGGGGACCTCGGCCGGCTTGGTGTGCGAAACTGGAGACAGGTGGCGAAAGATCGTGCTGGCTGGAGAGGCATGTTGAGTGAGGCTCAGGTCCACCTCAGACATAGAGCCCTAAGAAGAAGAAGAAGAATATGACATTAAACTGAAGGCATTTCAGTCATATCCTCTTCTGCTCATAAGCCTCAGCCAACAAACCTCTTTAGTTAGCACGATCCTCATTGGCGTGTTGCCTCCCTGGCTAGACTCATGTCGCTGAATAGTTCGCAGCTGAGACTTCTCCTCCAAACACCATCAAAGCAAGCAGAACCAAAGATTGCACGCAGAAATGTTCTTTCGAAAATACCAAATACTTCTTTATCTGCTCTCGATATTGTCCATGCCTCTGCACCGTAAAGCAGGACTGGAATGATCAATGCTTGTACAAAGTCAGCATGCTCTTCCGGGAGAGGGCTCTATTACTCAATTGCTTTTAGAGACCAAATCAAAACAGCGGTTGGGCTGCATTTGATCTCGGTAATAATGCTGTTTGCACTATTTACTACGAGGTTAAGGTAGACGAAGTTTTTGACTCCCTCGAAGGTATATCTGCCTATGGTGACAGTCTTTGATGTTGTGCGTCCTTGCTCGTTTACCGCCATACCCATTTAACCATTTCCTTTTCAAAGCCAGAAAACGCCTTATTGACAGCTTGGTTTATTCGACTAATTATGGCCATTTTATCCAGATGGACTTTTCGACTTTTCGTTTTCCCTGCCAATGATTTTTTCAAGAATATTCTTAAAAAAATCACAGTCTTGTCTAATCTTTCTTGACATTAAAGTTTTTGGCGAGCTCGTTACCGACCATCATCATTCTCAGTCGAACGAGTTCGCTAGAAATGTCGAAACTTGACATATCGCTATATACATATGTATTTCGTCTCTATCCATGCTCTTATATAAGACCTTGAAATCGTCGAATAGGTGGTATGTGTTGATTTTCATTTCTTGGATATTTTCCGGTATCTGGTCTACTTTCAATTTCCCTGGATTCAAATCATACTGATAAGAACCTATCAAATTTGTGACGAAAGGTTTCAGGAGTTAGCAAAAAATGGCGGAGAAGGTCTCTCTCATAAGCGATGTTAATGAGACTGTCAAAAGTAAGATTCCAATCATCGAACATTCTTTCCTTTCTTTCTTGACAACCGTAACTTACAGATGGTCTGGTGCATGCGCCCAACAAGATGACCTCCAGCTGCTTTTAAAGATTTCAGCAGGCTGTCTGTCCTAGCAGCTTTGTTTCGTGTCAGTCTCGATATTGCTAGACCGGGGCCGGAGTTCTCGTTTATCATTGTCTATCGCCTGACAGCGGTATTTGTATCATTATCGCCATTACAGCCTGCTGAAATGACGCTACTACTACTCATCTTCGTCCCATAAAGCTTCCGTCCGAACTTTGTAACCATTTACTCAAATCTATGGTCGCTAATTTGTAAAGTGCATTCAGGGTAAAACATGATGTGTGAGTGATACCTGGACCTGACTGGACTGGACTGGACTGGATGACTGGATGGCGCAGTTGGTTAAGTGCTTGCCCCAAGTTAGAGAGGTCCCAGGTTCGAATCCCAGTGAAACTGAATCTGGTCCAGTCATCATTTGCCGTTGGGATCAAATTAACGACACTGGAGTAGGTTGCTACCTGGCTGTACAATGGACCAGTTTCGAGTCTGAGTGCTCCAGTAGTGTTTCAAAAATCCTCCGAAAAATAAAAAATACCTGGAACTCTAACCCAAGATCTGATACTGCTATCTGCTAGATCTGCTAGAAGTATGCGTTCTAAAATTAACTGATTTGTAACGCAGTAACTATAATAACCAAAGAGTTGATTGCACCAAGGTATGAAATCAAATTATCGTTATATACAGCGCAATTGTAGTAACTTCTTTTTTAAGTATGATTGAACCCAATAGTACGATTCTTGGCTACTTGTCCCTATCTTCGTACGACAAAGTGCTTTAGGACCTCAGTAAGTTTCGTGCGAACGCAACAAGGTAACATGATGGCAGGTAATTAAAGTTTCGATCGATGATAATCAGAGAAATGTAAACCAAGAACTGTCACCATTGGCAAGTTGTTCAGAGCTCCGTAATGGACAACTATTGTTACGGCGGAGTTCGGACCTTTGTCCAACTCGAACTGCTGAGATAAAACGTGATTTCTTTAAATCCTTTTTTTTGGCTTAAAGTGGAAATAGGTCAATCTTTGCAATGATTCTGATTCTCCTCAATGATCTGATCATCTCAGTCTAGCCGCACCGGGCAACGGAATAAACGTTCAACAAATTCCATGAATAAGACCGTGGGCGAGGAAAAGGTACTGAGGGTGACATGATTTAATTTGCTTCAATGGCTGTTTGGGATGAAGTTTAAAGGAAACTAGTCTCGCTGCAGTTTCTAGAGTGTCTTCAGCGGATTCTGGAGAAGGACAATCAGTGCTGATTGAATTTTTCGTCCACTTCGAAAAGTTTGAGCCACTGAGGTTGATCACGTCCTGGAATGAGGCGGTCAAATGAAAGTTATCCTTCTACAACATGTCCTGTCGCTCTTGAGGGATCTGACGAAGTGTATTTAAGTCATCTGCTTCTTACGAAGAATTTTGGCAATTTTGATGCCATACAGAATGCTGCATTAATGCAGCGACCATTTAAAAAAAAAAAAATGGAACAAAATTGCAATAATATATTTTAGGCAATTTTTAACACAATAACTACATTTTCAGTCATTCAGCCAAGCACTGCCCATAAAAATGAAATGAAGAAGGAATGTGATCAGCTGAATTTTAATTTAATTTAGTTTAATTTAAATTAAATTTAAATCAATTTAATTGCGGACACTTTTAAAAATAGCTTTAAGAGGTTCCGTTTTCGACCTACGATCTGACTGGCAATTGGGGTCGAATCCCCACTTGCATATTCCCAAATTAAATCCATATTTATAAAAAAAGTTATTTAGACTGCACCCACGGGGAAGATGCCGCAAACCCAATTCTTTGCACCTTCATTCCGATTGGGTGAATTTAAACTTTTGATCTAAATTGACACGCGATAAATTCAGCCATTATGATTCAAATTTAGTGCTAATAAAGAAGTATACAGGGCGACCCAATACTAAGGATGGGCATTCAAGAGATTTCGTCAATTGAAAGGTGTTTTTTCTTATTTTTCCTTTCCTTTCCAAAAAAAACAAAAAAAAATAATTTCAAAAATCCATGTGTCACGATAATCGCTCGGCATCTTCGGTATCCAACACGCGATATCGGGTAACATCTTCACTGAGCTTATGTGCTAAATGAAACCTTAACACACTTTCAGCGAAGTGTGCGTGTATCTCGAGACTGTGTTATATGCCACAGGTACACACTGTTCTTTTATATCAATCAATTTCAACAACAACCAACCATTTAAGCGAAACCACAAAGCTACACAAAGATCCAACTGAAAGATACAATAACAACAAGAAGCCTAATCGACTTACATACTTATGTACGAGTGTAACTAGCCACCACTTCGTACCATTCCAGCGCAACTTGAAATCTTCCATACAAGATGTCATTTAAAGAAAAAAACAAAATCAAAAATAAAAAACTGAGATTTTCTTCTCCTCTCTCTTGCTCTGCGATTCGCCCTCTCACTCCCTCTCCCTCTCTCTGTTTTTCTTTCTATATTATGTTTATGTTGTTGTTGCTGTTCAGTGTTTTAATCATCTATAATCAGTATTCAGAGTCCCACAGTGGTGTGTATAAAAACACGACCCAAAAGAGAATGCTTCATGTATTATGCAATTTTTTGCCTAGGCAAACAAGTATTCTTCTACTTCCCAACGCGCGCCGTTTCTGTTTCTTATATATTTCTGGTTTCTGGTCAAGCCAATGAGAACCGGTTGAAAAACAAAATATTTGACTTTTCTCAGGCGCATAAACAGTTTCAAAGTTGTAGTCAATCGGTACGCTCGATCGAAATGTTGTCTCACAGTGGTATGAAGAATAAAATTGTGTTTGCTCTGGCCATCGGCTTTTTGTTTGCCGCTGTGCAGTGTCGTCCTTACGCGTCCTCGGAGGAATCTTCATCGTTGGAGGACTCTGCGGAAGTTAGTCCAGCAGTACCAGTGATTCCTGTTGAAGATGTGAAACCAGCAAGTCCTGCCGTTGAAGTGCCCAAAGAAAATGAATCGACAATTTTACTCCCAGTCCCTGCTGAAAACAGTTCCGAGGAGTCTGGTCAATCAAAGGAAAACAGCAGCGAAGAAGCGAACGCAGCTCCTGCCGCACCTGCACCAGCTGCACCTGCGCCAGCTGCAGAGAGCTCAGCGGCACCAGAGGCAGTTGCTCCAGTCGTGGAAGCTGTCGTTGAAGCCGAATCCGCACCAGTGGTAATTGCAGTTGTGGAAGACGTTGTGGAACCCGTTGTGATGCTTGCAGTTGAACCAGAAGCTGCTGTCGCTGAATCAGCACCCGAACCAGTCGCCGTTGCTGCAGTCGAAGAGGCATCCGCACCAGTCGCCGCTGCTGCAGCCGAACAGGAATCCGCACCAGTCGCAGTTGCTGCAGCCGAACAGGAATCCGCACCAGTCGCCGTTGCTGCAGCCGAAGAGGCAGCCGCACCAGTTATTGCCGTTGTGGAAATTGCAATTGAGCCTGAAGTGAAATCTGTAGAGGAACCTGCTGCAGATGCCGCACCTGCTGTAGCAGATGCAGAGCCATCAGCCTCAGAGCAATTGATTGAAGTGGTCATCAAGGCTGATGAGGCCTCCACAGTCGAAGAGAAATCCGCTCCAGTGGCAGAAGCCATCCCAGCAGAAGAAACAGTTGCACCCGTAGAGGAAAAAATTGCACCAGTCGAGGAAAGCGTTGCTCCCGCTGCCGAAAGTGCATCAAATGTTGTAATTGTTACTCCATCTGCTGAATCTGCTGTCCCAGCAGAGGCACCAGTTGCAGTTGCAGAGAAAGAGGCGGTTGCTCCAGTTGCCGAAGAAATCGTCAAACCAGCCGAAGCACCAGCTGCAGAGGAACCATCTGCAACGGCTGTTGAACCAGAGGCTCCAGTCGCTTCGTCATAAGTCAGTGTAAAAGTGGTTGAGGTGGACGGTGATGATTAGATCTTAAACGAGTAAATTAAGGTTCGTAATGCAAATCATCTTGTGTAGTTGTCTAGCTCTCTAACTGCAAGTGGATGACATGTGAGGAACGAAATTATAAAATTATTTTTTAAGATCATACTACTGAATCGACTACATGCGGTTCTGAGGGTTTTATACGTTTGACTGTACTTTCGCTATAAGAAAATTTAAAATGAAAAAAATGAGAAAATAAAAAAAATTAAACCGATTTAAAGTCTTTTTTGGAAATTTTGTGAAGTAAATTTTTGTTCTTTTCAGTTTCAATAGTTTTTCAGTTTCTGTGAGTTTTTTGAGGAGGAGTCTGAGCCAGTTTAGTCGACGAAGTTTTGCCTGCAGCTCGTAGAGTAGGTGGTAATGCGGGACCAAATATCCGACACTGCAGTACTGCTTATCATCCAGCACGCTTCACAAAGCATGACTTGCAAGGTATTGTAGAAGATGATATTGGTCCTTCGAGTCAGGAGCTTTTCCCAAGTTATTTCGACAAACCGAGGTAGGGCGACTCTGCGTTGAAACTCCATCAAGCTGTAGTTTGTGGAGTACTCGCTTGAACCAAGGCAGACAAACTCACATCTGCCACAAAATTGAAGCTGACACAACACACTTTATTAAATATGGACGGTCATATTCTTGACTCCAACAGCAAATAAAAAAAAAACAAATTTCGCTTCTGAACGTGAAACGCTAGGTCCTTTATTAGAGTGCATGCAGTACACCAAATTGTTAAAATTGCTTAGGCCCTTGACTGCTAGATTATTGCTGTTCAAGAAGGTCGATGGAATTTGCCCAACAAAAAGTGTAGTTAACTGAATGCTGACAATGTTCGATGAAGATCCGGATTTTGACTAAAAATCATAATCTTGCCCATTTTTGACAACAAGCTAAATTACCGTTATTGGAGTGACCACAATCCACACGTGCTCAGTCAAGCATCAATGCATTCACTAAAATCGACTGTTTGGTGCAGTTTATGGAATGGCAGCATCATCAAACCTTATTTCTTCGAAATGAGGAAGGAGACACGTCTCGATATATCCCAGCTATGGTTCCAACAAGACGGCGCTACATGCCACACAAGCGACACGATGCAACGCTCGAAATTGTGAAGGAGTAATTTGGTGACTCTCACGGGAAGGGGTTCATCAATTCATTAAATATGATTTTCGCACACATTTTTTGAATTCCGTTCCAAGAGCAATAGTACCAAATCCCGATGATTTCGTTTAGTGTGTTCCATCTATTCGATTACGGAAGAGACGAACTTGTTCAGAACTTGTGCAATTTACACAGATATGAGGTGTTTCTTGGACGCAAGTCTTGCTTCCATGCCGGCGTTAGCATAAAAAAACCAACTCGTCGTAATTTCTTCAAAGACAGACCGGGATACCTAATTTAGGCGTATACTATTTACAAATAAATACCCATAATTTCAGAAATTTTGTGCCACTCATTCTCGTTCAATTGCCGGTATAGAGGAGGCCACAGAGTGAGTGTATACAGCAAACATATGCGGATTCGTGTTTGGTCACGAGACAAACTGGCTTCATTTCTATAATGTCCACGAGTTGTTACCGTTGTGCTATTTTGACATCACACACTGACGCTTATGGTTTTCGAAAGTTTTCCCCATTAGTCATTAGCCATCTTTTGGGAGCAAGTTTTGTGTAAATTTGAAATAAATTTGTACAACATAGCGGCCCACTTCGTAAACAACTTTCAATACTAAGCCCTGTTCTTTGTGGGTTTCGTTGCTTGAGCGCAGTCAATTTCAAGTTTTATGGATTAAGTTTAGCAGGTGTCTTCACATGACTGGTGAACCAGATGCTCCTTCTGATACTCCCATAACTTGTGCTTTACAGTTCCGAAATTTGCATCTAAAATTAACTTCCCACATCCGAGCCCAGATTGATTCCTGACTATGATTTGACTCCGCAGGTGACATTATCTTAACAAGCTCTAATATTCCGATCTAATTCAAGAACTTAAAATCTGCTCAAACTCCTTCCTCGGAAATACTTGTCTATAAACAAATTCAAGGCGAACTGCGATTCATTCAGATGAGTTTTTTTTTAGAAGAAATTTAATGCGGAGCATGCTTTCCACGATTTAAATGCGTTGATTTTTGCGGATTAACTGGTTAGTTATCATCCACATCGTTTTTATTTCCTGTGCGAATCTAAGAAGCTTGTATCAAATGCGGATCTTGTGCACAGATAGTGGACACATGGTGTATCATAAACTCCGTAACCTTTAATGTGACCTTCGCCAACGAGGAAAGTGCTGATTTTTACTCCACTTGGGTACGATTTTTCATAGGCCGTCATTCCTGAATGATTTTTCAAGTGTTGCAAGTGTTGCTTGAGCTTGTTTAAAATGTACTCACACACTCGAAGAATTTTTTATCAAAGTACCTACATATGTACGTCGATCTCGCCTTTTCTCCATATAACTTTTTTGTAAAGAGTAGGCCAAGCTATAAATTGATTAAAGTTGTTTATTGAGTTAAACGTCTTCTGCTGCTCAAGAACTAAAGAACTTCATCGAGAACCTGAACAATTTTCCGCCGATAAACTGAAACAAAAAAATTAACAAGCATATTTCTCGCTCTTTATATTAATGATTTGACTGGACTTTATGAAGTAGAAAGTCAAGTATGTCGACCCTAACAGCCAACGCACAACTTAACCGTAAAATTCATAAAAGAACAACTTTGATGAAGATCGCCGGATGGCATCTTTGGTTCTTGTTTCACTGCACTTATCGTTCCTTTGTTAATTCTCCCCAGCTTGTCACCATTTCTCAAGACCTGTTTTGATGCCACATCCAATTATCTGGGCGCAAAAGCTGGTTTTCTTGTCGCCCGATACATCTTCACCTTCACCTGCATTTGAGGAGAAACTCTAGATGTTTGCTGCCCAATCAAGTGCAACCGCATGAGTAAATAACTGGACGTTGGACGATGGTTTCATTTAACTGGTTTGACCTTTATTGCATTCACCTCTGGCACTTTTCACATCGAATGCAATGACTCATGCTGCAAGTTGCATTTGCAATCGTAGCAAATCAAGGCAGCACAACAAATCAAGGCCACATTGGCGACAATCTGATGCCAACAAAGAATTTCAGATGTCTAAATATTTCTATCACAGATTTATCCCATACTTATTGGATTCGGTTAACGAGGTAAATAACAAAACCACAAATCCGCTCGTTAAACACTTGATCATCAGATTTCGATCCGAGAGAGGGAATTGACCCTAAAAAATCGGAGAGCTGCTGCTTGTGTATCTTCCCCCACAAACTCAAAAAAAAAACCCACCACCATACTCATCCGGTCGATGAACTATCCAAAAAAAACGAAACAAAAGAATATCTGTATCTCTGCAAACTGCTGGCTGGTGAAACACACCACATGGGCGTGCCGTCATGAGACCAATAGTCTATTTATGACTTGCCTTAGGCCATGACCACAACGTGTGGGTTTTAAGTCTTGAAGTGTTTCAGAACAGTTTTTACACGTGCAATTGTATCCAGCTCACCCCGTTGAATCAGTGGACCAATTAACATTGCAAATAGAGTTCGATATGGGTGTTGCAATTATAATACATGCCATACCTGGTATTAATCCAAGTGTTGGGACGGCACATACATACATATCTGCAGACTAATGCGCACTCAAGCCGGCTGCCAGCGTCGACGTCCGTTGGCTACCAGGAACTCAAGAATACCAAGAAACGAGAATAATTGTTCTTTTCAAGGTAAAATTGTTCTACATCTTTGTGCTTCTTTCGATGGGGTTCAGATACAACGGAGAGAATGAAAGGGGGTTCTATTTACAAGTTGCTCGCCGCACGGCATGAGCCGTCTAATAAAAAAAAAATACTTTAAAGAGCACGCTTTGCTTTTCTCAAGGTAGAAAGTGAATTCTGTTTTGTTTTTCACACATAACATGGAATGCTTATATAAACTGCTTTAGTATTCTTAACGAGATCATTTGCGGCTTACAGCGTCAAATATTCGCAGCTACCGATTCAAGGCTAAGAAAATACCTCCATTCAATTCCAACTAAGTTATGCACTGAACTATTTGGGGGGGGATTTGAGGCATGACGCGGTGAACGAACTTCGTGAAAGTGTTTCAGGGTGCCAAGTTGAGCGTAAAATGAGTTTAGAACTTCAATGAAATGCGTATGTTGAATATTATGTTAATTAAGCTGTGCACGCATGAACTCGCATGCAAGGTCTTTCTTATGTTGGTGGTCAGAAATGCAGACCTGGTGGGCAGTGGTTAATGCGACCATGGTGAGCGTGGCCTTCTCGGCAGCCTCGACATAATTTTGGTAACTAATTTAGCATCATTTAGTTTCTCCAAAAACTTACTCAATCTAGATCAAATACAAGTATTAGCCACCATGTGGTGCGAAAGTCAAATTGTGGTGGTGTAAGAAAACATTTCTCTAAAAACGCAGCAAACACGTGTGCGAGAAAAAAAATACATTAAAAAATATTTAAATGCACTTGGATCTATTCAGTAAAGTTCTACGTCTGTTATGCTTAACTTGTCCAAAGCGGAGAACAAGACACTATAGATTCAAAGCGGCAAGGGTTGAGCAGAAAATGTTTAAGTAGTAAAGAACACTACGGTTTTATACCCACAACATTTTTCATTCTTAGGGTGTCTTAACGTTGTCTAATTGCTGTTTGACCAGGGTTTACTATGGGCGTCAATTAAAAATGTATGCCTCTGAGGCGATTCGTAAAAGATCTTCTTGAACTCTAATCCGAGTACATTGTGTTTTTTTTAAATGATAGATTTTTAAGCAAGAAAAAAACACTAAATACAATGACAAAAATACGAAAGCTCATAATTTGCGTACGTAAAAAGAAATGCCTTAATTGAGCGAGAAATATGAACATCTTCATAAGATGTCGTTGCCACGAAATTTCTTCAAGAAAAATAGCCTTGAAAGTGATACTTCTCATTGGTAAAAATTCTTAGAGAAAGATTTTCTTGAGAGAGCGAAAACTTTTCCCATCGTCATAAAAGAAAACATTCAAATTCCAGTGATTCCATAATCAAATAAAAAGTCTGCCTTAAACAACATCAGAGAATATTTAAGCAATTCTTGCTTTGAACGTTTGTCGAAGTGTGGTCAGCATTAAAGTGCTTTGCCCAACAACATCAATAGACTGATTTTTTAATGGATTAGTATAGAGTATAGAGTATCCCAATATACGATGTGATCCTTGAATTCAAGACTTAATCCATGGAGATTGTACTGGCATTTGCCAAGATTCTTTTCCGACTCTATTCCCATTTACAAAGTTTTACAATAGTTTACCCAATCAAGGTCTAAGAAGACGGTATTACTCTAAGAACTGAAGCAAGCTATTTTATTATTCATCTTCTTTTTGTTGTCAGGGGTGAATGTCGTCCTCATTTAATACATTGAATACCAATCAATTAAAATATCAACTAAATATGCAAGTTCCTAACTTAATTACGGCTGCAGTCAAAGAGGAAGACTTTCATTCGTAAATAAGTTCGAAGCGTAAGTAATTCCGAAGTGGATTAGGGCCTATCTTCTCAGCAACCCCTCGTGTTGTGTGTGCTATTGTTCTCTCACGACTGGAGGGGACCTACCGTTTAATGCCGACTCTGAACGGCGAGATTGAGAAGCTTTTTCTAGACAGTTATACTCTTTGAGAATTGTCAGTGACTCGAAAGAGGTGGAGCCGAAAAAAAATATTAAATATCAAAAATATTTTTCTGGAATTGAACCCAGACTTTGCGCGTAGGAGTCGACGCACTTACCCTCTACGCTACGGCGCCCTCATCCGTAAATATGTGTTTGAATAATGCTCATGACATCCGTTTACTTAGGCTCAAAAATGATATATAGAAGCATGAAAAGCTTACATATGTACAAACACATTCCTGATTACAGTTGAATTTGTAAGATTATTAACATTTAGCAGAAAATGGGTCTTGGGTCAATGCTGGGGCATTAATACAAAGTCTCAACTATCATGCCACAGGAGTGCTCACGTTAAAAAAATTACAACTTAAAAGCCTTTTTTTTTGTCTGAGGTTTTTGTAACACTACACTGTACCACTCAGTCTCTAAAACCGATCCAGTGTACTACCAGGCAGAAACCTACTTTTACTGAAATCATGGGAAGGAAGCACAGCAGGCGCTTCCATGATGAGGAGCCTACATCATCAGCTCTCATTTCATCAGCACCGAATAACTGCCACCTGATTCTGCAGCGTCATCATCTTCTCCACAGGAGTCGCAAAGGGTTCCATCGCTTAGACCAATAACACTTAGGTGTTTGGCGAAGATGTAGTGCCCCGTTAGTACCCCTGTAAGTTGCCTGCAATCTTTTCTGTTAAGAGAAAACAAGAATGCCGCGCATTTCTTACAGAAGTTGGGGAGCATGCGCCTGGTCTGTCTACATCCTGTAGAGTCATGCCACCTGATGTTATGCTCTCGAGAAGTTCAACCATCTATGCAAGCCCTAACCAAGAACGCAGGCAGTACCAGCGTAGATTCAAGTCTTGAGAATGCCTCATCTCATTTCCTCTGATCCCGTGGTGCCCCGAGACACAGACAAGTCTTAGCGAATTTAAGCTACCGATCAAATTCAGAGAAGACTTGCATTCCTGAACTATCCTGAAAGTGGTTGCAGCACAGTGGGGCTGTCACTACAGACGCAAATACTTCGCCCCTTCCACCTATTCTTCACAATGAAATGAATGAAATGAAATTAATGAATGAAATATAGTTCGTAGCCATTAGGATCGCATAGGTTTCCGCTTGGAAAACCGGTTGAAAAACGATGTTTGCAGTCTTCGCTCTCCACGAATTCACCAGCACCAGATCTTTCACTGGTCTTGGAGCCGTTCGTGAAGATTCGACTTCATTCCCTTCCTGGCTCGGATTCTGGCCAGAGCCAGTCCTGAGTGCAGGGAAAGTCGACTTTGTATGTTTGTTGCAGCTGGAGTACAGGTGTCCGTGCTTCAGACGGTTCCCAAGGTCATCGAAACTTCAGCGCGAGTTGTACCAATAACCACTTCTTTTTAAACGGAAGATGGCCTTGAGAGTACAGCCCATGATGTGGTTATCTAGGGGGGGAGGGGAGATTCAGCAATGCATCAAGAGCAGAGCCTCGCGTACTAGCGAATGCCCTTATGCAGCCGAGTCAGGCCGTTCTTTGAAGCTTGGTGAAAGCAGCAGTTACGTATTTACGCGAAAGCTTATTCCACCAAACGACCGATGCATAGGCAAGAAGGGGCCTAATCATAGCCGTGTAGATCCAAAGGGATCTTCTTGGTGATACACCCCAGGATTTGTCAAAAACTCCCTTACACTGGCAGTGCCTTCGCAATTTGCATTTCTTGTTTTTTTTCCACAGAAGCTTCTTCATCTAGGATGACACCCAGATATTTAGATTCATCGGAAACTCAAAAGCCTTAAGTAAAGATAAATAAACTAGGCAAGTGCGAGTTGTACTCTCACGGGTAAGGTTCCGTCGCATAATATTGATGGATGATTTCTGAATATCAAACGACGTTTCTAAACTATTTTAGTTGAACTAACTTCAACCCAAATCAACCATTCATTCATACATCCAAACAAACAAACATTCATCCATACATATACCTATATCTCTTTCCAAGTTTATCCAACACAGAAAATCCTTTCCATCATACACATACCCATTCACTGCTCATGAATGTGGTGTGTGTGTTCATTTCTGTTGGGCATTTAGGGGTTGAGATCGAAAAGATAACACTCATCAACGAATAGAGTGGTCGAACACAGCATGAAATTTATGTATGAAAATGAAAATAGTTATCATTTTAAATCTTAGATATCTCAAAATTTCCACATAAATCGATATTTTGATATTTATCATTTCTTAATGCTTACGTCGAAGTCTTCAAAACTGCGTTTTCAGATCTTCAAAATTCGCATTTCGATAATTGACAGTTTTTGGCCAATATCTCTAAAACTATTAAGGACGGAATGCTCAAAATGGTTTTAAATGAAAGTACTTAATAAAGTCAAGTTTTTGTGATTTTTTCAGATTTTTAAACATTTTGGACCTATATGGACCCACTTTTTAATATTGGATGCATGGGCAATGACATCTAGGCTTGAAGTACCTAATTCTCAAATTTCATGTCGATATCTTTATAAACTTCGGAGATAAAAAAGTGTGACAGACACGACGGACGGACGGACACACCGAAATTATAAAGGTTCCGTTTTTGTAAACGGAACCTTAAAAATCTGATTTCGGTACAGAGACGAGAGGTGGTGAGCAAAGGTGTTTTATACATAATTTCCAGATGCGGAACTTCTTTTAAAAATGTATTCTCTCCTACATCCCTATAAACAGAAGCAGTGGATCGCATCAATAAAACTCTTAAGTCGCATTTTACACTGCTTACTAATTGTTGTCTTCACAAACAATTAATCCGGGATCAAATTTTGCGTTAATATATAAGTATCTCCACCGAGGTTTAGGATTTATTTTACACCATGTTTTGCCTCTTTTGGTATCTTTTGAGTTTCGTTCTATTGTTAACAAGCAAAGCAGCTAATAAATACAAACTGTGAAGTTAAACGAAAAGTATAAAAGGCTTTAAAATATGCTTTTGTCAACATACAGAGGGGTTTGCTTTATTTTGTGACATTGGATTTATGTGAGTTTGTTAAAATTCTCGGATATATTTGTGATCGTATTAGGTATAATAAAAATAATAATAATGGCGCTATAGTCCGAAGTGGACCTGGGCCTAGCTTTTCAGCCAACCACTCATGTTGTGCGTGCTATTGTTCTCTCAGGAGTGGAGGGGACCTACAGTTTAATGCCGACTTCGAACGGCGAGATTGAGAAGCTATTTCTAGACAGTTATACATACTCTTTGAGCATTGTGAGTGACTCGAAAGAGGTGGAGCCGTGAAAAAATGTTTGGTGTTTTTTCGGGAATCGAACCGACAACATAGAGCGTAGAAATCGACGCATCTACCCACTACGCCACGGTGCCAGGCGTATTGGGTATAGCTTAATTATTTTGGTGGTCCCCACACCCAATACGTCTCGTAGTGTATGTATGTGTCCATTTAAGCTTAAGCTCAGCATTCTGGGATTCACTGTGGCTTAGGATTTTCGGTTCTTTTCATGAACTCTTATGCCTAATTTCAAAGCACTAGCTAAATTCTCAGCTTAACTAAGCTCAGGATTAATTTAGTTTACTAATTTTTTCGATTTTGAGTGCGATATAATTAAGGGGAGAACTGAATGCTATTGTAAATTATTTCTCTGCAGAATAAAAAAATTTAATAGATATGTAAAAGAGATAAAAAAAACTTCTAAGACTCCTAGTAAATTTCTTGTTGTTTCAACAAAACTTTCAATGAAAAACAAACAGTAGTCTCAATCGACTTTGCTCTCTCATCTCCGTACCGTTCATTATATTTGTTGCTATAAAGTGAATTTGATTTTCATTAAAAAAATACATAAATCATCGTTTTTATTCGATATTCAACAGACATTTTTATTTCACAATCAAAAAAAGAAAATGTCATATACTTAGCTAAAAACTTAAGTGACTGCTCAAGAAAAAAATATAAAAACCCGCGACTCCGAATCATTTAACTTATAGGCCTGTGTTAATTTTGACTTAAGATTTCGGAGGTCTAAATATTCAGAAGTTTGTACATTGAAAGAATCGGACCCTTCCATAGGAAACAATAATAACAATAATTATTTTTATTATTCCAGCAGATATGATGAGGTTTATACTGAATTAAATTTAACATAAAGGGGAGTGTACTGCGACAGTAACAGGTTGCTGCGTTTCCTTTATCGAACTTGGACTTGGGATATAAAGGGTGGTCCAACGAAAGCGAATGATAGTTGAAAATAAAACAAAAAGTTTTCAGAGAATTATGTTAATATTTTTTATTATGATATAAGGATTTATGACAATTATGTGTGAAACAAAATATCGGCCAAATGCTCGCCACGGCTTCGGTGGCATACCTCTATCCGATGGTCCATATTTTCAATGACTCTGATACATAATTGAGGTTCAGTGTCGTTAATGTGCCGAATTATCTCATCTTTTAGCTCTTGAATTGTTCTTGGCTTATTGGCGTACACTTTTTTTTAAAATATCCCCAAAGAAAGAAGTCTAACGGTGTCAAATCATATGATCGTGGCGGATAATTAACATCTCCACGACGTGATATAACACGCCCATTTAATTTCTCGCGCAAAACAGCCATTGTTTCGCTGGCTGTGTGGCAAGTGGCAGCATCCTGTTGGAAGCAATATTTGGCCACAAGAAGTCCGTTATCATCTCGATAGCGAGCACCATTCACGGTAACTGCTTGGGCGACCTCATTTTCGAAGTACCTCATAAGTATGATGACGCCGCCAGCCCATAAACCTTTGGTGCGGCTTATGGGCCATTTATGTCACTCTTTGTGGATGCATCGGCTTTTCAACAATCACTCATGGATTCTCATTTGCCCAAATGCTGACATTTGCGCACAATTCTACCGATTATGGATACATTTGGTCGATTATGCTGAACAAAAAAATCACGAAGTGCACGAAATGCATTCTGATTTGAACGTCCATTTTCGCAAAAGGCTTCAAAAATCTTAAAGCGCTGCGCAATTGTGTACCTCTCCATGGTTGAATTTGTCAAACATTGAAACAAACAAATGTCAAATTAAGTTGGGCAAAGAAACTTGACGTTAAGGTGTGATTCACAATTAACATCGTGCCTTATGGTTGGACCACCCTTTATTTTAGTCTTTCCCTGTTCTAAAGTTTTAATTCTCAATACTCGTACCTACATATCAAATATATTTGAAGCAATGATTGGACACTCATCGAGGGTGACTGGCAGCTTAATTAACTTTTCCGCGGTTTATGTGGTTTTCAGTACAGCGATTAGCAGTGCATCGCATATTAACCTTAAGGGAGGTATGTAGGGTTTTGATGTCTCACTGACTCATTTCGATGTATAGCTCATTTGTGGAGCGTAATAGCGCTGTTGGGCGCCGTGGGGTAGTGGGTGGGTGCGTCGACTCCTAAGCTCGAGGTCGTCGGTTCGAAAAAAACATTACACATTTTTTTCACAGCTTCACCTCGAGTCACTGACATGGCTTAAAGAGTACAACTGTCCCGAAAAAGCTTCTCAAAATCGACGATCGAAGTCGGCATTAAACCGTAGCTCGCAAAACACGAGTGGTTGCTGAGAAGCTAAGCCCAAGTCCACCTCTTTAGTGCCGAGCCATACCAGAATGGTGCTGTTGTCGGAAACATTCATCTTTCCTTTGAGTTGCGATACAGTCCAGGGTGGGCTTGTGTCTGGCTTCCACAGCAACCACTTGTGCTTTGATTTTATTCTCACAGAGAGGAGCATCAGTCCATCAATCCAAGTCACCTCTTCGTTCATACATTTCTTGTAAATAGACAAATCTGACAGTTTCGCGGTTACTCTTGAAATTTAATTCTTCTATTATAGTAAATATATTCTTTGTTTTCGAAAGGGGGGAACTAACTTTTTTTTTGCAGTTCTCGGTGTATGAGCTTGTCCTCGTTTTTATTGATGAGACTTTTTGTGTTGTCGTCCTTGGATTGACATTTCATCACCCACGTGTACCGAGAGTCAGTAATTACGATTCAAGAGCTCTGGAATAGTACAATGGACAGTTAATTAACTGAAGCCTCGCCCAGCACTGCAGGCTAACATACTATAGAATAGATAACACACAAGCCATTCATCCCTCGGCAGCATTCATAAATTCCAAGAATACACGAGTTCTCATTCGCATACATACATACCAGATATTCAACCATGCATATGTTCTAAAAGTTAAACTTTTCCTCCTCGTCCAACTGGAATTAGCCAACGTTTTGGCAAAAAATATGACCGCAATGAAGACGTTGTTGCCAACCACCGCCGCCGCGAAGAGTTTCTAGTTGCCTTACAACGATTTTAATCAGTGAGTTTGGAATTAACTCATTCACGTTTTTGTTTTCGCTCAATTTGGAAACGATTGAGACCTGTTGCTTTTACGAGTGCAAAGTAAAGAGTATTGCTACTAAATGTTGTGTGCTTTGGCTGCCTTTAGAACATGTTGTAGGTAAGCTTGCACGTTTTGACGAATTTATCCAAAGAAGAGGTGCCATACCCAATTGGGAAATCGGGGTGCCATAAATGCAATAAATAGCGCTGGGCCAATGACAGATCCGTGTGGAACTCTTATAACAATCATTTGATTGAATGAGAGTCTTATGGACAAATTGAAATTTCGAGAAGCGTATGTACCAAATATTCATGCCAGAAGGTAATAAACGGTAATCCACGTCCAAGATTATTAGGTCAGTAGTTTTGCCACTGAAAAGATGTATTGTCAGATATGATGCACTAGTTGAAAAGTGCTCTAGTATTGTTTCCGACTTCAATGGGTACGAAGTTATGAAATTAACTGACTACTCAGAGGATAATTCAATTTACACTGGGGTATTAGGTAATTAGGTGGGCGCCGTGGCGTAGTGGGTAGGTGCGTCGACTCCTACGCTCGAGGTCGTCGGTTCGAATCTCGAAAAAAACATCAAACATTTTTTCACGGCTCCACCTCTTTCGAGTCACTGACAATGCTCAAAGAGTATAACTGTCTAGGAAAAGCTTCTCAAACTCGCCGTTCGGAGTCGGCATTAAACTGTAGGTCCCCTCCACTCGTGAGAGAACAATAGCAGGCACAACACGAGTGGTTGCTGAGAAGCTAGGCCCAGGTCCACCTCGGACTGTAGCGCCGCCATTATTATTATTATTATTAGGTACTTACATATGTACTTTGTAGGTACTTGGGATTACGTAGAGTTAGGAGAGCTTTATGCAGCAATTACCCAGAGGCCGTAGAGGTCCATTGTGTATGCCCTGTGAGGATTGCATGTTTTCCGAGAATTACGGTATTAGTAATCGAATCATTTTCTTAAGAGCTTTCCAGAAAGCAATCCAAAGTCTTGACTGGAGGAGTGAAGTTGTGTCTGTGAATACTTAAGAGGAATATCTGCTCTAAACTTAACCGTCCCCATCTGATCTGGTGCTTCAGAAATATTTTTGCAAGCTCTTGATAGGTTTGTGAACATGGCCAATGGAACCCGCCAGGAAGGCACTCTACAAGTGCTCAAATGAACTCAATTGAACACTGAAAGAATTCAACCATAGTAGACAACGAAAAATACAAGAGCATTCGAATATGTGGATAAAAAACAATATAATTCGATTACTTATTTCACGAATAGGTCCCCCAAACAAAAGACGAGAACCAACACTTCTGTAACCAGCAAAAGCATATGTGTGCGCTCATGTGGCAATCATAATTTCCATTTTCCAGCTTATATTTTAACATAAGACACAACGATTTTTTTGTGAATCACAAAAGTTTAATTAGCAAAACTTTATTATCCCTTAAGTTGAACCCCATCGCGTTGCTTTAAATCTCAACTCAGTATAAATCTGCGTAAAGTGTCAGTCAAGGAAAAGTTTAGTGAAACTAGTTTTACGACATTTGAGGGCCATTTGGGTATACCCTTTATAACTTTTTATACCCTCTCTCAATTTAATATAAATAAGAACTCCTTTTGTTTTGCGTTTAGGGACTTTGCTGAGATATTCAAAAATGCTCTCGGACAGGACGCGGGGACTCCGGGAAATAGCGTCATAAAAGCGATCCATTACCTCTCTTCTTTATGTGACAGTATATTTTTTTATATCTGTTCTGACTCAACAAAAAGAATAGATAAATATTCCAAAATGATGGGATATGTAATTTTTATAAGTGAACGATGTCCTTACATATTCTGGCTTAATTGAAATTCATCAAAAATCTTGGATAATCGGTCAGTGACATGAATATAAACTTTAAAGTCTCATACAATTTAATCACTAGAAATATGAAGGCCGTCCTAAAGACTCTTGAAAGAGATTTCTTAAATTAAATATTAGAAATGAAGATAGGTTAGGTTAGGTTAGGGGGCTGCTAGTGAATTCACCAGCACACTTAGATCATGTTAGTCCATTGTGATACCCACAGTTAGACTACTACCACTGGTCGACCACACCAGTGATAGTGCCGTTAATTTGATCTCAACGACAAATGGTGACTGGACCAGTTTTGAAAACCAGATAAAAAGCGTATTAACTTTGCTTTCACTGGGACTAGAACCTGGGATCCCTCTAACTTAGGGCAGGCAATTAACCAACGCCATCTAGTCGTCTAGAAATGAACATAGTTGTGGAAGAGTTGAAATTCGTTGTCGGATGACTTTAGTTGACTTAAGGTTACTGTTTCGAACTTTCAAACGCCGGTTTATCATTCAAACGCCGGCAGATGACCAATAATTGTAGTCTACTGTTTGAAGGGAGAATTCCCACATATCAACAACACCAACCCAGATAAATACCTTGTCAGAAATTTCAAAATTGTGATTGTGAATACCCTTAAATGTCCGGGTTCAAGACACAGCACGGGCCGAAGGTATAGAGGCAGAGAGGATGAGAAGGTTTGCCTTTAAATGTCTGTGGATTATAATGTGTGCAACATATTAGGCTGGGAAGAGAACTCCATATTCGTGTGGTACAGCTAAAGACCGAGTCTCGAAACTTAACTGTACGTCCGAAAGAGGGCTTAAGGGTATATTTATGGGCATTTCTAGAGAGACGGTTATTGCGGGCGAAGTCTTAAAGGGGAGAGGAATAAAATTGGCTGAGAATCGTTGGTTGAAATAGCAATGATAAGGAGGAGACATTACGTCGATGTTCGAGGGAGTCAATCGACTTCAAAAAATTTTTGTTTCCTATGAGTTATACCGCTCGTTGTTGCATCAAGTAGGTGCAGAGAGATCTTGGGAGCACCAAACCAGACATGAGCGTTATAATCAAGCTTAGGGCAAATGAAGACTTTGAAGCATTGAAGACAAATCAGAGGCGGTGAAGTATTTCTTGCATCGTTTTAGGAAATCTAGACATTTCGTAGCATTTTTGGCGACCTCGAATATGTGATCATTCCAACTAAGTGTTGAGTTGATACACATACCGACGATGGAAAGTTTTTCGGTTTCTTCGATGAGAGTGCCATTCAGGAATAATGGCTGATTATTTTGGGATCGCTGGAGTGACAGTAGACAGCACTGAGTTTTGGAAGCATTAAATTCCGCTCTGATGTTTTTATAATAATAATAATGGCGGCGCTACAGTCCGAGGTGGAGGTGGGCCTAGTTTCTCAGCAACTACTCGTGTTGTGCGTGCTATTGTTCTCTCACGAGTGGAGGGGACTTACAGTTTAATGCCGACTCCGAACGACGAGACTGAGAAGCTATTTCTATTCTGGTAATCTTTGAGCATTATCATTGACTCGAAAGAGGTGGAGTCGTGAACAAATTTTAGATGTTTTTTTCGAGATTCGAACCTAAGACCTCGAGCTTAGGAATCGACGCATCTACCCACTACGACACGGCGCCCTCTGCTCTGTTGTTTTCATCCCAATTAAATATGCTGTCAAGGTCGGAATTTAATGTGCTTAACATCCAATAGACTGCCGATCCAATTCTACGGCCGAAGGACAGGGTCGTGAGTCTTGGAACAAATATGAAAAGCTGAGGGTACTGTCATCAGCGAAGGAGTTAATTGGATTAGAAGTAGCAGAGCAGAGATCATTTATAAAAATGAGAAAGAGCATCGGAGATAAAACTGAGCCCTGGGGAACACCAGCATTAATTTGGTGAGAATCAGGCTTGAACCCATCTAAAACAACTTGAACGGAACGGTTCGAAAGCTAATTTCTGCTCTGCTTTCCTCATAGAAGAGGAGATTCATCGATACCATAAGCACACATTTTCGACAAGAGAGCTTGATGCCAGACTCTGTCAAATGAGTTAGAAATATCAAGCGCAACGATCTTGCTTTATCCTGCATTGTGCAAAGATTGGTTTCACTTTTCGGTGAGATATGCCATCAGATGACCAGTGGACCTCTTGCGGTGGAAACCGTACTGCCGGTCATTAAGAAGCTTCCGCGATTCAAGAGCTGACGGTTTATCGGTTTCCATGACATTAGAAAAAAGGGACGTAAGTGCTGTGGGTCGGTACGAGGTCCGACCTCCACTCATGAGAGAACAATCGCACGCATAACACAAGTAGTTGCTGAGAAGCTAGGTGCAAGTACACCTTGGACTGTAGCACGCCCATTGTTATTATTATTGTACGTCATTCTTGAGAATGATGCTTGTAACATAGACATAGACTAGGAGGGAGAAAATATCACTACGCACATATTGCGCTAGTGCTCGGTTTTTGTTAGGAGAAGAAAAGAGAGTTTTGTTTGATGGATGAAAATCTAGTCGATGAGCGAAATTTTTCTCACCGATTTCATAAAACAAACGTTTTTATTCGGAAAATCAAAAGCCATTTTGGAAATTGATTCCTAAATAAACATTAGCTCCTTTTGAACATTAGTCATAGAAGAATATATCTCACCGGTGTTTCTTAGAACTGCTTCCCATTACGTTAAATAAAAGAAATTGCAAATTCTTTTCCAAGTAAAAAAATACACTTTCTAAAAATATTTCACGATTTATGGTGCGAGAGATTTCGTCTTATGCGAATTAAGATACAGAGAACGCTACCGAGTCCACATTGAAACAGGTCACCCAATCTCGCGCGAATGTCAATGAAATTCGCACACAAGAACGATTTGTATTTACGGGTAATTTATTTTAAATAATTCAATTCTACTCTATATGCATACCCAAACAATAAATCTTCTGATTAAACCTTTCGGAGAAAATCACGTATGAATAGTTTAGAAATTCGTTGATCTTATAGAACAGACCTATATATGTGTGTGATCCTAATTAGAAACAAGTTTCTTCTAGCGCCGGATTCAAGAAGAAGTTTCTAAAAGTCGGAGTGTCTTATTCATGTCACAACAATGCGAATTAATAATTCAATGAATTCATGGTCATTGCCTTAAACTTAGTATTCAAATCTGTTTCTGTGGGATAATAGATTCTTTAGATGATTTTGACATTTCTTTTTTCTAAATTCACATTCAAATGAATCAACTCGTGTGACGTGGAGGGTATCCTTTGCTCGCACATATTATGAATCCACGCGCATACACTTGACGTTGGCCCGTTTTGGGCATGAATGAGAGCAGTCTATTTAAATATTCATAAAATACTTTCCTCCGCTTGAAAATATGAACTATTTTGGCCGTTATGAATGGTTATGACATGTGCTTTGAATACATCGGGTGTCCCCGAGAATTTTTATTGCGCGATATATTTGGCAAATACAGCTCAAATCTACTTTTAGTAGGGAGTTAAATTACTTCTTGACAGTGTCCACTTGGGCATTTTATCACGGAATGGTACACAATGCAATCATCTGGTGCCATGCGAATAGCGTCGGATGTAAAATTGGTAATCAAAATAGCTATCGGCTGAGGAAAACAAGATAATGTCAGCACTTACCATTCCCAACATGTCACAGCTCAGCACAGACTGGAATGACACATTCGCAATCTGATGATTTCATCGTTAAGGTGCAAGGGTGGTGGGAAAGGAAGTGCCAAATACTGCTGCGAAATTGAATTTATATACGCATCTTGTAGAAGGAGTGAAATATAAATTGAAATTCATCATGTGCCGCTCGAAAACCACTGCAGACCTGGAATAATGAGAACCAGCGGTCCACCTTCGCTTTCCGCAGCTTGTTTGTACAGAACTGAAACCGTCCGGTCTTTTGATGTTGACTCACATATGATTTGTTTCGCTTTTTTTAATGGTCGTATGGATCTTGGCAGCTCACGGCCTTGTTGGTCTCTTTGTCTTATTCCTACAGCCAGGCCCGGTCCCAGCTAAATGAGCGCCCTGTGCAAGACCTGCATTTAGCGCCCACACCCCCCCCCCCTATTTTTTTGAAACATGGTTGTCTTAAGTTTAAATTTGGAGAGCAAAAACTAGATTGGGAGCAAGATAATCTCGGTTTGACCCTAAAATTTAATACTTCTAAACATGAGCTTTCTGGTTTTACAAGGGGGACTAATACAGTTTTGTAAATTAAGGAATGAAGAACGTATTTTTCAAGCATTAGCTTGTTGAAAACTAAAAAAATATTTTAATGTTATTTGAAAACTCAAAATTCGTTTTTATGCTTCAAGCTACTCAAAACTTTCTTTTGATCTAGTGTTTTGAAATAAAATTCTACCTTAAAACTTTCTTTCGGTTCTAAACTATTTTCGTAACATTCATCACCATCGTAAAGAAGATGTTTCTGGAAATTTAGATGATGTTTCAAATAAGCATCGAATTGTTTCAAAAAACATAACAGGTGCTCATTAGGCACCGAGCTGAATTATTGACTACTAAATTGAATCAATACGAGCTGCATGGGACGAAAATGTTCTTGGTCGAATTCTGTTTTGAAGACCAGCATCTTTTCCCTTCATATTTGAACCATTATCGTAACTTTGACTTCGACAGTTGCTTATTGAAATTCCTTAAAATTCAAGTTTGTCTAAAATTAACTTTGTAAGTTCCTCTCCGGTCTTGTCTTCTCCTTTTAAAAACCCAAAACAACACACACAATTTGATTAGTAACAGTTGTAGAAAAGATACGTGTTATCTAATTTTGTATATTTTGTTCAAATATTTATTTTGGGTTTCTTGATTCGTTCTCCTCAAGCGCTCTCCTAACACCAAATCAAATAAGGCTACTTCCTCAACAACCTGTAAAAAGTTACCATTATTAAGCCCAAACAACACTTCAGAAGTTCCTCGAGAAGCTAATGCTTGAGAACCAAGACATTTATCTAAACTAATTAGTGTTTGCAAAACAGCTTAGCTCTATCTAATATTTTATTTCAGTTTAGATCGAGGTGAGTCTATTGTTGTTTCCGTTCTCAAAACTTTTTCGAAAAACATCCTGTATCTGTGCTTGACAAGGCTTGGGAATTTTTGTTCATTGCATAAAATACAAACAAAATTATAGAGAATAGAGTTTGCTAGGCAATATGTACATAAGTCCCCCAGAAATGAAATATGTGTAATTGAATTTTCTAATACATTACATTACATTTTTTAAGAAGAAAAAACCAAAAAATATTTTTTTGTTTTGGGTGTATGCTCAATTTTTTGGGGTAGTGTATATATACCTACTGTACTCATTCTCCTTCCAAACAAATATGTATGATGAGTAAATCTCTTTCTTACGTGCAGAAATAAAATCTGCACATTTTCTCTCCTCCATAGGAACTGAGTTTATTATTTTGAGTTTTTTGAGTGCTTGTGCAAGAAATTATCTTGCACAGTCCCGTGTGTGATTGGCCTTTTGTGTGAAGAATGAAGAGAAGAGAGAGAGACGAGAAATTATGTAAATTGTATTGAGTAAGGCGCCATACGTGCAGAAATAAAACCTGCACGTTATCACTCAAATGATAGCATAGGAACTGAGGATTGAGTTTATTACTTTGAGAATTTTTCCTAAGGAAATATTTGAGTGCTTGTGCAAGAAATTTTCTTGCACAGTCCTGTGCGCGATTGGCCTGTTGTGTGAAGAATGAAGAGAAGAGAGAGAGACGAGAAATTATGTAAATTGTATTGAGTAAGGCGCCATACGTGCAGAAATAAAACCTGCACGTTATCACTCAAATGATTGCATAGGAACTGAGGATTGAGTTTATTATTTTGAGAATTTTTCCTAAGGAAATATTTGAGTGCTTGTGCAAGAAATTTTCTTGCACAGTCCTGTGCGCGATTGGCCTTTTGTGTGAAGAATGAAGAGAAGAGAGAGAGAAACGAGAAATTATGTAGATTGTATTGAGTAAGGCGCCATACGTGCAGAAATAAAACCTGCACGTTGTCACTCAAATGATCCCATAGGAACTGAGGATTGAGTTTATTATTTTGAGAATTTTTCCTAAGGAAATATTTGAGTGCTTGTGCAAGAAATTTTCTTGCACAGTCCTGTGCGCGATTGGCCTGTTGTGTGAAGAATGAAGAGAAGAGAGAGAGACGAGAAATTATGTAAATTGTATTGAGTAAGGCGCCATACGTGCAGAAATAAAACCTGCACGTTGTCACTCAAATGATTCCATAGGAACTGAAGATTGAGTTTATTATTTTGAGAATTTTTCCTAAGGATATATTTGAGTGCTTGTGCAAGAAATTATCTTGCACAGTCTTGCGTGTGAATGGTATATTGTATGAACAGGTGAAATTATGTAGTTTGTATTATTTGAAAATAACTGCGTTCAGAAAGCGTTTAGAAAGGCAAAGGTAGCTTGGACGAACTAAAATTGTATGAAAGTCAGTATATCGATAAATTGCATGTTGTTTGTTTAGGCTCACAATGCGCCCCCAAGCGCTTGGCGCCCTGTGCATTTGCACATCCTGCACATATGGTAGGGCCGGCCCTGCCTACAGCAATATAGCCGGCCACGGGAATATATAAACTGGAAGCAGAAAAGCTGGAACAAAAAGTGCTTCATGCAAAAGAATGACATGCAATTACTGAAAAACTGAAAGGCCGTCAGAGATATATCACACGTTGAACAAATACGGCCCGAGGTGGACTTGGGTCTAGCTTTACCAGAAACCACTTGTGTTGTGCTTGCTATCGGTCTCTCACGAGTGAAGTCTACCTACAGTTTAATGTCGGCTCCGAATATCGCAGTCCGCGGTTCGAGGGATACAGGGCTAGGATTTGCAGAAGAAAACCTCTAATTTTTAAGGTAGACAAAAAGAAGAGGCTTGATTTTGCCAAAGAGTACTTAGGCAAACAAAAATCGTTTTGGGAGAAGGTTTTGTTCTCCGATGAGAGTAAATTTTATGTTTACCGATCTGATGGACGTGTTTTGACCTGGAGGAAAGCGCGCACCGAGCTGAATACAAAAAGTGTATAACAAACGGTTAAGCATGGGGGTGGTAGAGTCATGGTATGGGGTGTATGGCAGCTTCTAGTGTGGGGAAGCTTGAATTCATAGATGAAGTTATGGAAAAAGAACATTACCTTAAGATCTTAAAGGAAGATTTGAGAGACAGTACTGAAAACTTTCATCTGGGTAAGGATTTCTACCTTCAGCAAGATAACGACCCAAACGCACAAGCAAGCACACTGCTGAAATAGTACGTCTATGGATACCATATAATACCCCTCATACCCTAAAAACACCGCAACAATCTTCAGATCTCAATCCGCTAGAGCATCTATGGGATGTGTTAGATAAACGGGTGCGGCAACAAGGATCGCCTCTAAACAACACCTAAAGGTATCACTGCAGGAAGAATGGGCGAAAATAGAGAGTGACGTTACAAAAAAATTGTTAAACCAGACAAATTTTGAATTGTTTAGTAATTTTTGTTGCTGTTGTTTGTTGTTGTAATGAACTTTTTTTTCTTCTTCGTAGCCATCAGCCAGCACGATCTTTCGTCAGCTGTCTCCAGTTTCGGACACCAAGCCGGCCGAGATCCCCCTCGACTTGTGTGCGCCACCTTGTTCGTGGGCGTCCCCTGTTGCGTTGTCCCACAGGCTCAGAGTCGAAGTAATGAACTATGTAATATGTTTTGTTTTTCGAATCGGAATTTTTATGCTATTTCTTCCGCATTTAAATTTTAGTAAAAACAGATTACAAATACTTTTGGCCGTCAGTGTACATATGTTCTTTCTAGGAATTTAAAATCTAACCCAAAACTAGATATTAAAACAAAAAGCAAGCTTTAAACTTGAATCTACTTAAAATTTAATTCAAATAATATAAAAGAAGCGGAGCCCTTATTATTGTCGACGTGTGCAGGGTATGTACGTTTTCATGGAGATAAAATGATAACAACAAGAATCGTCGTTATTAAGCCATTCAATGACAATAATGATACAAACTTAAATAGAATGTGGAATGTATTCCACTATGAATTATAAATGGAACATCGGCTAAGGGACAAATTAATGGTTCATTTGATTGCAAATTCCATAGTCCGACATATATCACAAATGATGCATTAAATGTGTAATTATCGCTTACAAAAGATCCAAAATAGAATATCGATTAAATTCAACACAAGCACCATACTGTTGTATCTATTTATAGACTCAGAAGCTTTACCGGGATTTTAAACCCTCTGAAGGTAATTCGAAAACTCGTTGAGGATACAATATTTTACGTGATAATCACTAATGAATACTGCCGCAGTTCCAAATGGACTCATAATAACATAATGGTGGCGTTACAGTCAGCGGTGGACGTGGGACTAGTTTATACAGCAACCATCCATGTTGTGCGTGCTATTACTGTCTCAGTCTTCTCTGAACTCGATCGGTAGCTTAAATTCGCTAAGACTTGTCGTCCCGGGCCACCACGGGATCAAAGGAAATGAGATCGCCGATGAACTTGCTAGGCGAGGATCAGATGAGGCATTCTCAGGAGCTGAACCTGCGCTGGAACTGCCTGTGTCATTTGTTAGCGCTTCCGTCTTCCGTGGTTGGACCACTCGAAAGAACAACCGCAGGTGGCATGACTCTCCAGGATGTAGACAGAACAAGCGCGTGCTCCCCAACGAATGTAAGAACCCTGCGACTTTCTTGTTGTCTCTTAACTGCAGACAATTTACGGGCGTACAAACGGAGCACTACATCTTCGCCAAACAGCTAAGTGTGGTTGGGCTAAGCGACGAAACCCTTTGCGACGCCTGTGGAGAAGACGATGACAATTGCCAAGCACTTCCTCTGCTACTATCCCGCCTTTGCTCGAATCATTCGGTGCTGATGAGGTAAGTGCTGATGATGTAGGCTCCTCGTCACAGAAGCACCATGAAATTTCAGTAAAAGTAGGTTACTACCTGGCAGTACAATGTACCAGTTTGAGTCTGAGTGCTCCAGTGTGGAGTTTCAAAAACCTCCGACAAAAAATAAATTACTGTCTCACGAGTGGAGGGGCCTTACAGTTGAATGCCGACTTTGAACGGCGAGATTGAGAAGCTTTTTCTAGACAGTTCTAGTTTTTGAGGATTGTTAGTGACTCAAAAGAAGGGAAGCAGTGAATAATTTTGTTTTTTGAAAAATTGTCGCTTGTTCTCGGATTTTAAAGTAGATTTGAACGCCTAGTTCATGGGGTCCGACGCACATACCCACAATGCCGCGGCCTTATTTTCTACAGATAAAAGTGAAAGTTTGACCGCCTTTTTTGGTGTTCCTCCGTGCTCCATTTATTGATCAAGAATTCAACCGTTCATCTGCCTAAAGTAGCAAATAGCTCCAGACCCGAGATTGATCCCTGCTCTGCTTGAGTTTCCGACATTTATGTTGTCCTTGATCCCCGCATGCTTATTAACTAACGATGTGTGATATTATTTTGAGATCCGCTCCCATTTAGTTCTAGTTCACATTAAAGGCCAAGGCTATACTGATGCCCCATGCGTCTGATCAACAATTGGTTGTTCAGTGCAATGAAAAAAAAATGTTTTCACTGCAACCTCTCCTTCATTTACAGGAAACCAATCATCTCAGCTTGGTAAGCTGAGGTATTCTTAGCCCAGTGCTTTGAGGCAAGTTAGTCCCAGACACCTACACCCGTCTTGGATCCATTCGTAAAGACCAGCACGGAGGCTTTCTGCCACACTGCCACTGAAGAATAAGGGATAATTCGTGTAACAAAAATCGTGAATTCCCAGTATAATGACCTCATGTTATTCCCTACTGTTGTCCAAACACTCGTTCTCACTCTTGCCGCCCTTCGAATCTTAGCTCATAGATTTCAGATCTGGTTCTAGTTCCTACCGAAAACGGAGCCAATACAAAACTATTTGCTTGCCGAAACAAAGGCAACAATGTTTGTTTTTTCCGAAAGTGAATTCGAAAAATTCGAAGAAATCGAAATGCAGAGCACCGATATTCAATTCCGACCTGAACTTGGAGCATTGATGAATGCAATACATTTTTTTTAATTAACGGTAAGTACATTTCCATTTTAATCCGACTCCATGACAATAACTTCTAAAGCTTCCTGCCAAAAAGATAAAATAATTCTATCGAAATGTGCACAAATTTGTGCATAATTGTGCATAATTTGTGCAAATAAAACAATGGAGAACCTTCAATACAAAATTGATAGGACTTCAATCCAATTGAATGAAATTAGAAAAGCAAAGTGCAGCAATTCATCAGATCGGTCATTCGAAATTAACGGAAGGAAATGCCTTTTAGAAGCATTCTGTTCGCAATGAACGGACACCGATTTAAGCCAATTTAATTAGCCTTTACAAATTTTGTTCAATATCACTATCGCTCCCAATGACCCTCACAATGCCATCCATTCAAATGCTAAACGCCACCGAGAATCTGTGATGAATTCTCCATATTATTGTAGTATCCACCAGCAATTCGAACGGTTTTGAATTGATTACATCGTTGCAGAAGTTTCACGCCGTGAATGGCATTGAGTTGAAGCATCCATCGAACATCGAACAATATTATGGTTTAATTTACACTGTTGACGTGATTAATAATATCAGCCGCCAATTATACGCCCCATGCCGATGGACAGCCTTTGTTAAACGCGCACAAATGGTCGTTAATCCTCGATGGTCGATTGAAAGTCGCCGTAATTAAATTTTGATTTGTCTGTGGTGGCAAGCGTGTGCAAAATAATCGAGACTGTGTTATATGAACTTACTGACATCAATTGGGGTGGGGGATTTCCTCCAAGGGTACATTCCTTGTGCTTGTTATTAATTTAGCGGCGAATGACTCAAGAGATTATTACAAGATGGATGGAAATAGAGTCGGGGCGCGTTGTTCGACAGATGGGTGTGGTGATAGTGACATTGCATTGAATTAATTTTTTTCGAATCGGCCTAGAACACGGTGACCGTGAGTTACCAAGTGGACCAAGTGACCAGCGCGCGGTGCGAATTGTGATTTCACTTAATCTCTGTCCAGCGCTGATGTCATAAAGACTGTAGTCGATACAGTAACTGCAGTGATACAAAGTGAAAGACGCTGAATAAAGAGAAATTTATTCTGGAAACCAAATAGACGTACAAATGCGTTAGATTCTGAAGAAAACATGGTTGAAAGCTAACAAGAATAGTGATGCAACTTAACTTACTGGGGACTGTAAGTACGCATGTATAATCGAAGCACTGCAATCGGCAATATTTTCGCAATTATCGATATTACGACTCTCTGAGTAATTGAATAATAGAGCAGGACGTATATTCAAAGAACTCAATCGCAACAAATATAAATCGAAGTATGCATTCGTGTCAGATGATGACATCACTTTACGTTACGGTCGTTAAGTATATTCTCGTAATAGATTCAGCAATAAACCAGGCAGCCACTAAAATCAAAGAATGACTAGAATGCGATGATTTGAAATAAGTTGGCCGTAAAACGGAGACTGTTTTAAAAACCAGTCAGAAAAATGTATGTATCTTCCGGGTAGAAGCTATTCGATGCAAGAAAAACGCATAAACATTTAAGAATTAAACTCGAAAATTGAGACTACCGGAGTGCATAATGGAAAATAGAACCTTATCAGGCCATCATAATGGTAAGATCGATGGTTGATGGAGATCAAGAAATCACAGGTTGAATACCTAATAGTAGCTTAACTGATAATTTATTATTGAAAATGAGCTCATGTAGTGGATGATCGGAGGAAGGTATGGATACAACGGAAGCTAAGCTAAGTTATAATCACCTACACCGTACGAAAACAAAGCACGGAACAGGAACATCGTGACCAGACGAGTTACTGGGAAGTATGGTAAAATACTTGTCAAAAAGACTTTCGCAGGCAGACGAATAACAGCCGCTTTCGCTTGCTTTTCAAATATAAAGGATGGGCAAGTTTCTTTTTAAAAATACAATAAAATGAACAAAATTAAATTGTTTCCACGTATTATGGCTTTACTAGCAAGAACGTTAATTACGAAATACAACGTCGTTCAAGTGGCTGCCACGGCTGACTTCTCAATTGCGCATTCTGTCATCCCAATTTTCCATGACCTTGTTGATGGTCTCCGGCTGTGGCTCGCGGATTGCTTGGATGATATTGGCCTTAAGTGCTTGAATCGTTTCTGGATTGTTGGCATAACAGCGGCCCTTCACGGTTCCCCACAAAAAAAAAGTGCACTCGCAGCTCCGAGGCGGCCAATTGACATCGTCAAGACGGCTGATAAAACGATTTTGGAATTCGGTGCGCAAAAGATCGGTTGTGGCATGGGCTGTGTGGCATGGCGCACAATCCTGTATTAACCAGAGGTCGTCCAAATCCGTGTCCTCAATTTCAGTAAAACAAAAAGTCAGTTAACATGGCTCTTTATAGCCCACCGTTGACCGAAACGTTGTTCCCAGCCTCATTTTCGAAGAAAAATGGTCCAATAATGCCACCACTCCACAATCCGCACTCTATGTGGATGTGGATGCATTGGCATCTTGACAATAGCGTGCGGGTTTTCCGAGCCTCAGATGTGGTAATTTTGTTATTGTTTGTTAACGTAGCCACCGAGATGAAAAAGCGTCTCGTCAGAAAATATGATTTTTCGCCTCACATCGTTGTCCAATTCGAGCTACCCTAAAGCCCAAACTGCGAAGCGATATCGAAGCGGATGGTCGTGCGCCTTCTATTGCTGAGTCAATTGGACCTTGTAAGCGAATAATCCGAGATCTTTGTGCAGAATTCTCCTCAGGCTAGTGCGTGAAATGTCGGCCACAGCAGCCACATTCTTCTCTGTGCGCACCGTACGACGACGAGGACCATGAGTGTTGTCCACTAGCATACCAGTCTTATGAACTTTTTGCACAGTCTTGCGTACAGCAGTCGCGGTGGGAGCCTAATTTCGGCCGAAACTTCTTTTTAAAAAATCGCACTGTTTGGACGACACAGCACTCAATTTGGAATTTTCAATATTTCCCAACGTTGTTCAAGCGTAAAGCGACACTCGGAGGTATGATACTGACTGACTTTCCGTCAATATTTCGAGCGGAAAACAGCTGTCAGTGTTAAAATAACCTTTGATTTAAAAAAAAAACACTAGATAGCTCACCCTGTATATATAATTTAACAAAAGTCTGTTGAAAAATAAGTGCACATTTTCATTGAAATCGGTCCAGTCTTTTCGGATATAATCCCAAGCAGACAGACATACACTACAATTTTATTGGTACGGAGCAGAATAGGATATATTGCTGTCCCCTGTCATAAGACTTTATTACTTGATAAATATTTGCACCCAATTCCCCGATGTTACTTTAAATTAATAAAAAAGAATAGCGAGTAATAAAATCTGACACAGAATAGAATAGGCATCAGAACTTCAGTAATGTGTCTCGAATTTTTCATATTTACTTACATCAATCCATTCACTTAAGATTTTATCTCAGTATCATATTCTTAAAAAAAATATGGCCCAAAGACTGCACCTTCCAGTCACCTTTGGGTATTTTCGGAACTCTAGACTGTACAATTGCGATTGTTTGTGGTCTACCGGTTTATTAGCATGTGGTCTACCGGACCTTATAAGCACGTAGATCAAGAACAACATGCAAAATGAGGTGAGTAAGGGCTTTTTAAAGCAGCAGATGGTACTTGGAGAAAGAAAGTTAAACGTTTCCTGTGCTTTATAAGCTGATGCCAAGTAATTGGTAGATACCTTTGTTTGTCAGGAGATTGCAGTCATTACAGAGCGCACTGTCTCCTTGTTGTACATATATAATCTTTGCGGTTCTATAGTCAGAGATAGACTTGGGTCTATGTTTTACATTAACCGCTGGTGTTGTGCGTGCTATTGTTTTTCAAGTAATCGGTTGAGTGAAATCTCAGTGTTTCAATTTTCGTAAATTTTATTCAATCAAAATAGGATCCGTTGGCATCTATGACATTCTTCTAACGTGATACAAGTTATAATATTCATTTTTCGTAAGCAATGATTTTAGAGGATTTTATGACCTCTGCTCAGTTTCGGAAGACCCTCTGCCGGCAAAAAGAATCCAGATTGCGGAAAAATGATAATGCATTGGGTAAATATCAGGAGAGTACGGTGGATGTGGGATAATTTAAATTCCAAACTGCAACAGTTTTTGCACCGTTACTTGTGAAGTATGGGGTCTACCATTGTCATGCAAGAGGATCGGATAAACACAGGTTACCAATTTGGCATGAAATATTTCGATTTCCTCACAATATTTAACAGGGTTTCTCTTCTTCTGGTTGAAGATATGAAAAGTGTATTGATCCTTTCGATGTCCAACAAATTGTCACCATAGCTTTTCTTGAGCGACGATCGGGTTTGGGGTGTGTTTTGGTTTTTCATTTACATCCAACCACTGCCCAGATCTTGAACGATTATAATAATATATAATAATAATGGCTCGTGTTGTGCGTGCTATTGTTCTCTGACGAGTGGAGAGGACCTACAGTTTAATACCGATTCCGAACGGCGATTTTGAGAAGCTTTTCCTAGACAGTTATACTCTTTGAGCATTGTCAGTGACTCGAAAGAGGTGGAGCCGTGAAAAATGTTGATGATTTTTTCGAGATTTGAACCGACGACCTCGAGCGTAGGAGTCGACGCACCTACCCACTACGCCACGGCGCCCACCAGATCTTAAACAATTACCATTTTTTTTTTCGGAAGATTTTTTGGAACTCTACACTGAAGCACTCAGATTCAAAACTGGTACATTGTACTGTCTGCAAACTACTCCAGTGTCGTTAATTTGATCCCTACGTCAAATGGTGACTGGACCAGACTTGATTGCATTGGAATTCGAACCTGGGACCCCTCTAACATAGGGCAGGCACTTAACCAACTGCGCCATCCATACGTTTATCATATCCACTTTTCATCACAGGTTACTATCTGGCGCAAAAAGGGTTCAGTTTGGTTTCTGAATGTAAGCGATGCGCAGATTTCCAGGCGATGTAGTTTTTGGGATTCGTTCAGTTCATGGGGTACCCACTTATCGAGTTTCTTTACCTTTCCTATGAGAGAAAGGTTTAGACTTATTGTCATTGGGGATACTCCCATGCTTTGTGTAATCTCCCGCAGCGATTTCTTCGGGTCCGGATTCGCCGTTACTCTTAAAACATCGTCGTCAACTAACGTTTATGTCTTCCCACGTGGTTAATTTTCGAGGCTGAAATCTTCCGAACGAAAATTTCCAAACCAACGTTGTATAGTACGTTCGTTTACCGCTACATCCTCAAATGCGGTATAAATGTTTTTCATTGCCAATGACGCATTATGTCCCATTTTAATTTCGTTAAGGAAGAGGGTTCGAATTTGAAATGCCGACAGCATGGTGGATAAATTCTAGAAAAAAAATGACGGTATTTGTAACGAACTCTAAAATTCTCACACACTCACTCTATTTTATAGAAAAATAAAAATTATGGTTCTAACACAGATGTTCACTCGAGAACTTCTTATTTCCGACTGACCGAAAATCAGACATTTGATGTTGTACAACCCAATACAATAAACTTTAGGTCCCCTTCACTCGTGAGAAGTACCGCACGTACAACGCGAGAGGTTGCTGATGAAGCTAAGCCCAAGTCAACCTCGCCACAATATGTATATGTATATTTGTAGATATAAGATCTTGTCTGCCATGTTTTGTTGTCTGGAGCGGTTTTCTTTTGGTTTGTTTTCAACATTATTCTTGAAATTATTGTGCAAAACTCACTGGCCACGGGAAACATTATATGCACCATCTTACAAAAATTCCACACAACTCCTAGCATACGCGAATAACATTGACGTGATTGCTCGAACACAGCGTGCCATTTGTTGGCATTTAAACGGAAGCGGCTAAAAGGGGTTTGGCGTTAAACAAGAGCAACACCTTCAGCATTCGTCTTTAAACCTGTTGGATAACGCGACGGAGGATGTCCACGTTAAAGGTGGCGCACTCAAGTGGAGAGTGACCTCAACCACTTGGTGTGCGGGGTTGGAGGCAGCTAGCGAATAATCGTGCTACCTGGAGGAGGCTTGTTAATTGAGGTCCAGCTCCGTTCCGTACTTTCACGTATAATTTTCTTTCTATAAAGTTTGTTTTTTTTTAATGGCTTCGTAGTTTTTGTTTTTTTTTAATTTAATTAATTGTAAAAGTGCATGAAGTCAGCAGTTTTTGTTACCCGGTCTTTTGTGGAAGAATAAAATGTAGTTGGCAAGTTACAATTTTTTGTTAAAGTATTCTCAAAATGTGTGGGCGCCGTGGCGTAGTGGGTAGGTGCCTCGACTCCTACGCTCGAGGTCGTCAGTTCGAATCTCAAAAAAAACATCAAACATTTTTTCACGGCTCCACCTCTTTCGAGTCACTGACAATGCTCAAAGAGTATAACTGTCTAGAAAAAAGCTTCTCAATCTCGCCGTTCGGAGTCGGCATTAAACTGTAGGTCCCCTCCGCTCGTGAGAGAACAATAGCACGCACAACACGAGTGGTTGCTGAGAAGGCCCAGGTCCACCTTGGACTGTAGCGCCGCCATTATTATTATTATTATTCTCAAAATGTACTGAACGAAGGCTAACAGCTACAGTAGGCAATAAGCTCTGATAAATAAGATGGATTATAAAAAAATGGCGAATCCAATGCAAAAGGCTTAAATTATTAGCACGAAAAATTAGAGGCTTGCTAAGGAAAACGGGAATTTTGAGAAATTAATTAATTTTTTAGAACTCATAATCTAATCTGTGCAACCTAATACAAAATTATCCGTTTTCAACAGCCGTAGAAATGTTCAGCAGCCGCAGGGAATACTTACAGATGGAGGCTACAGCGTTGTGGTGTGCTTTTGTGGTTTGGTGTTGTATCCATTTTCTAAATTATGAACATCAAAAAGAGTGGTTACACAGCACGTTGGCTGCAGATGAAATGCGGTTAATGTGCACTTTCAGCAACAGATTTATCCCATGCATTCATCAAAATTGATAAATGGCTACAGACCAATTAAAAAAAAATTGCTTTTGAACAAATAGAACTACGACGGAGAATATACAAAAAAATACAGATTAATATTAGAAACGTTTTTAGTAAATAATCCCTTTCCCTTTGCCTCTTGTTTTAAACAGACAGGCGGGGAAATTCTTCTTCTTCAGCTGGCGCTACATTCTGGGGTGGTCCTGGGTCTTAGCCAACATGCTTCTCCATCCAGCACGGTCTTGTGATGACTGCTTCCAGCGACGTATGTTCAGTTGATTGGGGTCCTTTTCCAGCTGTCTATGCCACTGGATGCGTGGTGTTCCATTACCGCGTTGACCCTCGGGGTTGGAGTCGGAGACTTTTTGGGCCAGATTATTGGTGTCCATTCGCTCTACATGGCCAGCCATCTGAAACGGGTGACTCGGACGCGTTTGACCAGGCCGATGTAGCTTTACAGCCCATAAAGTTCATCCTTCAGTCTCCTCTAAACATCACATTGCAAACAGGATCAAAGATAATTCGATGAGACCAGGAGTCTCCTCGTCCGTTTTGATTAGTGCCCATACTTCTGTGCCATACAGCAGGACTGGGACTATCGAGATCTTATATAGAGATATCTTAGTTCTTCGAGAGAGAGCCTTATCCCTCAATTGCCTTCTAAGCCCAAAGGGTAATACTTCGTTTCATTTCCGCGGTGGTGTCATTACTGAATTTACTTCGAGGCCTAGGAAGGCAAAGTCTTTCAGCACTTCAATGTTGTAGCTGCCTCTAGTGACGTTTTGTCCAAGACTTCGGTGTTAGTGGACAGCATCTACTTTGTATTACCCTCATTCACCGCAAGACCCATCTTAGTCAAACAAAGGGCCCCTTGACAGCCCGCTGTGTCCTTCCGATGATGTCAGTGTCGTCGGCATATCCGAGCAGTTATACAGTTTTGTGGAAAATCGTGCCTCTGGTGTTGATGTTTGAGATACGCACGATCTTCTCGAGAATGGTATTAAAAAATCCCATGTCAGTGCGTCGTCTTGTCCAGGCCCTTTTTTGACATCAAAGATCTCGGTGAGGTCCTTACCGACGTTGACGGATCAACGGGCATTCTCCTTCGTCATTCTGCAAAGACAAATGAGTTTTGCGGGGATACCAAAACTAGACAATCCGTTGTATAGCTTGTCTCTATAAATACTGTCACAGGAGGCGGCCGTAAAGTCAATAAACAGATTGTGGGTATCGACTTGGAACTTCTTCTTTTCCAAGATTTCCCGCCATATGTGTATTCCGTCGATGGTGGACTTTGCTGGCCTGAGTCCGCATTGATATTGCCCAATCAGACTGTTGACGTAGGGGTTGAGGCTCTTACACAAGACGGCATAGCAGATTTTATATGCGATATTTATGAGACTGATCCCTCTGTGCTGTGCATTGCTCAAGGAAAATTGATCGAAAATTCAGAAGAATTAAAATTGGAACTACATTTACATGTACGAGTAAATGTCCATTTTGAATGAAAAATAAATTGGACAAGTGCGAGTTGTACTTTATTTTAGAAATGGGTGGGGGAGAGGCATTAAAATCGACTTTGGAGCCCGATATTTATCAAACGGTACACTGAATAAAAAGAAAAGATCTGTCGATTGATATATCACTCGAGGGTGTGCGTCAATGTTTCAAATTCCATTCACTTATACGGGAGCCACCCCCAAATGGCTCCCCTTTTTACATTTGTTTGCATGGATGAAATGATTTCTAGGTCTAAAGTGCCTAATTCGAAAATTTCAGGCCGGTGTCTTCATAAATGTGAACGTCATGGTGTAGGTATGTGCGTCGACTCCTACGCTCGAGCTCTAAGATTCGAATCTCGAAAAAACACTTAACATTTGTTCACAGCTCCACCTCTTTCGAGGCACTGACAATGCTCAAAGAGTATAACTGTCTAGAAAAAGCTACTCAGCTGTAGGTGCCCTCCACTCGTGAGAGAACAATAGCACGCACAACACGGGTGGTTGCTGAGAAGCTAGGCCTAGGTCCACCTCGGACTGTAGCGGCGACATTAATATTATTATTATTATCTTCATAAATGTAGGAGATAAAAGAGTGTGACAGACAGACGAATGGAGTGAGGGACACACCGAAATTGTAGAGGTTTCGTTTTTGTAGACGGAAACTTAAAAATGTGCTAAAATGGCGCCCAAAGCAAAGGCATTTATTTAGACGACAGTGACTCTAAAATATCCGGAACCTATGTGAAACGTGGAGAACGAGCGAATGAAAGCAGAAGAAATTTTGCGACCTCGAAATAACTTTCCGAAAAGGGATGAATAGATTACGAGTAAAGAAATGGATGAAAGGAGTGGACAAATCAAGAGCAGCTGACCATGTTACTGAGGCAAGTACAGGAGTTCATTCGGATGTCAACAGTAAGCCATCACAACCGCTTTTCAAATTTAGAAAACTATGATCGGCACTCTAAACACGGGAAAAAACTTATTTAAGAACGATTGCAGGACTAACCCAGAGCTCCTGATCATATCCGTTGGTAAGGCGAAGACGAAACCGCGAACTCCACTTGCTGTACGAAAACTTCGTTGTAAAGCAAAATACAAAAAAATGTTGGTTTTCTGCTCCGGGAAACACTTCCGTCGAATCTCAAGTTCTTCACTCACATACTATCACTCAGGGGCACTCCTTAGAACATTTCACTTTCTGGAAGAAAAAAACGAAACCGTATAAAGTTTCGCCTTCCAACGCGACATCACACATTAATCGACACGTCAATCAACGATCTTCTACTAAACCGGCTCCAGATGATCTAAGAAACTGAAAATAAAAGCACCTGGGTCAAGTTAACATTTTCACAACTGTTACAAGGCCTTACCATCACCACCTACGAAAATATTCTGACCACTAAATCCACAACTTGATGGTGTAAAGGCAGCCGGCTAAATGCGTGATGTGACAATCCATAAGCATGACCGCTCATGGTTTGTAACAAGTTCGCCTCTAACGTCAGCGGTATATGTATCTGTATCACGAACTGGTATTAATAATGCACAACAATGCGGAATTATTTAGCATTCATTAGAGGAACAGGTTTCGCTACAAAATAATGATAGGCTTACATAAGGATAAGAATATCTGCTGGCATGAAGCAGCAATCCGTGCGATTTCGTCAAACATTTAAGATAAACAACTGCAAAGCATATCAAGACACTTTTATTAGATTTATTACTTTAACTACTCAAAACACGCGCACATGTTTGGAACGTTTCGTTTGGCACATATTAGCTTAAAGACTACTCTATTTTAAACTGAAGTCTATCCGGTGAGAGCTGCCACCAGCTCCGAGGTTATCTGCACGCACTCGCCATAGGAGTCCTGATATTTGCACTTTCCCGATGTGGATTCCTTCGGTGATGGCGGTGAGGCTGCCAGCTGCAGTTCACCTTCCTCGGGACGTGGTATAATGAAATTGGATACACTGGAGCCAGCAGGATAACATTTAACCACCCCGATGAGTGTTACGGTGAGAAAAATGATTGCGATTAATTTCACCGGAGACATTTCACCGAAGATTGTTCACTTTGTACACACTTCTTGAAAAGCAACACCTGAGTCAGAAACAGAACAGATACTGTCGTTTCAAATGGATGACGGGTCGAGGAAAGGTGATCAAATGTTTCTGAGTAAACCCGTTTCAGTTTTCACGTTCAATTAATCTTATTATTGTCGATATGCAAATGGATATAGTCTTGAACCTTGTGACCAAATTAGCAATGGCAACTAATGCGTATTTAGTCGGTCTAACTATCCAGGTAAATAAACGAACCACTGTGCTGATGAACGCAGAATAAAACAAAACAAAAACAAGACACTTTAACTGCAACTTACCGGGATCAATAAAATGTCGTTATTCGCGTGACTAATATTAGCTGGTGGATGTATTGGGAGAATTAATAAGTTTTGCGCACCTTGCCGAAGCTTAAACGAGTTGTTGTTCTTGTCAATTGTATTTCTTGGATTTTCCTATTGTGTCATAACACGTTGTCTGAGTACAAAGCTTAGACCAAAGCTTGGGGAATCACAATTACTTTCTTGTTGCTTTAAGATCGCTCAAGATTGTATTCTTGTGTCAGTTTTTGAATTAATTTAAGCACTAGTTCCGTTTTCCTATCGCCTTGCGTTTGCAGACTGTCGGGTATTTATTATATTTTGCAATATCTTACAGCTGTTAAAAACATACTCACACAAACTGAAAGTCTACGTGGCAGTTTCTCAGCGCATGCGATTATTGCAGAAGTTCTAAAGCTAATAATGGTGGCGATACAGTTCGAGGTGGACCTGGGACTAGCTTCTCAGCAACTCCCGAGTGAAGGGGACCTACAGTTTAATGCCGTCTTCGACCTCGAGCGAAGGAGTCGAATCACCTACCCACTACGCCACGGCGCCCACAGTACCGGCGCCTACGGTACAGGAACACATATACTGCCCCGTCCAATTGTCACTTTTCAGCAGTCTGGGTCACCTTGTTGATACGCAACTAACATGGAGTCGTCCAATAGGCAGCATCATTTAAATCATTAGAAAAATTCTACATTTTTGTAGAAAGTTCTAGCATTTCTATTCTAATCAAGGAACAATCTCTGAAGCGATCCCAGGTTCGAATCCCAGTAAAAGCAAAGTTAATACGCTTTTATCCGGTTTTTCAAATCTGATACAGTCACCATTTGACGTTGACACTGGAGCGGTCGATCAGTGGTTGTAGTCCGACTGTGGGTATCACAATGGACCAACATGGTCTAAGTGGGAAGGTGAATTCACTAGCAGCCCCCTAACCTAACCTTAACTGAGGTTCGTCATTGAGTACAAGCCCGTCAAATCCCCGCTTAGGCTCTGCCTGCCTGGCTAGACTGTACAGCCCATATATTTCGTGGTTGAACCTTCTCCTCCAAATGCCAACAACAGGACCAAAGATCGCGCGCATAACTTTTCTTTCGAAAAGACCAAGAGACTGTTCATCCGCTTGGGATTTTGTCCATGCCTCTACGCCGTAAAGCAGAACTGGGATGATCAGGGTCAGCCTGGTCTTCCGAGAGAGGGCTCTATGACTCAATTGCCTTTTGAGCCCAAAAAAAACAGCGGTTGGCAAGAGTTATTCTGCGCTTGATCTCGGTACTGATGTTTTTTGTACTATTTACCGCGGAGCGAAGGTAGACGAGGGTCCTTAACTACCTCATAGCTATAGCCGCTTATGGTCAACGTTCTGGCCAAGTCGTCGATGTTGTGCGTCCTTTCTCGATGATAGCATATACTTGGTTTTGCCCTCGTTTACGACATACCTATTTTGGCCGCTTCCGTTTCAATGCCAGCAAACGCATCGTTGTGTTCGACAAATCACGTTAATGTCATCCGCGTAAGCCAGCAGTTGGGCGGACTCTTGGTAGATCATTCGTCTTGTGTTGGCCACAGTGAGTTTTCTGATCTTCTGAAGAACGATGTTGAAAGAATCACATAAGAGCGCGTCGCCTTGTCTAAAATCCTTCAGTCTCGATATCGCGATCTTGACTTCGTCTAGATCGAGGGGTATCGGTATTCTCTTCTATCATCGTCCGTTGTGTTGAGTGGAAAATTCTGCCTGACAGCGGTATTTTTATCCTCATCGCCGTTTAACAGTCTACAGAAGTGATTTTTCCAAATTCTCAGTATGCGAATCTACTACTAGTTGTCCAGTCTCTTCCCGGCAGGCTTCTGTCCGAACTTTATATCCGTTCGATGAAAGTTTTACCCTTTGGTAAAACTTTCAGACATCATTCCTGTCATAACACCTCTCCATCTCCTCGATCGCGCGCTTCTCGTGCTCTTTCTTTTTCTTCCTGAGAAGCATGGTCTCTTCCCTTTGTTTTGATCGTAAAGCTCGCGAACAGCTCCCGTATTTAAATGCAGCGTTGCCTTGTAGACTCCTTGCTTTGGTTCGTGTGCATGCATGCACTCGTTGTCAAACCGGGGGTTTTTCCGTGGTGGTGTTGTAAGACCCAGCACATCTGTAACTGCTTCTCTGACAGCTTTTCTGGTGGCTTTGAAACCAATTTTTACGCTGCAATTCTGAAAAAGGCACTTTTGTTCTAAACTGATACCCACAACATTTTTTTGTCGTTTTTGAGCCAGTGATAGAGCTATGGTTGAATTCGGAATGCCAGGAATAGTAATATGGTGATAGAGCAGAAAGTTTAAGAACCCTCGATGGACCCTGGGATTGGGTACGAATTTCACTGGTACCGGATCTCGGTCTTTGACTCCGCACCCATGGGACAACTTGATAGAGGATGCCCCCGAAACCGATGGCGCACAGAAATAGAGAAGGACTTCAGTCAACTTGGCGTGCATAAGTGAAGGCATCTGGTTAAAGATTGTGCCAGCTGGGCTTATTGGTGGAGGCCCAGGTCCATCCCGGACTGTAGCGCCGTCCGAAGGAGAAGATTTCAATTTATAATGCAGTGTTTGACATAGCTACAACGACCAAAGAAACGGGAATGCCTGCAGACAAGGATGTTCTCGAATCCTCTCCTTCGGTTTTAAGAAGTAGATGAAAACTGGACTTTTGGTATAGAGACCCAGTTACGTTGGGTTGAGTAGGCTTGGTTTAAATAACTGGACGGAGCACGCCAGGAAGCAGCGTCAACGTTACCCTATTAAAGAATACAATTCATTGCTTGCTTGCATGCCAGGTATATCAGGAAAATCGCCAAAAGATTATTTTCACCTAGTTGTATTGAGACTGAACGGATTTAACTACCAGATTTAACCAAGACCATTCCATCCCCATAGTGCGTTTGAGTTAAAATAACTTGCATCGATATTTGCTGCGAGGCTTAAGTGGACGCTTCTGGACTCTTTAAGCAAATTTTAAGCTAACATTAAATTGTATCCTGGTGTGGTATACAAAGTGACTCATTTTGACTTAAACGTTGAGTCCTATTTTACAGAAAAGAACTGCAGACGCCTTCAAGTGCACATCGAAAAAAAAACGCGCAAAACCATCAACTTTTTATTGGGTACTCATGTGAGAGGCACAAAGAGTTTACTCCCCCCACAAAGCCACCAAAGTTGGTCCTAGCATGACAGGTACATTTTTATTACGAATACCCACCATAATTGCATCGTGCGGATCTTGAACTCAACAGAATGTTTTGCGAAAAATGCCTTCGTTAATCTGCTGTTCAGCCATTGCAAGACACTAATTTGTTCAGTCGTAGTGCAAAGTGAGGAACTTTCAAGTGCAATGTAAAGAGTAAACCAGTCAACCAGTCACTTATTGTTCATTCATCCATGGGTGGCCTTCAGTTTTCTATATAAGTCTGTCTCACCAGTACGTCTACCACCAAAAAAGCACAGAATCCATGGAATTTATTCAATTTCGTCTTCAAAGCACGCCGTCTGGTGAAACCCATGTCGCCGTCTCTATTGCATATTTAACGCATTCAGTGCCTCTCGATAAATCAATTTATCTCGACAGGACTACAGTGTCATAATAAAACGGACCTTGACTCCTCCTGTAGCAGTATGTACAATAGTCTGAAATCAATTGCAAAAAAAATCGGGGAATTTAATGAAATTCTTCAGGCTGTAACACTGCGAATTCCGTGGAGGGTAGACTGTCAGACAAATATAAATGCAATGTGCTAGTAAACGTTTTGTTAACGCCACTATTAGCCACTCCGCTACCCCTAATTTGGTCGATTGGTAAAGAAAGGAATACCAGCGAGTTTAATTAAACGGGAAATATTGCAAACAAAGGTTTTTTTAAATTTGCCGACGACGAACAAATATTTAGTCATTATTTGAGATGTAGAATATGTTTTAATTCGTTTCTTTTCTAAAACAAAAGAGGACGGTTTTGGAAATGAGTCCTTTGTTTAATAACGCAGTAGTCTCTCTACACGGGCTAATTATACTCACCGCATGCTGTGAAGCTGTAAAGCCGACATTCGTGGGGCTTGAATAATTAGTGTAGTCAGTAGAAAGCGGTGGATTTTTAATTGTAGATAAGCGAGCCATGCAGTCCTTGTTTGTGAGCTCTTACTACCACCTCCCCGTGATGAAATTCTCCCTTGGACAGAAGATGTGGTAACAAAGTGCCGAGGGACGTCGTTGGCGCCTTCAAACGAGAGGGAGGGTGACTGAATCTGTACCAGGGCTCATCTCTCAGTATGACGGCAGAGGAGCTGTTTAGCTGATTAGGCAACGGTGGTATCCAGAGCTCCAGCGAGCATGCGTTACCTGATTCACAGTCCTTTTAGAGATACTTTAACAGATTTCAAAGCTAAGGTCTAAAAGAATTTCACCAAGGTAAGGTCACACCCTCGAATAGAGACCGCGGCGTATGAGCCCATTTTCTTAGAGCCAACAACGGCATACACAACCTGAAAGAGGTTACCGACACTGGATACTCCCACAGCTCTTGTCTAAGAGCTATTGACATGGACCTGGACTCCCAGTTTGGGGTTGGCTACCCCATCATGTAAACAAAAAAGAGTTTAGCTAGAGTTAACAGCCTCGAATAAGAATGGATCTACTGTCCACATCGGAAAAACGACTTTATGTACTTTTCGGTAAATAAAAGGCCGCTTATACCACGTTCTGAACTCATGGACGATCTTGACTGATATAATGTAGACGTTGCCGCAATCTAGAAAGTGCAATGGGATGGGTCGAGTAAACAGAGGATGAAAAACTGCGACATCTATTTGGGCGATTGCTACAGGGCGAGAAGGCAGAGCTTATTCGGATGTAGATTTGTTCAAGGCAATCAAGGCAAACTTAGGAAAAAAGTCTTAAGCTTTACGAATGTAAACGAGCGCCTTTTAAAAATCCGCATTAACGCTAAATAGCATGGCTTTTAATCATTCTGAGCAAAGGCCCTGATGGCAACACTTAAGTTGACTCTCTGAATTGGTATCATTATGGGCCAAACTTGGTGTATTTGAGAATCGGCCACCAACTCCTAACCTAACCCAACCTAATCTCAGGCTGAATTCGGGAACATTAACTTGATTGGTCAAATGCCTCCAAAGAGGACAAGGAGGACAACAGCAAAGATGACTTCCATGATCTCCTCCTAGACATCTTTCCTAGAGTCATAGGTAAACATAGGCTGCACCATACCACGTGCGAAAAAGGACTCACGCAGTTACTCGGAATGGAGCTGAAGATCTGAGCCTTATCCAATAAGCCAGCATGAATGTCCTTCGCGAGAAGCTTCCACTTGCACACATCAAGTTGATTAGGGTTATTCTCCAATTTTGTGCACCACCTTAATCGTGGCGGTCCTCCGGTGCGATGTCGCACTGGCTTAGACTCGAAGACTCTTCGGGCCAGAGCTAAGTTGTCCATGCGATCAACTTGGCCTAGTCGTCTCAGGGGTTGGATCCGTAGACGTCTGGCTAGACTCATGTGTCTGTATAGCCCGTAGAGTTCGTGGTGAATTCTTCTCCGCCAGTCATCAAGGTTCAATTCCCAGAAAAAAAATAGTGTTCAAATTTCACGGTTGAGGCCGGTCCGAGCCAGATGAGCGGCCTATGCAAGCCCTACGTTTAGCGCACCCATTCTTCAAATTTCCATTTCCACATATTTTATTTATTTTTTTTTTCGCATAATTTTTGAAACACTATTGGAGCACTTAGAGTCAAAACTGGTCTATTGTACTACTCCAGTGCCGTTAATTTGATCCCAACGGCAAACGGTGACTGGACCAGATTTGATTTCACTGGGATTCGAACCTGGGACCCCTCTAACTTGGGGCAGGCACTTAACCAACTGCGCCATCCAGTCGTATCATTTCCTCATTACTCAAGGAACGAAGAAATTTTGAAATTTCGTATGATGATCACGATCTTAAGACTTTAATAACTCCGTTTCTATTGACATTATAGCTCACCAATCTTTCTTGACTCATGGTTGTCCTGAGATAATTTTTTATTGTCTTAAGTTTAGAAAAACTACTTTCTCCTGAAGCTGACTGGCATTGTGTTTAAAATTTCGAGGACAATAATTAGATTGGGAGCAAGACCTTCTATGTTTGAACTAAATATAAAAATTAACACTTTTAAACATGAATTTCGACGTCGAGGCCATGTGGGTTTATGCGTCGACCCATATGCACTAGACTATCAAGGCTAGGTTCAAATCGCAGTTCAGACAAACAATTCTTCAAAAAAAAGTTGTTCACGGCTCTACCACTGACAATGTTCAAAGAGTATGTTAATTGTATAGAAAAAATTCTAAATCTCGCCGTTCGGAGTCGGCCTTAAACTGAAGGTTCCTTCCACTCGTGAGAGAATAATAGTACGCACAGCACGAATGGTTTTTGTAAAAAGCTAGGCCCAAAACCACCTCGGACTAAGGCGCCACTATTATTATAATTATTATAAATAATTGTAGCGTGTTACTTGTTCCTTGACAAAAAAATTAATTGATTGACCTGAATGTCAACTATTCCATAGTACAGATTATACGATTAGTTTTTCACTATTATCCACGTAAACCGAATCACTGACTCTGTGAGATTTTAATTTTGCATGTAAACACGTACAAGAAACGTATCTACATAATTTTACAGATAAGTATCACCACAAGCGGAATAAAAAGAAGAACTGTCAACATGTATTTAATATCAATTTATTTGATGGACCGACAGAATATATTCAACCTGTGAGCGTTTTGAGGGTAAATGGGCTCAAATACCCAATCGCGCAGTTTCCATTCTCGTTGAGAGGTACAGGGCATCCGTTGTTAGCTGCAGTCGTTGTTTCTGGATTTGTAATCGGTGCTTTCGTAGGTCGTGATGGGATTGGTAATCCAACTTTGACATTTTCTCTAGAACGCTTTGGAGCTGTGGTTGTGGAAAGTAATGACTTTTGACAATTTACAACAACCGGTGCAAGCACGAAAACTACTAGTAGCAAAATAGAAATTTGTGGTAACATCATACTTGTAGTTATTAGATTTACTTGTAAGAATCAGATATATTATGGATATCACTGAACAAACGCTGAACAACAACTGTCAAAAAATGTAGTCAAGCGTGTTTACGTTGTTAATACATTTATTTCGTTATGGCCTTCTCACTCCATCCATTTGTTCAATTTGTGAGTTCAAGTTTTTAAAATGTCTGTGGATTGTTGTGAGTGGGAAATATGGTCTTGGAAGAGCTTTCCATATTCGTGTGGTACGGCTAAAAAACGAGTCTCCGAACTTGATTGTGTGCCCGCAAGCAGACTTAAGGGTAACCTGATGAGCATTCCTAGCAAGATGGGTGTTGCGGGTGATTTTAAAGAGAAGGCGGCAATTGGCTTGTTCACATGAGCAGCGTTTCCTGAAAACAATGACAGAGAAGACACATTTCGTCGGTGAGCGAGTAGGTCAAGTGAATTTTATCGTGCGTTTTTGGATTCTACCCAGCAGATGCAGGGAGGTTTTGGAGGCCAGATATGAGCGTTATACTCAAGCTTGAGGCGGATGTGAGCCTTTTACATTGAAGCCAAATCTTGCATCGTTTGGGGAAACCTTGACAGCGTTTTTGGCGGCCTCTAATATCTGATTGTTCCTACAGTGAGTTGTGTTCATTCATATACCTAGGATGGAAAGTCCTTCGGTTTTATCGACACAAGCGTCATAAAAGGATTACGGCTGATTAAGAAGAGTTCGAGTGACTTAAGACAGCATTCAATCCGAATCTTTTTTTCTAATCCCACCTGATGATGCTGTCAAAGACGGAATTAATTTACGATCTCATTCCATTCATCTTGAAGCGAATGTAAGAGGAACAAAGGAGTGAATTGGATTAGGACTAGCATTCATAATAAAAAAAGAGAAAGAGGAGCTGGAAAGCCAGCATTTATTTTGTAAATATCTATATATATTGCCTTGTGGAAAGCCAGCATTTATTTTGTAAATATCACAATGAGATCCATCTATACAACCAATTCAATTTCCACCCATGTCTTTAATTTCAGTAAAAAAAATAAGTCGGTTAACATGGATCTGTAATGCCCACTGTTGACCGAAACGTTGTTTCCAGCCTCAGTTTCCAAGAAAAATGGTCCGATGATGACCAAACTGTAACTCTCTGTGGATGCATTGGCTTCTCGACAATAACGTCCAATTCAAGCTGCTCTAAGGCCCAAACTGCGAAGCAATCTGAACGAAGCGGATGGTCGGTCGCCTTCAATTGCTGAATCAAATGGACCTTGTAAGTGAATAATCCGAGACATTGATGCAGAATTCTCTCTCTCCTCAGGCTAGTGCGTGAAATGTTGAGCTGTTGAGATCGATGGTGAGTTGATGTTCGTGAATTGAGTCTCACATTCTCGGCCACAGCAGCCACATTCTCATCTGTGTACGTACCGATCGCCGTACGACGACGGGGACCATGCATTTTGTCCACTAGCATATCAGTCTCACGAACTTTTTGAACAAACTTGCGTACAGCAGTCGCGGTGGGTGCTCCATTTCAGCCAAAACTTCTTTTAAAAAAACGCAATGTTTGGGCTACACAGCACTCACTTTGGAAATAATTTTTCAATATTTCCCAACGTTATTCAAGCGTAAAGCGACAAGCGGAGGTATGATACTGACTGACTTTCTGTCAAGATTTCGAGCGGGAAACAGCTGTCAGTCTCAAAATAACCTATGATTAAAAAAAAACCACTAGATGGCCCACCCTGTATATACATCAAAACCTGATTATATAATCAGCACTGATTAATATAAAATAAATATGAATGCATTCCATAAATTCATACTTTTAATTTAATTTCGGGTCTCTCTTGCGAGAGAGAGCGCAAGAGACTCTCTCTTAAATAAATAAATATAAAGTTTCGTATTCCCATCACATCCAGACAATAATATTAACTAAAGTGCATAAATATATTCAATGAATTCTTCATGTATTTCAACTCATAAACATTAACACGAAATTTTGTCTACGATTCATACACAATTTGTCCCTTTGCGGTAAAGTATCTAATAGAAAATATGGCACACACGTTCGTAGTGTAAGTACTTCCCTTCACGAAAACCATTAGCAAATACTCGTATATTCAAAATGAATGGTAAGAAAATGCATGCCCAAGCACATAATGTAGGCTCGGTAAATGAATGTACATATTTCAAAAGATTTATGAACCTTGTGAAGTTCTTACCTCGGCCATGGGGTTTTCGGGGTACATGTTAAGCGTGCCAATTTGCTTTTAATATTTTTCCTGAATTCTCAAGAATCATAACTTAAATGATTTATCTAATCACGTATATATATATTAGAGACGATATTATGTATGTACATATATGAATACTTTTAATTGAAATTCGGGGAACATAGTAATTGAATCGTCCTACGGTTTTGAGTTTGAGAATCATTTTTAAGGGTTCCGTCTACAAAAACTGAATCTTTATAATTTCGGTGTCTCCGTCCGTCTGTCTGTCACACATTTTTAGCTCCAACATTTATGAAGATATCGGCATGAAATTTTCGAATTAAGTAGTTTAGGCCTAGAAATCATTTTTCGTGCATACAAATTTTAAAAGTGGCTCCATTTGGGAGTTGCTCCCGTAAAGGTGAATTTGCCATGGATTTTGAAACATTAACGCACCCCATCAAGAAATATATCAATTGACAGATCATTTGAAATAAGGTTGAGGTTTAGTTCAACACAACACTTTTTTATCCAATGTACTGTATGAAATATGAAGCTCGGTTAACGCAACGATTCGCGCAACTCCTCGATTTTTGCAACACTAAAGTCATAGCACGTCTTGACTCTATACATAAGTGCAACTTTTCAAAAATGTTGCCTGGATTAGATTCTTGTGGTTATTCATCTGCTTTTGCTTGTTCACCTTCTGAAATCAATGATTGGCTTCACGGAAACGTTGAGTTGTCTGCAAATTGTGAGGATCCGAAAGAAATTGAGACCACAAATAAAAGTGAAGGTGAAGCTGCCCCGGCCCTCTCTTTATCGAAAGTTAAAAGAGGAGTTGCAGTTCGATCCTTCAACATATGTTTACAATGGGCCGAAGAGAACAACATTTCAGTTGAAGACATTTTAACTCTACAAAAAAAAACGAAAGAGAGGGCAGTTTTGAAAAATATTGAATCGCAAAAGACTCAGTATTAAATATCTAACTTCTTTAAAAAAATACGTATAATATTTTTACTCTATGTATCACATATAATAATTTTTGTATATGTTTCTAACCGTTCGTTTTCTTATTAAACAAAAATATGTTCAACACTAATGATTTCTTTTGGTTTCAATTATGTTTTTTTTATAACACTGTCGTTATCTCTAAACAAATAACCATTTGAACTATGATTTTTTATTTAAAAAATGTAACCTAGTAAGTGCAACAACCTCGGTTACTGCAACTGCCTTAATTTCTATTAGTTGTGTAAATCGAGTTTGTACTGTAGTTTGATTTCGTCACCTGATATTCAGATATGTGCAGAAATGTAAAAAATATTTATGCGAAGAAACTTTCCCGTGCGAGTTTTTTTTTAATTTCACTTCATTTTCCTGTGGTAGTACTCATCCAATGTGTAAGGAAAACATGGTGTGCTGCACAGCCTTGCAGAGGGCTTGAATGACGTCATTCTGTGTAGTTTCGTGTCAAAATAAGCACTAAAGGTGGAAGAAAATGAGCATTTTTGAGCTTTTTATTCGGTTCTGATAATTCTTTCCTCAATATATTCCCACATATTCCAGCCTTGGACACCTTTCACTGTTCCTCATTTTAGTTAACCCGGCGAGAGTGTTTCTGGGTATGGCATACCCACCCTGTTATTTCTTCTTCTTCTTCTTCTTCTTAGGGCGCTACAGTCTGAGGTAGATCTGGGCCTCTCCAGCCAGCACGATCTTTCGCCAGCTGTCTCCAGTTTCGCACACCAAGCCGGCCGAGGTCCCCCTCGACTTGTTTGCGCCACCTTGTTCGTGGACGTCCTCTGTTGCGTTGTCCCACAGGCTCAGAGTCGAAGACTTTTCGGCCGGAGCTAAGTTGTCCATACGCTCTACATGGCCAAGCCATCTTAGGCGTTGGATCCGTAGACGCCTGGCTAGACTCATGTCGCTGTACAGCCCATACAGTTCGTGGTTGAATCTTCTCCTCTAAATGCCATCAACGCAAACAGGACCAAAGATCGTGCTCAGAACTTTTCTCTCGAAAAGACCAAGAGACTGTTCATCCGCTTGGGATATTGTCCATGCCTCTGCGCCGTACAGCAGGACTGGGATGATCAAGGTCTTATACAAAGTCAACTTGGTCTTCCGAGAGAGGGCTCTACTACTCATATGCCTTTTGCTCCCACAAAAACAGCGGTTGGCAAGAGTTATTCTGCGTTTGATCTCGGTACTGATGTTGTTTGTACTGTTTACCGCGGAGCCAAGGTAGACGAAGTCCTTTACCCTGTTATTTAAATAACTATATTTCTTTAATTGAACACACTAACGCACTGTCGCTTCGTGTAGCTGGAGTTAGAAAGAAGCAGGAGGGGATAGTGGAGTTTTCGCAGTGTCGCGCTAGTCACCGGTCGAGATACACGTGTTCAAACATCTGTTGGGTACGTAATACCCCGCCACGTAGTTGGTATATGCATTTCGTGCCAAAATAAACTATTGCTGTTTTCATTTATGTTCTACTTTTTTCTTTAGTTTTTGATTAAAAATGCATTTCGAAACTAGAGAAAGGCGACTTAGGTCCATGTTGGAAGAAGTGCTGGAAGACACTTCCGTCGAGTCGAGCTCTGAGAAAGAATCCGACTGTTGCAGTGAACACTACCTTCAAACTGAGACAATTCCGTTTTTTCTGTATTAATATAAAAATTCTTAAAATTCTACATGTGTTTCATTTGCAAATAATTATTATATACCCTTTATAATAAAATACCGATTTTTAAATGTTAATATTTATTATAAGAATATTTACAGGTAATTTTGTATGCGGGTATGTCATACCCAGCCACATACTCAGTGTTACATTTTGTCACCACACTCTCGCCGGGTTAATAATGCAAATAAAAAAATTAATTATATTCGGTCAACAGTTTTCGCCATTTTTTGTGTGCATTTTCATCTGCCTACTGCGCTCGTCAAGTCTCCACAGTCCTGATCGTCAGACGATTATGGTGAAAATTATTAATCTTAACTGAATTGAATTTTAATTAATGCAGCGGCATCCGAACATGAGCTGAATTTGACCTACATTCCGATTTAATTGCACTGAACGTGACCATGTGCCTACAACCAGGGTTTCTTGACAAATTAATCACAGCTAAAAGGGCGGCTATCTCGTACGTGTGTACCTCGAGCACGTCTAGCAAGTTGCACGCACACAGTATCCCTTAAATACCATTAAGTGACATTGTATGTACACTTCCTTGTCACAGTGAACAACGAGCTGAACAAAATGAAGTATTGTCTGGTGTGCGCACAGTGCATAGTGAGTGAATTTAATTACGTTTCACGAGCATAGACAAATGTATTGGACAAGAACAAAAGTTCTGGGTTTCTTCTATGAAACTAATTAAGTAGAACCCCCATGAATGGTTCTGCGTTAGGGGCATGTTTTCATTCTTGATGATGGCAGAATCGGTAGCAGCAGCAAGAAGAAGGGGTTTCCTTTACCCTGATCCGTGTGTTTTGCTGCTTCAGAGAGGCATGTAAAAAAGGGCGTTTCGAACGGAGATTCAGGACTGTCACCTTGTACTGTCAGTCGTTGTCTTGAATTTATATTTATGAGATTTACTTAGGACGAAGATTGGATTAAATATAATTCATGGTAATTAGGCACAGATGCTAATAAGAGGAGGGCTGTCGAGACTTGAAAGCGGCACTGTATTTGTCAGACACATTTGCTGCGTAGGACTTTGAAATAAACGAAAATTAATTTCGTTACTTGAAAAAGATGTAGGTGTCAGGTGAGACATCTGTCATGCCCTTGCTTCGGGATTCAACAAAGAGTCCGAGGTGACGTTCTAGGACAGCACCCTGAAGCCAGCATAATTAGATAAAATGTTGTTACTCGATTGTAGGCTCAAGCAATGGTCATCGACAAGCGAAAGAAGTTGGGGAGTTGGCTATTTTAAATATCTCTTCCATTGTCTGCGAAATGAATTCTGAGAAAAAATTTAAAAAATGCAGACAATTTGAAGATAATCAGCTTTTCTCATCATCGATTAAATTTGTGGCAAATTAGGGAAGAAGACAGTTGTCTGGAATTTGCGATTTGTGTGGAATCACGAGAGAAGAAGTTTGAGGACGGCGGACTTTCAACACATTTTCTGAGGTGGAGACTGTTGTGACTGATTGAGGGTTATTTTAGAACGTTCGAACACCCAAGAAGAGTATGCAGGTTAATTTATGAGCTAATGTACTTATGAAATATAATGTAGACTTCAGGGAGTTCTTTGTGCGACGAGCTCAAACAAACCTAGACAGTACTTAAAAGAAAATTAAAACTTTGATGAAGTTTTGCCTTGACCGTCTGATCCCAGACTTGTTTAGAGAGAGTGATGATATTAAAACTGGAATGTTTTTAGTTCCCAGAAAATTTATGATGTTCCTTTTTAAATTTTCGGTTCGATTTCAATTCGAAAGGAAAGGAGGATGATTTTATTAGGGCATATCCTTAGTGACGGCCGCAATAAGTAAATGGGTAAGTGCGTCGAATCTGACACTGACGCTTTGTGATTTAATTCTGGACAGAACAACTTTCATTATTAATACAAAGGTAGTATTGAGTCAAGAACAGCTTTTACAACTTCTCTGTTTGAAGACAGCATAAAACTGGGTACCAATCGTGAAAGAGCAATAGTATGCACAAAACGAGCGGTTGCTGAAAAAGCTAGGCCCAAGTCCACCACGGTCTGTAGCGCCACTAAAATAAGAAAACAGATGATAACAAAATCGTCTGAATCAATAAGCCTGGGGTGTCCATAGTGACCATAGCTCTATAAATTCAAATGATTCACTATTTAATGTTCCTGTGAGATAGCGCACAAGTCGGAGTACCAAAATACCACAGCCGTAAGTGTTTCAATTCAAAATGAGCCACATTTCTGGATTCCAATACGTTTACAGAAGTTGGGAGTTTTTCAATCTATAAGGCCTTAACCCTTACTAGATCAAATCACCTCAAGAACTTAAGAGTCTTGATCATTTGAAGCGCCAAATGCTCTACGAATGGAGTCTGCAAGAATTTGAAGAAAATACCTGAATTTCGTAGAAAATTAATCCTCAGGGATAAAGCTATTTTTTGGCCAATAATCAAAATATGTGTTATTGGACTGCAACAAACTCACTTGTGCTTCAAAAATCTCCATTGCATCCATAAAAAGTGAACTCCGGAGGTGTGATTGTAACGTAACTATTATACGACTGGATGGCGCAGTTGGTTAAGTGCCTGCCCCAAGTTAGAGGGATCCCAGGTTCGAATCTGGTTCAGTTCGCATTTGCCGTTGGAATGAAATTAATGGCACTGCAGTAGGCTGCTACCTGTCAGTACAATAGACCAGTTTTGAGTCTGAGTGTTCCAGTGCAGTGTTTCAAAAATCCTCCGAAAAAAAAGAATACCTAATTATTCGTCGATGAACCTTTTCGTCAGTCAAATGATTTCGCTATCGTGTACATCAAATGAAGTTGTGATCACTGTCAATCAACATTAAAGGTTTGCATTTTGCAATAAATAACGCTTTCCATTTCACCCAAATGACAGCGAACACACGTGTACATACATTTCTGCACAAATGTCAGGGTAGACAGGATATTTGAATACCACATGCGATGAACTTGTCTTCATTGAAATCAAGCCGTGAAATTGTGTGCATGACAGGTTCATAGTAATCGACAGCACTGTGGTTAGGATAGAAAATTTATTGAAGTCACTGATGAAAGATTTTAGAAAATCAACGCAACCTCCCATGTCGCAGGCAGACAGGTTATTTCAGATCATATTTGTGTGGGGAAAGAGAATGTTTTCATTTTCTGATTTCTGGGAATTTTCGAACATATACAGAGCACGATTTTTTCCTGCTTTGCAAAGAATAGATGAGTTTTCTAGGGATTGAATCGATTTTCGTGTCACTTTGCCCACTCTCATTTCCTGTGAATAAACCGAAACAAAAGAAGGATCTGGTGGATTGTTTTATGAAATAACTGATGATTCAAGATTTTTTCTTTTCGAGGAAATCAGTATATCAAATGTTTCAGCAAAAACTAAAATCGATTTAGATAACGTCAATAAAAAGACTTGTTCACCCAAAAGTTTGTCCTTTTTAGCAATAGAGTGTGTGGAGCTTTGAGGATACGGTTTAATTGCTGTTTGCTTAAGCTATAAAATAAGTTTGTCACGATGTCTTCCATATTTCCTGTGACTAAACAGATTCGTGCTGGTTTCGTTTTAACTTTAATCTCAGTGATGATAACCGCCAGTTAATCCGGAAAGTTTATATGGGAAAAAATTGGCAAATCTTTGGCTTGACAGATGAGAACAATAGGAACAGGAATTTAAATAAAACATCACCGGTGTGAGACATAAAATTGATTCCGGCTTTAATATGAAGCTACATTCATGTCATTATGTGTGGAAGAACACATCATTCAAACGGCCGCATCGGCTTCGCTGGCAGCACTTCAAGCTCCCGGTCCAATTTTTGATGATTCGGTCCAATATGTGCGGTTCTGCGTTATTCCAGCAAAATGTTGGGGCCCCGAACTCGTCCAATGTGGTTAGCTTGTTAGCTTAGACTAAGGACTTGACGTAGACCCAGTGAAAATAATCGAGTGGTTTCAAGTATGATCGCGGCGACCAATTGATGAACGCTCGGCGTGAGATGACGCAGTCGCAAAATTTTGAGTGTTGTGTTGTCGCTTGTATGATAAGTATCGCCTTCTTGTTGGAACTATAGCTCAAATATATCGATGCTATCGAGGTTTGAGTGCCGATCTGTGGGCGCCGTGGCGTAGTGGATATGTGCGTCGACTCCCACGCTTAAGGTCTAGGTTCGAATCTCGGAAAACCACCTTTTTCGACTCACTGACAATGCTCAAAGAGTATAACTGTCTAGAAAAAGCTTCTCAATCTCGCCGTTCGGAATCGGCATTAAACTGTAGGTCCCCTCCACTCATGACAAAACAATAGCACGCACAACACGAGTGGTTGCTGAGAAGCTAGGCCTCGGAATGTAACGCCGCCATTATTATTATTATATTATTATTATCGAGGTTTGAGCACAGAACCATTGACAGCTGACAGCTAGAACCATTGGCCTTAAAGGTGTCTCCTATTATGCCACCTTGCCATAAACTCCACCAAGCAGTCCAATTTTTGTGGATTTTATTCGCTCTTATAACAGACATTTTCCTTGTTGACATAGCCTCTGAGCCCAAAAAGGATATCGTCCAAGAAGATGTTTTTTTTTTTTGGACAAAAACCCGGATCTCCGGCTAACATTTCAATCGCCCAGTTATCGAACACACGGCATTGTTTATGATCGTACGGCTTCAATTCTTTCGTCGTCAGAATCTTATACGGATGGAGGTCCAAATCCAAAAACGCAAAATAAGCCGGGTTATCTCTCTGGCGATGACCAATTCAGCGGATCGTCGCCGAATCGATATTTCTGGGTCTTCTTCGATATTGGCCTCTACGGCGACTATGTTTTCTCCATTTCGCACCAATCTCTGTCTGGTTGATGACCTAAGGTCCAAAAGACTGTACTCACGCTCAAACTTTTCCACGGTGCCACGAATTGCCTGCATACTGAAGCAATGATGACGACCAACCACACTAAAAAATTTACGTTGCGTATTTACAACTGAGCCCGGAACTTTTACAATATTTTTTAATAAATTCCGCAAGTTCAGCAAGCGCCTTACTGAATATTTTGGCAGCTATGCGTCATTGGTGGCTTTGACAGCTGCTGAAGCATAACAATTAAAAAAGCTATCATTGCAATCTGGCCACCTCAATAAGGTAATTTCTTTATATCGTGGTAAACGTAATCTCCACAAATAAGATCTTTGTAGAAATCAAAAACACCCTTGGCAACCGCTGCTACTTAAGATTATTCAAACAACTTGGGCCAAAACATCTTACAAGTAGGTCAAAAATCGTGCTCTACATAGCCATTCTCCTGGTCTTGCTATATGAACTAGGGCGATTGTGCCTTCGAAAGAAGAAGGTCTAGTCTACTAGGAAAGAGAATGGCAGAGAAGAAATAACCGCGAACTATACGAGCTGTACAAGAATGTGAATATAATACGGAGAACAACCATCTTATGACTAAACTTGCTCGGCCACATCGAAGGGATGAACAACATTGCTCCAGCTAAGAGAGTTTTTGAAACCGAATTTCCGAACCTACGGCATAAATTTCAGTCGATCGCAGATATGAGGGTACTTGGTGTTTAAGACTGGCAGCACTTGGCCCACGACAGACGAGTATGGAAGGCTCAGCCCTTTGAAAGGTTACATCAGAAATGTCTAAGAAATATGTTAGGTTAAATTAATTTGGAGTGACTTACTTACTTAGCCGTGGGCGCCGTGGCGTAGTGGGTAGGTGCGTCGACTCCTACGCTCGAGGTCGTCAGTTCGAATCTCGCAAAAAAACATCAAACATTTTTTCACGGCTCCACCTCTTTCGAGTCACTGACAATGCTCAAAGAGTATAACTGTCTAGAAAAAAGCTTCTCAATCTCGCCGTTCGGAGTCGGCATTAAACTGTAGGTCCCCTCCGCTCGTGAGAGAACAATAGCACGCACAACACGAGTGGTTGCTGAGAAGCTAGGCCCAGGTACACCTCGGACTGTAGCGCCGTTATTATTATTATTATTATTATTATTATTATTATTATTACTTACTTAGCAGGTCGGCGACCCATGGAAGGTCTGAGCCTTTGGAGTGACTGTCGCGGAAAAATACCGTGACCCACTTAGATCCTGATTGGGTCCATTGTGATATCATAAGCTGTTCCCCGTTCATAACTTATAAGAGTTCCAACTCGGGTATTAGTGGTCTGTCTCATAAGGTTTCCACTTTGATAATTTTTCTGGGTTACAACTAGTTTGTTCTTTTGGGGAACTTACCAATGAGTAGTATTTTGGTTTCCGACAGTTCTTCCAGACGGCGGAATGAGGATTTGCCTAGCATTCCTTTTCCAGGTTAGGTTAGGTTAAAGGGCCTTACTGCAGATAGCAGTCACACTTAGGCCAACTTAGGACCATAGTGATACCACGCGGATTTGATGTCACCTATCCAAAAAAAACCATTTGGTGCTTGTCACGAAGCTTCTTATTTGATGGATGCCGATGTTGTGCAATTCGCTCAAGTCGTTGAAGAAGTAGGTGTTTCTTCCTGCGGGAGGATAAAACGCTACAGGTGCAGAGGAGATGCGTTATGCTTTTCTCTTCCTCGTCTCTGCAGCTTCTGCAGAAGTCGTTGTGAGGGAGCACCATTTTTAAGGCGTGAGTGCCAATGGCACAGTGTCCTGTGATAACGAAGATGAGAGTCATTAGAGATGACCTGTTTATTCTAATGAGATAGAGTGAAATTTAGGCCAAATTTGCTTTGTGATGATCTGACCACCACCTTAAGTTGATACTTTTAAAAGTACGATTCTTTAAAAGAACTTTAGCTGTAGCGAATGGGATGAACGGAGGTTCTTCACTAGGAAGGTTTGTTGAGACCGTTCCACGCCTGGCGGGATCATCACCCTCACAATTCCCCGGAATGTCACTGTGTCCCGTTACCCATATAAGATGAATATTAAAATGCTCGTTAAGAGATAGGCGGCGATTCAGGGAGGTCTTAGAGTAGAAAGTGACCGAGCTCAGGGATTTGATTGCTGCCTGGGTATGCTGGTAGAGAAGTTCTTCTCAAAGACGAGTTGAGGTAGTAAGAGGTCAGTGTCTAGAATGGTGGAATGACCTGTATCGTGGTTATTCCACAGGTGTAGTGTTCTGAGTCTTATCGCTGTGCAAAGTGCTACTTGTTTGGAAAAACAAGTCGAGTGGGGGGTGATGTAATATAATATTTAGTGCTTCGGATGGTGTCGCCCTTAGCACTCCACTGATGCATATGCTTGCAGTTCTTTGCACGCGGTTAAGATGGTTGCAGTTGACTCCGACTCCAAATAATACGATTGGTCTGACTATGGCTGTATACAGCCAGTATGCTATTCCAGTCTGTAAGCCACATTTACATCCGATTACTTTATTACAGCAATAGAGCGCTGTTGTAGCTTTCTTAATACGCTCCATGATGTTGGGTTTCCAGCTTAGTTTTCTAACTACTGCAAGACTGGACGAGTGCCTGAGTAGTGATCGTCCTTTTCTCCTCCATTTGGCAGCCTCTGCACGGTCATTGTAGACGGAAAGAATTTTTTTGCATCTATTCTTGAGAGACATTAGCCACATAAAATGCCTACAGCCTTAGTTATTTCTTTTTTAAGCATGCGTGAGAATTACGCAATGATTGAGTGAAGCCTAGACAAATTGGTGTACTTATTCTTTTTAGCGATTTCTTGTTTTGTATGCCTAATGTTTGTGTTTTCCAATTGCATGCGTATCTTATCGCTTGCAGATAGAAACTTCAGTGAAATACTCATTCCAAGCATCTTAAAATAGCACTGCCATTCTGAGTAGTAATAAAATCTGAAAGAAACACGTAGAGTAGGACAAAATAAAACAACCTTGTTTTAAAAAAATTATCTTATTTTTTTATTTATCATATTTTTACACAGTTATTTCCCAATTCATGAGCCTTAAAATAAAATTAAGCTACAGCAAGAAACAGCCATTATTTTTGACGAAATTTGTTGCCTTAATTATTCATTATTTATGTTGTATATTATTTTACTTTCAAAAAATTCGTTATCTTTTGGGACATATACATGTAATAGAAATTCTCTTCTTTGGTCTTAACATTATAACAGTTGAAACACTTCATTTTTATTTATCTTTGTTGTTTTTTCTTTATATACACTTTAAGTAAAATTTACAATTTGAATATCTGAATGCAAGACTTATATGCATATTTTGAAACCCATTCTCGCCTCGGTCTATATTCTTTACAAGTCCACTTTCAAGCTCTGTAGATTAACCCTTAAATAAGAAGAAAAAACAGAAATGATTGTTTTCTTTTGATTTGCAAATTAAAGCAACGGATTCAATTAGTGCGAATTTTAGGTATAAAAAATAAAAGAAAATACATATATATGTATATAATTTACACATGTAGTTGTTAGTGCGCCAATGATTAAATTTGAATTTACTAATCGTTGTATCAATACGGATAAAGTAATTAAAAATGAAAAATTTAAATTCGTTTGGCCAATTACATTCTTACACTATTCTGGACTTCTTTAAAGAGATGAATGCTTTGTCGCTTTAAACCGCCTTTCATTCCCATTAAGCTGCATGAAAATAATAACAAAAAAAATATTTTACATAAGCAGGTAGCTTTTATTATGCAAAAAATTATATATTTTTTTTATGAATGAGTGCATATTTTTATATTTCAATACAACCAACTGAAAATGATTAGGCTATTCGTAGATTATGCTTTAATGCCTTCAACTTTTGTGATTTTTTGAAGTCAAAACGAAGAAACAAATTATTTATCTCTATTTTTTTAATATTTTGTGCATCGATTTTGTTAGATAAAATGTTATCAGTTACATATCGTATTTAAATATGACAATAATAATAAATTAAAAAAATCGTACTGGCAGTAAACCATTACAGTTCTGAAAAGCATGTATGGGAATCGTTATCAGAAATTACATTAGGTCTTAAATTGACAAAATAACCAAGAGAGAGTCATTAGCTTTCGTTTGACTAATTTTTCTGGCTTATATGGCAGTGAACTTAATCTCAAGGATCTCTTTGTCGAATTTGGGGATCAGTAAGTCCACGAGGGATTTTTGAGAAACAAAAGCTTTCACAAAGCGTCACTGTTTGGTGCGAATTTTGGTCTTGACTCATCATCGAACCTTCATCTTTTAAAATGATGAAAATATGATGAAAATAAATGAATAAAAACAGTAAATGGTACTCGATATTACAGCACAATTATTTATTTTGTTGTACCTCAGTTACAAGTCATAGACAACATGTGATTTCAACAAATCCCATAAAGCCCTAGAAACTCTTCAATAGCTGCATGAACTCTTTCCTGGTTTTATAATCTTGTACCGCCATTGGACTTCTTTCTCTGTTGCTATTTGGAGTTTATGACATTAATCCATCGATCACCCATGCTTTTAGAAATAATTTAATCGCTGAACGAAGTTCAGTCACATGCAGCGCAATCATAGAAATTTGTGATCAAATTGTTGACGCTTTTAGGAACAAATTGATGGCTGAACGAATTTCAGCCACATGCAGCACAATCGGCCAAAAATCAGACACATTCTTCAAATCGAAAGGAGGTAGAAGAACTATAAAAATCTGTAAACCCTACCTTAACATGCATCAAAGGTGTCTTAAACAATCATTCATCCAGTTTCACAATTTGTAGCCACATTTTTGTGTCCAAGGATGGAATGAAAAGCTAATTCCTAAATGAAAAAAATTATATGAAATTTTATGTGTACGTAAGTAACCGTACTAGTTCTTATGTTAAATATGTTAAGTGTGAGCCAGCTGCCAGTTTCATTTTGAATTATATTTTATTTTGACACTGACAGTTTTTATGTTTTTAAACAATAAACAGAAATTCAGAATTATATTTTTGCGGTACGAATAAGAACAACATACGTTTGAACAATGTTGGGAAATGCCTTTGAAAGTGGATGCAGTTTTGAAAAAAACTGTGCGAATTTTAAAAAGAAAATTCGGTCAAGATATTGCACCAACAGCACATTGTGTACGTAAGTTTAGGAATTAATTTATTAAGACTGGTTTGCTAAATGATGGTCCAATAAGTTCTCGTATTCGTTCTGTGCGCTCGACGGAAAATATTGCAGCTGTTGCCAGAAGTTTGCGAGATACTCAAGCCGCCAAAGACCAATCGCATTAGCCTATGAAGTATTTTGCATAAGGAATTTGAGTTATTTGCTTACAAGGTCTTGACTCAAGAATAAAAGCAAAACCACCATCTACTACGTTATCGCTTCACTGTTTTGGCTTAGGAGCAAAAAAGCTCAAAAAATCTTCTTTTTCGATAAGGCGCATTTCCATCTCGGAAAATTCACGCGTAATCAATGAAAAGCCAATGTATTCAGAACGTGTTTTGGGATCATAAGCATTACTGGCCAATTTATTAAAATACGATTAAAGGGCTATTCACATGAACGACGAACTGAGACCTGCGAACTGCGAAATTCGCGGATTTTGACACCTCATTCACATGGAATTCTCTTTATTCACCGGCAGCCGTGAAATGTCAGTGTGAAATTTAAAATGTAAAATGTTCGCGCCCAGTGATTTCGCGAATTTTTTATTCGTGAATTTGTGGACCGAGATGGTTTTCTGTGGTTCGCAAATAGCTCTGGATCGTGAATTCAGTTTGACAATTCGCAGAAAAAAAAGCGAAAACGATACATTTTTTATTCAAACAATACTTTTTGAGTTTTTACTTCACGAAAAAATTCTATAATTCAAATCACACTTTCTATAATAATAATAATAGCGGTGCTACAGTCCGGGGTGGACCTGGGCCTAGCTTCTCAGCAACCACTCGTGTTGTGCGTGCTATTGTTCTCTCACGAGTGGAGGCGACCTACAGTTTAATGCCGTCTCCGAACGGCGAGATTGAGAAGCTATTTCTAGACAGTTATACTCTTTGAGCATTGTCAGTAACTCGAAAGAGGTGGAGCCGTAAAAAAATGTTTGAGGTTTTTTTTTGGAATCGAACCGACAACTTCGATCGTAGGAGTCTACGCACCTACCCACTACGCCACGGCGCCCGCACTTTCTGGCATACCAAAACGTGTTTTTTGTTGTTATTTCCTGAAACATGGTTTTTTTAAAAAGTCGCATTCGCAGTTCGCGCCTCATGTGAAAAGCCCTCAAGTCAAAAAAGATCGCTGGGCATGATAACATATATTTTGTGATCAGAAATTTGTGGAGATTTCAGCAAGACAGAGCTACGTGCTACACAAACCGTCCAAAGATCTATTTTGTGCTCAATAAGTTCAATTGTTGTGAAATCAGTAGTTTTGGTGATATAGCTTGGCCGCCACGGACCTGCGATTTTTTGAAGAAAGTGGCATCAAAGACCGATGGCATGCTCACAATCTGGAGACGGTTGGTCGTATAAAATTCTTCATTAAAGTGAAAAAAGTTCACGAAATTAAAGCAATAGATAGGATTAAGTCCAAAGAAGATAAAACTCTCGTCCAACACGAATTTCTCATTCGAAAAAATATATGAACAGTTTATCAAAATTTTGAAATGCTTCTCCGACAACAGAAAGAACCGTGCATAAAATTGTGAAGAATGTGATTTATTAACGCGAAGGAAATTTGATCAAAACTAATTTCTAGGAAAGGTATGATTTTTCAGCAACACATTGGGTACTTCGTTGGTGATCAAGTACAGATATTGCGGAAACTTGGTTGTGAAGGTTGGATCCACCTTTTTTAAGGTTCCGTCTACAAAAACGGAACCTTTATAATTTCGGTCTGTCCGTCCGTCCGTCCGTCCGTCGTGTCTGTCACACTTTTTATCTCCGAAGTTTATGAAGATATCGGCATGAAATTTTGGAATTAGGTACTTCAGACCTAGATGTCATTGCCTATGCAGCGATTTTAAAGTGGAGCCATTTGGGGGTGGCTCCAGTACAGGTGAAGTTGACATTAATTTTGAAAAATTGTCGCACCCCATCGAAATATATATCAATCGACAGATCTTTCGAAATGAGGTGGAGGTTTCTCTCAACACTTTTTTATCCAAAATACCGCTTGGAAAATATGGAGCTCCAAAGTTTTTTTAAATGCGTCCCCCCCTGCCATTTCTAAACCAAAGTGTTTAAAAATCTGAAAAAAATCACAAAAACTTGGCTTCATTGAGTACTTTCATTTAAAATCATTGCGAGCATTCTGGCCCTAATGGTTTTGGAGATATTGGCCATGCGAATTTTGAAGATCTGAAAACGCAGTTTTGAAGACATCAATGTAAGCATTAAGAAATGATAAATTTCAAAATATCGATTTATGTTGAAGTTTTGAAATATCTAGGTTTTAAAATAAGAACAATTTTCATTTTCACACATAATTTCTTGCTGTGTTCGGCCACTCTATTCGTTGATGAGCGTTATCTTTTCGATCTCACCCCTAAATGCCCAACAGAAATGAACACACACACACCGCAGGCATGAGCAGTGATTAGGTATGTGTATGATGGAAGGGATTTTCTGTGTTGCATAAACTTGGATAGAGATATAGATATGTGTATGGATGAATGATTGTTTGATTGGATCTATGAATGTATGAATGAAGGGTTGATTTGGGTTGAAGTTAGAAGAAAATTCAACTTAAATAGTTTGGCAACGTCGTTTGATATTCAGAAATCATCCATCAATATTATGCGACCTTCCCCGTGCGAGTTCAACTCGTACTTGCCCAGTTTTTTTTTTTTTGGAATACATTCAATCCCGATTTGCAAATAATGAATCTATTTTCAATTTGGTTTTACGAAAAACTGCAGTTTCCGATTTAAGACCTTTTTGCCTAACGTCAAAGATTTGTAAAAATTGTGAAAACGAAAGCGTACCCGACGATTGAAATATCAGCTTCATACGTACAATTAATTCATTAAATTTTCAATTAATTTATTATTTAAATTGTTTTACACAGTCATTGAAGACAATTATTTGCCACTATATGTAATTACAGTGCGACCTCAATAAAAGCAACTAATAGAAATTAGGGCAGTTGCTTTTATTTGTTGCAATAATCGAGTCAAAAAATTGTAGGTGCCAAAAATGAGACAAAAAGTTAAAAACGTCAGAATAGTATTGTAAAAAGAACGTGTTTTCCATTGGTAAGCAGACCAAAACTGATAATTTAATTTAATTCATAACAATAAAAAAATTCAAACTTTAATTGTTTTTTTTTTTTAATTTTGACACTTTTGATTATGTCTTTTTCGACGCAGAATTCTTTTCCACAGCAGATTGTCGTATATTTTCCAGAGCTAAAATGTGAAGCATCATTTTCTTCAGCTCATTGTAGGCAAATGTTTAGTGCTCGAATTGCAGCCTCTGCTTCAAATTCTTTTTCGTCATCACTTTCGACTTCTGATTCCGGATTACTACTAGTCGGTTCCAAATTGGATTCATTTTCGGCAATCGAATCAGTTATGTCCTGGGAACTGTCAACTCTTGAAACAAATCGTTAATCGATGATATTATTTTGGGTTCTTTTAGGATTTGGTCCCTTATAAAAATATGTATTCATGAGTTCATGAAACAATAGTTGCTTTTATTGAGTCGCCATTTTTTGAAGAGTTGCAATTACTGAGTCAGCAATGGTAAGATTTAAGGTGTTGCTTTTATTGAGGAGTTGCACGTATCGAGGGTTGCTTTCATTGAGGTCGCACTGTATATTGAAACTTGCAATTGTTTTTTCGTGCACCAATTAGAGGTTACATTTATAAATCTACGCAAAGTACACAATTTTTTATACGATTTCAAAAATTATTTATTTTTTGTAAACTAGAAATACAGACTTTTCAGAATTTATACAGGATGTTATGCCTTTGAAAACAAACTTTAATGAATTTAAAGAAATTGGTTGGTTTCACTTCTAGTTCCAAAGAAAAATAAGAACAAATAATTCATTGACGAATTTTGATATGGAGGGTCTCTTCGAAATTTTCGTGTATGCATATATCACGCTTAATACCACCCTACGTGATGTGACTTGGCGCGGAGTTATGTGACATGGCATGATGATACGTAATATGTATGTGATATTATATGACATGATATGAGGTGACGTGACGTGATATGACGTGATATGACGTGACATGACGACATGACATGACGTGGCATGACATGCCATGACGTGACGTGCCGTGACGTGACGTGACGTGCCGTGACGTGCCGTGACGTGACGTGACGTGCCGTGACGTGACGTGACGTGCCGTGACGTGACGTGACGTCAGCTGACGTGAGGGTGACGTGAGGTGACGTGAGGTGATGTGAGTTTAACGTGAGCTGACGTGAGGGTGACGTGAGGTGACGTGAGTTTAACGTGAGGTGACGTGAGGTGACGTGAGTTTAGCGTGAGGTGACGTGAGGGTGATGTGAGCTGACGTCAGGGTGATGTGAGGTGACGTGAGTTTAACGTGAGGTGGCGTGAGGGTGACGTGAGCTGACGTGAGGTGATGTGAGGTGACGTGAGGGTGATGTGAGGTGACGTGAGTATAACGTGAGGTGACGTGAGGGTGATGTAAGCTGACGTGCGGGTGACGTGAGGTGATGTGAGGTGACGTGAGGGTGATGTGAGGTGACGTGAGTTTAACGTGAGGTGACGTGAGGGTGATGTGAGTTGACGTGAGGGGACGTGAGGGTGACGTGAGGTGACATGAGGGTGACGTGAGTTGACGTGAGAGTGACGTGAGCTTGCGTGAGGGTGACGTGAGGTGACGTGAGGTGATGTCACGTAACTTCGTGATATATGCATACACGAAAATTTCGAAGAGACCCTCCATATCAAAATTCGTCAATGAATTATTTGTTCTTAATTTTCTTTGGAACTAGAAGTGAAACCAAGCAATTTCTTCAAATTTACTAAAGTTTCTCTTCAAAGGCATAACATCCTATATATTTTCTGAAAAGTCTGTATTTCTAGTTTACAAAAAATAAATGATTTTTGAAATCGTATAAAAAATTAAGCACTTTGCGTAGATTTGTAAATGTAACCTCTAATTGGTGCGCGACAAAAAAATTGCTACGTTGACGTTGACCAATGACAATTCCATGCTGTGATCGACGATGTGATTTCTTTAACATCGTTCTTGAGAAGATCGTGCAAAACTGACTGGCCAACACAAGAGGCACGATCTTTCAAAAGTTTGTTCAACTGCTAACCTACGTGGATGACATCGACGTGATTGGGCGAACACAGCCAGCCGTCAATGATGCGTTTGCTGGCATTGAAACGGAAGCGGCTAAAATGGGTCTGGCGGTAAACGAGGGCAAAACAAAGTATATGCTGTCATCGAGAAAGGACGCACAACATCAACGACTTGGCCAGAACGTCAGCATAGGCAGCGAACACTTTGAGGTAGTTAAGGACTTCGTCTACCTTGGCTCCGCAGTAAACAGTATAAACAACATCAGTACCGATATCAAACGCAGAATAACTCTTGCCAACCTCTGTTTTTTTTGGCTCAAAAGGCAATTGAGTAGTAGAGCCCTCTCTCGGAAGACTAAGCTGATTCTATACAAGATCTTGATCATCCCAGTCCTGCTGTACGGCGCAGAGGCATGGACAATATCCCAAGCGGATGAACAGTCTCTTGGTCTTTTCGGGAGAAAAGTTCTGCGCGCGATCTTTGGTCCTGTTTGCGTTGATGGCATTTGGAGGAGAAGGTTCAACCACGAACTGTATGGGCTGTACAGCGACATGAGTCTAGCCAGGCGTCTACGGATCCAACGCCTATGATGGCTAGGCCATGTATAGCGTATGGACAACTTAGCTCCGGCCCGAAGAATCTTCGACTCTGAGCCTGTGGGACAACGCAACAGAGGACGTTCACGAACAAGGTGGCACACACAAGTCGAGGGGAACCTCGGTCGGCTTGGTGTGCAAAACTGGAGACAGCTGGCGAAAGATCGTGCTGGCTGGAGAGGCATGTTGAGTGAGGCCCAGGTCCCCCTCGGACTGTAACGCCCCAAGAAGAAGAAGAAGATCGACGACTCAAAACGATGATGAGTGTTACCTCTCACATTCTATTCATTTCAACCCCTACTCATAAATGCCCAACAGCAATGTACACACCGCAGGCATGAGCAGTGATTGGATATGATGGAAGGGATTTTCTGTCTAAGATACATTTTTTTAGAGGCATAGGATGGCTGTTTGTTTGGTTGTATCCACGAATGTCGTAATGAATGGTTGATTTGGGTTCAAGTTAGAAGAAAATTTGACTCAAATAACTTGAATTCTTCGCCCGATATTCAAAAATGCTTCCATCAACAAATATTTATGCGACGGAACCTTCGCCGTGCGAGTACAACTCGCATTTGCCCAGTTTATTTTTTTTGATTTCGGAGAATTTTTGAAATTACTGGAGCACTCAGACTCAAAACTGGTCCATTGTACTGCCAGGTATCAACCTACTCCAGTGCCGTTAATTTGATCCCAACGGAAAATTCTGACTGAACCAGATTCGATATCACTAGGATTCGAACCTGGGACCCCTCGAGCTTGGGGCAGGCACCTAACCAACTGTGCCATTAAGTCGTGCGTGGATGCACTTAGTATATGGTTCTAACAAAGCACCACCTAAACATCATCTATTCGAAAATCTCCAGAATCATCTTAAAGTATATAAACTTGCTTCAAAAACAAGCAACTGATTGAATGAAACAACTTGTACAGTCGCGAGCAAAAATGAAGGTACCCCATCATAAATTTCGAAAAAAACTAAGAAATTGCTATTTATATAGCGAAAAATGGAAGTTAAGCCCAATTTTTAGTTATCCATAGTGTACAGTTTTATTTACGGTAACAAAAAGGATCAATTTCAAAATTTGGGCGGATTATAAATTTATCGCGCAATTTTTTTTTTTGAATTTTTGAAAATCACTGTGAAGTCATGCTGGCTCCCAAAACTCTCAAGATAACTGCCATATTCTCATATGTTAACAAGGCCACCATGACAATTCACATACATCGTTGGTAAACGTGAGACACACAGAGTAAATGTAGGAAATTCAAAAATTGACAGAAGTTCAAAGTGATTTTTCTTTTTTCAAGCCATATTTTTCTAGGTCATGATAAAAAGGGTAATTTTTTAACCGATTGGTTTTTAAATAGTCTAAAGGTTCCAACAACGCGGCGCTTCATTTCACAGCATGCGAATGCATGAACAGATAGAGAAATTAGTTCGGTGAGCGATTTATCTCACGATTTTTAATTGGCCGGTTAGATCGTGCGATTTGACGCCATACAGTCTTGGCGAAATGTATTAGGCACCCTTATCTTTTTGTCTTTGCTGCCAAATCACTTATCGGAAATAATTAGTTTGAATTTTACGGTTTCCGGCGACACTATCTGAGGTTGTAAACGATTTTTATTTTTTCCCTCATTTCATTAACTTTTTTGCTTTTTAAAGATATAACGAATTTTAAGGGCTGCCTTATACATTTGGCCAATGCTATAGATATATTTTTAAGCAGACCCATTAAACCCCTCGTCTATACCGATCAACCAGAGTCAATTGCAGCCTTGGAAGACAACATTACACGTACTATTAGCGAAATAATTATTAAAAAGTAAATGGCAATCATTCATTACCAACTCAAATACAAATTTTAATGACTTTTGCAATTTTCCCATTTTTTGATAATTAAAAACCAAACTGTTTGAAAATTACCCTTGACTAAAAATGCATGCTTATTATCCAGAATAGTGTATAGAAAATTTAATTTACATACGAGTACATACATATATACGCACAAAACAATTTTCAAAACGAAATAAATAAATAAGTAAATATTGATATAAATTATTGACCAAGCAACGCATGCATCGAGAGTCGAAAACTCAACATAGATCGTAAATACTTTTATTCACTTTAATTCATTTTACTTTAATTAGATTTTTTTTAACTTTAAATGTAATTTAAACGCAAATTTGTATTTTTTTAATTTTAGTGGACTGACGTTGCGCGGATCTTAGCTTTGTATTGATATACATATGGACTAAAGCTCTCACCCTCTGGCAGCACAGTTCGTAAGAGGGTGACGGTAATTGTTAAGGTTTTAAGGATGGCACACTGTTCACGCAACGGTAATTGAAATAAAGGAAAAAAACTACTTTTTTTGTTTGTGTAGTACTTGACTATCAATGTTGATATAAAAAATGCGCATACTCAATCGTATTAGCGAAGATAGGAATGTGTCTGGTTTTGATTTTGTGTGTGCGTGTGTACTTTTTTTGTTTGGTTTGTTGATGTTTTACCGCATCAATGTCGTTACTTCCGTCGACATTGGATTCTCGGTCAAAGCTACCGAATCAGTAACGCGCTGTCCCTCAAGCAATTTAAGATCCCCCTTGGTAATGTTGACATGTTTTCGCCTCCGACGCGTTTGTCCTGTCGTACCATTAAGAGCAACATTAGTGGGTTCTTTATAACGGCATAATAATTCTTGAAATTCTTTACGGAAATTATCGTTCAGCCATCCATAGAGTAGGGGGTTCGAACAGGCCGAACTCATTCCGATCATATGACAGACAGCGTATCCGACTAGCATCGCCTGTGTGACAGCCGATCTTCTCATGTCGGCGTAGAGATTGAAGAAATTTAGCGGTAGCCAGGATACACCAAAAATTACTGCTATACTGATCAGGAGACAATTTGTACGTTTCATCCGCCGGCCACGTTCGACTTTTCTTTGGGTAGTTTGAACAGCGACCACTGTGATGCGACTCTTGAGCTTGTTGTAGATGCCAAAGTATGCACCAGATACTATAAGAATTGGCAATAGATATTGGACGCAGAGCGAGAATATGGAGTAGTAAAAGCGACCGTGGTTAAGTGGCCAGTCTTCTATGCAGAAAGATATGCCTTTGATGCCGATGGCGTGCAGAACAATAGGGACCTCTGCGTTTATCAAACGTTTAAATATGAACATCGGTGAGGCTAACACTAACGCGAGTAGCCATATACCCATCAGGATGGAAACTGCGCCAATGAATTGAAGGTTGTCACGTGTGGGATAGACAATGACCTGAAAAGAGAACATAGTTTTATTTATTTTACTTTTTTTATGAAAATGTAGAAAAGGTTGCTTAGGTTTATTGAGTGGGTAAGTATATGGGTCTTGAAAAGAGTTTAAGGTCTATCAGTATGAAGAAAAGGAGTCCCTTTGAAGTGCGCCAACTATAAAGCCAACAGTCTTCAGTCTTCAGAACATTGCCTGCCGTGTTGTGTGAACGCCTAAAGCCATTCGTCAAACAACCTGGTCGGTCGATACCAGTGTGGCTTTAGGCCAGAAAAATCCACCATAGACCAAATATTCACACTGCGGTAAATCGGTAAACCACCACCTTTTCATCAATTTTAAGGCCGCGAGGCGACGCGCTGTCATGCGACTTCTTCAACATCATACTTGAAAGAATTGTGCAAAACTCGCACGCCAACATCAGAGGCACAATCTTTCAGAAGTCCGTTCAACTACTTGCATATGTCGGCGATATTGACATAATCTGAAGAACACAGTGTGATGTCAATGGCACTTTTGTGAGTATTGTGATGGAGGCCGCGAAGATGATTTTAACGGTAGAGAGAGCGAGACAAAATATATGCTGTCAAGCAGAAAGGACACCCACAGTAGACAGATATAGCTTTAAGGTAGTCAAAGACTTTCAAAGGCTATCTAGGACTAGGACTACCAAGGAACCGCTATCAATTCAGACAACGACACCAGCGCTGAAATCAAACGAAGAATAACTCTTGCTAATCTTTGCTTCTTTGGGCTAAGAAAGCAATTGATAAGCAAAGCCCTCTCTCGAACAACCAAAGTAACCCTGTATAAGACTTTAATCGTCCCAGTGATGCTATATGGCCCAAAAGCCGATGAGGTTGCTCTTGGTTGCTTGGAGAGGAAAATTCATCGGGTGATTTTCGGTCCCGTTTGCATAGAGGGTGAGTGGAGCAGAAGATATAACAACGAACTGTACGTGCTGTTCGACATCGACTTAACCAGAAGGGTGAAGATCCAACGATTAAGATGACTAGATCATGTAGGGCGAATGAAAAGTAATGCTTCGGCCCGGAAAGTCTTCGAATCCTCCCCCGAGGGACGGCGCAGTGGAGGAAGACCGCGATTCAGGTGGCAAATGCAAGTGGAAAGGGACCTCAACCAACGAAACTGGAGGCAGCTTGCTAAAGATCGAGCTGGCTAGAGACGCTTGTTGGTTGTGGCCCAGGTTCACTCCAGACTGTAGCGCCAACTTAGTAAGTAAGTAAGTTGCTCTCGACCTACACTCTCTGTTTCGCTCTATGGCTTTTTTTTATACATTTTAGATTATACATTTAAACTAACCCAAAGGAAAGTTAAAGTTTATTTATTTATCAAAAAGCTAACGGAAAATTTGAAAATTAACAAATAGCTGTTAAGCCAGAGCAACAAAGCCTTAGGCCATTAAAGTTAGTAGTCAATTGAAATAGTTTGAATTCGTTGAATTCGTTTGATTAGATATTAAGTGTCGATGTGTCAGTACAACTCGTAGTTTCATTTCATCGTTGGGCTCATTTATCCGTTATTTATGGCACTACGTAGCTTTAATACTCAGTTCAGTGAATGAAACATACGAACGTACACCTATCAAATCAATAAACCTAACATTGTGGTTTAATTTCTGCTGATATTACTCGTATGTCGGTATCAATATTTATACGCATGTATCTAAGCATATAGATAACTGACGATTGCAACACATTGAGCAATTTCCTAAAAGTTATACAATACGCAATATTGCTTCCAATCTGTCAGTCGAAGTCTGCAAGATTACTCTTCATAGAATTGCGTTGTAAGCATTACATCATCATTTTTGACAAACCAAGTGTATTCAAGGGACATAATGATTCATTACAAATAACTCAATTTAATTTTTTAGAAAGCTCTATGAGTGTGCCAAAATGGTCATGTTTCTAACGAAACAGTTTTGAAATTTGAAGACAATTGAAGTGTCGAATGGCTAACAAGTAGATAGCTCTTGCATCACCACGAATGTCAAAACCTTGTGACTGAATTTACTCAAACTAATTGTTAATCAACAATTTTCTTTTCTTTCCCCCCATAGGAAAATTCAATATACTAAAGGCTTTTGAATAAGTATCGAAAAAGTTTGTATTTAAATAAAACAAAGCATAATTGACGCTCCACCACTTTCGACACATTGACAATGACCAAAGAGTATAATTGTCCAGAAAAAGCTTGTCAATCTCACCGTTCGAAGTCGGCATTGAAAACTGCAGGTCCCCTCCACTCGTGAGAGAACAATAGCACGCCAACACGAGTGGTTGCTGAGAATCTAGGCCCAGGTCCACCTCGTACTGTAGCGCCGCCATTATTATTATGTTAATTGAGAAACAAAAGCTAGTACATATGTTTAATCTAGGTATGGAGTCAGTTTTTAGTTTTAAGTTCATTTCCCCTGGTCTTCTACACATATCGGATGGAATGTTGGCGATTTAGCATTCGTATTCGCTCCTAAAAATGTTGATAGTTTGTTAGCACAAATCAAGGATTTGACGTAAACCGATTAAAAAACGAGGTGGCTCATGTGAAGTGGCCATTCGACCGGAAAATTACTTGAGATTACACGATTACCGAACTCTCACTTCAATAGTTCTATTGCTTGATCAGGTATTTGATATATAGCACCATGTTGTTGGAATAACATATCGCATGTCCATTTCACCCAATTCTGGCCAAAAATTATGACATGGCCTTCATCGATGGAAAAATAAGCTTCAATCGCACCTACGGATACATATTTAGTACACTTTGTCTGCGTTTTTCTGAAGACACATGTGGGTTTGTTACACTCTAATACTGCATATTTCGTTTATTGACAAAGCCATTAAGCCAAAAAAAATTTATCGCTAAAGACCATCCTTTTTCAAAGAAAACCAGAATTTCCTTCAAACATTTGCAGAGCCCAATCGGAGACTCTTAGGCGCTTCAAATGACCAAGAGGGTTCAGTGTTGAGTTAATTTAATTTTGTAAGAGTGTAGGCCAAGATCTTAACGCAAAATTCGTTATAATGTGGACTGAGACATTTATTGCAACGGAATTTCCACGCAATCAGCAGTATACACAGGACATCAAAGCTGTCATATCACCGTCTAAGTGGTGGTCATCAAACAATTCAAATTAACCATTTTATTCATTGCTGACTCAATAAAAACCAGGTCCCTCACACCTGTTGCCGGCATACATCCCCAGACCCTCACATGCGTAATAGTGGAGACTACAAAGGGTGGGCCGTCTAGTGTTTTTTTTAAATCATGCGTTATTTTGACACTGACGGCTGTTTCCCGCTCGAAATCTTGACAGAAAGACAGTCTCATACTTTCGCGGAACGAAATGAGTGGCTTTACGCTTGAACAACGTTGGGAAATATTGAAAAATTATTTCCAAAGTAGTCCAAACAGTGCGTTTTTGAAAATAAATTTTGGCCGAAATGAAGCACCCACCGCGACTGCTGTACGCAAGTTTGTGCAAAAAGTTCGTGAGACTTGTATGCTAGTGGACAACACTCATGGTCCCCGTCGTCGTACGGTGCGCACAGATGAGAATGTGGCTGCTGTGGCCGACAGTGCGAGACTGAATTCACGAACATCAACTCGTCATCGATCTCAACAGCTCAATTTCAATTTGACGCACTAGCCTGAGGAGAATTCTGCACAAAGATCTCGGATTATTCGCTTACAAGGTCCAATTGACTCAGCAATAGAAGGCGCACGACCATCCGCTTCGATATCGCTTCGCAGTTTGGGCTTTAGGGTAGCTCGAATTGGACAACGATGTGAGGCGAAAAATCATATTTTCTGACGAGACGCTTTTTCATCTCGGTGGCTACGTTAACAAACAATAACAAAATTACCACATCTGAGGCTCGGAAAACCCGCACGCTATTGTCAAGATGCCAATGTATCCACATCCACATAGAGTGCGGATTGTGGAGTGGTGGCATTATTGGACCATTTTTCTTTGAAAATGAGGCTGGGAACAAAGTTTCGGTCAACGGTGGGCGTTACACAGCCATGTTAGCCGACTTTTTTTTACTGAAATTGAAGAGATGGACTTGTAAGAACTTTGGTTCATGCAGGATGGCGCGCATGCCACACAGCCCATGCCACAATCGGTCTTTTCCACACCAAATTCCCAAATTATGTTACCAGCCGTCTTGCCGATGTCAATGGCCTCCTCGAAGCTGTGATTTGACCTCTTTGGACTTTTTTTTGTGGGAAACCGTGAAGGAGCGGTGTTATGCCAACAAACTGGAAATAATTCAAGCACCAATATCATCCAAGCAATCCGTGAGCTACAGCCCTAAACCATCAACAAGGTCTTGGAAAATTGGGGTGACAGAATGCGATACTGCGAAGCAGGCCGAGGCTGACACTTGAACGACATTATATTTCATAATTAATGGGAATGTATGTTCTTCCTAATAAAGTCACAATACATGGTAAAAAATTTAATTTTGTTCATTTTATTGCATTTTTGAACATAATCTTGTATTAATAACTCATTTTTGGCTCTCCAAATCCCTGACGGCTTTTTTGGCTTGAACATTTTAAATTTGCTCTCATCGCTGAACAAAACGTTTTTCCAAATAGAAATATCCTTTTCTCCGAATGTTGTTTTAACAAGTTTTAAGATTCACTTGTAATTAAATCTGAAACCTGAAACACAAAAATGTCAACTTCCTTTTGACGCTCACTGTATGGACTCAAATTTATCTCCTATAACACGCATAACCCGTATGGTGGGATGATTATTAGGACTGTAAATTTGATTATGCCCGCTTAAAGTACCAACTCAGAACTCCGATAGTAATTTTTAATCGCTTTCAAAAGCTGTTTGTTCTTGAAAGCCCCTACGGTAAAAAAGTAAGCTTTGACTGACGTTCTGACATTGACAGATCATAAAAATGGTTCTAAAGTGGGTTTGTATTAAAATACAAAATTGTCGGTATTGAAAAACTCTTTTTTTAGTTGCCCGTGAGGAGTTCAACGGCAGCGCGCATACCTTAATTTTAATTTTACTCGTACCAAAGAACTTCATCTCAAATTTGAGTTCAACCGGCTGATAAAGAGAAGGTTTCCTGCATCTCCCAATGAATTAAATTTGAATACAGCTTGACGAAGCGACACTAAGCACGTCAAGGGTCTCCCTTATTTTTGTGTGGTTTTTTTTTTCTACTGTTGTGGAGCATAGGAAAGCAGCTGTCTTCTTTACATTTCCAATAACCCGCTTGATGCCACGTTTGCGTTTATTAAATCGGTATTATTAGCCCACTCTACTCCCAAAAAGGTATTATATAAATCTTATTTCGACTCAAAGCACTAATGGCTAATTAATGCAACTGATACTTTGCGTGCAGTGACTTCTTATCACAAATTAGCCTGGCAGTGTCAAGCACGAAATCACAAAGTGCCTGATCAAAGGAACAGCAATTTCCTATAAATATCTTAGGCCTAAGTTTCACATATGGAATGGATCTCCGAGGGCAAAGTATCCTCAAATGACAATCCAACCGGGAATGTACAAGCGCACATGTCTGGAGGTCGTATACGTGACCGAAAGGCATTCATGAATGGCACACAGCACGATGAAAGTATAGACGAAATAGTTGCCACCATAGAAATAGATACCGTTCAAGTATCTGCCCTAACGACTATAGCGTCCCATTATCTCTCAGCAGGTATGTACATCCTCATAAGTGGGTTTTCGTTTTTTTTTTTAAGGAACGTCCTTGTCGCTTTTATTGGTTCGACAATTTGACACGCTTAGGTGGAACTAGTAATACGATATGATTTTTCTTTTGTTGCTCAGGGGATATGTGCCACATGAATATCAAATGTGAGATGATTTTTGCCAGGAGTTTCCTTGAAAGCTGATGTGAGTTTTTTGTTTCAACATCCCATTCGATACGCAGGCGAACGTGCCTATTGGCATAAGGTTTAAAAAAGTTTTAAGCATTCAAAGCGTATGAGAAAGAAATACCAAGTGATATCATGCATTTTTGAAATGTTAGTAAAAGGGGTTTGGCGCGTAAACGTCTCCATTCTCATTCGGCCCTTTTGAAAATCACATTTAGACGAATTGGAAAATACGAAGAATTGAGGTTGCTGATAGAGCTTTCTTTTGTTAATCTTCCAAAGCACTACTGTGAGAATCAGTTTATTTGTGATGTGACTTTTCAACTGGCGGTGGTTTTTTTTTTAAATCCGTGCTGAATTAATTCGATGTTTATGAGGCGCTTGCCTTCGGTAGCTGCCATAAAATATCCCAATTTAAATTAAATCGTTGTTATACGACCATTTGTGGTGAAGAGCTTTCAACTCCTTCGATTGAGGATTTCACATCAAAAATGATCAAAAATCGAATAATCCGAGAGTGAAAGTAGATGATGTAATTCAATAAGTATATATCTTGGTGTGCTATATTTAACGCTTAATTTTAACGCCTTTGGTGTTTGGTAACTACGATCTAGGGACACACTAGCATCGATACGTTATGACAACAGTTTCTGTTCATAATTCAGTTCGGCTAATATTGACAAATACAGGTCTTTTTTTTTTTAAATCAGCAGTTAATACACTTATTTATTATGTTTAAGTTGACAAAAGAATGTTGGTAAAATAAATTGCTTACTCTTTTTTTTAAACTAACGAGGGAAACTTAAAAATTCGGAAGATTATACAAAACTTAGAGTGCAACTAGCGGCATAGTGAGTTAGTGCACCTGTGTCACACCGAGGGTCTGTGGATCGAAACCCCACCACGCCAACACACAATCATTCATATTTACGACACCGCCTCTCTCGAGTCATTCTTCTTCTTCTTCTTCTTTCTTTACGGCGAGGTTATGGTCCGGAATAAAAGGATCATAGCCCTCCCACTTTACTGCATAGCTACTGGTCCGCCTGTGGGGTTTGCCGGACCCCTCTCGATTCATTGACAATCACAAAGAGTAAAACTGTTATGTAAAGCTTTTGGCCGTGGCCGTATGCGACCCATACGCACCAAACTTTCAAGTCTAGGTTCAAACCCCAGTTTAGACAAAAAAATTTTCATAAAAATGTTTTCACGTCTAGAAAAAAATTTGCTCAATCTCGCCGTTCTGAGTCGGCACTAAACTGTAAGTCCCTTCTACTCGTGAGAGAAGAAAAACAAGCACAACCCGAGTGGTTGGAGAGAATCTAGGCCTAGGTTCACCTTGGACTGTAGCGCCGCCATTATTATTAATAAAACTTTTCAAACTAAGCCGTACGGAGTTGACGTAAAAGGAGTCCCCTTAACTTGTGAGAGAACAATAACCCGCAAAACAAGACTGGTTGTTGTACAAGCTAGACCAAGGTCTACATCGGTCTGCAGTACCATCCAAAGGAGAATAATACCACTCGGAGTAGTTTTTTCTCATAAGGCCAACAAACCATGGAGGATCTGAGCACAAGCTTAAGCTAACAGCCAACTATCTAAAAATTAAAGTCACCAATCTTATAGGCGAGGTTCAATGAATTTCACGAAACAATATACCAAATGATAGACTGTGAACTACGTCAGACGCTAGTTGAATGATACATGCTTAAAGAAGAGCATACATAAAGTGGCAACAAACTCGGTGGCCAATGCATAAAATGCTCTCACTTCATTTCACTAGTTTACATAACTCAAAATTACGATTGTTCGCTTATATCATAATTAAAACGAATGTCTGACGAAAATCTGATTCGCATGTCCAGCCAAAAGACTAAAGTTATGTCAGTTTTGTATTAACGAAATCACTTGGAATCGGATTATCTCTAAACTAGTATTTTGCGAGTTGCGTCAGTTTACTAATAAAATAGAAATAAAAAAAATATATCTCGATGAATGTGGTATTCGGGCAATTGTGACTTCCTTACAGGAAAATCCAACTATTTCAAAACGAATTACCCATAAGTAAAAATCTGTATGAATGGGCTGAAATAGGCATACAATTCACACAGGATCATCTGCTAAGAGTGCCTTACATCCTGATTATACTTAAGTGACGTAGGAGGTAAGTGCATCGAATCCTCACCTAATAGCCTTGGACCACTAAGATTAGTGGATCTAACCTGAGGCATTAGCTGTAACTATTCACTAGGAGAAAGTGATGAGATAAATTCATGCTTGGTGAGTTAATCGACTTCCCAATTCTCTGGAATGTCGCAGTGTCTTGGCACCCACAAGAGATGAATATAAACAAGCTCAGCCATCTCATCAAGAGACAGGTGTTAGCTTATGTAGATCATCGAATATAGTGAGATTGAGCCGAGGAATTTAATCATAGCCTGGATGCCCTGGATGAAAGAGACCCCGCTTCTCATGAAGAAAAGGCACGATCGAGAGAATCGAAATGTGCTATGGCAGGGACGATGTCCGAAAGTTTTACCAAACAATTATCAAGTGGTTACAAAGCTCGGACGGAAGCCTGCCAGGAAGAGGATGAACAATTGACCGAAGAATCACGGTCGATACTGAGAATTTTGAAAAATCATTTCTGCAGACTTTTCAACGGCGTTGAGGACACAAATACCGCTGTCAGGCAGAATGTTCCACTCAACTTGAACGATAATTCCGTCTCCCGACATAGACGAAGTCAAGACAGCGATATCAAGACTGAAGTCTAATAAAACTGCTGGTGCAGATAGTCTGCCTACTGAAATGTTTGAAGCAGCTGGAGATATGGTTGGGCGCATGCAACAGCTTATCTGAAAGATTTGGTTCGAGGAAAGCATGCTCGATGAGTAGAATCTTAGTATCGTTTGCCCGATCCATAAGAAAAGAGACCCATTTGACTGCGCCACCTATCGAGGGATAAGTCTCCTTAACATTACGCATAAAAACTTTTCTGCCATTCTGTGTGAACACCTGAAACCTTTCGTCACCAATCTGATAGGTCAGTATCAGTGTGGTTTCAGGCAAGGGAAGTTTTCAATATACCAGATCTTCACATATTCTAGAAAAGACCCAACAAATGCAGATCAACATACAGCACTTATTCGTATGACAGCGTGTAAAGAGACGAGCTATACAGCGACTTTTTCAGTTCCGACATTTCTGTCCAACTCGTCATGATGTACAAGATGACCAGCGAGAACTCTCGTTGCTCCCTCAAGGTCGGTAACGAAGTCACCGTGACTTTTAATGTCAAAAAAGGTTTTAAGCAAGACGACGCGCTGTCATGTAACCTTTTCAACATTCATTTAGGATATCATTCATTCTTTCATTCATCCTATGGTCGCATGTTCATAGGGGTTGGCGTGGCGCAGTGGGTAGGTGCGTCGACTCCTACGCTCGAGGTTTAAGGTTCGAATCTCGAAATAATACCTAACATTTTTTCACGGCTTCACCTCTTTCGAGTCACTGACAATGCTCAAAGAGTATAACTGTCTAGAAAAAGATTCTCAATCTCGCCGTTCGGAGTCGGCATTAAACTATAGGTCCCCTCCACTCGTGAGAGAACAATAGTATGCACAACACGAGTGGTTGGTGAGGAGATAGGCCCAGGTCTACCTCGGACCGTAACGCTGCAATTATTATCATTATTTTGTCCATAGTTGGCTTATTTCCACAAGGAGGACTCCCATAGTTGGAGAGCTGTTTTTGCCGTGCAGACTTTTGTGAATAAGTCCCTAGGAAGGGGATGAATTTTCATGTCCAACCCTGCTTGCGACGTACTTCTTATCGCTTCCGTTGTACATACAGCGGCTGACCTTTTTAGGTTGTTGAGTATGCTCATACGGCTTTTGTGTTGCCAGCGGTCCACCAGACTAGGACCCCATAAGTTATAATCTTCTGATTACGGTGTACATCCAATGAATGATGTACGACTGCACGCCCTATCTTTTGCTGAAGGTATTTTTGCAAGCATAAAAACCATTTAATCCTTTTTTCATCCTTTCCTCCAAGTTCCTCTTCCAGGAAAGTTGTGAGTCGAGAATGATGCCCAGATAATTAGCCTCCGCTGTGAGTTTGAATGGAGTCCCATTTAACTAGGGTGAAGCATTTGGAATTTTCCTCTTCCTGGTGAACAAAACCAGCTCAGTTTTCTGAGGGATTATTCTCAGACCGATCCGTCTTGCCCACGAGGAGAGCTCCTTCAAGACAGATTCCATTAGTTCGCTGATAGTTGGTGGAAATTTACCTCTCATCAATATGATATGTATATATATCAAAATTGTAGCATATGCACAAAATGGTCTTTGTGCCTTTCTCCATGGAGATTTTACTTATTCTGTTGACTGTAAGAAATCTGTTGGCAACTAGGTTTGAGAAAAGGTTCCAGTCTTTTAATGTCTTTAAGTCCCAATTACCGGACTTCCAATTAGTGAAAGAAATTTAAATTTATATTCAAAAAGAAAGACAATCAATACCAACGTCATCGCAAAGTTAATTGATACCGTCAAAACCTGTTTCACCGAATATTTTAATTTTATTTTTCATTCATTCATCAAAAAGATTCACATTTTTTTAGATTTTTTGTCGACTTGTTTGACGACAATAAACCACAGCGGTCAGATATCAGAGCTAGCATCACCTGTGTGGAGTCAAACACCAACCTGTATTCACGTTCATGGTAGTCTGTTCTTGCAGAAATGAGTGCGCCGCAAACTGATTGATGGTTTTCTATATGTGCACAGACGGTCATTGAAATGTTGTTCACATGGTCAAAATCACCCCATAACCGCATGTGTTCGTACTCGAATGTACTCCCCCATAGAGTTTCTCAGACACACAAACGGCTGACAACGTCCTTCACAAACGAGGTTACGCATTTTGGATTCTGCTAACCTAACCACACCACAACAGGGTTGTTGTTGGAAAATACTTGAAGGACACAGCCGTTCATCAACTGCGTGGGTGACATGTGATCATGTGACAGCTCATCAATCACGCGGAGCTCGCAACAAAAAAATTCGATGACAGAAATCCCTGTTTCCAGAGGCCCAATTGCTGTTCGTCTGCAATCCGCACGACGTCTATTTACTCGTATAATTTCCCAAAATGAGAACATAATTCGACCAAACAGATATCCTGTTTCATCTGCGGCTTTGATTTTGTCGAATCAGTGTTGAATAAGAGCGGATAATTAGATGCTCTCTTAACCAATTACAAATTGTTGGGCTTTTGCCTAAAACCGTATTTACCCAACCTCTTGCGGGTGTCATTTTGATTGAATGAGAAAAACACATCATCCGAATTGTGTTGTGTCGTGAAAGGTTTTCGAAGACACTGGAGTGGGATCCACCCCTAATCCGTTGAAAGGAAATTTCACACTTTAGTCACAAATAGTACTTCCGCCAGAATAAAATTGAATTCATCACAGAAAGAGCATGAAGCATTTATATCAGTCTGAATAATTCCTTTTGAAAACATGCACAAAGAGGAATTTACTTCACCGCCCTCAATTTCCATTCAACGCGAGGCAAGATAATCCAAAACAATCTCTAAATCTACCAACAAATGGCATAAATTGACGAACGGCCTGTCCCACTCCTCGTCGGGAACAAAGCGAATCACCACTAAATTATCCCAGGCTGTCAGGCGTATTCCAAGAAAATACATTTCGTCTCCGACGGGAATAGACAACGATTAGGGAAAATGAAGAATTATTAACGCAATTCCTGACAGCATGGCACTCTCCTTAAATCTGACATCCTATAGCCTTTGCAGGATTCGCAGGATGTCACATCTATCTTTTCTTTGTTTTATTTGAGCTCACTTTTATGTGTGGGTTTCGTGCACCTATTAATCGAATCGACTTCGATATCGCATCACATCTATCCAGAGGATTGGGTCAGGACACGAAGCTGTCAAGGCCCTCTAATCCCTATCTCATCGTAATCCCTGGCAAATGTACTAGCAATCCCCAAACATATGTACGCACTTAACGCTATCGCTGCAAGTGTTTACATGTGTTACCGCGATATCTGCAAAAGCATATCGATAAGGATTACGATGTTAGCTAACCACTCAATGGAATTATTAAAGAGATGGCAGATGAGTGAGAAAATATCGATTATACTCGTAATATTTACATACCTGATATCGGTCGAAGGCAATCGCTGTTATCGATATCGTCGAAACGAATATGCTGGTTGCCTGAAGCATGGCAATCATTTTGCACAGAATCGCACATGTCCCAAATGGCCAAAACTTGGAGAGGATTTCCATTAGAGTCAACGGCATCGTTACCAGGCACAGAAGCAGATCTTGAACGGGGAGTGTCAGGAATATAAAAATAAATAAAACAATACGATGGAGATCATTTACCTGATATGGCTAGATTCAGGATAAACAGGTTCCGGGCGGTCCGCATCATTGGCTTCCGTATCACTGCGATGACCACTAACGTATTTCCGACCGCACCGAATATTATGAGGACGCTGTACATCGCAATGAGAATGTAGTACCATGGCGCGTCTATGCTTCGATTCCGTGTGAATTGCTCCAATAAGACTGGGTCCAGCCTGGGAGCTGTTTCATTGTTGGTGTCGTTGAAGCGTTGTGTATCCAAGAAATCCTCATTCTCGTCGGAGTCGTTCATTTTTATCTGCAAGTAACCGGAACAAAGGATGAGTACTTCTGTATGGTCAATTACACTCGATTGACGGGACGGAAGGGTAGGTTCAAGTTTGCAACAGATGTAGCCTTGTGTGGAAAAATTCATACACGGTTCAGTAAGTTTGCGTCTCTGTAAGACGGCAAGGAATTCGAATGTGCTAGTGGGAGTAATATCAGATATTTAAGAAGAAAAATGCTTTGTATCTGCCCTGAACACTCATCCGTGATAAACAAAGGGAGTCCTATGGTATGAATATGCCTTAGGACAGCTTAGGGATATCAACATTTTCAGTGATTCCAATTCATATCGATTCACGTTGATATTGGAACTCATGGCGTATCTTGTGATTTTGTTTATAACTCTTTGCCTTTCCAAAGCTGAATGAATGTTGGGGCAGTTGCAAGTGATAAAATGGGATAAATCAATCAAGTCAAATTATTTTCATTTAAAAAAGTAAACTTTTCAAGGTATTTGTGTGACATCTTGTTGTACGACCTGGCTGAGACCCAGCTTAAGACTAGTATCCAGCTTGCGGTAGTACAACTAGGGATGCAACATCGTTCCTAAAAATATCGATGTTTGTTTGGAAATGGAAATGTTTTTCCGATGTTTTATTTATCTTCTCCATCACAAAAATTATTGGCTATATTTACGATGTACTGTACCTAAACAACAACACATACTAGTCTTACCAGTTTCAACCCAAAAACCTCCTCCGTCTTCTGTTTCGTTGATGATTGAATTTTTACTTTGTGGCTTATCGGGCCAACGAAAAACCCAAAGTAACGTTGGAGGATCCTACGGTTCGGGATTAGAGTTCACGAGCGGGTCCTTCATGCACTTTTATATAGCGAGTCGCTGTTGGCTGTTGACACGAGGTCTGCTATGCTTACGCATCCAGCCAATACATGCCGAAACATGAACCCTCTCCGATTAGCCACCGACCCACAGTTCCATAGGAGTTGGTCTCCTTGAGGGTTGCTCGATACTCAAGGTAAACCACTTGGTTCGGAGTATGTTAGAATTAGAGACCGACCGTACATTCGGCTTCGGCCACCTTTGGCTAAAAATATCACCCTCGGCAAAACATTCGGCTTCCTCCAAATGAGACCGAAGATTTTGCCGAAGCCGAATGTTAAATTTTCTGGCCTTTGGTCGGACTCCAGTTAGAATAGGAGAGGCTAAGATATAAAAAAGTTACATTGTATTGCGCATCTCTAGCTCTTTTACACCCCATTAGTATTACATAAATACAAGCACATTTTGTTCAACATATAACACATCTTGGGAATGTTTAACGAAAAGAATGAACGATGTCGATGTTTAACAATGCCAGAAATGATGTCTAGAAGTTTAAGAAAAAGGGGGAACTGATATAGAATGGACATGAAGTTCGGGCGGAAGATCGCCCGGACTACGATGGACAATTTGTAGTAGAGTCAGAGTTGATACTGAGAATTTGGCAGATAAATTTTTGCAGACAGTTAAACTTCGGTGCGGACACAAATATCGCTGTTAGGCTCTGTCCACTCAATCTGGATGATGATAGATGAAAATTCTGTTTACCCGATGAGTATCGTTGGACCGATCCAGAAGAAAGAGATCCCCTTGACTGCGTCTACTACCTGGAAGTAAGTTAGCATCGCGTATAAGATTTTTCCTGGCGTTTTGTGTGAACGCCTGAAACCTTTCGTCGCAAATCTGATAGAACCTTTTCAGTGTGATTTCAGGCCAGGAAAGTCCACCATTAATCAAATCTTCATACTGCGGCAGATCCTGGAGAAGACCCAAGAAATGCAAATTGACTCACACCATCTATTTGTCGATTTCCAGGCCGCATATGACAGCGTGCATAGAGACGAACTATACAGCGCCATGTCTAGTTTTTACATTCCTGCAAACTCATCAGACTGAGTAGGATGACAATGGAGAACTCTCGCTGCTCCATCAAGGTCGGTATCGAACTCACCAAAATCTTCAATGTCAATGATGCGTCTGCTGGCATTGAAACGAAAGCGGCTAAAATGGGTCTGGCGGTAAACGAGTGCAAAACCAAGTATATGCTGTCATCGAGAAAGGACTCACAACATCGACAACTTGGCCAGAACGTCACCATAAGCAGCGATAACTTTGAGGTAGTTAAGGACTTCATCTACCTTGGCTCCGCGGTAAATAGTACAAACAATATCAGTGCTGAGATCAAACGCAGAATAACTATTGCCGCTGTTTTTTTGGGCTCAAAAGGCAATTGAGTAATAGAGCCCTCTCTCGGAAGACCAAGTTGACTTTGTATAAGACCTTGATCATCCCAGTCCTGCTTTACGGCGCAGAGGCATGGACAATATCCCAAGTCGATGAAGAGTCTCTTGGTCTTTTCAAAAGAAAAGTTCTGCGCGCGATCTTTGGTCCTGTTTGCGTTGTTGGCATTTGGAGGAGAAGGTTCAACCATGAATTATGTGGACTGTACAGCGACATGAGTCAAGCCAGGCATACGGCTACGGATCCAATGCCTAAGATGGCTAGGCCATGCAGAGCATATGGACAACTCAGCTCCGGCCCGAAGAGTCTTCGACTCTGAGCCTGTGGGACAACGCAACAGAGGACGTCCACGTACAAGGCGGCGCACACAAGTCGAGGGTGGTATCGGCCGGCTTGGTGTGCGAAACTGAGACAGCTGGCGAGAGATCGTGCCGGCTGGAGAGGCATGTTGGGTGAGGCCCAGGTCCACCTCAAACTGTAGCGCCCTAAGAAGAAGAAGAAGAAGAAGGGGTGGGACAGACATGGATAATAATCGTCCTACCTAGAGGACTATTCGCAGTGTGGTGAATAAATTTGAGTCCACTGGTTCTGTAAACGATAAATCACACCAACGAAATGAAAGATCTGCCATTTGCAGAAAACATCGCTGCTGTCCGTGAGCGTTCGGCCGAAGCCGAAGCCGAATGTTCAGTCGGACTCTACTTGGAAGCAGTTGGAAACTGACCCAAATTTTCATCGATTTCAGCGACGAGGACCGTTTCTGGATGAAAAGGTACGTCAACAAACAAAATTGTCGAATTTGGGACGATACCAATCCACATAAGATTCAAGAGGGTTCAATTCATCCCGAAAAAATTACTGTTTGGTGCGGATTTTTGGCTGGCGGTGTTACGGTCGATATTTCTTTGAGAACGACGTTGGCCAGGCCATCACCGTCAACGGCGACCACTATTGGTCGATGATTACCAACTTCTTTTAGCCTGTATTGGATGATATGGACAAGTACGTGATATGGACACCTACGTGATATGGACACCTACGCTACGTGTCACACAGCTCACGCCACATTGGACATTCTGCAAGAGCGATTCGAGGGCACGGTCGCTCCACGTGAAAGTGATGTGAACTGGCCAAAGAGATCGTGCGACTTGACCCCGTTAGACTATTTTTTCTTATGGGGCTGCTGAAGTCAAAGGTCTATGCGAATGAACCATAAACCACAGCGGCCCTCAAAGCCAACAAAACCCATGGCATCGATCAAATTCAGCCTGATTTATGCGCCAGAGTCAAGTCAAAGTTTGACATTGCGAATGCGGACCACTCCGAGAAGTCGCGGCAGATATTTGAACGATGTTGTTTTCCGTTTATAATGGCATTGAAAGGCCTTTTAAACAAATACAAAATGTCGACGATACCTCACACACACTTTGCTTTATTTAATTTTAAAGATAGGAAGCGCTTAATGGAGAACCCTTTCGAATCTATGAAACACTTTTACTCCACTAATCTTCATTAAATCAACTTTTTTCCATCAACTGTCCTAAAAGACGAGACATCCCTTAGCATCCCTTAGACATCCCTAAGCACCTTTCTTTGAGGATATAAATAATCCTTAATGATTTCCTTTTGTAAATTTCACCGCTTTTCTTTTGCAAATGATCCCCCTTCTGTGCATTTGCCACATTTCCCTCATTCACATCTCATATATTTAATTTCCATTCATAAATTTCAAGGATAAGCCAGATTAATGAGTCCGACATGCATCGGCACTCAGGTACACGATGCCCTCATGTTGTTACTCTCGTTGACATTTCTTTACAAGGGTTCGTATATATACAACACCGCATGTGTAATGAAACCTTGCGCCATGGGTTTTATGATTAATTCACCTCTTAAGCTTTACACAGATTCACAGGACTGGAGACAAATAAATACAGAGTATCATAGCCTCATATCGCTTTTTTTACACTATTTTATAGAGACCTAACACGGTTTGATATTTTTTCTGGTGTTTTATCCAAGTTCGGGGAAAGTGCAGGAAAAAATATTTCAACGTAAAGTAATCGAAAACAGAAACTAGGGAAGTCGAGAAACTTTTTCAATCACTTTGAACGGAGCGTTTTCATTATGTTAATGGTTGATTCCATTCCTCCTTGCATTTCAAAATTACATTTATTTCGAAGTATCAGTGGAGGCTTGACAGGTTGATGTATGGAATTTCAGACAACGCAAAGTTTGCGGCGGCCCAATTACTTACATACTTGTAGGGTTTGCCAGAGACAAGGATATCGGAACTCTGATGATAAACTTTAAATCTAAAAAAATATGTAGGGATTGCGAGGGTCCTTTGCCGCTTACATTAAGTGGAGAAAACCAGTGACAATACTGCCAAAACGCCATCAGAAAAGCTGCAACTGATGTGCTGGGTATCAGTCCGCCACTAATGAGTAACCCCTGGTTCGATTATGATTGTAAGTGAGCAAATGCAGCCAAACAGGAAGCATGCAAGGCGACGCTGCGATGGACGAGGGCTACTTGTGAGCTCTACGAGCAGAAAAAAAGAGAAGAGCACCGGCTTCTTCGGAAGAAAAAGATGAAGCATGAAAAGCAAAGAAATGGAAAGATGTTCTTATGCCCTACCAACAGTTAAGAAGAACGTGCCAAGTGCATAAAACCCAAACAGAAGACAGCGAGGATAAGGATAGGAACTTGAGAAAATGGAAAAACCTTTTCTGCAGACTGTATAACGGCGACGACGACCAAAATGTCGCTGTCAGGCAGAATAATCCATCTAACATAGGCGATAATAGACGACTGGATGGCGTAGTTGGTTAAGTGAATGCCCTAAGCTGGAGGGGTCCCGGGTTCGAATCCCAGTGAAAACAAAGTTAATTCGCTTTTATCCGGGTTTTCAAATCCGGTCCATCACCATTTGCCGTTGGGATCAAATTAACGACATTATCACTGAAGCGGTCGATCAGTGGTAGTATCTGACTGTGGGTATCACAATGGACCAACATGGTTTAAGTGTGCTGGTGAATTTACTAGCAGCCCCCTAAGCTAACCTAGGCGATGATAACGAACAATAATAATATTAACAAACAGTTGCTGCAAAAGCAGCTATCAACCGTTTATGGAAACAATTTTTTGGCAATCAACGAGTCGATAGTGTATCAAAGTTCCAGGTCTTCAATGCCACTATTAACTCTTGCCTTTGCTATGCGAACCAAGTTTTTGGATGCAAATACTTTGAGGAATGTGAAATGGTTCAGCGGTACTTCTTTAAGCGCATCTTCAAACTCCCTGCATCAACACCCACTTACGCAATACACCTCGAATCAGATCTACCTCAAATATATTTACGGAACTTAAAAGCAAATGCAGATTACTTAGGGAAGAAAGTATGCCCGATGGATGGAAGCTCAGCATCGTTTGCCCGATCCTTAAGAAAGGAGACCCTCTTAACTGTGCGAACTACAGAGGAATCAGACTCCTAAATATCGCTAATAAAATCTGCTCTACCGTCATGTGTAAGCGCCTGAAACCCTACGTTAACAGCCTGTTTGGTAGATACACCAATCAGCAGAACGTGCGTCGCTGGAAGCAGTTAGCACAAGACCGTGCTGGATAGAGAGGCATGTTGCCTGAGACTCAGGCCCACCTCGGTCTGTAGTGCCAGCTGAAGAAGAAGAAGATTGCAAGTTGACTCGGATATCGGTGATGACAATTTGTAAGTCTTAATTTGACTCTTGGAAAAATAATTGATTCATTCGCTTCTTTTAATGGCGGAGATTCAGGACATCGCCAAACAAAGATCTCATCTTCCTGACATTTCTGAACTGTAACAATGTAAATTTGTGATGCTTGGACCCTCCTGTATCGGGCGATCAAGTTGACTTCATGACTTTCTGACAGTTGTGATGAGATCATCCCTGGCCTGTTCTGTGGCATGGAGACACAGACAATCCCAGGAGCATATGAAGAAGCGATTGGTCTATTCGGAAGAAAAATTCTGCGTTCAATTTTTGATCCTGTTTGCATTAGTGGAATTTGAAGATGCAACAACGGACTGTATAGGTGGTACAGCTACTTTAGTCCAGCCAAGCGTGTACGGATTCAACGCCTAAGATGGCTAGGCCATATGGAGCGCGCGTATAACACCGCTCCAACGCAAGGAGCCTTCGACTCTGATACTGTCAGACAACGCAATCCGATGGCGCACATAAGTGGAGGGAGACCTCAGCCAACTTGGCGTGCGTAATTGAAGGCAGGCAGCTAAAGATCGTTCCAGCTAGAGAAGCTCATTGGTTCTGTACTGTAGCGCCATCAGAAGAAGAAGAAAATGACCGGTGCACGAAAAAACATATCTATTGACTAGAGATTACATTCTGGTAAAAAAGTATTCTTACGTTCAAGCGACTACAGAGAGAAACTTTTGGTGGCTTGATTGTGCTCCCTGTGTCTGAAGTGGCAGATATCGTTCAGACTAAACGTTTCATGTGAAAACCTGAAATCACAAGATTTTAATAGAAGGAAGTACGCCTAACGCACTTATCCTGCGAAAACCTTCCGTCTCAATTCGACGACACTGCTCCCGCCCCTACCAACCCTATACCACTTTGTTGGCTCGCTCTATTTCTGTAGGCTGGGATAATACAACAATTACCCACGTGCCTCCTTTACCTGGTACTTGGGAAGACGAGAAGAAATAATTCTTTATATCCCCCATTAGGACTCGAACCCACACACTTTGAGTGAAGGTCAAAAGCTAGCCACTCCTTAGAAGTCGCCCGGAATGGACTTAGACACCCACTGCCTTTCACTAAGAGCACTTGCTTCGTAACTTAGGGTCAACACCTTCACAAGAAATCAAATAATCGCTTCCAAAATAATTATAATAATAATAGCTCAGCAACCACTCATGTTGTGCGTACTATTGTTCTCTCACGAGTGGAGGGGACCTACAGTTTAATGCCGACACAGAACGGCGATTTTGAGAAGCTTTTTCTAGACATTTATACTCTTTCAGTGAAAATATCGAAGGTGTTTTTTGGGGAATCGAACCCAGACTTCGAGAGTAGCAGTCGATGCACTTACTCACTACGCTACATCGCCCACTTCTAACATTCTGTTCTTAATTTAAGGTAGACTTTGTTGGACCACTGGACAAACTTGCAAGAAAATGATACGTAATTGACTCATCCTCGTCCGATTTTCACAAACAAGAGATGACAATATTTAGCCAGCTGTGAAGTAATGAAGCAGATAAAAACCAACAAACTCATACCGTGCAAGAGGAGGTTTATAGCAAAGGTAGTAGTTACCTTACGGGCCACAATCGTCAAAAGAACCACATCTTCAATATAAAACCCACCAGGGACAACAAATGAAGGGGCTGTTGTCATGAGAAGGAACGGGAGGATATCCTACACTACTTTCTTTGCCCCAGGTTGCGTCATCTGAAATTCTGAACACATCATTTCGTCCATGAGCTTAATGACTGAATAGATAAACACCTGTTCAATACATTCAAGTTTGTGAACACAACCAGAAACAACAAATGAAGACTCCGCAGCAACTATATTACCATAGAACGGCAGGCCCATAAGGGTATCAGATCACATGAGTCCGCAAGGACCTAAGTGACACGTGGCACCACCCGCCCGTTTATCCGCCCACCTCCCTATCTAAATTTGACTTAGTGCAAAATTAATGTTTTGCGTGCGATCATTTGTTCCATTCGCCTGGATGAGGATTAAAGTCCTACTCAAGCGGAAGATAATCAAATTGTTAGAATCTATGAAACATGATAAAAATAATTAGTACATGGACATCACTATTATTTGATTTGATTTTGAATGCGCTTGAGTCTGGTGCTGAAAGCAATAATCTTGATGGAAGGATTATTGCACACAATGTTCGTGGAACCTACTGTAATTACACCCGTATATGGGGTTCAATTTGTGTATTATGTGTCAGCTTACTCATACAATCCTTTTTGGTGGTAGGCTCGTTACTGAGCTTAACTCATGTGCCTTCAGAGAATTTGTGCAATTCATCCAAATATAATGTGCATCATGTGTAAAGAGTAGGGTTGTACATAGCATGATAAAGAGAAAGACTTCTCATGTTATTAGGGGAGCTCTAAATTGAAGGCTGAGGGAATAATTCAGTAGAATTTTCAGGATAATCTATTTTAGCGAATTATCGATTTCAATTACAACTCATAAGATAATCTTCTATCTAATTTCCTGACAAACTTGTACTTCTGTTGCATTAAGGATCACTCCGCATTTTCATTTCTCCAATTCACAAGAAGTGAAGAACATACAGCAAAAGCTTTCCAAGGCAGCTAACCAGTGGTGTAAATATGTCTGACCAAGTTAGGCAGGTTTTTTAAATTTAACAACTTTTTACATACGAAAATAAAAAAATCAGTAAACTAAAAGAAAAACTTGTATACTTCACAAAATTATGTTTAAAAAGAAAGTTTAATGCAAGCTCTGCTTAACCTAATATTTTGTGTGATGCACCTTGAAAAAACTGAGTTTTGTTCGTTAGAACTTTGTCTTTCAACTTTTTTTCCATATGGGCCCATATATGTTTGATGGGGCTGAGATCTGGTATTTGAGGTGTACTACATAAACGGAACCTTTATAATTTTGGTGTGTCCGTCCGACCGACTGTCTGTCACACTTTTTTATCTCCTACATTTTTTATTAGGTACTTTAGGCCTGAAAATAATTCTCCATGCAACTGAAATTTAGAAAGTGGGGCTATTTTGGCGGTGGCTCCCATATAGGTGAAGTTGCCGTGGATTTTGAAACATTGACGCACCTCCACGAGTGGTATATCAATCGACAAATCTTTTGAAATGAGGTTTTGCTTAACCCATTTAAGCCCATTGTTGCGTTAACGCAACAAAAAAGGTAGTAAAATAAATTAACTCGGGCATAAATAGGTTAAACACTATTCGATCCAGTGTACCGTTTGAAAAATATCAGGCCCGAAAGTCTCTCTCCTTAATCCGTCTCCCCTCCCATTTTTAAACTAAGGTGTTTATAAATCTGAAAAAAATTGAATTGATAGTTTTCGAGATATTGGCCAAAAACGGTAAACCAACAACATGCGAATTTTGGAGATCTGAAAACGCAGTTTCGTAGACCTTTGCGTAGGAATTCAGAAATGATAAATGTTAAAATATTGGTTTATGTGAACATTTTGTGATATCAAAGATTTAAAACTTCAAAGTTTCTCATTTTCACACATGAATTCCTTGCTGTGATCGACGACTCCATACGATGATGAGTGTTATCTGCCACATTCATATCAAGCCCTAAATACCCAATAGCAACATGCTCACAGCAGGCATGAGCACTGATTGGGTATGATGGAACAGATTTTCTGTGTAAGATAAATTTGGATAAAGATATAGGTATGTGATTGGATGAATAGTTGATTTGGATTGACGTTAGAAGAAAATTTAACTGAAATAGTTTGAATTTGTCGCCTGATACTGAGAAATGCTTCCATCAAAAAACATATATGCGAAGGAACTTTCGCCGTGCGAGTAATACTCGCACTTGCCCAGTTTATCGACATTTTATAGGAGTCATTCCCTAACTAACAGAGATGAATGCATTGGGCCATTGTCATGGACGAAGCAAGCAGTTTTGCATCAGTAATATGCGAGTTATTTTTTAAAATATTTAAATAGTCAAATTTATTCATTGTCCCCCATTAACTTCCATCTCACCTGCATAATAACAGAGACCCTCTGTGGTTTGTCTTTCTGTTAAAATTTGTTTTATTTAATACATCACCCTTTTTTTCTGACGAAACACCGACTGTCAGATCCGAAAATATTCAACTTGGATTCGTGTGTAAAAATTACTTAATTTCAAAACTCTGGTGGCTTTTTGATGTACCCCCTTGCATAGTCCAATCGCTTCCAAAATCAAGGACTTATTTCGTGATATAATCCCATTATTCTTCTGAAAAAAATGTCGGACTATTTATGGGTGCAGATATAAAATTTCTCGTAGGTGTGCGTGCCCTAAGTTATAGGGGCCTAGGTTCGAATCCCAGTGAAAGCTAAGTTAATATGCTTTTATCCGGTTTTTCAAATCTGGTCCAGTCATCATTTGCCGATGGGATTAAATTAACGGCACTATCACTGGAGCGGTAGATCAATAGTAGTTGCCTAACTGTGAGTATCACAATGGACCAACAGGGTCTAAGTGTGCTGGTGAATTCACTGGCAGTCCCTAACCTAACCTAACCTAACCTATATTTCCGGCTATTTTTGCTGCAGAAATATTGAGATCTTTTTTAAACATTCTTACAATCATCCCTTCACTTTTGTCGAGTTGTAATCTCACTTGGCGGCCCACTACCTCTTGGATTTGTTGAAAACCCATTTTTCTTGTACCTATTAATAGTATATTGAATGGTTGAATGTGGCTTTTGAACATCTTTCGCAATTTGTCTCAAACTTGTTTCTTTCTTCCGTAATTTTATTTTAATTCTTTAATTTCAACAGAAATTTTTGTATTCCCCATTTTTTTCTTGTCTCACTTTTTTCAGTTTGCTTATTCTTTCACGGTAAAGAGAAGATTGAACTTTAAAAAATATATGGAATAAGACTCACAGGAAATGATAGCGGTATATTTAATAAAAAGCAAAGGGGTGTAACTCGTGTAAACTCGCTTTAAAGAAAAGGAAATAAACGCATATCACTTACTGAAACAAATTAAATTACTGTTACATTCCCTAGACCAAATGATGGGCCCCGGTGTTGCTTTTCATTTTATTTCGAGAAACGAGATGGGTAACATCATGGTGAACTGAACTCTAGAGATTTTGAATGCTCACTCAGGCATTCAATCGCTAACGGTGCAGTGGTATACAAATTAATTTTAAAAACCAAGCCTATCAATTTACCTCGACTTTATGAAAGAATATTGTTACGACAATATTGTCGTCGCTATGACTAAGGAGACTGAAAGGCATTTTTTTTATAACTCTACTGTACTTCTTCTTCTTCCTTTTGTAGTGCTACAGTCCGAAGTAGACTTGAGCCTAGCTTATCGAGCAATCGCTATTATAGTGCCTCGTACAAACATTTTTAATGCCAACTGCGAACGACTAATTTTAAGAACCTCTATAAGACAGTGGATCCATAAAGAACTAAGACATTTAACTTCTTACTTTTTGATAGTGTTCAACTCGCAAAGACTATGATTTTTTTCCTTTTTGAATCTAATCTTATTCTCGGATAAGAGTAAATTTAGTTTATTGACAACGCATGGTAAATTCTGCATGTGGCGAGAACCAAACGAAGAGTTTATGAAATTTAAAGCCACGGTATAACATGTTGATGGATCTGTACTAAGTTCAGTACAATCGAGAGAGATAGTACCGAAATCCGTTTTGTCTGGGATCGAACTTAGACGTTCAGCGTAGAATTCCACTTTAGCCACTCAGTTTGTGCAATAATAATAATGGCAGAGCTACAGTCTGAGGTGGACCTGGGCCTAGCTTCTCAACAACCACTCGTGTTGTGCGTACTATTGTTCTCTCACGAGTGGAGGGGACCTAAAATGTAATGCCGACTCGGAACGGCAATTTTGAGAAGCGTTTTCTATACATTTATACTCTTTGAAAATTGTCAGTGACTCGAAAGAGGTGGAGCCGGGAACAATTCTGTTTTTGAAAATTTGCTGCTTGTGCTGGTCTTTAAATCTAGACTGTGAAAGTCTCGTGCGCATGGGTCGATGCACAAACCCACTCTCCCACAACGCACGCAACAACACCAAAAAAAAATCATAAGCAATGTGAAATCATTATGACATCATAAGCAAATTGAATTGGAATAACAATTTCCTACTTAAGGCAATTCTAAAACCCATTGAAGCCCCGGTCATACCCTATCTCAAAACTTACGTAGCAAACCTCGTATAAACATTTTTCATCATATTTTTCTCATTTCGGTCTGAATTTAAACATGCATTTTCTCTCGAACTATTTATTTAGCAATTTGAACTTTACACATGTTTTCAGTATAGATTTTATCATTTCAGATTTATCACAGAATAACTTTTGAACTGCGAACATATAATTCCCACTTGCAAGCTCATCCATGTCCACGTTCGCTTGAGAGCAAGGGAGAAGATATAAATCTCTTTGAAAAGGGTTGCTGTAGCTCCGCTGTGCGGGTGTTTCTTTTTTAGACGGAGGCGTAATCGAATTTAAGATCAGATATAAAAGGGTTACACAAACATTTCATCAGCTTTAAAATATTGCACTTGACCTTGGAAATGTTAAAACAGACTCTTTGATGGGGTCTACTGGTGATGTCCATAGTAATATGTTCTTTTTTTCTGATGATAAACATGGTCAATCTCAAGTTTTTTGGTACAGGAGTCTGTATTATGACAGCATGTACATGCAACTATAGAAATTATTGCTTTTATTTTTCCTTTATGTTTATTTCTGACGTTATAAAAAGTTCCAACACGTGTTCAACCGTCATTTTAAATCAAACTCGACCCAATGAAGAGCAAGATATCTTGCAGATAATCTTTTTTTTTATTCGCTATCTTCATTCAATTATTAACCTTTCCATCATTATGTATATTTTGTTCGTTTTAAAAAGATGTTTCCATTCGAATCATGTGTTTTCATCATTATTATTTAGTTCGGGGTGCTTTTCATGTTCCAGCTGGACTTTGTTTGGCCGTGAATTCGGTTTGGATGTCATCTGTTTGACGACGATTGATGATGATGAAACACAATGTTGGTGCTATCATCGAGTATTGTTCAATTTTAACACAGGAAATGAAAACAAATGATTAATTTCGATTGTCATTCCAAAGTATGCCTGAAGGACTAATCTTCGTAACCCAAAAAACGATAATGAATCCTAAGCTTCGACTTGAAGCCCTTAGGGACAATACAACAGAGGACGCCCACCATTAAGGTGGTGCAAACAAGTGAAGAGGTATCTTAACCAACTTAGTGTGCGAAGTTGGACACAGCCAACGAAAGCTTGTGATAGCTGGAGTCAGTCAGCGACAAAAGTGAGTGAACAATCATTAGCTAAAAATTTGTCCTCTCAATTAAAATTGACCAGAATGTTCTACTCAAGACATTGATAACTCATATAAAAGCTCCGAAATCATACTTCAAAATACGCAGAATTTTATTCAACAAAGTGATAAATATAAAGCTGTTGACTTAATTAGAAAAATGACTAGAAACAAGCGTCAAAAGTGAGTCTACACCCACCACTAAAAATATTTGTCTTATTGAACAAAATCGTACTTTATACGTCTTTATTAATGTTTCCAGTTTTCGTAACCGGTCGCCGATATTATATACAGTCACAACCATATATACACTAACTTTTAATTGCCGCTTTTAGTACAATTCTCTTCTATATTTGATTAATTCTTTTATGTTTACGCTTATGTTTAAAATTACACAGTATATTTGAAGGTATGGCTTTAGAGTTTTAATTTGATGTACTCATGTCTGTCCTAGCTCATACAGGTGAATTTTAATTTGGTGGACAAACTGTCAGTGGACTGACTTTAGACACTGACTGTAGGTAAACCATAATTGACTAAAGGAAACATAAGATTTGTCAGAACCGAACGAAAAGTAACCAGAAGCATCGTCAAATTTCACCTTATTCCTTTTGAGTCTTTTACAAAATTTGAGTGCGAAAAATACAATATATACATAAATCATCCTATCGGAAGATGTTATCATTTTTTGCAAATGGCGTCGTACGTCAATCATATTTCACATTTATGAAATAGACAGGAGCAGTATACAAATGTTAAGCCATCCTCCATCTCAACAACGGAGAGAATGATTTTGTGTCGAAAATCATCATGAGCGACGAGGCGCATTTCCACTTAAACAAAATCTTCGTTCTTGGCGCACTGAAAATCCGTGTGTGATGCACAAAGAGGCATTACATCCACTCAAAGCCACTGTGTGGTGCGGCGTTCACGCGGGAGGAGTGATTGGGCCGTATTTTTTTGAGATCTTGTGGAAAGTCATGGAAAATGCGATTAAACGGGCACAAATTTGTATCGAAACTGGCGACAGCCGCTTGGCGGATATCACTTGGCAGAAAAAATTGTAAAGGTTGAAATAAAAATTTCCATCACTCAAAATTATTGTTTTTTATTTAAAAAAAAGTAATTCAAAAACAAAATTGGATGATTATTTTTGAGCCGCCTTGTATATTTAATGTTTGAAAAAGTGAAAGATTTGGAGAGAAAGATAAATATCTCCAATTCAGCTGAATACCAACTGTCACTTACGTTTGTAGCTAGAGAATTAATTTCGCACAGAAGTCTGCAAGCAAAATTGAACGAACTTACCGAAACTGAACGAAACGATTTTTAGGGTAACGGTGTACTATTTACGTATTCTCGATCATCGGTTGCTCAGTTTGCTCCTTAATTTCGAGAAGCCTTAAATAACAGCTATACCGTCTCAGTAAACTCGAGAGAGGTGGTGACATGAAATATGAACGTTATTGTGTTTTGATTCGAACTTAGTTGCTCAGCGTAGGAGTCAACGCACATACTCACTACAGCAACTCAAAAACTCTTATGCAACGCTTCCTATCTCCCACTTGGATCACTGAAATTATTTTCGATAAAAATGGCATTATGATTGCAGACTTTTTTCATTTCACTTTTCCAACCTTCCGCGAGATTAAAAACTGTGTTCCTTTGATCCGTGAACAAAACTCATTATGCTTGACGATATCCATGACTTATTCTGCAATACCTTCGATGACATTTTAATAACAAGGGAGAGAATTGATACTCAATGACATTGGCATGATATTTAAACAGTTTCGAGCGCATCTTAATTATTTTAACATTTATTTGCACTGCAGTGTGGTTATATTGATGCTTTATTATAAAAGGAATCACATTGCATGGTTCGATTTCATAAAGTCAGTCGAAGTGAAACAATTGCATGCCCATTAACGTATAACGTTCATTCATTATGACAGAGGAGTATACAAGATATATGTGGAAAGCACAACATCAATGGGTCCCTACAATTACTTCATTATTATAGCAGTTGCCAATTTCGGTCATTTGGTACGCTTTTTAATTGCGTGCAATAGAACTGATATTCATTATTTTTCATTTTACTCTTCTTTCGGTTCTAAAGAATTACGGCGTCAGTTCTTAAGTCACAAACGGGTGAAAATGTATGCAAAAAAATAAAACCCGATATTAATCACTCAGACGTCGGAAGCTCCAACAAGCACGTAATAACTTTGGCAGAATAAAAATCGAATGCCTCGTGGTATAGTAATTGACATAAAGAACACAAGAAATGAAAATTAAACACTCGTTAAGATCAGTTGAAAATATCGCCGCAGTAAATGATAACGATCACGAGAATTCTTCAACCTCCGTTCGCTTTGTTTTCTATTAATCTGAATTTTTACACGCCACAACGCAGCACACTTGAACAAAATACGGGTATGTTCATGCGTCGTTAACGAACGATGTTGTCGCATGTGGGGGTTCAAGAGAATTCACGGCCCATTCACGAACAACTAATAAACAACGAACAATAAAAGCTAAACTTTTAGTTTCGGGCAGATGGTGTCGTGATTTGGTCGTAATTCTTCAAGAATGCTTGTCTTGTCGCTGCAGCAGTCAGTTTAAATGCTATCGGGACGAGATTGTGCATACATAAGTAATTCTGATTGTTGATTGGGAGATGTTAGTGCAAGATAGATGTGATTTCAAGGATAAGTATCAACTGTTGCCCAAGCGGTAATGGCAATAGTCAGACCGATGTTGGCTAACGGCGTCAGTGTTTGTGTGACCAACACTATATCGAAAGACCTGCCTACAATTGTATCATTGGAGTCCACACCCTCTGCTGCTTTCAACACAATGACATATCTGTTTCCTACTGGCATCACAGGGAAACGAAAACGATGACAAAAGCAGTACGCTGACTGAAAGACTGTGATCAATGGAGCAAAATTCTTCGTAAATGTCGCAAGGAGATTTTTCCCAAAGCTTAAATTCCGAAGCACACGAAAACCCTCGAAGGACTTCGAAATAAACTAGAGAACTATGATGCCCGATACACGCCAATGGGATAAAGTTCGGAATGAGGTAGCAAGTACGTCTCTAAGAGAGACAACGGAACGGGCGCGGGAATCTACATCACTTCACCTACGACATCATTGGCACTCTGTCCGCTAGGTCCAGTATATTTTAGGTGTTGTCCCACAGGCTATGAGTCGAAAATTAATCGGGCAGGAGCTGAGTTGTCTGTACAGTCTGTACAGTTCGTGGTTAAATATTCTACTCCAAGCGACATCACCGCAAATCAGACCAGAGAGCGCATCTCTCAGGTACAGGACGGTTCTAGGATTAAATGAATTCATTTGAATGATTTTACTCCATATACAAACATATTGAGTTGTATAACATGAAATGTCCGATTTTCGTCCGGTCGGAAATGAGAAGTTCTCGAGTGAACATCTGTGCCAGAACGATACATTTTCTTTTTCTATAGAGTTGTACGTGTGCTTGACATGTGAGAACTTTAGAGTTCGTTACAATTACCGTTATATTTTTTCAGGGAAGTAGTTACCATGCTGTCGGCAGTTCAAATTAAAGCCCTCTTCCCTTACGAATTTAAAATGGGACATAATGCTTCATTGACAATGAAAAACATCACATCCCCAGTGACCCGGATGTTCTACTAAAGGGATCGCGGGGGCAATGCATGCACGAGAGATCTCCAAGCAACTCGACCCTCCGCCGTCGACTCTCACTGATCAGAAGTTATACCCAAGCACATCCAGGCGAGTGCTTGGACTTGGTCCAACCATCTCGTCCTGTGTCCTGTGCGGTCGCCTACCTGACGGAATCGCACGAAAGTCCCCATCATCACGACTTCCGAGACGTCCCTTGAATGCGATGAAAAACATTAATGACGCATTTGAGAATATAGCGGTTAACGAACGCACTATACGACGTTGGTTTGGAAAGTTCCATTCGGGAGATTTCCGCCTCAAAAATGAACCACGTGGGAAGACGGAAACGTTAGTTGACGACGATGTTTTAAGAGCAACGGCAAATGCGAAAACAAGGAAATCGGTGCGGGAGATTGCATGGAAGTATCACTACACTTTTCTCTAATAGGAAAGGTAAAAAAACTCGATAAGTGGGTACCCCATGAACTGAACGAATCCCAAAAACTACGGCGCCTGGAAATCTGTGCATCGCTTATATTAAGAAACCAAACTGAAACATTTTTGCGCCAGATAGTCACCTGTGATGAAAAGTGGATACAGTATGATTAACGACTGGATTGCGCAGATGGTTAAGTGCCTGCCCCATGTTAGAGGGGTCCCAGGTTCGAATCCCAGTGAAATCGAATCTGGTCCGGTCACCATTTGCCGTTGGGATCAAATTAACGACACTGGAGTAGTTTGCTATCTGGCAGTACAATGGACCAGTTTTAAATCTGAGTGCTCCAGTGTAGGGTTCCAAAAAATCTTCCGAAAAAAAAGGAAATGGTAATCGTTTAAGATCGGGGCAGTGGTTGGATGTAGATGAAAAGCCAAAACACACCATAAGCCCGATCTTCACCCAAGAAAGGTTATGGTGACAATTTTTTGGACATCGAAAGGACCAATTCACTTTTCATTTCTTCAACCAGGCGAAACGATAAACGCTGTTAAATATTGAGAGGAAATGGACATACTGCATGCACGGTCCGATCCTTTTGCATGACAATGGCAGACCCCATACCTCACACGTAACGGTGCAAAAACTGTTGCAGTTGGGATTTGAAATTCTCCCACATCCACCATACTCTACTGATGTTTCCCCAATGCATTATCATCTTTCTGCAATCTGGATTCATTTTGCCGGCAGTGGGTCTTCCGGAACCGAGCAGAGGTCATAAAAGACTTTGAAGATTTTACTGCCCCAGAAAGTCAGCACTTCTACGAAAAGGAATATTTGTCCTTGTTGGAAGAATGTCATAGATGCCAAGAGATCCTATTTTAATTGAATAAAAATGTACGCAAAATTAATATTGGCATTTAAATTTTTACTACAAAATCGGACATTTCATGTTGTATAGCCCAATTTTTAAATATTTATTTATTTTAAAAAATAATCTTACTTTTAATCAAAATTATAAATTAGGTGAGAGGCCGTAAGCGCCAAGGGCTTTAAAATAGGTATGTTCAAATATTCAAAACATTTTCTTCATCCCCTTCAAACTCCATTCCTCCCACTAATTTGTGCGTTGATTTACACAAGGTGGGCCACAATTAATGACTTTTTTTGATAGGATTTCTAGAAAAGGGAAACAAAAAACGGGTTTTCTCAATTTTTGGGTATTTAAGTTTCAAAAGTGTATTTCAAAAGTGATATCTATTAAGTAATCGCCGGTACTGATTTCCACTTGAGGTATTTTTATGGTTTTTATGACATCCCTGGTATTCCTCAGAACTTTGGGCGATTTCACTTCTTTGTCGAAGTTCACATTGAGAACGGCCAGAGTTCGTGAACGTAAGCCGGTGACTTTAAATAACCCTATAGAAGGAGGTTTGGTGGTCAAATCGAATGATCTTTCGGGGCACTGCAAATCACAAAAGTACCAGATGACGGGGAAATTCCTGCTCTGAATGTCGGTTGAGCCCCGTACAGCATGTACCGCGGCTCTGTCATGCTGGGACAACATGTCCTCCAGTCCCAGTTCATCCTTTTGTGGAATGAAATATTCACTAATCATGGCTCACCATCCACAGTAACCTGATGACCAGCACCGTTCTAAAAAAAATAGTGGTGTATATGACACGTCCAGTGTGCTGTTTGCACAAAACGCAGTGTCTTTGAATTCATTTTAAGAGTCTTTTTGAATTACTCGCATATTTTCGGTGCTTCAGAACCGCATTATTCACATATCCATAGACATGAAAGTGGACCTTGTCTCACATGTTGCCATTTGACGCAAAATCGTCTGCTTCATTGTTGAGGTTCAGAAAGGCATGAGTATCTGAATGGCGATTCACTGTAAAAACCCATCAGCTCTTGGGCTGTCTGCACGTTTCAGGACAACATCTAAAAGTCTCTCTCCAAAAATCTTCGGAAGGACGTGCGTGGCCAATGGGTTTGGCACGTGTCGTCTGGTCGATTTCGACAGACCATCTATTACATCTTCAGTCATGGTTATGAATTCTCCGCCAAACGAGAAATATGCGTTCTTCCAGGGATTGTTCGGTCCTGTGATGTTCAAACCTTTAAGACTCGGCCGGCTAATCACCGCATTGACCACTGAGAGCCGCACGCGCAATAAAAATGGTTACGAAATGCACTTTGCGACAAAATCACTAAGGAATTGTGATTCAAAATCATCTAAACGATTATTTTTCCAATTCCAATTGCTTCACAAACTTCAAAAACTACTTGGCATTTGTCAATTTTGTGGTACTTTCCGGTTGGGTCATTAATTATTGACCCTGTGCTTGCTCCAATCGAAATAGTACTTAATATTTTTGCAGACACCCGAAAGGGTTTATTTTCAGAAACTTCATCATGGCACGTCAAACAATTTATTCTCTGTATCATATTTCAAACATAGAGCATCCATCTCTAGACAAATAAAGCAATCATGTTCTCCTGTTTGCCCAAGCCAATGTATTTCGCACATGGATTGTCACGTCATCACGTAATTCCTAAGCACAGCACGTCCTTCACACCAACATTGCATCAGACTCAGAATGTACGTTGGGCTGGGAACATTTTTAGAAAATTTCAACGCTTATGTGGTAGTGAATGTTAAGACTGAATGCTGCCGGAATTGAACGCTAACGAAACGAAAAGCCGGCAAACACCACGTATGCATTGTTTTCACACCTAAATCGAAAATCAGTCTCTGTCAGGAACAGATACCATTCATTTTGGATGAATGTGGTGCGTGTGCATTCGCAAATAACGACCTTCCTTGTGATCCTTGTACCACGTGTTTTTAATTATGTGAGATCATAAAACCGCTAAGTAGCCACCTACTGATTTCATTCTGCCATAATCTTTTATCTTGCCTTCAAACGTGTATTCACTCGCATTGTATTGGGTGGAGCACAGAGGCATGTTGACATGAGAATGCGTTCTTCCTCGTGCAGGATGAGCCAGGATGGCCTAAAGTTATGTGCACGCAAGAGCAAAGAGGAGTTTAATTCAATTTTTGATTTTGTCAGATCAGTTTTGAAAATCCAATTTAATTCCCGGAATTCTGATTAGCCAGGGTAAATTGAATACCGGTCACATCATAGCGAAGAGATAAGTGTTTGTCTGCTAGCTCATAAGTACTTTCATTGGTGGTGATTTTCCATAATTGTGTATTTAGTTAGGTTCAGTGGAATGAACTTGTATGGTTGGTTCTGTACGTATTTTGATGGGAACATGATTGACATTTTTTTTTTATCGATTCAAATGAATATGATTTGATATTTTATTAGATTGCAAAAGGCTCCGTCTTATATTTCAGGTCGATTTTTTCTGGTCGCCATTTCGATTTGGATGACATTTATCATTTGACATTTGTGGAGCGTGTTCGATAATAATTTATTAAGAGGCGGTCAATGTCGCAACAACGTGTTAAAATTATACATTATTTGAAAAAAATCATTATAAGTGAGGAAACACATTTCGACTTGGCTGGTAGAAAAACCGCCACTGACGTATTAAAGACAAATACACCCGCATTGAGTAACTGCATAGTGCGTCATTTATGCCGGCGACTTCATTTATTTTTTTTAGGATCCGAGGCAACGCTCTGCAACAGTCTGTTATCGGACTCCTAGAACATGTGATTCCAACAAGACGATACCATATTGCATACGTGCTACGATGAACATTTCCCGTATTTCCGTACATTCCAAAGTATTTCCCCTGCCGAAAATTGTGAAAAATTCTGTTGTTCACTGGCCTCTATGAAGGTACTTGAAGTGAAAGTTGTGCATTAACAAACCAACCACAACTTACGATACGACTGGATGGCGCAGTTAGTAAAGTGCCTGCCCCAAGTTAGACGGGTCCCTGGTTCGAATCCCAGTGAAATCGAATATGGTCCAGTCACCATTTGCCGTTGGGATCAAATTAACGGCACTGGAGTAGGTTGCTACCTGGCAGTATAATGAACCAGTTTTGAGTCTGAGTGCTCAAGTAGTGTTCAAAAAAAAATCTCCGAAAAAAAAATACCCACAACTTCGACGTTTAAGGCCAACATTCAAAACAAATTACTGAAATAAACTATTTAAGCCCAGGAAATTGGTATGAAAAATCTGCTTTGAGGCGACCACTTGAACAACAAAGTACTCCATCCATAATTTTAAAAACCATATATTCGACCAATAAAACATCCTGTTTTTTTCTATAGCCTCCGACCGATTCCTAATCGATCGGTGATAATAGTGTCGAAAATTGCACAAGGATCGGTGCAATTGTTTAGAAATTTATCCCATATAAACGAACCTTCAATGTTATATTTATAGATGGAAATGGTAAAATATTATTATTAGTAAAATATTGTGGGCGCCGTTTCGTAGTGGGTAGGTGCATCTATCTCTTTAGACTTTAATTATTTATTTTAAAAAATATAAAAATTGACAAATAGTTTTTATTTTCCCTTGTGTCGTCCGAGCAGCTTCAGCGTCCGTCAAAGAAGGGAAGAATCAAAGGAAAGGGACTGCCGACTTGCCGGATCTGCCCGAAGTTGGCTGCGATCCCCGATCGTCCATTTCATTTAATTGAGTGAGACATAGAGGGCGCTCACACCGGTGCGTTCAGCCAATTACTAATAGTTTACACATCTAACATTTTTTCACGGCACCACATCTTTCGAGTCACTGACAATGCTTAAAGAGTATAATTGTCTAGAAATAGCTTTTCAATCTCGCCTTTCGGAGTCGGCATTAAACTGTAGGTCCCCTCCACTCGAGAGAGAACAATAGCATGCACAACACGAGTGGTTGCCGAAAAGCTAGGCCCAGGTCCACCTCGGACTGTAGCGCCGCCCTTATTATTATTATTAATGGTAAGATATTAAGTAAAAATTGAGGTATGCTCACGTCGCCTCTTAGAACTCGCACATTTGTGATTTCAGGTGCCTGTGTGTCGTCTACTTTCGCTTAGGCATGATGAATATGAAATTTTGAATAATTACATATTTTGCATAGCTCGAATTCTTATAATTGAAAAACGCGTAAAAAAAACCCCAAGTCACTCTTGACAACCTCCTCTTCATGTCTGCAAAGTTTCATTGAAATCGATCCAGCCGTTTCGGAGACTAGCCCGAACAATCAGACAGACATATGCTACAATTTTCTTAACAAAGATTTACATACACTCTACATTAAACATCATTGCCTCAATCATTCAATTATTCACATACCAAAAACAACAAAACAAAAACCCTTACCGGCAAGCGCGAATAAAATGTGCACATATACGTTTGTGTTGAAATGGTAAAAAAATTAAGCTAATTATTTGATGATGTTTACCTGCAAGTTTGAAACAAACAGATTTACGCGGCAAAATTCTTTTTGCTCAATAAACAAAAAAAATTAAATACGACTCCGATTACATCCGTTCACAATGCGAGTAAGGACAAAATCAGATGTTAACATAAAAAGTCATAACTCACAAACGCGTCGACCAATTTCGTTTAAACATTAGATAAATCATCTTCACGACCATTCAAATTTTAGGACGGATACACCGAAATTGTAAAGGTTCCGTTTTTGTAGACGAAAGCTTAAAAATGTGGCAAATCTAAAATTTTTTTTGACGCATTCAAAATTTTGTTCGTTATTGATTTATAAAATTTTTGTTATAAAGTTTATTGCCAGAGTTCTTTGTTCTGTTATTAGAAGTCAACCGTCAAAGTAAATAGCCTAGTTTTGTAAGGCATATTTTTTACCAAAGCCCGATAATTCGTCTCAATGAATTCGAAAAAATAACTTTCTGCAAAAATCTTCAACCCACTTGAACACACATCAATATTATCAAAGTAATGACGCGAAAATTCATGGCTGAAGGACAAATTTTATTGTTGTAATTAAATGAATTCATTCCCAATCTCACGCATGAAGACCTCCGCATAAGATATTCAATAATATCTTACCGATATCCAATTCAACCGACAATCCATTTTTACGGATTCTGATTTCATCTTGGCACAACAACGTTTTTGCATCTGCCGCAGACAGACATCACCACTCCATGTTCCCCCTTCAGATGTACCAACATTCCCCATTACAGCAGTGAACACCCTCGTGCGTTGATGAATTTAAAGAACATGCAGGGCGTATGAGTATGAGATGTAACCTGCCATTGCAGGAGTACGTGGGTAAAACATTTAATACAATGCGATGCTTTGAAAATATTGATTGTCAGCAGAAGGCTGGTAGAAGAATGCGCATATTTTTAAAGGATTTTTGATTTGAAATAAATTGGAAGGGATAAGAAATTTCATGTATTGTACACAGTTAAACCATTGATTCTCTAAATCAAATGTAAATTTTCTTTACCAACAACGCAAGCTAAGGGATGCAAACGGTGTAAAAAAAGTTTAAGGGTACATAATCTTTTATATAAATTGAAACGCGAAATGGCATAGGACATGTTATAATTTTCTATGCTAAAAGTTTTTGTCGTTCCAACTGTTCGCATCGTTTTGACGGTTGTTGGGCGCGAATGAATACATCAGTTGCTAAAAAAATTAATCAGACTTTAGTTAAAACAGACCTCTTTTTAAGCTTCCGTCTACAAGAACGGAACCTTTATAATTTCGGTGTGTCCGTCCGTCCGTCCGTCCGTCATGTCTGTCACACTCTTTTATCTTTTTATCTCCGAAGTTTATAAAGATATCGGCATGAAATTTTGGAATTAGGTACTTCAGGCCTAGATGTCATTGCCCATGCAGCGATTTTAAAAAGTGGGGTCATTTGGGGGTGGCTCCAGTACAGGTGAAGTTGCCATTAATTTTTAAAATCTGTCGCACCCCATCGACTTATATATCAATCGACAGATCTTTTGAAATGAGGTGGAGGTTTCTTTCAAGACTTTTTGATCCAAATTACCGTTTGAAAAATATGGAACTCCAAAGTTCTTTTTAATGCGTCCCCCTCTGCCATTTCTAAACCAAAGTGTTTAAAAATCTGAAAAAATCACAAAAACTTCGCTTTGAGTACTTTCATTTAAAATGATTTCGAGCATTCTGGCCTTAATAGTTTTCGAGATATTGGCCAAAAACGGTCAATCATCGACATGCGAATTTTGAAGATCTGAAAACGCAGTTTTGAAGACATCAATGTAAACATTAAGAAATGATAAATTTCAAAATATCAATTCCTGTTGAAATTTTGAAAATTTCGATCTCACCCCTAAATGCCCAACAGAAATGAACACACACACCGAGTACAACTCGCACTTGCCCAGTTTATTTTTTATTCGGAGGACTTTTTGAAACACTACTGGAGCACTCAGACTCAAAACTGGTCCATTGTACTACCAAGTAGCAACCTACTCCAGTGCCGTCAATTTGATCCCAACGGCAAATGGCGACTGGACCAGATTCGAGTTCACTGGGATTCGTACCTGGGACCCCTCTTACTTGGGGCAGGCACTTAACCAACTGCGCCATCCAGTCGTCTTAAAACAGAGAAAAGTGGGATTAGCTTTGAATTTATGAGCAATCAAAATGTCATTTATGAGCGCGTATAATAATAATTTGCTTACGTTTGTAAAGTCGAAATAATCAAGCAGTTACCCCCAATGCCCCAAAGGATTATAAACATTTCAAGTACACAACAACATTTTATAGCTTGCCATGAGTGGCAGAGGGATTCTTTCCGCAGAAGTCGTGTCTTTTCCACCTTTTTCCAGATCATTTGTATTCCATCGATGATTTCCAAGTACACTACGTCTAAAAATAACTCAAAAAATACATTAATGCAACGATTTTAGAAAAGAGTCTTTCAGCGTAAAGGAACTAAGAAGTAAGTGTAACCCTTATGCAGATATGTAACAGTTTTAACCCACACAGTATCTTTTGCTTACGTATCTTAATACCAACAAAGTGACAAATTGCAACGAACTTGAAACCCACATAATTGCGTTTTGTAAGCTATATCAGTAGAAACCATTAGAAAAATTTGTCATGACGACATCTGCAAGCAACGAATCTTTCGTTTGCGCAAAAACCACCTTTTCATTTGCTCTCCGAACTTATAAGTATTTCATGGTTTGATACTCCCTTGGAATTGGATGCGATAGAGTCCTTACATTCATTAGCTTTCTTTCCATAACCAACCGGTTTTTATCGTACGTCATTCCGGTGGTACCCGTGTGTGTTACACCCACAACCAACGTTTTCACGAGGAAACATTTACAAAATTGATTTCAAAATCCATCACCCAAAGAAAGCTGTCGTACAGACCTTAAAGCCTGTGGCTTACTCATTCCCGGTCTGTGACTTTAAAAAGGGATTCTTTTCAGCACAAAAGCTGAGAATAGATGATAAATTACTCAAAAGGCAAATGTCTCAGAATTTCAGATACTCACAAAATTAATAATCCTCATCTGCAAAAATTACACAACAGCTTTTTGCCTTCCCAAGCCCCCTCTTTTGTTTTCCAAACCGTCGACTTAGTTTTCCCGAAATAGAATTCCAATGCCTTGCGGTGTCCACAATTTGTATACTTTATACTTATATATCCCCCCCATTAGCAGGATCGTAGGTTGAGTACTTCCAAGCGCCTTAGCTCTCTCCTGCCTGAGAAATGGCGGACGATAAACAATATAAAGTGTAAGTCACTTTTTATTCTTCCTTTCCAGGGCAACAACAATAGGGATACCTTTCCCACCTACTATCATCATTTCGTAATTAATTACGATAGGTCGGCATTAGGGCCCATTTCCAATGGCGTCAAGATTTTGCGGAAGTCTCCTTCCAGAGCGAAGTTTTGTGTTTGGTATATTGCGTCATGTGCGTACAGAAAAATTGTTCCATTCGGTTAATGAATACAGAGAATATATCTCAACCACTTAGGCTTAGGCAGACACATTAATCCAATAAATGCCATGGATAAGATGATGATGGTGTTAGCTGTGCGCACACTTGAACCCGTCGGATTGAAGTGCAAATAAGACACATAATGGAATGTTTGCCAAGTCACTCAAGTTCATACTGGTGTCCTTTTTCATTGACCGACGGGACATGCAAATATTGGTCATTAAGTCGGAAATCGATACTTTCTGGATGGAAGGACGACGCTGTTTGCTGATTGTCAATCAATTAGTGAACTTTTAGTGGATCTCATCCATTTGCTGTTGACACGGTGCCATTGTGTCCTTCTTTCGGCACGGATTAAATTGTTTTCGCAGATTTTATGGATCTTATGTAGATTCCATCAGACCGGATGTGAAGACAATTTCCTCATGAATAATTCAATAGGAACTCGGTTCCAATTATCCTTGTCTCATGTCTCCTCGGCAATGGTGCGTGTGTGTGGCGTAAATGAGTGATAAAATTTTCGAGTGGGTTGATATTCAGCATACGTGGTGCCACACATCAGTTCACTGCCATTCTTCGCCTAATAATCTTGACGTATCTGATGTGATGATAACACCATTGTGGTGGCATGGCAGAGGCGTGTAAATTAAATCGCTCAGTGGTGATGTGGGGACGGTATTTGAATGACATATCACAGATTGGTAGCTGAGATGGGGACGTCTTGACTGACGACTCACATTAGAAGTGATCTAGAAGTTTTATGTGAGACCATTGAGTCCTTTCGGGAATACACGCACAGACGAGAAGGCATTACGCATCCCATTTCGGTGAAATGGATACATGTATCAGATCATTTGTCTTCATCGGGGTTGGAACGTGGTTTTCGAATTTTCGATGAATGAAATGGCACATTGGGAATTGCTGAAAATTCATTATTTCCCTCCTCGTGAATGACGACTGTCGTGATTTGTTTCCCTTTAATAACGCTCCTGTGTGTTCAAAACATGACGTAATTAATGTTGAGCACTTCTGATTTATACGCAAACAATGAAGCAACTCCCCTGCAAAAATGATTTCATCGAGTCCGATAAAATGAGCAATAGCTGTCAACATCCTTTATTGCCTGCGCTCGAAAGCAATTCAAAGGGATTTAATTAATCAACGAAACTTCTGCGAAATAATATGCGCCACTGAACTTGGATTTCCAAATTGAAGTTTATTACTTTGTATCTGGTGTTAATGTGCTTATTTGTCTGTATGTCTTGTTGAACAGAAGGTGGACTAAGTATTTGCTGTTGATCAATATCTTTTGGGGCATATGCATAAACAAACGTTTTTACTTGTTACTGTAATCTGGTAGTAAATACTGAATTCATCCAAAAAAATGTGTTTACATGAAGGAAACTTTATCCAAAGAGAGGATTTATAAGTTTTGCTACATAATACACAGTTCTGCAAATAGTAACCTCATGATGTTTTCCAATCTAATACGGAAATAAGCGGCCATTTTGCTAATAGACTAAATAAAACGAACTAATTTTTAAGGCTCCGTGTACAAAAACGGAACCTTTATAATTTCGGTGTGACAGACACGACAGACGGATGTTTAAAACTTTAAAATGAGATTTATGATGATATCGGCATGAAATTTTGGAATTAGGTGCTTTAGTCCTAGATATCATTTTCTATGCACGCAAGTTTAAAAAGTGGGGCCATTTGAGGGTGGCTTACGTATAGGTGAAGTTGCCATTGGTTTTGACGCACCCCATTGAGTGATACATCAATCGACAGATCTTCTGAAATGAGGTTTTGCTTAAACACTTTTTGATCCAGTGCACCGTTTGAAAAATGTTGATTTCCAAAGTCGGTGTCAATGCGTCCTTCTTTCCCTTTTCTAAACCAAATATGTAGTTTAAAAATCTGAAAAAATCACAAAAACATAACTTCATTGAGTATTTTAATTTAAAACCATTTAAGTATTTGGGATCTAATAGTTTTGGAGATATTGGCCAAAAACGGTAAATCATTGACATACGAATTTTGAAGATCTGAAAACGTAGATTTTTTAAGTCCGATCGAATGCATTAAGAACTAATAAATATCAGAATATGAATTTATGCAAAAATTGTGAGATATCAAAGATTTATAATTTGAAAGACTAGTATTCTTACACATAAAATTCATGCTGTGATCGATTACTCGATATCGTTACCTCTCAATTTAGATTACAAAATTTTGTTTACTACATTTTTATTTTTTTTCTTAATCTAGTATATTCTCTTAAATTGTTAAAAACTATATGCAAAATTCACAAAAGAAGCCAAAGGCAAAATAAATTATAAATTCCCGAATTAACTAAGAGTGCCCGCATAGGGCCAGTAGAAAAGTAGACATCGATATTACCTCAACGGTGCTATCCACCTTGTCGTGGTGCCGAGGCTTAAGTAGGTCCGATGATTGGACGACTTACTCGTAGGTCTAAATTGAGGTCCGAAAAATATTCTATTCCGATCTGTGAGTGGTGGTGTGAGCAGATAGTAAACCGTGCCCAAGAATGCAAGGTTTGGGGTCAAACCCTCAGACGCCATGGCGAAGGTCTGTGGTATCCAGCCTTACCCGGGTTCCAACCCTACTCGTGGGAACAACATTTCATTTACATCAAGAACACCCCCCACCGCCCCAAAAAAAATAATCAAAAAAAAAGAAACAGACGATACAGAAGATATCGTGATGTCTTTGGGAACCAACACAATGGACAAGGAGATCTCGAAGGAAATGGAGGAGCATTTGCTTGCCGATCCTGAGGAGACAGTCCAGAGTGTCAAAGCGAAAGAGGAAGCAAAGAAAAAACGGCTCTCCGAAGGTATGCAAAGACTTTGGTTGTACAAAACGGCCGTACACCTGAAGCGCATACTGGAGAAGAAAGGCATCTCCTCACTCTCCGAGATGGAGAAAGAAAAGCTCGCATGGGCCGAAGACTTAATTGCTAAAGATGTCTCGACGAGACCGGAGGCAAAAACAAGAAAGTGCACTGATGAGTCAGCTCAAGGCAAGGGTGTTGTCGCTAAGATGAACCCGAGCAAGAAGGCTGTCAAATCGGATGCGCGGTGCGTTAGGCCAGTTGGAGCTGAATCCAATAAGGGAGGTACCAGTGGCATTAAAAAGCACATTGCAAGTGAGAGGCGAAAAGCTACCCCGAAGATCGAAGCCGCTAAGGCGGATCCAAGGAGAAAACCAATTACCGCAGTCACTATGACGGGTAAGATCAGAGCGCGTGCAGAGCCTGGAAAACAAAAAAGGGAGGAGGTTGCTGCCAAGAGGGAAAGATCCCATGAAGAGGCAAGTAACCCAGCGAAAAGAGTTAGGGCCAATGCAACGGTTCTGTTCAGTGGGGCTACACGAAACGCTCTACAGCTTGCTGTATTGGATGTCGCCAAGCCCAGCGGACAGTATTCCTTCGAACAGGGGAAGTTGTTCGAGAGGGCTATGGCCAAGGCGAAGTTTTTGGTTTCCACGGTTTTAAATTTTGTTTGGGCACAATGGACTCATAGTGGTCTAAGTGAGCCGTTGACATGTTCTTCATGTCAGCACGGGCACCCATCTACCTAACCTAACCTAAGGTAGTATAAGAAACCATTCATTCCGTATTTAGTCTAATTATTTTTCCTTGGATGTACAATTTTTTTAAAGATGATATAAAAAAATGCTTTGAAGCTAACTAACTAGCAACCTTTTGTTGAACTGAAGAAGCTTGACAGTTTTCGCCCCGTCGTACTTAGGCCATAACGTCCTAGTGATTACACAGGTGTCCAGATTGCCACATGAAGTTTCTCAGCTTGAGAAATTTTTTATCCACTTGTTTCTTTAAAACACAGAGAGGGGGATCAGTCTGGGTCAAGTGTATCGAGCTAAAGGGCGACTATGTTGAGAAATAAATCGCCACTTTTCCAAAATGTTCGCTTTTCTTTTGTTGTCTAAGTACTTATCGGACCACCCTCGTACATCGAGAAACGTCATGCAGGAAAGCAACATTACATAAACCCTTTTAAAAACTTATAGCCATACATAGTTCAATTTGAAGTAGACTGTTGAGTTGCTGCTGAAGCACTATAAGGAGACAATATAAAGGAGACTTTCATCGCTTCAAATCGTTAAAAACATTCTTAAGTGAACCATTATTCTATTATTATTTGACAAAATACAATTTTCTACCGTAAAATGATACGTTAAAGACTTAGTCCACAATTCTTAAAAAACCTTACAAAGGATAAAGAGTAAAAAGGGACATCCCAAGACTTTATTTCCCAAAACCAAAGGAAATCAGGTGGATATACCAATGCTTCCTTCATCCTTTCACACAAAATGAATAAGAAACTAGATTTATCAATGGAAAGTAAAACGCATCTCTTTTCCCAGGTGGGGAGCGAGTGAGAATAGAAAAGTACTGGGGACCCAAGAAAATGTAGACTCGGAAACGTAAGCAAATTCTTGAAAATTACTTGAATTCAATTGCTTACCAGTTCCACAAAAGGAAGACAAGAATCGCATGGTTCAGCTGAGAGTCTAGGAGTCCTTTTATCTATCTCCGATTTCCATTTCAAATCAAAACATCTTGCAGTCGTTCGTACAATGGAGCGATGGGTGCTGTATTTCAGAAGAAGAATTTGCATTCGTAACGCTCTGAATGTTTTAAATGTCTTCAGTGTCCTGTGAATGTGTTATTCCGTGCTTTTGGCTTAGTCGCCAGAGATGTTCTGTTGAGATAAAATGGCAGTTTCCCAAGAATTCCACAACGATGTTCATTGTTCATGTCCAGTAAATACTGGATCCATCCCAAATCATAGCATATTCTACTGGAGCTCCTAAAAATCTTGTCAATTCCGAACCAAAGGCCGGCGTTGAACCCATTTCCCATTCCCCTGAAAACACAGAACTGAAAGCTTAATGGGATAAAGACCACCATGCATTTTACCCGCTGGGTTATGCAATCTCCTTAGACGTCCTTTTCATTCATCCCACTCAGAAGATCATCCACACTTCATAAAGACCGTGGACAACATTAAATATTCCCATCTACAAATGGCTCATCCAACGTACACTTGGAAGCGTTTAATAGTCGTTACTGCTGAATAAACATCTCCATGAAATTCAGATGAAATTCTTGTTCTTCAGCCCGTTGGCGTGGTAACGATTGCTCCTGAAATAGTGCATGTGTTCCAAACTTTCTTCTAGAGACATATTTTCGTAGCTCCTAACCGTGGCTTCACCCAAAACCGTTCCCCTTAGAATTCCAGTAAGGTCGATCTTCAAGCCCACTCAATTTTCTGTCTACGTCTTCCGATGAAAGACAAACTCCACTTGAGCAATTACGACGAAATCGAGGCAATGACGAGGGCGATGAGGACGATAAGCACAATTCTGACAGAACGAAACGTGAAGCCTTCAAAGTGCCACAGAGTGTGGGTTCTTGATTAATTTGAACGTGAGCCCCGCTCATGTGCTACGGTTGCCAGCCCTTACAAATTGCTTCACATGGCTTGCCATTGAAACGGTTATGAGGACACGAAAATCAAATTAAAACAAAAAAAAATAAATAAATAAAACTCTGCTCCTTATCACGATGCGAAGCTGTACTCTCCGGTGAAGCAAACAAGAGAATTCTCATCAATTTGTTGGTGATGGCTGAGTTTGTGATTCTGCGGTGTTCTCGGAGTCAATCGAAGCAAATAAATTGGCTGTCATATCGGTTGATGTGACACAATCTGATCCTGTTGTCTATTTTTATCAAGTGCTCGTCATGTAGTGCTGTCAGTGCTGTGGCACTCGACCGAGAGTCGGTCTTAAAGTTTGGACGCATATAATTTAATATTTCATGCGGACGACTGTTGGCGAGAAGATAATAGATACATTTCCATTTAGCAGCTAGTTGGGGGCGGTATGGTAATTTCGTTTCATAAATTAAATTACAAAGACACTGATGGAGTGACTGCGTATATATCTCCGGAACTGACTATCAGAGGGGGTGCTATACATTTTAAGTGCGATAAGCATCCGTTGGAGGGACGGCAAGTAGACGCTACAAGCATTGGGCCGGAGCAAGTTGTTTTGGTAATGAAAATTGGTCATACTCCAAAGCGTCCGGCGATGGGGCAGCCAAATTGAGATTGAAATGCCAGATATGGGAGGTACTCAGTGGTGATTTAAATTTTAAGTCGATATACTTGTGGCTGTTGGAAAAGACCCATCAACTGCGCCGAGCCCTGAGATATGTCTTGTAAAACGATTAACAAGTTAATTCTGCTTCGCTTCTGTAGTACGAATAATTGTGTCTTCGAGGTGATTTCAATCAATAGTTTTGAAAAGGTTTTTATGAAAGAGGGGCGCCGTGATGTAGCGAGTACGTGACGTGTGTCGACACCTACGCAACAGAGTCTCAGTCTAGGTTCAATTCCCAGCACAGACAACGTAATTTTAAAATTTCACCGCTGCACCTTCTTCAGCTTCTTAATCTCGCCGTTCGGAGTCGGCATTAAATTGTAGATCGCGTTCAGAGAGAACAGACGTGAGAGAGAAGAGTAGCACACACAACACGAGTGGTTGCTATAGAGGCTAGGCCCAAGTCCACCACCGACTGTAGCGCCACCATTATTATTATTCTATCGAAGAGAATTTTAAAATCGAACGGAATGTTCAATAGAATTAAGTCATTTGAAATAAGAAAAAACACAATTTAACGGTGAACTAAAAAGGACCAAATGAAATAAGGCCAAATTTCAAAAATACTAATTCAAAAATCCCGAATTCCCCGTTTGACTTTATTGGACTTCACAAAACGATTGGCCTTATTTCGGTTTTGGTTGAAATTAGAGTTGTGACGGATATCCGGCAAGTATTCGGTATCCGGCCTATCCGGATTCTATTGTAATATCCGGCCGGAGCCGAATAGTCTTTTGATATCCGGCCGACAACAGGATAGTCGTTTTTCCAGTAAAAAAAAAAACAAACTAAGAAAACAATTTAATATTGGAAGTTTACTAATGCCAAATTACGATGAAAGAAAATTAGTTTTCCTACACTCAGGGGTAATAATTTATTACGTTTGTTTTCGTATACGATGCATGCTTCAGAAAAGAGTCTCTTACTGTATACACTGCTACATGGAGATGAAAAATAAGTTTTGGCAAATTTTAGCAAAATTGGGTACTGTCTTCCATTTACTGAACACCAAGCCCAAGGGTCACTACTCTGTTCAAGCCTAACTGTTTTGAGATATAAGTCATGCTCTTTGACGGTATTTTTTTTTTGGCAGAAAACTAAATCTGGCTTGCCTTCCGCAACCTCTTCAAAAATGTCCCAAAAACTTTGCTGTGAAGAAAGTAAAAACATTTTGTGGAGGAGAAGGAAAAAAACATGTTTAAGTTGGTTTTACTTGCACCGGTCTGATTTGAGTATCAGACCACCAAACTATTATACTTTTAATTTGGGCAGATATCCGGCAGCCAAATATTCGGCTATCCGGCCTAGCTGCAAGCCGAATATTCGGTATCCGGTATCCGGCCAAATCACTATTCGGTACAACTATAGTTGAACTTTTGCCCTATTTCACCTCCCTTCATTATATGCGAGGGTACTTATGGGAGTACATAAGCCTACAAAAGAAAAGCGAACATTTTGGAAAAGTGGCGATTTCTTTCTCAACGTAGTCGCCTTTTAGCTCAATGCACTTGACCCAGCGTTTCTCCAACTTCTTTAACCTGCCTGAAAAAGAAGAAGTAAGCAAATATGCGTATTATGTACTTCGCAATATTCTATGCGAAGTCAGAGCGGCCCTTCAGTCTCTCTTTTAAACGAGCAAGTCATTTTCTTACGAATTCCCAAAGGAACTTGATAATGCTCCAACAAGTGAAGTAGCTAATGTTGACCATCTCCCATTTAGAGAAGAGGCTTTTAGACTAAAACCATTGTGGATGCAAGTGAATCTCTAAGGAGTCTATTCACTTGTTCGTTCATGAGAAATGATTTGAGACACCTGAGTGCTTCCAGACTGAGGAATCCAAGCAACTCCTATAAAAGTCAATTGAGAAGATCTTGTGGGATGTGTACCTCCGCGGCACTATTCTATGATGATTTAAGCTTATTACTGTTTCTTTGCGGAGAAAAATTAAGGTTGTCATATATTGTTGCTTAAAGTTATGAAATTTCTTGACGCATTAACTAAGCTGGAAAAGTGCAAGCTGTAGACGGACGGTCGAATTTCCGACTTCTAAACAATACTTGAGAGAAAAATTTTTGAATATGAAAATAAATTCAAACTATTTCAATTAAATTTCAATCCAAATCAACTATTATTACAACGTACATGACAAAAAGTCAGTATCATACCCTCTGCGGAACGAAATGAGTCGCTTTACGATGAAACAACGTTGGGAAGTATTGAAAACTTATTTCCAAAGTGAGTGCTGCGCTGTGAGAGCCCAAACAGTGCGTTTTTTGAAAATAAGTTTTGGCCGAATGAATAACAAAATTGCCAAATCTGGGGCTCGGAAAACCCGCACATTACTGTCGAGGAGCCAATGCATCCACAGCGATGCAGATTTGGAGTGGATTGTCGAGTGGTAGCATCATTGGACTCTTTTTCTTCGAAAATAAGGCTGGGAACAACGTTTCGGTCAATGGTGGGCCTTACAGAGCTATGTTAACCGACTTTTTTGTTTTCTGTAATTGGAGACATGGATTTGGAGGACCTCTGGTTCATGCAGGATGCCGCGCCATGCCACTCAGCCCATGCCACAATCGATGTTTTGCGCACCAAATTCTCAAATCGTGTTATCAGCCGTCTTGGCAATCTCAATTTACCGCCTCGGAGCCCTTTGGACTTTTTTTTTGTGGGGAACCGTGAAGGAGCGATATGCTAACAATCCGAAAACGATTCAAGCATATAAGGCCAATATCATCTAAGCAATCCGTGAGCTACAGCCCGAAACCATCAACATCAGAATGCGCTACTGCGAAGCCAGCCGAGGCAGCCACATGAACGACGTTGTATTTCATAGTTAATGGGAATGTTTTCTCTTACTAAGAAAGCCATAATAAATGGATTTTAATCAATTAAATTTAATTTTGTTAACTTTATTGCATTTTTAAAAAGAAATTTGTGTTTGGTCCGCCCGTACATATGTCTCTCCATCCAATCTAGCACAAGAAAACATTTTCCAAAATCTCTTGCGTTATACTTAATTACTGCTCAAGTCCTCATTGAAGTCGGTTTAGAAATGGCAGGAGAGACACATTAAAACGAGTTTAGAACTTTCATATGGAAAGTGGTCGAGTAATACTCGTATATCACTCGATATGGGGGGACAAATTTTCAAAAATCCAACTCAACTTTGCCTGTACGGGAGTCACCTCAGATACCCCAACTTTTTGAATGTTTTGTGCACAGACATTTATGTCTCGGACTAAAGCATACAATTCCAAAATAACATCCCAATATTTGTATAAATGTGTGAATGTTTTTACTTAATTTTAATTAAAATAGCGATTTATTGATCGGAGAAGCTTGGCCCAAGTCCACCCCGGACTGTAGCGCCACAATTATTATATTATTATTATTTATTAATCGATTGATTATTAACTTGTTGATTAAATTAAGAAAAATAATAGAATTGCACTTTGCAACAAAATAAACAACATAAAAGGAGACCAACCCCTATCGCTGTTTTTTTTAAATGTATTTTTTGTTGTTTAATTCATGTTAATCTTATATCACAGACAAAAATACTTAAATCTAGCTTAACTATGTTAACAAATGTTCTTAAATCTAACTTACTGACCCTATGCAGGTACTCTAAGCTATTCTATATTACATTTAGTATGGCTTTCGGCCTAGTCTATCTTCATTTAAATTTTAATTTTGAAAAGTCCTTTATTTTCTAATTCAAGAAAATTAAAAAAAAAAACTTGGACGTACTTTATTTTTATTTTTATTTTTTACCTTAAGCAACTTAACCTAAACTAAAACTAAAATATGCTACGTATATACAATTAACTTATATCTACTTAAGCTCCGCTTAACTATCTGCAAAACTATACAGACGCATGCACCAGGGCGTATGTGTTATTTATATACTTGACATATACTCGTATATCTTATACGCCGTGAAGCACCTTTTTTTTAACTTATTTATTTATTTTTTTTTACTTACTTTAAACTAGCTTAAACTATGTAAGTTGGCCCTAAAGAGTCAACTACCTCGTCATTGTTCGTGAGAAGCTAGCGGCGTCGAAGGCTGCGAGCGACGTCAGGCTCGTATTGAAGCCGCCTGTCCAATGTTCGGCGTGCGACATAAAAGATGATAGGGCATCCTTCTGTATCATGCATCAAGCCTTTCTCGTCCAAATAGAGGAATGCTTCAGGCGGAATAAAGCCGTTAAGGCGCACCTTTTCATGGTACTGTTGGTGGAAGTCAAAGCTCGTGCAATGTGTCCTCAAATCAACTTAATAATGAAATTAGATATCCTGATCAGGTTTGCCTCGTTATACAAGACCTATCGCTATGTTCCTTGTTGTCGTATGGCCGTTCGTCCTTGCTTAATGGATTCGTTCTCATCGTTCTGTGGCCCGTTCACATCCTACATGTGTATCTCCGTACTTTCTGACGAGAGTCCTTACAATAAATCGTTTATCAGATTACCGATCGCCACTCACAAACTTGGAGCACCAAATTATTTCCAAAAATTTTGCCCCATCTCCAATCGAACCAGTTTTTCACACTTTTCTTTAAAGAAAATGCTGTGGTTTTTATAGCATTAAGCTTCACTCTCTTGCATTGCACAAAATGGTGGGAAATTATGAATACTTGGAAACATTTCTTTCAAGTTAATAAAAATAATAATATAAATATCACGTTACTACGACAGATAGATATGTACATCTTGTTGATTACTATCCATGTCCGCTAATCAGTAGAGTCCGATCGAAGGGCAGTTGTTTGGCTGAAGCCGAACTTCAAATCAAAAAGCCGTTTTTGATCACCTTCGGCCGAAGCCGAATATTAACGAAATCTAACGAATCTATGTACAAAATTATTGTTTGTTTTGTTGATAGCGAACTACCAAGTAACAACGACTTGGAACATATTTTGCAAGTTGCTTTCGCAACAAAAAACACACCGTTCCTTGCAACTTCACTTCTATTACTATTGCACACTACCAAATTTTTCAAAACCAAACAATCAGTCGGACTCTACTAATCAGTCCTATTTGCCTTTTTTTCAGAAACTCTCACTACAGAGAGTAGGACACAGCTGGACAAGAAAGCAATAATCTCATCAACTTAAGTGATATTCAAAAAACAAACAAACAACGAGAATTTAATAATTTCTCAGAAATCAATCTGCCTTCAAACTGGCTCCGAATACACACTTCAAAATGCGAGAAACACTTTAATTGCTGGCAGGCATTAGATGAATGCTACAGCACTGTAATTATAATACTCCAGTAAAAAGAGCAGTTAAAGCAACAGCCAAAGGGCTGCAAACATGAGCAAAAATAACAACACCCATCAAACCAATATTAACGACAGAACTTTCCCACGAAACATCAAACCTCAAATTAAATAAATTCCATCCCCCTGCGGTACTGTGTGATCAAGTTTCCATTTTAATTTCCCCCCGCCCCATTACCACAACCCTGCCAACAGCGCTTGAATAGTACTTGTTGATATTCAAAATTCCATTACGCCCATAGGGCTCTTAGGCGGTGTGGTACCAAACGCTTGGTGATTTCCATAAACCAACTCGAACCAATACACATTAAATTGGCAAAACGATGTGCTACGTTTGGTAAATTTTGAGACGGAATCATTAATGACGGCCCGAAAGAGAATTCACAGATCCATAGGCACTGCTTAGCTGCTCATGATATCTGTGCCTTATTTAGAAAGAACATTCGGATACTCGCAGTGCCGTGTGGCATTTAATTCGCTGTAGCTTTCTTACAAGATTCCGAATATCAGCTATTTGTGGCTCCCCAAGGGATGCATGGTTGCGCAACGTATAATTGAATAAATGTAAAGGGCGAAACAATCCCTGGATGAGATTCCATTGAAAGGATTTGTAGAAACGGCTCACGACTTTGGGTTAAGAGCAGTCCATTAGCCACGCACAAGTCAACTTTTTGCCCACTGACTTTCCGTAACTTAGTATCGTCTTGTGAATTCTATTAATTAAAGGAACGATGTTCGGAAACGGGATAATTAGTTCCGTTGGGATTGTGTTAAAGTTTCAACGTTCAACAGCAACAACATCGACCAGATGGGGGATAACTTCGTTACCGGGTTGTAGCAACAGACGTGTCGGCAGATGAAGAAGATCTCAACTTCCTTATTGCATGTTATTAGGATAAAATCAAGGAGCTAATTTATACGAAACGAAATACTTTTCGAACAATCTTCTCTCAAGAAGCTATCAAAGCGAACCAGTGGAAAATTGTCTTGTCAAAAGAGAGGCATCACATTTTTAAATGAATATCCTGCTTTATATTTTGGGCAACTTGAGTTCCAAGAAGCAAATTGAACTTTTGAAAAAGGCAGACCGGCTACGTAGAAACATCAACAAAAGCAGCTGCGGATGTTTATTTTGATGCCAACGGATATTTGGATAGGCTAGTAAGTAAAACAGAGAAGAAGCAAAATAATATAGCAGTTGGACAAAACATACCTGTTTCTGTTAACAAATCCTTTCAGACTACCTTCTTCTCATCAAATAGATGGTCGCTTTTTGTAAACTTGAAATAAAAGAATTTTAAAAGTTTTTAACTAGTTCCTTCACACAAAAAACTTTCAGTTCCTGTTTCTTTGAACGGCAGACCAGAGCAATAGCTCAAATTTTTCTGCTAATACAATTTATTGAAATATGAGCTGTTTCTTAAACCGAAAAACTCCCATATGGCACTCAGAATTAACCGCCCAGAGCATACGATTTAACACTGCTGGTTTATGCCAACAAGCCCAAGAACACCCATATCTTGAAGGAACTTATTGACGCTGCATTCGATGAAAGTGCGCGCATGTTCCGCCAAAATCAAAACTGTTTTCTGTGAGGGCATTCGAAGTCGATAATCAATGTGCATAAATCAAAAAAAATTCGAGCTAACATCGAATATACCATTTTCGACTTTAGTTTTATTCTCTTCCTTCTGAAACCTTTTCTTCTCCTTCTTAGGGTGGACCTGGGCCTGACACAACATGCCTCTCCAGCCAGCACGGTCTCTCGCCAGCTGTCTCCTGTTACGCACACCAATCCGGCCGAGGTCCCCCTCGATTTGTGTGCGCCACCTTGTACGTGGACGTCCTCATTTGCGTTGTCCCACAGGCTCAGAGTAGAAGACTCTTCGGGCCGGAGCTAAGTTGTCCATACGCTCTACATGGCCTACCCATCTTAGGTTTTGGATCCGTAGACGCCTAGCTAGACTCATGTCGCTGTACAGCCCATATACAGTCAGCGTCAAAAGTGAGTGAAAATTCAGTCATCTGTTGATGACTAAATTAATTTTCATTTGTATACCATTGATGGCACCGGTTGCAATTTCTCAGAGTCTGCTAAATATCTGGGGCTCATCCTAGATAAGAGACTTAACTGGAAGCCGAACATAATGGAGCGCACCCGCAAGGCGACGCTGGCTCTCTACATTTGTAAAAGAGCACTAGGGAAGAAATGGGGTCTCCAACCTCATATGATCCATTGGATCTTTACAACCGTCGTTAGACCCATTCTGTTGTATGGAGTGCATGTCTGGTGGCCAATACTAGACAAAGCCATACACTACAACCTCATCAGGAAAGTTCAACGTCAAGCTTGCATCTGCATAGGAGGTGCTCTGAGAACCACACCCTCAGATGCGCTGGACGTGATCATGAACCTATCCCCAATTGACATTTTTGGCAGACTACTAGCAAAGAACACTGCTATTCGTCTTACTGCCGCTGCCCAGTGGACCAATAATCCCTTTGGCCCCTCCTCCATACTAAGTTCTTTAAACTTCCCCACGAGAATTCTGGACCATACCATACCCCTATACTTCCCTGACAGACACTTTAAAACCCTGATTCCAGATAGAGACTTCTGGAAAGATAATCCTAAACCTTTTGCAGGTTCCCTGCACTTTTCCACGGATGGGTCAAAAACCCAGGATGGGGTTGGTAGTGGGGTTTTCTCTGATGAACTAAATATAAGTCTCTCCTTTCGCTTACCCGACTACTGTAGTGTGTTTCAGGCGGAAATAATGGCGATAAGTGAAGCGCTGTCCTGGTTCAAATGGAACGTAATATCCGCTCGCGATATTTGTATCTTCACGGACAGCCAGGCAGCCATCAGATCCCTGGAATTTGTCTCTATAAACTCTAAGACTGTAAAAGACTGCCGCTCATCTTTACACAAGATGGCCGACCAGTTCAATATTTGCCTGTGCTGGGTGCCAGGCCATAGAGACATTCCAGGTAACTGCAAAGCGGATGAACTTGCCAAGTTCGCAACTTCACAGCCATTACTTCCTAAACCCAGTAACTTGGATATGCCCCTCACAACTTGTAAATTGTTGCTCTCACTAGAGGCAACTCATGAAATAAATAACAGATGGGCGAGTGGCACTACGTGTAACACCTCCAGAATGATCTGGCCTAAGCTAGATCTCAGAAGATCTAGGGATCGATATTGATAGATCGAATATAAGCACAATCGTCGGTGTCATCACAGGACACTGCCTCATAGGAAATCATGCCAACAGATTAGTAGAGTCCGACCGAAGGAAAGTTTTTCGGCCGAAGCCGAACTTCGGCTTTTTCATCACCTTCAGCAGAAGCCGAATGTTCGGTCGGACTCTACAGATTAGGTGTCCCGGCTAAAGATTTCTGTAGAAGCTGCTTAGACGGGGAGGAAGTGGAAAGCGTCTCACACCTTCTCTGCTCCTGTCCGGCCCTAGCGTCTATTCGACGCCTACATCTAGGGGCCTACTTTTTTGATAACTTATGTCAACTTAGTGCGGTTCCCATTAACAATTTACTACGCTTCATTATAGGCTTCAAATGGTTTCCCTCGGACACTTTATTGGATTAACCCCGGTCAAACCATGTGGCGGCACAATGGATCAACTCTGGTCTAAGTGCACATCTAAGCCACTTCATACCTAACCTAACCTAAGATCGTCAGACACGAAAACTGATGACAGCGGTAAAGACATACAAAGTACAATTTTTTTTTTACCAAGTATAATAAGTTAACAATTTTAACACCATTTATAAAATTTCCTTAGCTGCAATCATAGTTGTCTATTTGTTTTTCAATTGCTAAAATGTTGTCCTATTCGATATTCAACTTTAAACAGTCGTGAACGAGTTAAAACGGTAAAACTAAAATTGAGCCAGAGGCTATAGAGCTGTTGCTTAGATAAACAGGAGCAAGGGGACGTCGTGGTTGATGTTGAACACAACAATATACAGATATCATCACAAATACGAAAGCACCTATCAAGTTATTGATTACAAAATGTAACCGTAAGGCGTGTTTAAAGGTCAAACGATTTCAATCTGAAGTTCAACTTTAACGATGAAATTTGATTAACATTAACTAATTTATTATTTACAAACGTTACAGACATTTGAATGTCATTCATTTTTAACGACCAACGAAAGTTTAAATTGATTGGCAATGACTATAGACAAAGGGCATGGCGATAATCAAATGCTACGATGCGCGAAGATAATCTGAAGAAAATTTAGATCACGGGGGGAGTAACGTTGTTGTGAATGTCTGTAAGTGGAGTAGGTTGAAATTTATTGAAGCAACTATATTTCAACACAACACTTACTGCCCACACAACGACTGTTTTGCAGTCCGTCTTCACAAATCAATTTCAATCCGCAATCAATCTCATGCAACATCTCCGGACAGAGTTGTAAAAAAAAACAATAAGTAACTGGGTCAAAGGGAGCCACGCCTTAGAGGCGACATAAGAGACGTTCGGGCCATATTTGATTAAAACCACAGCGTGGGTGATTTTTTTTTTTTTGGACAAAATTGTTTCTGTGGCGATTGTCAGCATGTTTGCAAATACAAAAAATTCCTTTGAAGTTTTGAGAAAAATAAGTAAAAATAATAATAGAGTCATTGAATTCATTGGCCGGATTTGACATCCCTGTTTCAATGACATTCGTCAAATCGAACTGTCAGCCGGGACTGCACATCTTTTGTCTAAGATTTACCATTCTTTAACATCGTTTAGTAATCACTGAACGTGTGCTACAGCTAAAGCTAAAGCTTCCTACAAAAATAGTTATTCTGTAGAAAGTACATTTCGTGCACTAATAGACGTAATATATGTAGTCGACATAAAAATTAAATGTCACCCGAATTCTTTGGGCTGAAATCAAAGATGTTGAATTGGATATAATTTAGTTTTATAAAGACGTTGCCACTCTCACACAACAAAACTCGTCTTGGCTCTTTTGTAAAAATAAATGCCTATACGAGTTTTGGCGATATGGCGACTAGCAAAATTATTTCGTTTATTTGATTATAGCCGTTGTATTTTATTTTGCGGAATAACTCAAAATGTCGTATTTTTGTACACGACGGGCGATCTCTTGATTGAAAACCAATATTCGTCGAGTTACGGCCGAGTTGTTATTATGAATTATTATAAAAATTGGTGGTCCGAATCCGAGGTGGACTTGGGCCTAATTTCTTAGCAACAACTCGTGTTCTGCGTACTATTGTTCTTTCACGAGTGGAGGGGATCTACAGCTTAACGCCGACTCCGAACGGCGAGTTTGAGAAGCTATTTCTAGACAGTTATACTCTTTGAGAATTGTCAGTGTTGGTGTTTGTTACGTGTTTTTTCGAGATTCGAACCTTAGACCTCGAGCGTAGGAGTCGACGCACCTACCCACTACGCCACCGCGCCCACCAGCGTAGGCATTAAGAAATGCTAAATATCAGAATATGAATTTGTGTGCAAATTTCGAGATATCAAAATTGTTGACGGTCTCGGGTTGTAGCTCACGGATTGCTTGGATGATATTGGCCTTAAGCGATGCCTTGCATCGTTTCCGGATTGTTGACATAACATCGCTCCTTCACGATTCCCCACAAAAAAAAACTCCAAAGAGGTCAAAGCGCAACACCAAGGAGACCAATTGACATCGCCAAGACGGCTAATAACACGATTTGGGAGTTTGGTGCGGCAAAGATCTATTGTGGCATGGGCTGCGTGGCATGGTGCGCCATCCTGTGTGAACCAGAGGTAGTCCAAATCCATGTCTTCAATTTCAGTAAAAAAAAGTCGTGGCTCTGTAATGCCCACCGTTAACCGAAACGTTGTTCCCAGTGTCATTTTCGAAGAAAAATGGTCCAATGATGCCACCATTCCACAATCTGCACCAAACTGTCACTCTCTGTGGATGCATTGGCTTCTCGACAGTAACGTACGGATTTTCCGAGCTCCAGATACGGCAATGACAATTTTGTTTTCGTTTGTTAACGTAGCCGCCGAGATGAAAATGCGTCTCGTCAGAAAATATGATTTTTCGCCCAAAATCGTTGTCGAATTCAAGCTGCTCTAAGGCCCAAACTGGGAAGCGATAACGAAGCCGATGGTCTCGCGCCTTCAATTGCTGAATCAATTGGACCTTGTAAGCGAATAATCCGAGATCTTTGTGCAGAATTCTCTCTGTCCTCAGGCTTGTACGTGAAATGTTGAGCTTTTGAAATCGATGGCAAGTTGATGTTCCTGAATTAAGTCTCACACTCTCGGCCACACTCTATGCGCACCGTACGACGACGGGGGCCATGAGTGTTGTCCACTAGCATACCAGTCTCACGAAATTTTTGCAAAAACTTGCTTACAACAGTCACGGTGGGTGTCTCATTTCGGCCAAAACTTCTTTTCAAAAAACGCACTGTTTGGGCACTCACAGCGCAGCACTCACTTTGGAAATAAGTTTTCAATATTTCCCAACGTTGTTCAAGCTTAAAGCGACCCATTTCGTTCCGCGGAAGTATGATACTGACTTTCTGTCAAGATTTCGGCTGAGAGACAGCTGTCAGTGTGAAAATGACTTATGATTTTAAAAAACCCCTAGCTGACCCACCCTGTATATCATTTATGCATATGTTTGAATGTTTGTTTGTATCGATGTGTGAATTTGCGGTGAAATTAGAGAAAAATTCAACAGAAATAGTTTGAATTCGTTTCCTGATATTCAGAAATGCTTCTATCAAAAATTATTTATGCGACGGAACCTTTCCCGTGTAAGCACACGAGTTTTTTGACTGTAATTGAAAGACCCTCCAACCTTTCTAAATTTGTGCGCAGCGCTACAAAAACTAGGTTCTCCAAGGACAAAGTGCTGTTGGCGTATTCTAATAGGATTCGATGCCCCAATATATGATATTCAAAGACTAACTTTCAGTCAAATTAATTTTAATCCTTTAGCTAAGGAACAGCTGTACATACTCGTATGTAGATTTGTAATTGAAAATGAAGATAGTAGTTTTTGCGCAAATTCAACTTATACAGAAATCTTTTTCTTTCCGAGAGAGAGTACCCACATTCAATTAACACTAAGTTCAAGGAATAGTTCCAACTCTTGAAAGTTCCTTTAAACTTTTCAAAATTAATTAAATTCCATCTTCATTGAATACATATAGAAAACTCAGAGTGACTAATCTGAAAGAGCAGATCACAAGGGTAATAATATTCCTCCGGAATTGCATCACACGTCTTTTATTCACATTTACATACGTATGGACTATATGCTTTTGATATTTGTGGCCAATCATCTCGTAAGGAGATAAATACACAAATACACGTGCTTCGGCAGAAAGGAGACAATTGATTAATTCACAAAACACGTTTGATATGATTACTTTCCGGAATTCAGGGAATTTTAATTTTCTCTGAAAGGTTATAAACACATGCCTATGGTTATAACGTAAATTCAATTCTGCTTCAAATTGGCATGAAATAAATCAAATTATTCATGATCCTGAACTGGAAGCATAAAGTTGTAGAAAAAAGTTACATTTTTCGACGAGCTGTATAAACCAGTTTCTCCAGGCAGATGTGCCTCACTAGCCTTCAATTTAAATGCGGACATATTAAAAAATAGAACGAAACTGCTTTAATTCTTAAAACAACTCATCAACACCCTGTTCGCTATTTTTCTTTTTCATAAGACACTGCAATCCGGGGTGAATACTGGCCTTAACCAGCAAGCCCATCAGCCAACACGGTTTGTTTCCAGCTGCCTCCAGGTGTGCACACTAAGTTGGTTGACTGGATGGTGCAGTTGGTTAAGTGCCTGCCCTAAGTTAGAGGGGTCACAGGTTCGAATCCCAGTGAAATCGAATGTGGTCCAGTCAGCATTTGCCGTTGGGATAAATATAACGGCACTGGAGCAGGATGCTACATGGCAGTACAATGGACCAGTTTTGAGTCTGAGTGCTCCAGTAGTGCTTCAAAAATCCTCCGAAAAAAGAAGCTGGTTGAGGTCCCTCTACAGTTATGTACACCACCTTAGACGTAGACGTCCTTTGTTGCATTGTCCAACTGGTTCAGAGCCGAAGATTTATCGGGCCGGAGCTGTGCTCTACGAGTAGATGACCAAACCATCTTAAGAATTGGATCTGAAGACACCTGTTTAGACTCATTCCGCAGTACAACTAATACAGCCTGTGATTGAATTTTCTCCTCCAAAAGCCACCAACGCAAACAGGATCAAAGATCGCAAACATAACTTTTCTCTCGAAAAGATCAAGAGTTTCTTCATTCGCTTTCAATATTGCCCATGCCTCTGCTTCTGTTCAGACAAACAATTTTTCAAAAAAAACATGTTCACGGCTCCATCTCTTTCGAGTCACTGACACTGTAGAATTGTCTAGAAAAAGCTCTCAATCTCGCCGTTCGGAGTCGGCTTTAAAACTGTAGGTACCCTCCACTCGTGAGAGAACAATAGCACGCACAACACGAGTGGTTGCTGAGAATCCAGGCCCAAGTCCACCTCGAACTGCAGTGCCGCCATTATTAATATTATTAATGTTGTTCGTACTGCTTATACCGTTTATACAGTAGACGAAGTCGCTCACTATCTCAAAGTTATAGCAGCCTTTATTGACGTTCCGCCCGAGTCGACGATCTTGTGCTTCCTTTCTTAATGACTCTCCGTTTTACCCTAGTCTACGCCCAGACCCACTTTAAACACTTTCGTTTCAATACACTTTCAATAACAATACAAGGCCTCATTGACAGTTTGCTGAGTTTGACAAATCGCGTCTATGTCATCCGCATATGCCAGCAGTTGAACAAATTTTTGGAAGATCGTGCCTATAGTGTTAGTCAGTAAGCTTTGCACAATCTTCTCAAGAACGGTGTTGAAAAAGTCACATGTCAGCGCGTCGCTTTGTCTAAAACCTTTTTTGACATTAAAGGTCTCGGTGAGTTCGTTACCGACCACGATGGAGCAGCGAACGTTCTCCATCGTTATCCAACGCAGTCTGACGAGCGTGGCAGGAATGTCAAAACTAGACAAGGCGCTGTGTAGATCGTCTCTATACACTGTTTCATCAGCGGTCTTAAAATCAGCAAATTGATGGCGGATGTCGATTGGCATTTCTATGGTTCTGAAAAAGTATCGGCCTTAGTGTGAGTATCTGATTTATTGTGGACTTTCCCGACCTAAACCACACTGTAATTGTTCACAGTACAGTATACTGCTTCTATTATTTACTTGAAGACGAGGAATGCCTTAAATTAACGTTTCTTAACATTTAGAAAACTTTTTGTAAGAATTTGTTAAAACTCCATCAGAAACTAGTTACGACTATGAACTTGGCTGTTAATTTTTGAATAATTATTCTGTAGGCGCCGTGGCCGTGTGGATTTGTGCGTCGACCCATACGCAGTTGACTTTCACAGTCTAGGCTCAAATCCCAGCACAAGAACAATTTTTCAAAACAGAATTGTTCGCAGCTCCACCTCTTTCGAGTCACTGACAATGCTCAAAGAGTATAACTGTCTAGAAAAAGCTTCTCAATCTCGCCGTTCGGAGTCGGCATTAAACTGTAGGTTCCCTCTACTCGTGAGAGAATCTACTGAAACTAAGAAAGGTTAATTTAAACAAAATTTATCCAAATTCATTTGAGAAGCAAAACTCTAATCAAAAACTCCACCACTGCCACCACCGCCGAACTTGCTTCCGCCACCAATGGCTCCCTTTCTGAAGGTTCCATTGAATCAGGATCCACCGCTACCACCCCCATACCGGCGATTTCCATCAAATCCACCACGGTTTTGACGGAGCATTTGTTCGAGGGCGGGTGAGATTTTCTGATTGGCTTCACGCAAAACGTCCGCAAGGGCCTTTGACTGCTTGGCATTGTTTCTTGTGAAGAATGCGTACGATGTACCCTTTGTTTCCGATCGTCCTGTACGTCCGATACGATGAATGTAATCTTCCGAAGACTGTGTTTACACGTACTTAATACCGTCGACATCCAAGCCACATCCAAGAACTCGCGTAACACGAAGTCTCGCTCTGAGTGAGACTTGTCGCCGTTAATAGCTCCGCAACGAACACCGAAAATGCGAATAAAACCCATCAAATGATCGTCACGCTTCTTTGTTTCAACGAAAATGATAATCTTGCCAGGATTTTCGATTGTGTCGTAAATGTCGGAGAGCAAGTTCTTTAGTTTTTCCTCTTTGTCATGTTCGTCGCAAACCTCGACGACATGTTTGATGATCTAATTGGCAGATAACTCTAGTGAACCAATATTGATTTGGACGTAGTTGCCAGGGAAATCTTCCGCTAGCTGTTTAACTTCACGTGGCTATGTGGCACTCCACATGAGTGTTTGTCTGTCTGGGCGAATTTGTGTTAGAATTTTGCGGATCTGAGGTTCGAAACCCATGTCCAACATGCGGTCAGCCTCGTTGAGCAGTAGATATGTGCATCGGCGTAAATTTGATAAGGACCTATAGGATTGTTGGTTTCAGGCAAAACAGAGCAGACATTATACGCAATGTTAAGGAGATACGCAATGTCCAGAGTTCGTCCATTGTGCCGTCACGTAGACTGAACTAGGGTCCATCCACTTGTCCTGACGAACGATACTGAGATTCCACTCATCGGGCATACCTTCTTCCGACTATATATCTTACACATGAACTGGTGCCAAAAGCTGCTGCCAAAAGCTTTGTTATACTTCAGTCTCGATATTGCTATCTTGACTTCGTCTAGATCGGGGGTCAGAATTCTCGTCTATCATCGTACAGTTTTCACTCAAACTGGGCATTCTGTTTGACAGCGATACTTGTCTGCAGAAATAATTCTTCCAAATTCTCAGTTCTACCAGTTCTACTTCGTTTCGCCAGAATTCTGTCCAAACTTTACATCCATTTATGGTCCTTTCGACCTCTGGTAAAACTTTCGGATATCATCCCTGCCATAGCACCTCACCCTGCTCATTAATGAATTTAAATTTTAAAGCTTCAAAATCCCTTTGACATTTTCACTTGACTCTTTTAAGATTTATATTGAATTCCAACCAAATAAATGTCAACCCTTTTAAAAGAAAACAAATATTTTCCTAACTCCGACGCCACACAAACCCCATTAAAACGATTAGGGGTAAAGTTTCTTCTTCTCGATTTATGACATACAAATCGAAGCCGAAAAAGGATTGAAAGTCGCTCGCTAGTCCTCAAACACCCCTCAGATAAAGCCTAACTGGTGGTAATAGCACGGCAGATGATAAGCAACCGACTGCGGCAAACTTGCGGAGTGCATTCCTCCATAGAGTTGTGTGCCTCATTTGTTATGATCTCATGGTGTACGCCATAAAATTGCCATGGATACATAAATCGATGACATCAAGGCTCATTTTTTATCACCTTGCCAGATTCGGCAGGGTGTGAAGGTTAAAGAATACACGACCGTTGTACATTATCCTCTCAAAGTTTTACCATAAACGAGCCATGAAAATGGGAACATTACATCCATCAAATATGAATGAGGTGACCCTTGGCACCTTAACGCGCAATGTGTGAAAGTGGCTCTTTCCTGAAGCATGAATCCGATGAAAGGATACCGTGTCCCAGACGACTTATGGCATCGACGATCGAAAGATGCCTCAGCACATTGTTGTGGTAAGCCGGATACACAGATAAGTCTAGTAAGGGTTCCGCAGAACCAGAAAAACGTATGACAAAGTGGGTTTCTAAAACTTTCTGAGAAAGTGGTTAAAAAGAAAAGAAAATAAGAGAAGTCCCAACCTCATCGATCGAGGAATAGACTTCGGAATGAAGTTTCAAAGTTTTCATTGAGGAGGAGTTTTGAAATTCCCTCAAAGTTCCTGGAGTAAAATCAAGTTTCTTTGATGTTTTGCAGAACAGAAGTGGATGTTGAAAGTTAGTTTATATTGAATAACATCACTTTCATTGGATTGTGTACGGTGGTGCGACGTAGTTTGAGGGTTTGTTTTGCGTAAGAATTCAATTAAATCCGGCGCAGACACAGTTGACTTGGAGTAGGTGGTGGAGGATTGCTTTAAATTGTGTTCACTGTCAAAGTGTACTTTGAAGATAAAGAGCAGAAGGAAGATAAGGAAAAAAAGACAACTGAGACTTTGCACTCAGTGTTGGCTGAATAGAAAACATTTAATATCCAAGAAACACAAGAAACCTGAGTCTGTTCAGCGAATTAATTAAAATAAGCTATTGCTTCGGAGGAAAAGAGACACAGGGTGAGAGAATCAGTTAAAAGAGATCCTACCTTCCTCCGTAGGGCGAAAGTTCAACCTAATGAGAAGCACATACACGTAGAAACAAGTTTTTCTTCATGGAAAAGAAAAGGACTTACAGAATATTACGGAAAGATAACAGGGATTTAGTTTCGTCGAACTAAAGAAAAATGTGTTTCTGAATATCCCGAAGATTTATTGCATATTGCGTTTGCATATTGAAATGTTGCAGCACATTACTGCATTAAGAAAAAATTCGCATATAGATCCAAAGTGCTGGTAATTTTGATGCAATGGATTAGTAAAGGGTGACCAGATAGCATTGACAGTTTTTTTAGTAATTACGTTTCAGCAACTGTTAAAGTTACCAATGACTTCAGGCCGCCAGAATATTCAGTAAGGTCTGCTATTTCATTGTGCATCATTCCATGCTTACTGAACGTACGAAAATCATTACAGAATTGTATCGAAATTCCGACTCAGTTGCAAATATGCAACGTAAATTTGGTCGTCAGGTCGATCGTCATCATTGCTTCAGTTCGACGCACCGTAGAGAAGCTTGCGGACCTTAAACCGACAACCACACAGAAATTGGTGCAAAATGAAGAAATCATAGCCATCGTTTCGGACAATATCGAAGAAGGATCAGGAATATCGCTTCGGAGACGATCAGCTGAATTGAGTATAGCCAGAGAGTCAACCCCGCTTATTTTGCGGTGGGATTTAGGCCCACATCCATATAGTATTGTGCTGACGCAAGAAATAAACCCAGACGAACATAGACAACGCCGTGAATTCGATTATTGGGGGATTGAAATGTTGGCCGGAGATCAGAATTTTAGGTAAAACCATCTCTGACGGGGCCAATTTTTGGCTCAACGGCTATGTCAACAAGCAAAATTACCGTTAATAATAATAATAATGGCGGCGCTACAGTCCGAGGTGGACCTGGGAATAGCTTCTCAGCAACCACTCAAAAACCACTCTCTCACGAATGGAGGGGACCTACAGTTTAATGCCGACTCCGAACGGCGAGATTGAGAAGCTTTTTCTAGACAGTTATACTCTTTGAGCATTGTCAGTGACTCGAAAGAGGTGGAGCCGTGAAAAAATTGTTAAGTGTTTTTTTTGAATCGAACCGACAACGTCGAGCGTAGGAGTCGACGCACCTACCCACTACGCCACGGTGCCCACAAAATTGCCGTTATTCTAGATAATATAATCCACAAGTGTTCGACCAAGCATAAATGAATCCACAAAGATTGACTGTTTGGTGCCGTGTATGGCATGGCGGCAACATCGGGCCTTAATTCTTTCGGAATGAGGAATGTAACACCGTTACTCTCAATGGTCTCAGGTAGAGAACGATGTTAACCGACTTTCTGTGACCAGACCTCGAACAACAAGCTGTGGTTCCAACAAGATGGCGCTAAATGTCATACAAACGGCACAACACTCGAATTTGAGAAGGGGAAATTTGCCGACTGGCTCATCTCACGCGATCATGCGACTTGACATCGCTCGCTTGACTTGTCCTTAGTCTAAGCTAACAAACCAACTGAACGAGCTCGAGGCCAACATTCGAATAACAGAATAACGCCGAGCATATTGGGCAGAGTCATCAAAAATTGGATCGACCGCTTGAATCACTGCCAGCGATGCTGGGGTGGCCATTGGATTGAAGTTCCCATTCCGTACATAATGGCATGAATGTAGCTTCAATATGAATGCAGAATCAATTTGATGTCTCACTCCGTTGTTCTTTTATTTAAAGTTATTTTCCAATCGTTCTTATCTGTTCACCCTGTACTGGGTTGCTTCTCTTATCGTTTCAGATGCAGTCCCTGTCACAGACTGAGGTAAGGACCATCTGTAACTTAGCGTTGTCTCTCCTTTCCATCATTGACAATAGTGCGTCATGTGCAGCATCAGTTATTGGTCGCTCTATACTTGTGCAAATGCACATGCAATACAAGTGGTTGTTGGAGAAACTAGGAAAAGGGTCAGTTTATTGAATGCCCACTGAACTATGACATAGTTTGCCCGACTGAGCAATTTTTCTTCAATACTAACGGAAACAAAATTAATGCGCTTGCGGAACATCTGTACCGAGAAGATACTGTTTCGACTTCAATAATATTCTCTTTCTTATTCTTCAGGAATAATTGATGAAAATGTTTCGTTGGGAGCTGCAACAGCAATGCTTGGATGAGCACTGAATCTATGCAGTTCACAAACATATCCACAATTCAACAAAATGGAACCATATGAGAGAATAACAGATTTGATTCAGCCAAGAATGCATCGCTTTTAAAATAATTCAACGCACTTGCTCAGTTTATTTTTTTTTGTTTTAGGGATAAGATTTGGGAGATTTGACAGGAAGCACTACACGATCGCACAGCGAACACAAATAGACTGATTGTTTTTGGAAAATAGTCGGTCAATAATTTACACTCAGCGTGCCTACCGGCAATTTTTCGGAGTTCGAATTGCTCCAACAGCTCCCACTATTCGTGCTCATATTTGAAGCAACATGGGAATGTTGGCAATGTGAGACGTATCGGTAGACCCCGTTGTGGACGATAGACCGAACACATTCAGGTCGTTAGGGAAAGTCTTGCAGCCGATCCTGAAACATCGACACGTGGCACGATTCGTCGGCACCTATACTCTTACAAAATCCAGTGTGTCTAACAACGCAATCCTGGTGATCCAGAAAAACGTTTGGAGTACTGCAGAACTGTCCTAACATCGCCGAAGATGACAAAGATTTTTTAGGAAATTTTATGATGTGCGACGAGGCACATTTTCATCTCAGTGGATTTGTAAACAAATAAAATTGCAGATTTTGGGGCACACAGAATCCCAAAAATGTCCATCAACGTAGCTTACACTCACTTGGTGTTAGTGTGCAATAACCTCGCGTGGGACTTACGTGCCATCATTCTTTGAAAATGATGCGGGTACAAGGGTTACAGTTAATAGTCATCGCTACAGAACAATGCTTCAGGACTTATTTTTTCCACTCCTGCGAGCAGACAACAATGTTGAGTCCATTTGGTTTCAGCAGCAAGCATGTACGCTGATTGGGTATGATGGAAGCGGGTGATTACATGAGCGGAAAAGGAAGGATTGACGAAGATACAATTCACGAATTTTCATGAGCGAGAGTGAGAGGGGTTGGATGCGCCGAAAATGGTACCGTGACATTCTGCCAAACGACATTGTGCCAAATTGGCATAATGACGCTTTTGAAAGTGTCATTGGACCGAATATTAACTTTTGGCATAATGTCGCTCTCAAAAGCGTCATAGGACCAAATTAGTTTGTTACATTATGCCAAATTTGGCCATATGACACTTTGTTCATGTGACATTATGCCAAATGACACAAGATCGTCTAAATTTGCAGCAAACTAATAAACAGTGGAATACGTTTGGGAGCAGCATGCCCCTCTACAACCCCCTGCCTGGCTCACTAGTAGGTGCGAGGTTCTGTGCATTCTAAGTTCCTTTTTATACATGTTTCCCATAGACTTTACCAAAATCTACACGCAGAGAACCTAGCACCTACTCTGAATCCTATAGCGAGCCAGGCAGGGAGTCCACTTTCAAACTGGATTTTCGGGTGAAGCAGGCATCCCTTTTCGTTCCATTTTCGACATGTTTTCCACATTTTCTAGTGATCGTAGATCGAGTAAAACCTCACGCATGCTACTTGGCATTTATTTAAATGCAATTTTAATGTATTTTTCACTGCAAACATACAGTACTAAATGCAAACATTGCTGCTGCAATTCAAAACAGTTTCTTTTTATCCCTCATTCATGAAAAATACGAACTTAAAAGAGTGCATTACTCAATTCGCGGAAATACTCGTACATTACTGAGTGAATACGTGATGCAATTAAACCGATTCGCGTGTTCCACACGCAGAAAATCTTGCCTCCCCAGGCGGATTTCCCAGTAGTTTGTAAACACCCACGAATGGATTTTGTGTGCTGGATAAATTTGTATAGGAATATAGGTATATGAATGGATGGATGTTTGTTAGTTTGCATGTATGAATGAATAGTTGATTTGGGTGGATGTTAGAAAAAAGTTCAACTGAAATAGTTTGGAAACGTAGTCTGATATTCAGAAATCAACCATCAATATTACGCGACGGAACCTTCCCCGTGCGAGTTCAACTCGCACTTGCCCAGTTTTTTCATTGTGGTTGTGGTACATAATTGAGAAGCATTTGTATGCGCATTTGTTCGCTTGAGAATCATTCAGAAAAATTGAAAAAATACAAAATGCAGTAATCTTTGACAGCCACTAACGATGGCAATATAGTTTTTCTGCCGATATTAGTTGCAATTGAATATACATACGAACAAAATAAATCCAGAGCAAAGTCCATCAGAACGTGTGAAACTGAAGCCCTTGTGGATTAACTGAGGATGGTCATAGACATTCATACATGTGGACATAAAACGTTTTGTTACCTTCGCATGTTTTGTTATTATTGGCGGACAGAAATTAAATGCTTTCATTTCGATCACTCCATTAATTCCCCCATTTCGGTAATCGAATGTAACGGCTGAACTCTTACTGCTTAACAGTTGCACATCTCTTCCATAACGCCACTGGGTTTATGACTTATCCAACAATTGCCATATAAAACGATTATTTCTCTCTTTCTCTGTCGTTAACCGCAGGATGCCATGCCAGATAACATTTTGATGGCCAAATACCACACCGACCACAAAAACGATTTTGTCATTTTAATATGTTCATCTTATTTTATTGTGTGTGTATGTAATTAAGCAACTCCATCTGGATTCCATATTAAATCACACCCAAAAGGATAGCCAAAGGACAATAACCAACGGCAACCGGAGTAATGAAGGAAGGCCAGCACCGAATGGCAATTTTAACCCGGAATTGATACCCCGGGCAAATATCCGAAAGGGATACCAATCGAACGCTCATAAAGTGGCCAATAAAACCTATTTCTGTTTTCGTCCGGTTGTGTGGTGTTGAGGGCTTTTGACTGTTCTGCGTCTCTTATTTTTTTATTTTCACAGTAGGGCGTATTAATGTAAAACTAATTTGTCAGTTCAGGAGAAGCAATAAAGATCCGGAAAAAATCACGAATCGACAAAAAATCATACAGACTGGTACCACTCCTACCTTTATTTTGAAATGTATTCCAAAGAGCTTTCGTTGAAATGCATCCAGCAGGTAATAAAGAAAGACGCCGTATACCCGACCACGACCGAGTTTCGAAGCAAACACTCCACAATTAACCGGGTATACAGCCTAGGCCAAATGTATTAGGCACCCTTGTCTTTTCCTCTTTTCTGCCAAATCACTTATCGGAAGTAAATAGTTTGAATTTTATGGTTTTCGGCGACACTATCTGAGGTTGTAAACGATTTTTATTTTTTCCTCTCATTTAAATATTTTCTTTTGGTTTTTAAAGATATAACGAACCTTAAGGGGTGCCTAATACATTTGGTCAAGGCTGTATAGTCTAACTAATGATATCATCAATCTAGAGGAAAAATGGTCTGCTCTAGCACTTTCCTCAGCGTCTCCGAGGCCCTTGACAATGGCTTGGAGTATAAGCAAAGTCGGCTTCTTCCAAAAAACATACTTATATGGGATCTGGAACATCTACTTCCGAAACAGATCACCTCAGTTTAAACACCGAGCTGAATACTATGAGTTGAAAAAGATCGCCGCCAGAGTTCCCGCAAGGAAGTGCCCTTAGTCCAACATTAATTCTGTTGTATACCCAGGAGACATCCCAAATTCAAGGTGCATTAGTGACCACGTTTTCTGGATACACAATGTTCACGCAAGTCAGCGACTAAAAAACTACAACGAGCTCTAGATAAAATGTTGGTCTTTGAACCGATCTGCACGGTGAATCGCGTATCCTTTAGTGTGGATCAGTTTTCCCGGGATCCCGAATTCTGCCATCGCTACGTATAATTTTTCGCGATGAATGCTGTTGGATGCAGCTTTGAAATCGATGAAAAGGTGGTGCGTATCGATCTGAAACTCGCTTGTCTTTTCCAAGATTTGGTGGAGTATGAAGATCTGTTCTATAGTCGATTTGCTGAGCCGGAAGCCGCACTGATACGTGCAGGTTAGTGCGGTGCAAAACGGCTTTAGACGCTCTCGCAATACGCTGGAAAGGATCTTGCACGCGACATTAAGCAGGGATATACCTCGATACTTTTTGCAAGAGGATCGCGTTTTTTGTAGCTCAGCAATTTTTGCAATTTTATCATTACGAAATAATAATAATAATAATGGCGGCGCTACAGTCCGAGGTCGACCTGAGCCTAGCTTCTCACCAACCAACTCGTGTTGTGCGTGCTATTGTTCTCTCACGAGTGGAGGGGACCTACAGTTTAATGCCGACTCCGAACGGCGAGATTGAGAAGCTTTTTCTAGACAGTTATAATCTTTGAGCATTGTCAGTGACTCGAAAGAGGTGGAGCCGTGGAAAAATGTTTGAGGTTTTTTTCGAGATTCGAACCGACGACCTCGAGCGTAGGAGTCGACGCACCTACTCACTACGCCACGCCCCATCATTACGACATACACGCTCGAAATTTTAAATTTGGTTCTAAATTATGGTTCTGTGTCCCAAACTTATATTACACTTGCAAAATACAACATCGCATCTGACTCAGTCGACTTTCTGAGACCTCTATTTGGCATATTGTTGATCGTTGATCGCGCAACAATTTCTTTTAAAGTAATGGCACCGAACCACATAAGTGTGCGTAGTGAAGAATATTGCATAAGTTCAGGAGATTGTTGAAAAGATCCAAATCTATTGATTCAAGATTATTTACAAAAGCTTGGTCTTTGTCAGTCCACTTTATGGACAATTCTACGCAGGGATCTGGGTTTGAAGGCTTACATGATCCAGCACATGCAGTCAGCGCCAAAAGTGAGTGAACATTCAGTCATCTGCTGAAGGTTTATCCACTAAAATAATATTCACCGGAATGAGGCAGAACAGACATGGATATATCAAATTAATGCTCAAAAGTCATACTTTGAAATACAGTGAATATTATTTAACATAAGTGTAAATATAAAATAATTAAATTTCAAGAGTTAAAAACAGCATTCGAAAGTGAGTGTATATATCATCCATATGATGTATCAGTGACTGTAAGACATAAATGCTCGATTCTGTTAAACATTTGTATGAAAATTAAGACCGCCATATACGAAAACTGAAAAAGCAGTAAAAGCATACAAAATACAATTTGTAAGATAATTTTTTTTAAAGACGCCTGTTTTTAGCCCCTTCTTTTCTTTTGAACTAAATGAACTTCTTTATGTTTACTGTTATTTTAAGTGAAATATAGCTTATTTTGAAGTATGATTTCAGAGCTCTTATTTGATGCATCAATGTCAGAATTAGACCACTCCAGTCAATTTTACTTCACAGGAATACCTTTTAGCTAATAACTCACTTCTGACGCTGACTGTACATGAATTGAAACCGAACAATCGTTTGCGCTGAAATTTGTGTGAATTGACATGCAATCCGCTGTTTTATTGGTAAATTCTGTTCAGCGATGGGGCTTATTTTGGGCTCTGTGTTTATGTCAGTTTGTCGCCTTGTCGAGCGAAGATAAAGCCCATGATATAATTAGATTTTTAGATTAGATTAGATTAAATTTATTTAAAGTAATAATAATATTAACATTATGATAATAATAAAAAATCAGTTAGCATGGCATTGCCGTCTGCCAGATTGACTATAGAACTAATAATAATAAGGATTGTATTTATTTACATTTACTTAGGTTCATTTACAAACATTTTTAGAAGTTCCCTGCTAATATAGTCTCTCTATATTTTAATGCAATTTTACAGTATCTATATAGCTTAGTGACGTTAACTTCGTTGAGAAGGGATATCATTTCTTCTTCCGATAAGAAGCCTTTTCCAAAGAAACTTCTCCTTGTTTCCCTTAGGATTGGGCACTTGCCTAGAAAATGCATGGTATGTATCTTTTCGGTCTTCCAAATTGCACATACTACAGAATATAGGAAGATCTTCTCTATGGGGGATATAATTGAGTTTTAGGAGTTCTCCGCGGAGTTTAAACATTGTTGATATTTCGAGAATGCTATGGATGTCTTTGAAGTAGTTTTTATCCTCAAGATTGTGATTTAGCCGGCTACGATGCAGTGATCCCGTCGCTTCTTCTACAAACTTCATTCTGGCCTTTTCATCAACTCTCGCTATGAGCTGGTATAGTGAGTTCTTCCAGTTCATAGTTTCCGCATTCAGCCCTACCCCACAACTGCGAGCTAATTCCAGCCATTCTTCGAACCATGCTTTTTTGTTCCGAATCGCGTATGAGGCCATTATCTTTGGAAGACGGTTGTCTGACATGTTTATAACCCTTAGTATGTAGTTTACCTGCAACTTAAGTGTTTTAATAAATAGTGGAGATAGGCCTGTTTCCAGCATGAGCATATAATTCCGAGTCTTTGGAGGGAGGTGAAATGTTTTCTTAATGAAAAATCGTTGTAGTTTTTCAACTTCCTCATATGACTTATACCCCCATACTTGCGCGACGCAGCTTCAAATACTTTGGATTTACTGCTGTGCATAATCTGTGAGTTGCTGAAACAGTTTTTCCACACTACATTGATGACGGTTTTAGATTTCGTGAGTTTCTCCTTCAGATGTCTGTTCATACTAAGGCTACTTGTTAAAAGTATTCCAAGATACCTGTATTCATTTACAATTTCTATACTTTCTACATCAAAGTGCCATTTTTCGTTGTAAGCAAGTCTACCACCTCTCTTTTTGAGTATCATTATTTTAGATTTATCCAAATTCACGACCAGGTTCCATAGGCTGCTGTACTCGTACAATGTGTTAATCATCAATTGCAAGGATTCCGGTGAGCTTGCCAACAGTACAATGTCATCTGCGAACAAAAGGGCCTTAATGAAAGTCCCTGCAATTTCTATTCCTCCTGGGAGAAAGTCCACTATATCGTCTATAAAGAGGGCAAATAGACTTGGGCTCAGCGAACATCCCTGCTTTACTCCTGATACCGTCTGAAACCATTCTGATAGCGTTTCACCATTCCAAACAGCTGCCTTGGTATCTTCATAAAGGTTTTGTAAAACCCTTCCGAATTTTGATGACATTCCCATATTATACAACTTATAAAATAAGGCATTTCGGTTCACAGAATCGAAGACCGCTTTGAAGTCCACAAAGAAGGCGTAAAGTTTTTTATTTCGGCTTATGAATGTGTCTGCTATGCTTTTCAATACAAAAATGTGGTCGACAGTTGAGTAGCCAGACCTAAAACCCGTCTGGAATTCCCTTAGCAGATTATTGGCCTCTACCCATGTGTCCCGCCTCCTCTGCAATATTGGTGCAAACATTTTGTAGGATGCATTTAAGAACGATATTCCCCGATAGTTAGCAGGAACCGATGTATCGCCTTTTTTGTGGATGGGTAAAATCAGAGCTTCTTTAAACCTTTGGGGCACTATTCCATGATCGAGTATGTTGTTGTATAAGCCAATGAGGTTGTCTTTCAGACCATTGGTACTATATTTATAAAATTCCGTTGGTATACCATCCGACCCTGCAGCCTTTCTATCTTTCAGTTCAAGCAGCGCACCCGTGAGATCCTGGTGAGATATAGGGTCATCTAAAATTTCTTATATCTGGCGCAGCATATTGAAAACTAGCACCACTCACTGATGAATTCAATAACCTCTTGAAATGATCTAGCAGAATATTAGGGCTAAGACCTCTGTGATATAATTAAAACGTCATTACATCCCAAAAATGCACAATTTTGTAGTGTCTGTAGGGTTCATAGGGCCATATTTTAGTTAGAAGTTAGACTACTCAACGTATTATAGTGCACTGTATTGGATACAGAGCTATGGTTAATGACTTCTTCGTGCCCCAATTGAAGGGCATGAATGTTGAAGAATTGCGGTTCCACCTGGATGACGCTATGTGACGCATAGCAAACAAAACAATCAGCTTGTGGGTCGAACTATTCTGCGATCACTAAATTGGCTTCTTAGATCTTCTTATTTGACGCCTTTTGATTTTTTTCTGTCAGGAAACGTAAGATTGCTGCATTACGCGGACAGACCAACAGCAATAGACCAACTAGGTCCTAAATGCTTGAAAAAGTGGTCGAAAACTTTATCACTAAGAGATCCAGCCGTAGTGGCATTTGCCGCAATGATATTTTTGAAACTACAGTCAAAATCGCTTACAACGACATCGGTTATAACGACGAATCGGTTATATCGACAAAATTCTTAGATCCCGCACAAGATCTGTTATGTGTAATCCAATAGTATAATAAATCGTTTACAACGACCGAATTCAACAGTCCCTTGAAGATCGTTATAACCGATTTTGACTGTAATTGTAGAATGAATTGTCTTGATTGAACAGAAATAAATGGCTGTTTAATGATATTTCATGTGTTTTGTTCAAAAACACCCGATAGTAAGTAACAAGTCACAATAATTCCCTGAACCTACTTCAACGCCAAATTGTAATCCTCAGTACAATCTATTGAAGCTTTCTGCCCGATGCCTGACAATACCAGAAGTTCAAGAGAAATACAAGGGTAGAGTAGTTTTTAGGTTTATTATTGCCTGCCTGTAGATCAAAAAAGACCGTAAGTACTCGTATATCCCAAAAACTCAAACCGCGTTCTCCCAGAACCCAGAACTAAGTTCATTTCCAGTTTCTCAAATTGCTTAATTAAAAATGTATAGGCCCTTGTGAAGTTATCCACATCCAACCACTTGCTCCTTGGATATTCTCATTGTGCGGTGTTCCTAGGAATTCCATTAATTCGCTCGCTACAAGCAAAGAATGTATTTCATTTCAAATTTAAAAATGCCTCAAAATATTTACGATGGAACCATGAAAAAATTTGACACGGCAAATCGGAATGGAATGGAATTATTTAAAATGCCGTAAATACCATCGAAAGAACCATCAAAAATAAATATGTTTTCATCGGAAGATTCTTCTTAAACCATCTTTCCGCACATCCTCCTTTTCACAGCAAGGCTTTACCAAGATAAAGTTGCCGACCAGTATTCATTTTCATCAAGCAATCACTTTGAAGGTCTTCTCGAATACACTGAGGTAGTCCGCCATATTTCGTTTCCCATAAATACAGTCTGAGCGCAGAATTATGCATAACAACACCGAATACCTACATACCATTCCGAGGCACGGACATAAGTACGCAGCAATGAAGTTGTTTATTACTTGACTCAGTCATTGCCACGAGTATTCAGTATTTTCACCCCCAAGTCAGTCACTCACCCAGTACGCTTTAAGGAATTCATCAAGTGTTCAAGGTCTTAAAGCAGTAGTGATTTAAAAGATCCACTTCAATCTGAAAACACATTCCCCCCAATGGATGAGTGTAATCAGATAGAAAATTACATCTACACGCTGTAATTCAGAGCACTTTAGGTTCTGGAACAAATTCAATTTCATTACGCCTCATAAGTGATCCCTGACCTTTTTCGAAATTGATGATGCCCATGCGAAGAGGAAGAGGAACAGAATTGTAGGTGGATCCCCACTATGAAATCACCTAACAACAACTGAATTTCCGTAGTAGGCCATTAATATGCGAGTTTTAAAAAGACACCCGGAAGTTTTGTGTATTCCCTTCCTACGAAGAGGTTCAAACGCTTTTGTTGCTTGAAACTTGAAAAACCATACATCATATCGCTCGCAGGATAAACAGACGACTACTGGTACGCTCACATACCACGCACGTTTTATGTTTCATTGCGGAAAAAAACACCGTCTTAAATTCCATTCCATAAGGGTACTATTTTGAATTTGATATCCTTGTTTGTTTCGTGGCAATGAACATTCTGTCGAATGCCTGGAAATTATCCCTTACCACAGGAAACAACCCGAGAGCTTAAGGCGGTAAGTGTTTCCCGCCCCATTGCTTTCATGCGCGCACAATACATCCTGTGTGAGTGAAGTTATTCAACATTTTGTCGATGTCGAAAGGAATACGAAGAACGTCTCTGAACCACAAAAAGGAAAGTTAAACACGTAATAAAAATTATCTTTTGTTCTTTTTCAGGAAGAGCTCGAAGCTGGCAGGAATAAAAAGCGTTAACGCTACTGAAATGGGAAATTTACGCATTTTCCGAAAGAAAATCATGACAGGGGTTGCCTTGCGGAGAAGTAAGGATGAGCGAAAGTGCTTGGGAATACTCCTTCTCGATAACTGTTTGTTTTTGTTGGCAACACATTTGTTTAATGGAATGTATCGGTATCCTTGAAAAAATACATTAGGCTTTAATGAAGTTGAATGGTATTTAAAGTTGTGAATTGAAATTCTAGATAAAGCATTTAGAAAACAAATAAGGGCAAATACCAGGGCGTACCAGATTACGTATCTATTACTATGGCATTAGAAAGGAGAGATTGACCACAGGGAATTACGTGCCTAATCCGAGGGCACATTAATGGAGAACGTAGTCCAGATAAGACTGATATGGGTCATTGCTACCTACTGACGCAATGTGAATCCTCAATGAGGCAATTTGGATTCATTTTGAACACTGGTGGGGAAACCACACTTTTGCCAGTGGCAATAGTTTCCTACTAAACGTTAAAGTTTCTTTAACTCTGACAACATCAGACTTAAGACGAGATAGAGGAAATATTCCCCATCACAAATAACCTACACCAAGTTTTAGGAAAGTGTTTTCGTTTATTATCTTCACTGTTTTTGCAAGCCCTTGTCAATTCAAAATGGCTTTTAAATGTAAACTGGAAGGGAAGGAGATGTTGTCCACGTTTCACATCACTCCTGGAGCACTTAACTGATTTTTTAGGTTATGTGAGGTACCCTTTTTAAGCTATCAACTCTTTTTTCGATTCGACAGCTGACAACTGATTTGTTGGATGTTTGACTTGTCACTTTATCGTAACCAGTCCTGTACTAAAAGCTTCAACCCATTGAGGCTCTTGTGAGCACTGCCTTATGTCAAAAAATTGACAGCTCATAGCGCACCGGATAGAGTAGAAGAACGTTCTACTTTTGCTGCGTTTGACAGATGATTCGTTTGAAATTCTTTCGCTGGTTGCTTATGTGTTCGTCATCTCGGCATTTTATGAATGTATGAATATTTTTTCAGATTTTAATGGTTTTCCCTAAAATTTGAATTTTTGAAGTGTAGTGGATGAGTGCAGTGAAGTTGTTTCTTTTGAAGTGGATAAAAAAATCCTTCATGTGTTTGCATTGTGGAAATCAAATGTTTGTGCTGTATAACCGCAACGTACGCAAACGGACACTATGAGCTGGAGCCTCAAAAAAAAGTTAATTTATTTCGAAATTCATTTACCAGTTCGCTAAATTTACCGCATCCATTATGTGGTCAACATAATCGTCTTTCCAAACGAAAATTCATTTATCGCTTTACCACCACAATCTGCCCGAATTAATGGATGTCGGAAATGCTGCTGCTGCAGTGCAGCGTTGCTTTGAAAAACATCCAAATGTATCGATTCGTAATTCAACAGAGTAACTGGAGCTGTATCCACTTAATGGACATTTTGGAAATATATCCAGTTAGATTTTGTTTTCCTTTATCCATCACAGAGTACACAGAACATTACGTTCGCTGAGTGCACACTCTCAGTATCGCTTTACACAACGGATGGCATTGTAATTTGGTGTACCATACAAATGTTTTCATTTAGAAATATTTAGCTATGATGTATTATGTTCACACCATTCTGATAAACTGAGATAAACTGGAAATCAATGCGGTCAGTTACACTACACGAAAACGATCTGAAGTCATCCGCAAATGTTAAAACTTCACAAAAATTGAATATTTCGTGAACGCAACAAAGTAAATAGCAACGGATCAAGATGACTACCTTGTGGCACGCCCGATGCTACTTTTATTACCCGAGATATATAATTATCGACCTTCTGTCACTTAAATTATTAGAAAACCATTTTAACATTGAAGAGTTAAAACAAACAGTTTAAGCCAGTGACGTCGCGTGGGTTTATACATGAGTGGCCAAATTCACACGAGCTTATAACAAATGTGCGTAATGTGTGAGGTCAATACAGTTTTAATGAAGTTCTATGGCTATGTATTCATTGGAAAACAGGTGCACAGACAAAATTTGCAAGAGCTCGCAACAAATGTACGTCATGTGCATTCATCTTAATAGAAACAAAACAATGTAGCACCATTGGTTTAAATGAAGTTTTCATGTATATATGACGGGTTGACAATGTGTTTCGCACAAGTGTTGGGCAAAGCAAGCGCCTTATGAGAACCGTTATATGATTGCGATGCCTCCTACAGAAAAAAGGAACTTAAACTTATGATAGATGGCAAATATACATAGACATAATTTCTATGCGTTTATGCAGGGTTAGTCATAAGCGTTAATGGTGGGTGAGCTGTACCTTGTGTTTTTGACCAGGGTGTGAAATAATTGCGATGTTGTTTGTATTGGCATAGGGGTTGCTTATTCTTGGTGTCTTTAAGAAACTTCTTGAGCATATGTAATTATGATTTCCATTTCTCCTTACCCATTTTAGGTTCGAGATATTAAATGTATACGAGAGCTCAATCGTCTGATAAGGGCTCACCAGAAGAGAATGCCAAGGGAGCCCAGCAAAGTTGACAGACTTGGTCCAACTATAACCTTCTGTTTATAGACCTATCACGGCATGTAAGTTCGACAATGGCACGAAGGAATCATATTCAGCAGTTTCTGCTCGCACCTAGTCAACAACGTTAGAGGACTTCAGAAACAACACCGATCGAACGGCAAACGTGCTTACGGTGGTCATACAAAGGAGATTGAATTTCATACCTAAACCTATTATCTGTATTACACCTAGGATGGACTTACTGTCTCTGCATATGCAGACGATATAGCTACCCTGATATCTGGGAAGTTTCTATCAACGCTAAGAGAGCTTCTCTATCATGGATTGAGGTTGGACTGCCACTCGAGGCTTAAAAGTCAACGAAGAGAAAACAGAACTGATATTCTTCACGAGAATAAGGAGAAATCCGGTGTTTACAAGCCCGCACAGGGTGGAACTCAAACTCTCAAGGGCGACTAAGTATCTGGGTATTACAATTGATTCCAAACTAAACTGGAAAGGGAACATCGAGAAGCGCAACAGGATGGCGTGTTTAGCTTTCTACACATGCAAGCGAGCTTTCGGAAGCACCTGAAGTCTTAGACCACGTGTGGTATACTGACTATATACAGCAGTAGTAAGACCCATTTTAATTTATGGATCAACAGTCTGGTGGCAAGCACTGGAGAAGAAATGCCTTCTTTCTAGCTTGACAAAGGTCCAAAGATCGGCCAGCTTAGGAATCACGTATGCCCTAAGGACAACACCGACAGCAGCGATCGAGGTCCTACTGTATCTTACCCCTTTACACATCTTCTGTAGTAGCAGAGCGGCTATAACCGCGATGAGGCTCAGGGAAGTCAAGATGTGGAAAGGCAAGCCAAATGGGTACGCGTCCATCCTCTCAAAGTGGACAGCATCATACAGATACAAAACCTCGGATTACCTGCCACCAACCCTGACTACCACGAGACAGTTATCTACCCAAATTCCGGACAGGAGAAGGTTGGGAAGAGCTATCAACGGAGGACGACAAAGAGATCTCCCTATACACTGACGACGACTTGAAAACAGGCACAGGAACGGAGACAGGGGTCTCTCCGAGCTCTTCGAAAGATCCCTGAACCTAAGCGACGAAGTGGTAGCAATAAATGAGGCGGCGCTTGCGCTTAGTTTAACTGAAAAAACGATATCTATATACTCCGACATTCAAGCGGCTATAAGAGCCATCGCGCCGGACATTGGAAAGTCGAAACTAGTCAAGCTATGCAGACAGAACGTCAACGAATTCTCCAGTGTAAACACGGTGACTCTCTGCTGGGTTCCGGGACACACAGGAATTCAAGGAAACTAGAGTGCGGACTTTTTGGCAAAGGAGCGCTCAGAGCTATGTAAACCTCTAACACTACCTTATGTCAACATGCCGTTATGTTTCTTAAGGAAAGAAATAGAGGACGAAGCTTTAGAATGAGCAAATGAGCGATGGCTGAATCTGGATATTGGGTTAACAAAGGGAGCCCGATGGCCGGTGTTGAACAGGTTAGGTCAAAGGTTAGCATCAGTCGCAAGGATATTCGGATGGTGGTGGGAGTTCTCACCGGACATTTTCCGATAGGCACCTGGGGTTAGGTATATAGCATAGCGGCTATTGTAGAAGTTGCAGGGACGAGGAGGAAATAGAGTCCGTCCGCCACCTGCTATGCGATTGTCCAGCCCTACGGAGAAGGACCTAACACTAGGCATTAACTCTTCGACAAGCTGGAGGATCTGAAAAAAAAAATAGAGCTGAGGCACCTCCTGAGATACATAAAATAATTTCGGTGCTTTTCAAATCAGCGATGGAAATTTGGGTCTCATGGGGTACACCCCCATACCCAGGCCACAATGGACCCAACTGTTGGTCTAAGTGAGTCGCGACACAGTCCCAAAGGCACCCTATCACCTACCTACTGTAGAAGTCAAAATAATGTATTTAAACACTCTTGTGAGATTAGGGTAAAGAGAAGCAAAATATCTGAATGAATTACCGATGTAAGAGTTAACGTAAAATCATAAGAATACCAGTCGGTTATAGTCAGCGAAGGAAGGCAGTCGATAATAAAGAGTTTTTTGAAAATTTAACCAATCTGTATTATTTCCGTTATATCACCTACACCTGGAATAAATTTCATTTCTCAATTATTTTGTGTTTTATAATAATAATAATAATAATAATGGCGGCGCTACAGTCCGAGGTGGACCTGGGCCTAGCTTCTCACCAACCACTCGTGTTGTGCGTGCTATTGTTCCCTCACGAGTGAAGGGGACCTACAGTTTAATGCCGACTCCGAACGGCGATTTGAGAAGCTTTTCCTAGACAGTTATACTCTTTGAGCATTGTCAGTGACTCGAAAGAGATGGAGCCGTGAAAAAATGTTTGATGTTTTTTTCGAGATTCGAACCGACGACCTCGAGCGCAGGAGTCGACGCACCTACCCACTACGCCACGGCGCCCACAACAATGTTTTATAAACATTATTTATTTATTTCTTTATTAAAAACCTTATATAAGAACTTTTTCTTGACCCTTAAGAAATATATTACTCAAAAGTAGTTTAATTTCATCTAATTTAAATTTTATTAATTAGAAAACTCTCTTTCCACAGAAGCATTCCAGCACTCCTACTTGTGCATATTAATTAACTTACTTGGGACACTAAAGGAAAGAAAACGCAAAAAATAATAATATGCATTACAGGACGTATCTTTTTCCGGTTGGATGGACAGGTTGGTTCTTTCAGGAGCCGCAAGGATTTTCTCTGTATTAATATTCATAAGTTTCCATGTCCAGTTGTGAATTCTTTTCTAATTAAAATTGTTCGGTCTCTCCACAAAATTAGCTCAAAGGACTCAGTTTGAATTATTGACCGGGTGCGTTGATGAATCTGTCATAGGAGTGTGTGGGCATTGTGAAATTCTCTCACAAAGTATTTTCCGGTCGTTTGAGGTGGGTACCTTAACTACCAGCTAAGGAAAATAATTGCGTGCTCCATAGGAGTATGGAGTGAGAGCTGTCCAACGCTGGGTCTGAAGGTAGGCAGAGACAAATGTAATAGGGTTTCCCCATCAAGATGTAACTTCCTCAGATTAGAACTTGAAACGAAACAGTGTCGGTTTAAGTTGCTAAGCGATTTGAAGAGAGTTACAATGAAACATAATTTGGAGATATGGCAAACAGTTCTAAATACAATTTGCTTTTTGTGAAATGTGTCTCTGGAAAATATTTCTAATATTTCAAAAGGCATGGGAAACAAGAATGGAAATATGAGCGAACCGTATTGGGTAACATTTTATTTTTATTTATACCCATTCTTTGAACCGTACCCACCCTTACGAAAATAGGGGAATGGACAAGTGCCTATCATGTTGTGAAGGTTAGAGCGGATGTAGTTGAGCTACAACAAACAACATCAATTGATGGAAGTCAGACAAATTTGACGGTAATTGAAAGAAAAAGAAAACATCCGTATTCTGTTACCAAGTCACCGAGATTTCGGTCAGCTTTGACATCAAAGTAATCAGCTGCTTCGCCTTCCATAGTGCCCTGTGACTCTACATGGATAGCGATTTTGTGTTGTTGTGGTTTGGCCAGAATAACTTAGATATTTTGCAGCAAGTTGTTCCAGCTCACCAATTGTAGATTCCCATTAATTTTAGAGAAAACTACTTAATCGGTAGTGCAAAGTTTTCAGACTCTGTACTAAAATGGTTAAATTTGACTTGCTCGTCAGCCATTTCGTTCCCAAAAACACCCTGGTGTCCAGCCACCCAGTACAACCCAGATTTTGCAGCCTAGCTCCTGGAGAAACAATAACGGTTTTGAATCCCTTTTGAATTTGATAGATTAGCTTTAAGCGCAGTTTAACTGTCCACAAAGATCTTTCATTGCAAGCTGTCAGTGCTACCTTTGAGGCTATCAGCTGTTTTTGGATAATAATAATGGCGGCGCTACAGTCCAAGGTGGACCTGGGCCTAGCTTCTCAGCAACCACTCGTGTTGTGCGTGCTATTGTTCTCTCACGAGCAGAGGGGACCTACAGTTTAATACCGACTCCGAACGGCGAGATTGAGAAGTTTTTTCTAGACAGTTATACTCTTTGAGCATTGTCAGTGACTCGAAAGAGGTGGAGTCGTGAAAAAATGTTTGATGTTTTTTTTCGAGATTCGAGCCGACGACCTCGAGCGTAGGAGTAGACGCACCTACCCACTACGTCATGGCGCCCACCTAGCAATAAGATTATGGAAGTGAATATCCAGCGCGTCACTTTTTAGTTTCAAGCCCTAAAGTGCTCCAATCATCCGCTTACAAGTATAGTCTGGACGTCTTAGCCTTTTTCATACGTAGCATAGCATTTAAATTTATCTTTTTACGGATTTCGTTTATTCACTTGCAGATAAGATACGAGTCAATTCTCCAATACATTGCATAACATGACGCGAAATTCAATCACAAAAGGGAAATTTATACCGTTCTCAATACGCTAACTTAATTTTGGATATTTTAATTATTCCTTTCATAAAGATATCAAGATATTAATGCACTTGTCAATACTTTTTCGGCTCGCCGTATATTGCAGATAAGCTTTATAACTACGCGTATCATGGGATACGTATAGAATGAAGAAGCAATAATGTAGGCACAATAATTAACCAGCGGTTTCATCAGCTACTACAAATGTATGCATACATTGTCACGCAGGGAAAGGTCGTAAATTTTACCAGGAAAAACTTATGTGAAAAGATATCGTTGATAGGATTTTGGTGGATTTGTGTTTGTTTGCAACAGAAAACGACGACGACTGGATGGCGCAGTTGGTTAAGTGCCTGCCTCAAGTTAGAGGGGTCCCAGGTTTGAACCCCAGTGAAATCGAATCTGGTCAAGTCACTTTTTGCCGTTAGTTGCCGTTTCCAATAATATAATGTCGTCTTGAGAGTCGTTTATTTAGCTTGATACGTAGGTAGGGAGGTATATAAATGTGTTCCCTAGCTGCCTTTAGAATTAGTTGAAAAATAAACCACCACCGGAAGAGCCGTTCATTTCCGTTCAGGATTAAAATGACACAGATTTAAGTATAAATTAAGGGGGAATTCAGCACAATCTTATTCATATCATCGAAGAAGCTAGAATCTTCTTTTCATTACAGCTGAACCACAGCAGAGCTGGTGACGAAATTATTCCTCGTCTCTGCACTTTCGGATTTGGATTCGTTTTCTAAAATCAAATCCGATACTCAAATCAATTCGTATTTTGTATCACTTTCTAATTGGGTTTGAATGCTGCCAACTTTTTATTAATATTCTCCGAAAATTAAACTGCCAAAACAAAAAATAATCATTCAAAGAGAATTTAGTTGCAAATAAATTAAATTCAATTTTATTCCTCAACAAGAAAACATTATTTAACAACGATATACATATATGCATATAAACAATATTTAAAAAAAGATAAAACGTTTACCAAGCAGATATAGATCCTCCTGGCTTACAGGTAAGCGTCTCAAACGAAGCTTTTTGTATATTTTTAAGTATTCGCTCTTATAGATGATTCTGGATATCCACTTGAACTTTGACTTTTAACGTCTTGCCATCTGGCAGTTGCAAATTCAACTAATTCCAAGTTCAACGAGCGACTGTCGATAGCAAGAAGTTTGATTGAACGAACTTTCGGTGTGTTAAAGGGACGATTAAGATGGTTGCTAGCCGTCAGAGAACTTTTCCCTGGAGAAAGCGGCACACATACGGACCTCATGTTGTGCTTTTCACAATATATGTATGTTTGCAATTTAAAGGGGATTTGCTTTCCATAGGAGAGAGCCCCTTCTTGCACCGGAACAGTTTTTGCAGCGGAAACTTTTATTATTTTTGTGTAAAAAAATCAGCATCAGCTGGTTGAATGTTTACACAATTGTATTGAAAATAACACTTGCAGCCTACACATAGGACTTTTGGCTGATTGCGTTCAACTTTATGTTTGCAAATACACGGCATTTTACACTTTATACGAATGAATTAACAAGATAAAACACAGTCTTTACGGACAAAATAAAGTACGTGTTGACCCCACGACAACAACAATTCTGACTGTAGATCTTCACACTAAGGCAAATCCTGGAGAAGACCACCGAGTTTCAAATCGATACGCACCATCTTTTTATCGATTTTAAAGCCGCATACGACAGCATTCATCGCAAGGAACTATTCGAAGCGATGGCTGAATTCGGGATATCGGGAAAACTGATCTGGTTGTGTCGGACCACGCTAACACATACGCGATGTACCGTGCCATTTGGCTCGAGGACCTCCGAGCCGTTTGAAACCTGCACCCGATTTCGACAAACTTCACAATCGACAGCTACAATTTTGAGGTAGTGAAGGAGTTTGTCTACCTCGGGGCACACGTGAACTCCACGAACGACATCACAGTGGAGATCCAACGTAGAATCGTCCTTAGCAACCAAACAACTTGGTTTGCTAAAACAACTGGGCTCAAAACACCTAACTCGAAGAACCAAAATCATGATCTACAAAAGTCTTATTCTGCCAGTCCTGGTATATTGAGCCGAAAGCTGATCACTAAGCAGAACTGCAGAGCTGATTCTTGGTGCCTTCGAAAAAAAAATTCTACGTCGGATATACATATGGTCCCGTCTGCGAGAAAGGCGAATGGAGGAGAAGACACAACCGCGAACTCTATGAGGTGTACCAGGATGTGGATGTAGTCAGAAAGGCAAAAATGAGTTCCCTCTCATGCACAACTATCTGATCCAGCTACTCTCTCCTTTCCGGACTTCGAGTGGACAACTTTCTCGCCGGAGCCTTTGAGAAGTCCTAACAAAGCATACCAGATGTTGTAGTTTGCAAATGTAGAAAAGGGGTGTATCCTTTATCAAGGAATCAACAGGGTTTTTCATTAACAGTGTTTTAATCCAATTTTGGAACAATATCAACATTCCCCATCACTTGCTACCACTTGAGACAAATTATTTTCCAGCTCAATGCCTATAACATCCTATAAGAACATCCCCCTAATAAAATGTTTATTTTGAAGGAAATCTCGACGTTGAACATTTTACAAGTCAATGGGAACGATATGCCAAATCATTTGCAACATTCAAATATGACTTCTTATGCACAATGTTTGTTAAAAGTTCTAATATAAAATTTGCACACACTCGTAAGTTTGAAAACCGGTTAATGTGAACTTTGAATAACGTGAACAGATTTTTTCAAACGTTGACATCTCTAAAACGTGAACAAACCCCGAACACTCTTAATCGTGAACAACAATTTCGACTCCAAATACAGTCGTATTCCTCTAAGTCAAATTTTCACAGGATAGCAAAATATGAGTTAGAGGATGGTTTTTTGTAAGAAAATTGAGGAGAATGCTAAAATGAATGCCGAAATGCCTTACTAATCCGGTTGCGTCACCATATAATTCTGCGAAACTTTCCAAATGTTCACTGCAGCTCTACAATGTGATTTGCTATCATATACCTCATTAATTCATTGCTGGAACATAACTTGTTCTGTTCTATGTGTGACGTAATATCAGGACGAGTATGAACTCCGCAAGTGACGCGATGTTTAGTGAATAACTCTTTTTTTTTCGGAAGTTTTGAAAGCACTACACTGGAGCACTCAGATTCAAAACTGGTCCATTGTACTGCCAGGTAGCAACCTTTTCCAGTGCTATTAATCCCAACGGCAAATAGTAACTGGAGCAGATTCGATTTCACTGGGATTCGAACCTGGGACCCTCTAATTTGGGGCAGGCACTTAACCAACAGCGCCATCCAGTCGTTAACCCTTGGCAAGGCGAACTCCTAATTCAACATGATCTTGTCTCATAAAAGGCATGTCAGCCCAATTCTGGTGAAAGTCAGCATATCTCCAAAATAGCTTATAATAATAATAATAATAATGGCGGCGCTACAGTCCGAGGTGGACCTGGGCCTAGCCTCTCAGCAACCACACGTGTTGTGCGTGCTATTGTTCTCTCACGAGTGGAGGGCACCTACAGTTTAATGCCGATTCCGAACGGCGAGATTGAGAAGCTTTTTCTAGACAGTTATACTCTTTGAGCATTGTCTCTATCCTCTATCTCTATCCAAATTTATCTGACACAGAAAATCCCTCCCATCATACCCAATCACTGCTCATGCCTGCTGTGTGCATATTGCTGTTGGGTATTTAGGGGTTGATATGAATCTGGCAGATAACACTCATCATCGTATGGATTCGTCGATCACATCATAGAATTTTTGTGTGAAAATGAGACTCTTTAGAATTTTAAATCTGTGATATCTCAAAATTTCCACATAAACCGATATTTAAACTTTTCTCATTTCTGAATTCCTACGCAAAGGTCTACGAAACTGCGTTTTCAGATCTCCAAAATTCGCATGTTGTTGATTTACCGTTTTTGGCCAATATCTCGAAAACTATTAATTCGATTTTTTTCAGATTTATAAACACCTTAGTTTAAAAATGGGAGGGGAGACGGATTAAGAAGAGAGACTTTGGGGCCTGATATTTTTCAAACGGTACACTGGATCGAATAGTGTTTAACCCATTTATGCCCGAGTTAATTTATTTCACTACGTTTTTTGTTGCGTTAATGCAACAATGGGCTTAAATGGGTTAAGCAAAACCTCATTTCAAAAGATTTGTCGATTGATGTATCACTCATGGAGGTGCGTCAATTTGCGCCGTGGCCGTGTGGGTTCGTGCGTCGACCCATGCGCATTAGACTTTCACAGTCTAGGTTCGAAACCAAGTTCAGACAAAAAATTTTTAAAAAAAAAAAAAAATTGTTCGCGGCCCCACCTCTTTCGAGTCACTGACAATGCTCAAAGAGTATAACTGTCTAGGAAAAGCTTCTCAATCTCGAGGTTCGGACTTAGCATTAAACTGTAGGTCCCCTCCACTCGTGACAGAACAATAGCACGCACAACACGAGTTGGTTGGTGAGAAGCTAGGCCCAGGTCCACCTCGGCCTGTAGCGCCGCCATTATTATTATTATTATTATTAGGTGCGTCAATGTTTCAAAATCCACGGCAACTTCACCTATATGGGAGCCACCGCCAAAATAGCCCCACTTTTTAAATTTCGGTTGCATGGAGAATTATTTTCAGGCCTAAAGTACCTAATAAAAAATGTAGGAGATAAAAAAGTGTGACAGACAGTCGGTCGGACGGACACACCAAATTATAAAGGTTCCGTTTATGTAGTACACCTCAAATACCAGATCTCAGCCCCATCAAACATATATGGGCTCATATGGAAAAAAAGTTGAAAGACAAAGTTCTAACGAACAAAACTCAGTTTTTTCAAGGTGCATCACACAATATATTAGGTTAAGCAGAGCTTGCATTAAACTTTCTTTTTAAACATAATTTTGTGAAGTATACAAGTTTTTCTTTTAGTTTACTGATTTTTTTATTTTCTTATGTAAAAAGTTGTTAAAATTAAAATACCTGCCTAACTTGGTCAGACATATTTACACCACTGGTTAGCTGCCTTGGAAAGCTTTTGCTGTATGTTCTTCACTTCTTGTGAATTGGAGAAATAAAAATACCGGGTGATCCTTAATGCAACAGAAGTACAAGTTTGTCAGGAAATTAGATAGAAGATTATCTTATGAGTTGTAATTGAAATCGATAATTCGCTAAAATAGATTATCCTGAAAATTCTACTGAATTATTCCCTCAGCCTTCAATTTAGAGCTCCCCTAATAACATGAGAAGTCTTTCTCTTTATCATGCTATGCACAACCCTACTCTTTACCCATGATGCACATTATATTTGGATGAATTGCACAAATTCTCTGAAGGCACATGAGTTAAGCTCTGTAACGAGCCTACCACCAAAAAGTATGATTGTATGAGTAAGCTGACACATAATACACAAATTGAACCCCATATACGGGTGTAATTACAGTAGGTTCCACGAACATTGTGTGCAATAATCCTTCCATCAAGATTAAAGAATGGAACAAATGATCGCACTCAAAACATTAATTTTGCACTAAGTCAAATTTAGGTAGGGAGGTGGGCGGGTAAACGGGCGGGTGGTGCCACATGTCACTTAGGTCCTTGCGGACTCATGTGATCTGATGCCCTTATGGGCCTGCCGTTCTATGGTTATATAGTTGCTGCGGAGTCTTCATTTGTTATTTCTGGTTGTGTTCACAAACTTGAATATATTGAACATGTGTTTATCTATTCAGTCATTCAGCTCATGGAAGAAATGATGTGTTCAGAATTTCAGATGACTCAACCTAAGACAAAGAAAGTAGTGTAGGGTATCCTCCCGTTCCTTCTCATGACAACAGCCCCTTCATTTGTTGTCCCTGGTGGGTCTTATATTGAAGATGTGGTTCTTTTGACGATTGTGGCCCGTAAAGTAACTACTACATTTGTTATAAACCTCCTCTTGCACGGTATGAGTTTGTTGGTTTTTTACCTGCTTCATTACTTCACAGCTGGTTAAATATTGTCATCTCTTGTTTGCGAAAATCGGACGTTAGGATGAGTCAATTACGTATCATTTTCTTGCAAGTTCATCAACCTGCCGCTTTGCCCGTTTGTCCAGTGGTCCATCAAAGTCTACCTTAAATTAAGAACAGAATGTTAGAAGTGGGCGATATGGCGTAGTGAGTAGTAGTAGTCGTTTCCCCAAAAAACACCTTCGATATTTTCACTGGTCAACCTCTTCCGAGTCACTGACAATGCTGAAAGAGTATAAATGTCTAGAAAATGCTTCTCAAAATCGCCGTTCGGTGTTGGCATTAAACTGTAGGTTCCCTCCACTCGTGAATAGCACGCACAATACGAATGATTGCTGAGAAGCTAGGCCCAGGTCCACCTCGGACTGTAGCGCCACCATTATAATTACAATTATTTTGGAAGTGATTATTTGATTTCTTGTGAAGGTGTTGACCCTAAGTTACGAAGCAAGTGCTCTTAGTGGCAGTGGGTGTCTAAGTCCATTCCGGGCGACTTCTAAGGAGTGGCTTTTGACTCCTTCGAGTCACTAACAATGCTCAAAGAGTATAGCTGTCTAGAAAAGCCTCTCAATCTCGCCGTTCGGATTCGTCATTAAACTGTACGTTCCCTCCACTCGTGAGAGAACAATAGCACGCACAACACGAGAGGTTGCTAAGAAGCTAGGGCCAGGTCCTCCTCAAACAGTAGCGCCGCCATTATTATTATTATTAAGCATCAAAAACAACCAGAGGTTAAAAAAATTAACCGAAGCGTAATAATCTTCTCAGTCATCTGCCATCAATGAGGCATCAAACAATAAAAGTCAGTCGTCATTTCAAGACACAGTCATGTCGTTATGCAGACGAAATAGATACCACAAATCTCTTCACTCCCTCCAACAACACGTGTCCTCACTCATGACCGACGAACGGCAGTGCATTCAATGAGTACATCTGTTCTTCTGCACAATCTCCTTCATACTCAGCATTTCAAGACAACCACCAAAGTACATCTTGCAAAACAACACAACAAAAGTCAAGCTCCAGAAAAGCCCTTGTTAATGGTCATGGTTTCAAATAAAAGCAAAACAAAATACCGAAACCCTCCTCAAAAACTCCCAACCATCCGATCCCCATGACTGTGTTTCTGCAGACGCTTAGACTTAGACCCCACGTGTGTGTGTAAAATTATACACTTTCTTCGTCGAAGCGGCCAAACGAAAATGAAGTTCGAGTTTACAAAACCAACACTCCTCTCTGTTGCTTCCGTTCTGGGAGCGCCTCACAAGCTATGGGATTTACTTGGATTTAAATGACACTGTTTTGATAAATTGTTTACCATCCCAAGCAGATGATTTTGAAATGGAAGCATTGCTTGAAATCCAAGGTCGTAAAGATGGTACATGAGACGTCAACAAATTGTTTCTCGTGTACGCACACTTAGCCATTTTGAGCTTATTACGCCAAGAACGAACTCGTTTCCGGAAGACGACACCAGAACGGAACAATTCAACATTTTAACCGACGCAAAGTTCCTCCTTAATCGTGTCCATCACGTTCTCCGTACTTAGATGTGGTTATGTAGAGAGAAATACACTTCATATTTTATGGAGTATTGAGTTTAAAGGCGTTGAAGGGATGGAATTCAGGCTCCCTCAGTTAGTGGCCTACCCTGGGCGAAGCTGGCAAATATTTTGCTTTGTTATGTATACACAAGGGTTTTTTTTAGGTCAATCTGAGGGTACATAATTTTATGATTGATTTGGGAGGTGTCCCATCAGGGTGTGGGAGGAAAACCAAGCAAGCGGATAAAAAATGATTGCCAATAAAAGTTAGAGCGAAGGGGATCATCCTGGAACAAACCCATTGATTGATGAACTGAAGATACTTTTCTTTCCTTATTAATCCTTGACTTGTGGACTGGAATGTGATGGGGATTAATTCGGAGAAGTTCTACTTCTCAAGAACACCCAGAACCAAAAAATCGATTTGTGTCTGCTGTTCGATGCGAATATCTAGTTTGACGGCTTGGAACCAATATAAACTAAAAGAACAGCAATAAACTGGGAGAATTATAATTGAATCGGTTAAGGGATGTTCTAATGAACGAAATTTACAGGAAAAGCACACACAATCTGAGCAAAGAGACTGTATTGTCATCTGAAGGCTTTTGTTTGATAATATAATAATAATGGCGGCGCTACAGGCCGAGGTGAACCTGGGCCTAGCTTCTCAGCAACCACTCGTGTTGTGCGTGATATTGTTTTCTCACGAGTGGAGGGGACATACAGTTTAATGCTGACTTCAAACGGCGAGATTGAGAAGGTTTTACTAGACAGTTATACTCTTTGAGCATTGTCAGTGAGTCGAAAGAGGTGGTTTTCCGAGATTCGAACCTAGACCTTAAGCGTGGGAGTCGACGCACATATCCACTACGCCACGGCGCCCAGGCTTTTGTTTACCATTCCAATAACCTTTGCTGCTACAAAACAAGAATATTTCAGATTGCTTCAAATCCTCTTTTCCCTCGTGTGGCAAATTTGACCTGGGCCTCACCCAACAAGCCTCGCCAGCAAGGACGATCCTTTGTCAGCTGTCTCCAGCGCCGCACACCAAGTTGTTTGAGGTCCCTTTCCACTTATGTGCAACTTCCCAATCGTTGATGTCCTCTGCTGCGTTGTCCTACGTGATCAGAGTAGAAGTATCTTCAAACCGTTGCTACATTGTCCATGCGCCCTCAGGCATTGGACTCATGTCACTGTACTGCCCATTCAGACAGACCTTTAATCAACATCAGCGCACTTAGGATCAAAGATGGCGCGCAAAGTTCTTCCCTTGAAAAGATTAAGTGCTTCTTCATCCGCTTTGGATGTTGTTCACACCCCATATCTCTGCGAACATAAAGCAGAACCGAAATAGTAACTGCTGACCAGATAGCAATGATAGCCTTTTCAATTGTTATGTTTCAGCAGCTGTCAGAGTTACCAGTGACATCTAGCCGTCAAAATATTCAGCTAGGTTTCTCATCTCATCATGCATTGTTCCATGCTTGCCGAATGTACGGCACTGATTAAAAAATAGTATCGAAATTCCGGCGCAATAAGTAAGCAACATGAATTGCGTCGTGACGCTGGTCGTCATCATGGCTTCAGTGTGCGCGCAATTCATCGCACCATGGTAAACTTGAAGTCTGAGTGCACTCTTGGAACCTTAAGCAATCAACCAGGCAGAGATTGGTGCAAAATGAAGAAAACATAGCCATCGTAGCCATCAATACCAAAGAGGGATCAAAAAAATCGTTGAGTTGAGTATTGCCAGAGAGTCAATCCGGCTTATTTTGCGGTGGGATTTAGGCCCACATTCGTATAAGACTGTGCTGAGGGAAGAATTTAAGCCGGACGTCCATAGACAAAACCGTGAGTTCGCTGATTGGGAGCTGCAAATATTAGCGGATATTTAGGCAAAAACCATCATCTCGGATGAGACCAATTTTTGGCTTAACGGAAAAATTTGCTATTATTGGAGCTAAAACAATCCACAAGTCTGTCTTGGACCAAGCATCAGTGCATCCACAAAGATTGACTGTTTGACGCCGTTATCATCTGCATCATCGGACCTTAATTCTTTCGAAATGAGGAAGGAGACACCGTTACTCTCAATAGTCTCAGGTATAGAGCGATGTTAACCGATTTTCTGTGGCCAGAGCTCGACAACATCCATATTTCTGGGCTGCGGTTCCCACAAGATGGCGTCACATGTCATACAAGAGACGTAACGGTCGAAATATTAAATCGATCATGCGACTTGACACAACTCGATTATTCCCTTTGGACCGAGTCATCAAATATTGGACCGACCGCTTGCAGCACTGCCAGCGAAGCCCAGGCACCCATTTGAATGATGTGCTGATGTAGCTTCAAATAGAGTCAGAATCAATTTTATATCTCACACCGTTGTTGTTTTATTTCAATTTCTCTTCCTATCGTTCAGAGCGGGTCACTCTGTAATACAGGGTTTTCCAATAGAAACGACTAGATTTTGACTTTTTATGGCGCCCAGTAGTATTACTCATCTGTCGCTAATTATCCCCTTTTTAATTTTTCAGGCAAATCACCAAGACGTCGAACATTGTATTCGTCGAACGTGTATTCTCTTATGGCAACAATGCACACTCTGCTCCCATTGTACATGGTCAGTCAGACTATTTAACATTTGCTGACCAAATTTGAGTCGACCGGTTCAGTGAAAAACCAACCAACACCCGGTCGTGAAGAAAACGTTTTCCGTGGGAGTGTGCAGGAGACATTTTCATCTGTACAAAATCCAACTGACCCATGAGGGACCTCGGTTTCAACAAAGAAAAAAACCTTCAGCGACACCACCGATTTTTGAATGAACTGGTACGTCAACAAGCAATATTGCTGGACTTGGGACGATGTCAAGCCAGTCGAAGTCAAAAGAAAATCATTATTTAGTGTATTTATTGTTGGATGGCGGCATCATCGGTCCGAACTTCTGCAAAAAAAACGACGATGGTTTGGCATCACAATCAATGGAAAGCACTACCGGTCGATGAGAACCAATTTCTTTTCGCCCAAATTCGATGATGCGGATATTAACGGTATGTGGTTTCAACATGACGGCGCTACGTGTAACAAAGCTGATGCCACAGTGAGCATTCTGCACCAGTGCCTTCCAATGGCATGGTAATCTGATGCAGAGGCGACGTGAACTGGCCACCTAGAGTTTGCGGCTTATTGGCATAGACCTGGTTGGCCAAAATATTTGAAAATCCACACGGGAGCCACCCCCAAATGACTCCACTTTGAAACTTGCGTGCGTGGAAAATGATATCTAGGCCTAAAGCATAGGGCACATTGTTTTTAGTTGCTATCCGGATTATCGGAACTTCCTCTTTGCATCAATTATGCAAATAAAAGGCAGCATAAAGTCAAGCATTGACTTGCAAGAGGAAAAGCAGATGTTCTCGGTTGCGGTTACATATTAAATTGCTCCTAGCTCTGCTCTCTACTTTCATCTCTTATCACCGTCTCATCAAGGCATTTGCAATCCCTTTCAATCCGCTCTTGAAAAGTGTTTTCCATTGTCAACGTGAAAAACCTGCATACAACCGGCGAGTTACCACTCTTCCACTATACCGAGCTTCTCCTTCTCAGAATGATCTTTAATTTCCTTTTTTTCTGAGACACTGCCAGTAGCCCAAGGAAAAATAGATAGCAGCTTCTTATGCTTTACATAAAGCACACTTCTTTTTTTGAAACCCCATCAGCAACGATAATAGAATTCCCGTTCACGATGTGCGTAAAATCATTTAGATAAGCTCTCAAAAGATGAGGGGCTGTAAAATTTCCTAAGCAATCACCACTCTTTTGCATAACGAACGCCGAGTCTCAGGATATTGAGTGATTTAGCAGAATCTTAAATCTTCACAAAATCTTGCACCCATACGCATGTACATACGTAAATATGTTGCTCGTTCTATGACAATACCCATCATAACACCGCCAGGAAAACGAATTCACATCAACATTCCTCAGTGAATTGAGGCGAGACAACGCATACCATCCCTCGTCGAATAATCGTTTTCACAGGATCCGTAAGCGTGACTGTTGCAAAACCCTCGCCCTGCGTCTTGGGGACAGGAGGAGCAAGGTAACTGTTACAGCTTGAGTTGTGCGAAGCGATTGATTTCCCACTGGATGACAAACTGAAGTGACAATAAACAAACTGACATTGTAAGGATGGTTGTTTATCCGGATAATTTGAGAGAGAAATAAAAACAAAAAGGCCTTCCTGCAATAAATCAACTCCCCACGACGCTCACTGAACCGATATTGCGAAAGGTTCTTGGAAGTGGGATGAATATCCATTCCCAAAAGGCAATTTTAATATTTATCAGAGAGTGAACGAATGTGCAAAAAGAAAGAGGACGCTACTCTTCTGAATTGATTGGCTTATTATTTGTATTAAGGCGGTACACAAAAGACGACATCCATTCGTTGCCAAGCAATTAGCCCCTCACCTGGGGCAGAACTGAAGCGGAGGTGGTCCATAGTGATTACATTGACTGATTTAATTTACTGTGCTGACAAGGATGCGTTGTTAATTAAATACAATTGCCGATGACCTTTGCATGAGGTAAATGGGTAAGATTCATTCGCTTTAAGGTACAACTGATGACATTCTTATATAGCATATTTATCTTATAGCACGGCATATTAAATATGGAATGGTGGCGCTACCGTCCAAGGTGGACTTGAGCATAGCTTCTATAGAAACCACTCGTGCCGTATGTACTATAGCTCTCTTACGAGTGCAAGTGACCTATAGTTTAATGCGGACCGCAAACGGCGAGTTTGAAAAGCTTTTTCTGGACAGCTATACCCTTTGAGCATAGTCAGTGACTCGAAAGAGATAGAGCCGTGAACTTTTTTTTTTTAAATTATTGTCTGCACTGGGATTTGAACCTAGACTGAGAGTCTAGTGCGTAGGGGTCAGCGCACATACCTACAACGCTACCGCGCCCCAGATATATACTCATTGTTTATGCTGTCTGATGAAAATTAATATGATTAGGCAACACTTCATATGTCAGGGTGGGCCATCTAGTGGTTTCTTTTTTAATCATAGGTTATTTTGACATTGACAGCTGTTTCCCCATCGAAATCTCAACAGAAAGTCAGTATTATACCTTGGCGGAACGAAATCAATCAGCCTGGCGTACTGTACTGCATCCTCGAGTGTGATCGTGTGCAAAATTCGGGAAAGGTAGTCCGATCTGGTGATCTACAGATCTGATCAATTGGGACGAGTCATTATCATAGTCAGTATCATACCTCTGCGGAACGAGATAAATCGCTTTACGCTTGAACAACGTTTGGAAATATTGAAAACTTATTTCTAAAGTGAGTGCTGTGTAGCCAAAACAGTGAGTTTTTTGAAAAGAAGTTTTGGCCGAAATGTAGCACCCACCGAGACTGCTGTACGCAAGTTTGTGCAAAAAGTTCGTGAGACTGGTATGCTCATGCTAGTGGACAACACTCATAGTCGGTCAGCCCGTCGTCGTACCGTGCGCACAGATGAAATGGGGGCTGCTGTGGCCGAGAGTGTGAGATTCAATTCACGAACATCGACTCGCCATCGATCTCAACAGCTCAACATTTCACGCACTAGTCTGGGGAGAGAAGGTATTCTGCACAAAAATCTCGGATTATTGGCTTACAAGATCATCAATTGAAGGCGCGCGACTATTCGCTTCGTTCGCATCGCTTCGCAGTTTGGGCCTTAGAGCAGCTTATATTGGACAACGATTTTGGGCAAAAATCATATTTTCTGACGAGGCGCATTTTTATCTTCGCTACGTTAACAAACAAAATTACCGCATCAGGGGCTCGGGAAACCCGCACGTTATTGTTGAGAAGCCAATGCATCCACAGAGTGTGACAGTTTGGTGCGGATTGTGGAGTGGTGGCATCATTGGACCATTTTTCTTCGAAAATGAGGCTGGGAACAAAGTTTCGGTCAACGGTGGGTGTTACAGAGCCATGTTAACCGACTTTTTGACTGACCGAAATTGAAGACATGGATTTGGACAACTTCTGGTTCATGCAGGATGGCGCGCCATGCCACACAGCTTATGCCACAATCGATCTTTTGCGCACCAAATTTGCAAATCGTGTTACCAGCCGTCATGGCAATATCAATTGGCCACCTCGGAGCTTTGTTTTGACCCCTTTGAACGTTTTTTGTGGGGATCCGTGAAGGACGGAAATGATTCAAGCACTTAAGGCCAATATCATCCAAGCAATCCGTGAGCTACAGCCCGAAACCATCAACAAGGTCTTGGAAAATTGGAGTGACAGAATGCGCTACTGCCAAGCCAGCCGAGACAGCCACTTGAACGACGTTGTATTTTATAATTAATGGGAATATTTGTGTTTACTAATAGAGCTAGGATACATGGAAGAAAATTAATTTTGTTAATTTTAGTGCATTTTTAAAAAGAAACTTGTGTTTGGCCCACCCGGTACATGACTTCAATGGAACATCCTTCTAATCCATGATTTTCCACACGCAAAGGGACGACGTAATTATGTTTTTGTTGATCAGGGACAACCTGTGACGACTGACATATCACGTATGTATACATGAAATATTAATTACCAAGTGAATACTTTCGTGAGACGAAAAGTCAAAGCAAATGAAAGGCAGACTCCGTGAATGGAAGGTTGCCGTTATAAAGGGCATGCGTCAGTGTCAATTAAATGGAAAGGAAAGCATCAAAAGCAGCTCAATGCGATTATACCGAATCAACAGCAGGATTTCTCGAGAAGTGTAAACTGAATTTATTAAGCACTTTGCATTCGAATTGCAGTCGACAACATTCGTGTACTCTGATGTCCGGACGCCCACTTAATTTGTAAATCTTGTTTGGACACGAAAGGAGAATTTATCTTCGATAAACAATATAAATTAAGTCATCAATTGGAGGTGTGCAGGCGATCTCTCTTAAAAAACAAAACAAAAAAAAGAATTTATTTTCGTACACGCTGAGTTGATTATGGTCTGACTCATTACGACGCTGAAGATACCGAGGAATGAAATTCCATTTGGATCGACTCCAAATCTGTAGTCGAAATTTGTATGCTGTTTATCACTGTGGGTGCTTAATTATGTGAAATTGCTTCCTTATGCACTTAAAACGGAGTAGACGCGGGGATTCTGACTCTATGAGCAGTTTCTAAACAAGTATTCCACTGGTGCATGTCGACTACAAGCATTCTGCTTGGATCTGTGTTGTGAATACACATTCCTCTCAACATTTTTATGAGAAACGCAGGTTGGCATTTGGGACCTTAAAATACTCTTATTTAAAAAATTGTCTAAACTTGTTGCTGAATTTTTTAAAGACAATTTATGTTCGGATCAATCTTTGAACAACATTTTTTCAAATATTATTGAAGTTAGAATTTTTATAGAAAGGTATTAGGTTAGGTTGGGATGACTGTCACGAGAGAAGACTGTGACCCACTTAGACCCTGAAAGCATCCATTGCTATGTCAGTAATCGATAGTTGTATCACTAGTTCCTCATTCTCAAAATCATAACCTTTAAAAGCTCTGACTCGTCTAGATGGTCTCTTGGTCCTCCACATCTCTGCAACCTCTGCAGAAATCGCTCCCATCTTTCGCAAAATTAGCCAAACTAGTTCACCTTGTGGGCTCTGTGGCGTAGGGGGAAGGCGCGTCGACTCCTACGCTCGAGGTCTCGTTCGAATCTGAAAATGCTCAAAGAGTATAACTGTCTCGAAAAAGCTTCTCAATCTCGCCGTTCGGAGTCGGCATTAAACTGTAGGTCCCCTCCACTCGTGAGAGAACAATAGCACGCACAACACGAGTGGTTGCTGAGAAGCTAGGCCCAGGTACACTTTGGACAGTAGCGCCGCAATTATTATTTTAATTTGATAGATGGAAGTCCCTATTGGAAGACCCTTTAATAACAACATCTTAAGGAACAAGTATAATATGTAAATTAAAATCACAAGGTCTATGCAGTGGGTGAAAACAAATGGTGCAGACCTGAAACTAGATTAGTTGGCCAGAGGCTGAACAAGGCACCATCTGCTGGAATCAAGGACGATACATTAGATCAAAGGCTAAATCCAGATGAATTTAATCAGAAAAAGTAACCGGAAAAAGAGAACGCAACTAATAATTATTTGGTTCTTAATGTGGCTCTGCAGTGCGAGTAGGTCTGGGCCTCAACCAACAAATTGGTCCATCTATCAAATTGGCTTTCATTTATTCAGCCTGTCACTATGGATGGACATAGCGTTCAACAACGCGTGCAAATGATAAAATTATTTTATCAAAATGGGTGTTCTGTTCGGGCAACGTTCCGCGCGCTTTCGTTTGCCCATTTTACGGTCGCCATAATTGTCCTACCGAGAGGGCTATTCGCAATGTGGTGGATAAATTTGAGTCCGCTGGTTCAGTAAACGATAAATCAACATCCGTACTTCGACGAAACGCAAGATATGCCGAAAACGAAAACATCGCCGCTGTCCGTGAGAGTGTGCAGGTGAATCCGAGGAAGTCGATTTTGCGTCGCTCACAAGAACTCGGCTTTTCGCAGACCGCAACTTGTCAAAGTATGCGTCGTGTTTTGGGCCTGCATCCGTACAAAATTCAACTGACCCAGGAGCTGAAGATAAACGACCAGACCATAGACAACGACGTGTGTTCGCTGGAAGGGCTCTGGAGCAGTTTGATACTGACCCTAATTTCAGCAATAAATCATCTTCAGCGATGAGGCCCATTTCTGGATCAATGGGTGCGTCAACAAATAAAATTGTTGAATTTGGGACAAAACCAATCCACCTGACATCCAACGGATCCCGAAAAAGTCACAGTTTGGTTTGGATTTTGGGCTGGCGGCGTAATGGGTCCATATTTCTTTGAGAAAGACGTTGGCCATGCCATCAACGCCAACGGCGAGCGCTATAGGTCAATGATTACCAACTTCTTTTCTCTCTGTTGTGCAAGCTATTATTGTTCTCTCATGGGTGGAGCGGACCTATAGCGTAATGCTGACTCTGAACGCCGAGATTGAGAAGCTTTTTCTAGACAGTTTACTCTTTGAGCATAGTCAGTGACTCGAAAGATGTGGAGTCGTCAAATTTTTTTTTTTTAAATTGTTGCTTGTTCTGTTTTTTGAACCTAGACTTCAAAGTCTATTGCGAAGGAGTCGACACACATACTCACAACGCCCCGGCAAACAAGAGGTTATTCAATATTTTTGCATTATCCCACGATTTCTAAATAAAAATCTTAATTATCCATAACTCATCAGAAGATGATTTGAGAAACGCACCATTTAAATGAAGTGGAGATTTCCAGGCATTCAAAGGACCGTATTCTTATCAATGCAAATCCCTCTCAGATGAATACGTCTTTTTATAGAACCCACCGCCACTCTTAATTTCTGTACTTAATTAGAGCTCATTTATTTGCAACGCCATTCAAGACACAATTCACGCGAATTTCCGTCCGAGATTTGCTTATGAAGTTCAATTTGAAATTCAAAAATAAAAGCCTTCGGGCAAAAAAATCTCGCCTGAAATTACATCGTTTTTCACTCCAGTCACCTTTCAATAAAATTAATCCTCACAATCATAATCAAGTATGCACATCCACGGGTATTCTCATTCATATTCAAATCGTTTTACCGCCCACCTTAGCTTTGGTGCCTCAAGGATAGAGCCTCCTTCAAAATTGGATCCCTTGTCTTTAACAGAATGTAGGGAAATTACTTATCGCCCACGATGGAGGAGATTGGATTTTACCGTTTAAGGATTTTGGAAACAGGCAGATAGTTCACGCGTTCACAGTTTCGCCGGGGTGTATGGATGGCCTGCTACATTTTCTGCTACCGAGGACTCGAGAATTTTGAGATGAACAGCACTCTATTCGTACATACACGCGATCAATCGATTTGCGCTTGATATATGTTTGTCCTTAAACGAGAAATTAAATTCGACAGTTTCCCTTCGATGGCATCATTAATTTCATCGATACCATGTAATCGCCCGCCTCATTTCGATTTCTTTTAACAAGTGGTTCGAATGCGTATGCGTCGGTGTACCGGAAAAGGGATGTGCGGAAACCGTTGCCATGATAAGGACTCAACTAATTCAAAAGATATTTTTTTGGAAATGTTTTGAAATGCTTTTTTGCCACATCATTACCTCAGGATTTGAAACCAGGAAATCGGCTTTGATTTCAACGAAAATGTGCCTAAATGGGGAACTGAAAGTAGTGGGTTATTAAGATGTTAAAAAAAAAATATCGTGTGCATTCATTGGGTTGGCAATGAATACAAGGTCGTCAGGGCTATAAGCTGGCCACTCGTTTGATCGATCGGATGTGGAATTTTTTATTTAATGAGTGCTGCGCTAAATGGAGGAGTACTCAACGGCTTTCATACATCTGGAGCACATACAACACAAATATCCATTTAAATGAGATTTTACACTTTTAGGTACTTTCACTGGACGCAGTAGTCAATGAGGAGCTTTCAAACGTTCTTACAAGGATAGTCTGCAAAAAAGTGAAGCCTTTAAAGTCATATGGTATTAAGCACAAAATTTAGTCCACTTCTATAATGACGAGTGGGCGTCATGGCGTAGTGGGTACTTGCGTCGATTCCTACGTACTACACTCTCAGCAAAGGTTCAATTTCAGGACGTGAAACAATTTTCCACCTCTTTCGATTCACTGACCAGTGATCATGCTCAAAGAGTAAATTGTCTGGAAAATACTTTTCAGTCTCGTCGTTCAGAGTCGGCTCGTAGGTAGGGTTAAGTTTAGGAAAGGGAATGTGATGGTTGAACATCACTTCCACTCGGAGGTCAAAGGGCCCATTGTGAATCCCTTCATTTCTGGAGTACACATTCTGTTAACCAATCCTGTCACGTGGTGGCTGAAACCACTCCGTGGTCTTTATGAATTTTAGAAGTCTGTGGGCGCCGTAGCGTAGTGGATAGGTGCGTCGACTCCTACGCTCGAGGTCTAAGGTTCGAATCTGGAAAAAACATTAAACAATTTTTCACGGCTCCACCTCTTTCGGGTCACTGACCATGCTCAATGAGTAAACTGTCTACAAAAAGCTTCTCAAAATCGCCGTTCAGAGTCGGCATTAAAACTGTAGGTCTACTCCACTCGTGAGAGAACAAGGCTGAGAAGCCAGTCGCAGGTCCACCTCCAACTTATTATTATTATTATTAAGTCCGCAGTTTTTGTGAAGAATCTTTGGCCCAGCGAAGCGATGTGTCCTGTGATCACTCCGACGAACACACGGATCGAGTTCCGGTCCAACGCCAGAAGCTTCTTTGTTTTGCCGTTGATGAGCTCTGGCCACGTTGATCTTGTCGTGCGACAATCATTTCTTGCAAGCCAGGACAAGTTTGCCTCTTTTTGTATTGTTTCGCTTAGGATCCGGTACAATGCACTGATCGGTGGTCGCAGTGAAGTGGCCGCTTCGCTGATGTCCATTTCAAACCCTTGTCTGGCCAATTCGTCCGCTCTCTCGTTCCCTGCGATTAAGCTGTGCCTTGGGCCCCGGCAGAGTTTGACCTTGTGGTGACTGATGGACTGATGAGTCGTGACAGTTCATAACAACCTTTGATCGCTTTGTACAGGATACTATCGACTTCAGTGCAGCCTGGCTGTCTACAAAGATGGTGATATCCGATGTTGGGATATCGGTTACTTGTATGTTACTGCACATTTTAGGGAGTCTAAATTATTCCTGTTCATGCAGGGTGTCCGTTTTTGATCCATCGTTGAAGAGGACAATCTCGTGGGCGTTGATAACAGAGTTCGATAGCCACTTTTCTCTGTCGCGGAATAGAATTGGTATTTTGAGGGAGAAGTCATGGGAAGGTATATAGTCTGTTGGTTACTGCAATCATGTTTCTTTCCCAGATCATCTAATATCTTGTTTGTCCATAGTTGGCTTTTACCATAAGAGGACTCCCTTAGTCTGAGAGCGCTTTTTGCGGCGCAGTCTTTTATGACCAACCCTGCTTGCGACTTGCTTCTTATCGCTCCAGTTATGTAAACAGCGGCTGACCTTTGTACTTTGTTGAGCTTTTTGTGTAGCAGTCCACAAGACTAAGGCCCCCATAAGTTATAATGGGTCTGATAATTGCTGTGTACATCCAGTAAATGACGTACGGTCGCAAGCCCCATCATTTGCCGAAGGTATTTTTGCAAGCGTAAAAAGCATTTAATCCTTTTTTCATATTTTTCTCCAAGTTCCTCTTCCAGGAAAAATGCCCAGATAATTAGCCCCCGCTTTGAGTTTCAGTGGAGTTCCATCTAACTTGGGGGGAGGAAATATCGGATTTTCCTTTTCCTGGTGAACAAATCCAGCTCGGTTCTCTGGGGGGAATCGGCTCGTAAGAGAACAATAGCATGCACAGCACGAGTGGTTGCTGTGGCAGCTAGCCCCAAGTCCCCTTCGAACTCTAGCGCCATATTATACATACTCCTTAAAATATGTCCATGAATATTTAATTCATTTTGGATCCTTGCGGATTGTTGGTGTCCTCCATGTCAATGGTTTGGTACAATGAATGATGAAAATAAAATGTAATTATTTACTTTATTTTAAAAACTGAACTGGACGCTATTCACAGGACTTCGCCTTCATCCAACGAACATTTACTCGATAGAGCTTAAGTGTTTAAAACAATGAACTGAAATGTATAATCCTGATCCAAATAAGTCGAAGGCGGGTCCAGCGAGAAGCAGGGGACGGCAACAGTTGTTTTTAAATATCCACGGAATTATGCTTATCGACACAAGCCACTTGAGGAATATAAAACACTTACCAGAGGGTCTTACGTCTCAATACGAATCACTGATAAAAAGAAAACGTTGAAAGAGAAAAGAGTAATATTCCATCAAAACAAGGCGGTCACCATGGCATAAATCTCGAATCGTCTTTGAATTAATTGAAGATCCACCGTTTCCACAGCGAATTATACCCGTGCGCCAAGGATCCCATACCCATACCGATCATAATCTTTAAAGAAGCAATTCTGAATAATGGACAACGAATTCAAGTTTCGTACGAAGCCACTACAAATTTCAGTCCAAACAGAAATAAAAATTGGGCAACACCCTATGTCCAGAATTTCTCAATAAGAAAAAAATAACAATTTAGTATTGAATAATTCAGATATCACGTGATAGATTTAAGTATGGAGTTCGATCTCGATCATACGACCAGCGCGAGCACCTTCGCCGTGATCGTTTTTTTTTAGGCCAATTTTTCACCACTCATTCACACATATCGGCCAGAACATTTGCAATTAACAGTTCGATATTGTTTCTGAGCATCTCTAAAGTTGTTGACATGTTGACATAATCTAACGACTCAACGTAACTGCATAAAGGAAATCCACCGACATTAAATGGCTTGAGGCGGGTCGCCACTCGAGCTGACTATTTCTCAAGATTTCACGATTACCGGACTTCCCCTTCAAAGGATCAATTGTTTGACCAGCTGAGCGGTATGTGACAGCACCTCATTGCAACCACATATCATTGATGTCATGTCTATCCGTTTCTGGCCAAAAACAGCTTTCCAACATGGCACGATCGTAAACTATATTGATTGCAGCATGGCTATAAATTTTGTGCACGAAAATATGTGGCCCAATCACACACACCTCCGGCATGAAATCCACACCACACGGTCACGTTTTTGTGGATGCAATTGAGTTTCCTGAAGCACATGTGGGTTAGTGGCTTTGAGGTCCTGTCGTATCTTACTTCTCTTGACATCTTCTGTGGTAGCACAGCGGTTATAACCGCAATGAGACTCAGGGAAGTCAAGATATGGAAAGGCAAGCCATATGGGCACGCGTCCATCCTCTCAAAGTGACAGCATCATACAGATACAAAACGTTGGATTACCTGCCACCAACCCTGACTACCACGAGGAAGTTCTCTACCCGAATTCCGGACAGGAGAGGTTGGGAAGAGCTATCAACGGAGGACTACAAAGAGATCTTCTTATACACTGACGACGGCTCGAAAACAGGTGCAGGAACGGAGGCAGGGGTCTTCTACGAGCACTTCGAAAAATCCCTGAACCTAAGAGATGAATGTAGCGTTTTCCAAGCGGAAGTGGTAGCAATAAATTAGGCGGCTCTTACGCTAAAAGAGTTTAATTTGACAGAAAAAAACGACAACTATATACACCGCGGGCGCCGAGGCCGTGTGGGTTTGGGCGTCGATCCATACGCACTTGACTTTACAGTCTAGTTTCAAATTCCAGCACAAGCAACCATTGTTCAAAAACAAAATTGTTCGCGGCTCCACCTCTTTCGAGTCACTGATAATGCTTTGACATTTTCTGTAGAATACACATAAATCATTAGTCAAGTCGGAATAGCGCGGTCGGGCTTTGACATTTCACAGACCGTAATATCGTAAGTCCGAGCAGAAAGTTTTGAGTAGAGCTACTCTCTACTCAGTCGGGCTTTTTGACAAAAAACAATAATTTTTTTATTCATTTGTTTTTTTCACTTTTGGCGGGCAAAGGTAATTATTTGTGTAAGCAAATAATTTTTTGTAGGGGTTTTATCTATACTAATTGCATTTTTTTCTTGTAAAAGGTATTTTAGAAAGTGGATGGCTTCGAGGAAAATATTTTAATTGTCAAACGCGCGAGTTCTATTTCGATTTAGAAAACTGAGTGCTCGTGCTTTGACATAAGGTTCTCGTAAATTCGATAAAACGCGTACCAATCCCTGTCAAAGTCCGAGCGCCCGAACGCGCTGTTGCGATTTGGGCTTAACTGTGGAGAAAAAGCTTCTCAATCTCGCCGTTCGAAGTCGGAATTAAACTATAGGTGCACTCCGCTCGTGAGAGAACAATAGCACGCACAACACGAGTGGTTGCTGAGAAGCTAGGCCCAGGTCCACCTCAGACTGTAGCGCCGCCAATATTATTATTATTATATACTCCGACAGCCAAGCGGCTATAAGAGCCATCGCGTCGTACATTGTAAAGTCGAAACTAGTCAAGCTATGCAGACAGAACGTCAATAAAATCTCCAGTGTAAACACGGTGACTCTCTGCTGGTTATCATAACACACAGGAGTTCAGGGAAACGAGAGAGCTGACGTGTTGTTAAAGAAGGGCTCAGAGCTAGATAAATATCTAGCACTACCTTATGTCAAGATGTCGTTAAGTTTCCTAAGGAAAGAAATAGAGGACGAAGCCCGAAAGAGCGAATGAGCGATTGCTGAATCTGAATATTGGGTTAACAAAGGGAGCCCGATGGCCGGTGTTGAACAGGTTAGGTCAATGGTTAGCATCAGTCGCAAGGATATTCGGATGGTGGTGGGAGTTCTCACCGGACATTGTGCGACAGGCACCCATGCCAGTAGGTTAGGTATCCCCTATAGCGACTATTGTACAAGTTCCAGGGACGTGGGGGAAATAGAGTCCGTCCGCTACCTGGTATGGGACTCCAGCCCTACGGGGAAGGACCTAACACTAGGCAATAACTTCTTCGACGAGCTGGAAGATCTGAATGAAATAGAGCTGAAGGATCTTCTTCGACGAATTGGAGGATCTAAATAAAATAGAGCTGAACCACCTCCTGAGATATATACAACAATCTTGGTGGTTCTTATCAGCAGTGGAAATGTTGGTCTTACGGCGTACACCCCCATACTCAGGGCACAATGGTCCCAACTGTTGGTCTAAAAGAGTCGCGACTCAGTCGCAAGGGCTTCCTATCACCTACCTACCTAGCGGCTTTGAGAAGCCTTTCTTAAGAATTCGCAGCATCTACGCAGATTTTGATTATTGTCATATTTTGATAAAGTTAAACATTTTCTCAAAACTTCGGCAGAGCCGAGTTGAAGAAATTGAGTTATTGAATTACTTTGATCTAGAAAGGGTTATACCCCAATATCTTTACGAAAAATTCGACACAATGTGAACTAAGAGATTCCCAATTCCTGTGGAATCCTGAAGAACTTACGGCTACGATATTTTTGGCACTTCGACCGATGCATTATCTGGTACAGGAACATTCAAAACAGAATATGATGATTTCGATTGTATCCACCCCCTATTGCACACACAGCCTGTTCAGTGGCCGATTACTGCGACCAAAAATTAAGCTCTTAAAGTTGCAGCCAAAACCGGTAGTAGTTAAACATTTTCAAACTCTGCTGTTTCGTAACTTCTCCATGATAAACATGTAAACCTTGACTGACGTTTTGACATTGAGAGATCATAAAAAAAGTGTTTGTAAAAAAATTCAAAATTGTTACGTCCCAATTGAGATGCTCTTAACCACACGACCTTCAACACAGACCAGATGATCCATGAAACTGCAGGAGCTCCCACAGCAATTTGATATATTGGAGCGTTCATGACTAAATCTATTTCATCTATAAGTTTCATAGATGACAGGAATATTCAAGGATTCGACGTATCCAGCAGCAGCAGGGTGTCATATTTCGTAATAAACCAACGAGTCCCTGAGTGTACATGGAAGAGGAGCTAAATAACGCGAAAGCTCTTGAAAGTGTAGCATGCTTTCAGGGAGGCTGAATTGGAGAATTAATTGTAAATGGGAGAGTAATTTGAGCTATATTTTACTTTGTTAAAATTTAGTGAATCCATCCTTAAAAAGATGTATGAATTTCTCTAATGTTCTTCCACCAGAAAATTGATTAAAACTTCGTCATTTCGTATTGACGACAGCCTCGTTGAAAACTGTTAACAAAACGGTCCCAGATCTTTTGCATAATTCAAGGAGCATTCCTTATCATTCTGAACATCATGGACAATAAACTTACTGATGCTAAATCAGGCTTGAAAAATTAGGACAATTTTGGCAAATGCTCAATACATGAATAAACGATTTTTAGGAAAAACGTTCACCTTCCGCTTTACAAAATGAAATGTTCCAACTGACTTGGGATATGCAACAAAAAATAGAGTCTGTTTAGCATATTTTGTTCAATCATCACTCCAGGCCAAGTATTCTTCTTTTGAGGAGGCCACTATAATCCGGCGTGAAAATGCGCTTTGATTTGCAGCACCTATTGCTGCGTGCTATTGATCTCTCACAAGTGAAGGGGACCTTTCGTTTTATGCTGACTTCGAACGTCGAACTTGGAGAAACTTTTTTTTGACAATTGTTAGCATTGTGATTATGGCTTCAGCAGACAATTCGTCTTCTTCTTCTTCTTCTTAGGGCGCTACAGTCCGAGGTGGACCTGGGCCTCACTCAACATGCCTCTCCAGCCAGCACGATCTTTCGCCAGCTGTCTCCAGTTTCGCACACCAAGCCGGCAGAGGTCCCCCTCGACTTGTGTGCGCCACCTTGTTCGTGGACGTCCTCTGTTGCGTTGTCCCACAGGCTCAGAGTCGAAGACTCTTCGGGCCGGAGCTAAGTTGTCCATACGCTCTACATGGCCTAGCCATCTTAGGCGTTGGATCCGTAGACGCCTGGCTAGACTCATGTCGCTGTACAGCCCATACAGTTCGTGGTTGAATCTTCTCCTCCAAATGCCATCAACGCAAACAGGACCAAAGATCGCGCGCAGAACTTTTCTCTCGAAAAGACCAAGAGACTGTTCATCCGCTTGGGATATTGTCCATGCCTCTGCACCGTAAAGCAGGACTGGGATGATCAAGGTCTTATACAAAGTCAACTTAGTCTTTCGAGAGAGGGCTCTACTACTCAATTGCCTTTTGAGCCCATGAAAACAGCGGTTGGCAAGAGTAATTCTGCGTTTGATCTCGGTACTGATGTTGTTTGTACTGTTAACCGCGGAGCCAAGGTAGACGAAGTCCTTTACTACCTCAAAGTTATAGCTGCCTATGGTGACGTTCTGGCCAAGTCGTCGATGTTGTGCGTCCTTGCTCGATGACAGCATATACTTTGTTTTGCCCTCGTTTACCGCCAGACCCATTTTAGCCGCTTCCGTTTCAATGCCAGCAAACGCATCATTGACGGCTCGCTGTGTTCTCCCAATCACGTCAATGTCATCCGCGGAAGCTAGCAGTTGAACGGACTTTTGGAAGATCGTGCCTCTTGTGTTGGCCAGTGAGTTTTGCACGATCTTCTCAAGAATGATGTTAAAGAAATCACATGACAGCGCGTCGCCTTGTCTAAAACCTTTTTTGACATTGAAGGTCTCGGTGAGTTCGTTACCGACCTTGATGGAGCAGCGAGAGTTCTCCATCGTCATCCTGCTCAGTCTGACGAGTTTAGCAGGAATGTCAAAACTAGACATGGCGCTGTATAGCTCGTCTCTATACACGCTGTCATATGCGGCCTTGAAATCGACAAATAGATGGTGTGTGTCGATCTGCATTTCCTGGGTCTTCTCCAGGATCTGCCGCAGTGTGAAAATTTGATCGATGGTGGACTTCCCGGGCCTGAAACCACACTGGTAAGGACCTATCAGTTTGTACACGAATGGTTTCAGGCGTTCACACAAAACGGCAGAGAAGACCTTATAGGCGATATTAAGGAGACTTATCCCTCGATAGTTGGCGCAGTCAAAGGGGTCTCCTTTCTTGTGGATCGGGCAAACGATACTGAGATTCCACTCATCGGGCATGCTTTCCTCCGACCATATCTTACAGATGAGCTGGTGCATGCGCCCTACCAGATCACCTCCAGCTGCTTTAAACATTTCGGCGGGCAGACTATCTGCACCAGCAGCTTTATTAGACTTCAGTCTCGATATCGCTATCTTGACTTCGTCTAGGTCGGGGGGACGGTATTCTCTTCTATCATCGTCCGTTGTGTTGAGTGGAACATTCTGCCTGACAGCGGTATTTGTGTCCTCATCGCCGTTCAACAGTCTGCAGAAATGATTTTTCCAAATTCTCAGTATCGACTGCGAATCTACTACTAGCTGTCCATTTTCGTCCCGGCAAGCTTCTGTCCGAACTTTATATCCATTCGATAAAAGTTTTATCCTTTGGTAAAACTTTCGGACATCATTCCTGCCATAACACCTCTCCATCTCCTCGATCGCGCGCTTCTCGTGCTCTTTCTTTTTCTTTCTGAGAAGCCGGTTCTCTTCCCTTCTTCTCTGTTCGTAGAGCTCACGAACAGCTCTCGTGGTTCGATGCAGCGTTGCCCGGTAGGCTTCTTGCTTTGCTGCATGTGCCTGCCTGCACTCGTTGTCAAACCAGGGGTTTTTTCTTGTTGGCGTTTTAAAACCCAGCACATCAGTAGCGGCTTCTCTGATGGCTCTTTGACAACGTTTCCATTCTTCGTCTATTGTTAGTGCAGGCGGCGTCGAACTTTCGGAGAGTTTCAGGGAGACTCGATCGGCAAAGTTCCTGGCAGACTGTTGCGATTGTAGCTTTTCGACGTCAAACCGTGGTTGTCTTCCTCGACTCCGTTGTTCTCTCGATATCCGTGTCCTTACCTTGGCTACAACAAGGAAATGGTCCGAGTCGATGTTGGCGCCTCGGAACGTTCGGACATCAAGAATACTGGAGGAGTGTCTGACGTCGATCGCAACGTGATCAATCTGGTTGACGGTTGAATGATCAGGGGACCGCCAGGTCCCTTTATGGATGTTGAGGTGTGGGAACCGCGTGCTAGCTACAGAGAGGTTTCGCCCCGTAACAAAGTCGACCAGCCTGAGTCCGTTTTCGGACGTGGTGTCGTGCAGGCTGTGTTTACCGATGACTCTAGCAAAGATGTCCTCTTTACCCAGCTTAGCGTTGAAATCTCCTAGAACGATCTTGGTGTCGTAGCTGGGGCATTGATCGTACGTTCTTTCTAGGAGATCATAGAAGTCATCCTTGCTATCGTCATCTTTGTCCTCCGTTGGGGCGTGGGCGCAGATTAGGCTGATGTTCCCGAATTTAGCCTTGATGCGGATTGTTATGAGGCGCTCGCTTATGTACTTAAAGCTTAAGACTTTTTGCCTAAGTCTGCCTCGAACAACAAATCCACATCCAAATAATCGCTGCCTTCGCTCTCTGTAACAGTCGCCGTAGTAGATATCGCAGTTTTTCATCCTCTTTTTGCCCGGCCCATCCCATCGCACTTCCTGGATTGCGGTAACGTCTGCTTTATAGCAGTCTAGGGCCTCCGCGAGTTCATCGGCTGCACGTGGTCTATTCAGGGACCTCACATTCCACGTGCAAAACCGAAAGTCATTGTCCTTTTTTCGTTTGCTGGGGTCGTCAACAGTAAATCCGTCCATATCCGAGGCAGTTTGTGCTTTCTGAACTCGTTACTTTTTTACGTGGTGAGGAAGTTAACCCCACGCACAACCTCCAACTGGGAGGACAGGTCCATTTGTTTAGCCCCCGGACAAAGGGGTCCGGAGGGATCCGATGTCGGTAGCCTCTTGCAGGCTGTGAGCGCCGCCGTTGGCCCTAAAAGAAGGGCTCATCCGCCGCCATCTCTATTCCAAGGTCCCGACCTTACCATGGAAACCAGGTAGCTCCTGCTGACTGGAGTTGTGGATGACAATTCGTCACACCGTGGAAAACGTTGAGCCTGAGTTCACTCCTTTGGTCCTTAAAGCACCAACTGGGCAGAGATTCATGCGAAATGAAGACAACATAGCCGCCGTAACTCCCAGTATAGAATAATAATAATAACAATGACGGCGCTAATGTCCGAGGTGGACCCGGGCCTAGCTTCTCAGCAACCACACGTGTTGTGCGTGCTATTGTTCTGTCACGAGTGGAGTGCACCTCCAGTTTAATGCCCACTCCAACTCCGGCGAGACTGAGAAGCTTTTTCTAGACAGTTATACTCCTTGAGCATTGTCAGTGATTGACACGGCTCCCCTTTAAAGTAAGAAAGTGTTAGGTGTATGGAAGTAATATAGAAGATGACACAGAAATGTCGATTCGGCGCCCAGCAGCTGAAGTGGTCACCGCCAGAGAGTCAACCGGTAGAATTTGGCCCTTCATCCGTATAAAACTGTGCTGACGGAAGAATTGAAGTCGGATGACCATAGACAACGCCGTGAGTTCGCTGATAGGGTGCTGAAAATTAGAGTTCTACCGAATAGTGATTTGATCGTATACCGGATAGCCGAATATTTGGCGGCCAGATATCTGCTTAAATTGAAAGTATAATTGTTTTATGGTTTGATACTCAAATTAAACCGGTACGAGTAAAAAAAACTTAAACATGTTTTTTCCAGCAAAATTTTTGAAACTGTTTTGAAAAAATAAATAATGTTTGAAAAAAATAGTCAAATTGAGTTTTCTGTCAAAAGTGATACCGCCAACGAGCTTGACTTATATCTTAAAACAGTAACGCTTGAAGGGAATAGTGACCCTTGCAAAAACGTATCTTTCATCTCCATGTAGCAGAGTCTCTTTTCTGAAGCAGGTATCGTATACGAAAACTTTATATGTTAAATAAAATCACTCAGACCATATTTTATATGTTTTTACTGAAAAAAAAAACGACTATCGGATACCGAATACTTGCCGGATATCCGTCACATCTCTACTGAAAATATTAGCCGAAGATCCGAATTTTAGGCAAAAGCCATCTTCTCGGACGGGGCCAATTTTTGGCTCAGTGGCTATGTCAACACGCAGAATTGCCGTTATTGGTGCTAATACAATCCACAAGTCTGTCTTGGGCCAAGCATCAATGCATCCACAAAGTTTGATTGTTTGGTGCCGTTTATGGCATCATTGAACCTTAATTCTTTCGAAATGAGAAAGGAGACACCTTTGCCCTCAATGGTCTCAGGTATATAGCGATGTAAACCGACTTTCTGTGGTCAGAGCTCGACAACATCGATATTTCCGCGTCGTGGTTCCCACAAGACGACGCTACATGTCATACAAGAGACGGAACGTTCGAAATTGTAAATCGATCATGCGACTTGACACCACTCGATTATTCTCTTTGGGGCTACGTCAAGCCCTTAGTATACGCTAGCAAGCCACCCATCAATATTCGAGACGCTATTGCTGGAATAACACCCCACATATTGGACAAATTCATCAAAAATTGGACCGACCACTAGAAGCACTGCCAGCGAAACTGAGGCGGCCGTTTGAATGATATACAATTTCACAAGTAACGGCATGATTGTAGTTTCACAATAAAGCCAGAATCAATTTTATGTCTCACACCGTTGTTATTTTATTTAAACTTCTTAATCTTGTCACCCTTTACTATTTTAGGTTCTGAAAGCTGGAAGTCTGTTTTTTATGTTCGCTTATGCACTCTTGTGGGCGCCGTGGCGTAGTGGGTAGGTACGTCGACTCCTATGCTCGATGTTTTCGGTTCGATTCCCGAAAAATCACCTGTTCACTGTTCACTGCTCCACCTCTTTTGAGTCACTGACAATGCTCAAAGACTATAACTGTCTAGAAAAAGCTTCTCAATCTCGCCGTTCGGAGTCGGCATTGAACTGTAGGTCCCCCCCATTTGTGAGAGAACAATAGCACGCACAACACGAGTGGTTGCTGAGAAGCTAGGCCCAGGTCCACCGCGGACAATAGTGGCGCAATTATTATTATTATTATTATTATTATGCACTCTTGAGTTTTCCGTATGTATATATGTACAGTACCTCACAAAAGCATACCCCCAAAACAAAAAAATATTTTTGGCTTTTAACCCCTAGTGTATGGGTTTTAGAAGTTTTTGTTCGTAAAAGATGACAATATGCTTTCCCAAGTCGTCTGGATTTATAATTTTAGCTTCTGTTTATTAGAGAAGAGACTTTCTTTGAGCACAGATGTTAAAGCGAATATAGATCGGTCGAGGAGGCATTTTAATTTGCTTTCGGGGCAATGCAAAGCTGCCATACGTGTACTTAGTAAGTGGTGTGTTTTGAATCATTATTAAAAGCAATAATCGTAAGACAGGCTTATTTTTACTGCGGAACTCCGTAAAATTCACTTAAAATTATTCAAACACCCAATTTTGTCTATGGTATTCTCTATGAATTCGAAGTTCACGCAGACACTTGAAACCAAACAAACCCACAACAGCAAAAGGTTAACGTCTCGTGAGTCACTAAGGATGTAATTGTATAAAGTATGTGTCAAATGCACGCGTCACAATTTGTAATTTTAATTCCCGGATTTATTATAGTTACATAAACCCTTTCCTAACGGCTACAAGAAATAATAAGAAAATATAACTTTTTGCATTAAAATCTTTTAAAATGATATAAAAGGAACAACACCAATTTTTTTTTTAGATTTTTATTGGAGTTCTAAGTACACTTTCCGAAACCTAGACTTTAAGGTTCAATCATTTTATTGAAAAAATGTCACGCCAGATCTCACAACCACAAGCTCGCAATCACAACCACAATCCATTGTGCAAAAAGCAAAAAAGAAATAACGAACATACATACAGTCTTGGCCAAATGTATTAGGCACCCTTTTGAGATTCGTTAGATCTTCAAAAAGCGAATAAATTAATGAAATGAGAGGAAAAAATAAAAATCGTTTACAACCTCAGATAGTGTCGCCGAAAACCATAAAATTCAAACTAATTACTTCCGATAAGTGATTTCGCAGCAAAGACAAAGATATGAGGATACCTTATACATTTGGCCAAGGCTGCACTTACATCCGGAAATTGTGAAGTGCGTGAAAAAGCTATTTTGTGGAAAAAGTTTTGATAGCGGTTTAACGATTTGGTTAATTTTTTTTTTAATTTCCTTTTTTATATAGCTCTTTTGACAGCGCAGCGTGCGAGTTTTTAATAACCTTGCCACATTTTTACGATGAGTTTTCGTTTGTTGAACGCCTTCGTTTACCTTGTAGTTGATGTGCGTCAATTCTCTGCCGTTGACTCGTTTTTATGTGCAGTAAAAGTGATTTGGTCGTGTCCTGTAATTGCAAAATTACATGAAGATTGTTCTTCAGCGCCTTATATGTTATGCTAGATGAATGATAAAAGTGCCTAAATGTATGGACAGATACTAGATAGCACTTGTAAAAACTGTAGCTAACCGACAGAATAATTTGACCTTATTAGCGCCACACAGCACAGGATAAGATGAGCACGGCAAAGTGTTTATTTTAATTGTGCTTATTACTGTCCACCTCTATTGTGTACTTCGTCAATCCAGAATGTCATTGCGATAGTTTACGACTTCAGTGTGTTCGTGTCAATTACCAACTTTGAAATATTTAATAGAAAAGCGCTTGCTTCTGTAACTATTTCCTGCAGCACTCATTAGCACGAACTCAAGCAATCTTCTTTAAAGCACCACCTCCAGGAATTGTCCATCGATCGATCGAACGCAATCTCTCTCTCCTCAAATTAAGCAAAGCAAAGTTTTTGACGCACAAAAGCTGCTAAGCACCCTCGTGATGCCCTCTGGGTGAAATAAACGTCACTCCTTTTGTCTGTTAGCATAATTAAAAATAAATCACGAAATGTCGTTTGTCACTTATCAGCGAATCTTAAGTGTCGTTATGTCACTGCAAATAGACCCATTTCCAAGAGTAATGACAGTATCGCAAAAGTTTTTGGGAAATATTTATCCGTCCAATTAAAAGAACATCTTGAAGCGGGATAATTGATTCCCACCGACCTTGTTAATGTCGAATGTTAGCAGGCAGTTATGAGTTATTGTCCACACCAGACTCAGATGTGCAGACGACGAGTCCTCCGTGCAGCATCTTGTCAACGGCAAAAGCTCGTTCCCCTCGAGAGTGTAACGTGGGAGAATCAATTGAGAAAATTCAATTTGAATTGTTTGCACTGGGTATTGTAATTGAAAAGGCAACGAGATGACTCACCATGTGGGTAGACGATTGTTCTTATTACAATTCATTGTAGAGTATGAATAATGGCGAAAGCTAATATGATCCCGACATGGGCATGTGTGGAGGCTCCCAGCTGCGAGTCATTTACCAACCGCTGAACAATAAAATTGCAACAAAAATTACATTAAATGGAATTACTTAAACAACGGTTATAATCGAATACATCACGTGGCGTACAATTTTAATGAGCGTCTGATTTATGGAAGTTGGGTGTGGGTTTCAAGGACGCACGTGACAAGACGAACGTCTATTCGAATGTACGCAAAACCATGGGTACACACTTTCATGTGGAAGCACATGTTTCCGTGTCGAAAAGCAGTGACTTATTGGGGAAGAGATTCCTATGGTTCTCACAACCACAATATCCCTCGTATGCTGCTACAAAACAACATTCCCAGAAATAATCAGCAACCAGTAATTATTACTCTTACAATTGTGATCGATTATTTTATCCGGATGCTCCTTAGGGTTTCGTAGCACAGCGGTGCCAACGAATCCTTCTGGATTCACTTCGATGCCTGTTAGTCTGGTGTAATTTTCAATGCTGCGTGTCAATCCAATTGAATCTTAGCGGGAAACCATTTGGAGCCTGTGATGAAGCGCATTGATTACTAATGGAAACCTCGCTGATTTTGCATAAGTTCTCAAAAAAGTAGGCCCCTAGATGATGGCGTCGAAGAGACGCCAGGGCCGGACAAGAGCAGAGGAGGTGCGAAATGCTTTCCACTTCCTGCTCGTCTAGGCAGTTTCTGCAGAAATCATTACATCTTCTAAAAATAACAATTTACAAGTTGTGAGCGGCATACCCCAGTTGCTGTGTTTAGGTAGCAATGGCTGTGAAGTAGCGAACTTGGCAAGCTCATCCGCTTTGTAGCTACCCGGAATGTCTCTATGTGCTGGTACCCAATACAGGCGAATATTAAACTGATCGGCCATCTTGTCTAAAGATGAGCGACAGTCGATTACAGGTTTCGAGTTTATATAGACTAATTCCAGGGCCCTGATGGCTGCCTGGCTGTCCGCGAAAATGCAAATATCACGCGCGGATATTGCATTCCATTTGAGCCAGGACAGATCTTCACTAATCGCCATTATCTCCGCCTGAAACACGCTACAGTGATCGAGTAAGCGAAGGAGCGACTTAAGTTTAGTTCATTGGAGAAAACACCACTGCCAACCACATCCTGGGTCTTAAATGGTGCAAAATTTAAAAGAAATTGATCCGAAGGCAGCCTCATTAAATTGTGTTTATCCATTCGGCAAAAATTAAAGAAGTCAGCAGGCGAACTCAACTCCAGCTCTTGAAAATTTTATAAACAACGCTGTCAAATGAAGTCAAGGGCCACGAGAATTAGAAGTTGGATATCTCTATGTGACTGATTTGTGGTCTCTATAAGCAATTACGGACACTTAATGCGATGCTTCTGTCACTTTTCGTTTGCCTTAAGTTTTCGTTCGGCTATTACACTTCGCCATTAACTCTCACACACTTCTTCTTCTTCTTCTTCTTAGGGTGCTAAAATCCGAGGTGGACCTGGGACTCACTCAACATGACTCTCCAGCCAGCACGATCTTTTGCTAGCTGTCTCCAGTTTCGCACACCAAGCCGGCCGATGTCCCCCTCGACTTGTGTTCGCCACCTTGTACGTGGACGTCCTCTGTTGCGTTGTCCCACAGGCTCAGAGTCGAAGACTCTTCATGCCGGAGCTAAGTTGTCCATACGCTCTACATGGCCTAGCCATCTTAGGCGTTGGATCCGTAGACGCCTGGCTAGACTCATGTCGCTGTACAGCCCATATAGCTCGTGGTTGAACTTTCTCCTCCAAATGCCATCAACGCAAACAGGATCAAAGATCGCGCGCGGAACTTTTCTCTCGAGAAGATCAAGCGACTCTTCATCCACTTAGGATATTGTCCATGCATCTGCGCCGTAAAGCAGGACTGGGATGATCAAGGTCTTATACAAAGTCAACTTGGTCTTCCGAGAGAGGGATCTATTTCTCAATTGCCTTTTGAGCCCAAAAAACAGCAGGTAATATAATAATAATGGCGGCGCTACAGTCCGAGTTGGACCTGGGCCTAGCTTCTCAGCAACCACTCGTGTTGTGCGTCACGTCACGAGTGGAGGAGACATACAGCTTAATGCCGACTCCGAACGGCGAGATTGAGAAGCTTTTTCTAGACAATTATTCTCTTTGAGCATTTTCAGTGACACGAAAGAGGTGGAGCCGTAAAAATATGTTAAGTGTTTTTTTTGGAATCGAACCGACAACATACCGCGGAGCCGAGGTCCTTAACTTTCTCAAAGTTATAGCTGCCTATGGTGACGTTCTGGCCAAGTCGTCGATGTTGTGCGTCCTTTCTCGCCGACATGACAGCATATACTTGGTTTTGCCCTCGTTTACCGCCAGACCCATTTTAGCCGCTACCGTTTCAATGCCAGCAAACGCGTCATTGACGGATCGCTGTGTTTGCCCAATCACGTCAGTGTCATCCGCGTAAGCCAGCAGTTGAGTGGCCTCTTGGAAGATCGTGCTTTTTTGTGTTGGCCGCTGAGTTTTGCACGATCATCTCAAGAACGATGTTAAAGAAGTCACATGACAGCGCGTCGCCTTGTCTAAAACCTTTTTTGACATTGAAGGTCTCGGTGAGTTCATTACCGACCTTGATGGAGCAGCGAGAGTTCTCCATCGTCATCCTGCTCCGTCTGACGAGTCAAAACTATACGCTGTATAGCTCGTCTCCATGCACGCTGTCATATGCGGCCTTCAAACAAATAAGGTGTGCGTGACGGTCTGCCTTTCTTGGGTCTTCTCCAGGATCTGCCGCAGTGTGAAAATTTGATTGATGGTGGACTTCCTCACCCTCACACACACTTACACTTGGAAAATCGACAAACACGAATTAGAAATACCCTACAAAACCGAATATAATAAAAAATGCGATTTACATTACTTCCTGTTCCAATATTTTATTTGGGTTTTCAGAATATACATCAGCCTGTAATTGTCTTCAGAGTAAATGGGTTCAAATACCCAAAAGGACAGTTTCCCCGATCATCTAATGGAACAGGGCAGCCATTGTTGGCGAGCGTGGTCGTCTCAGTGTCTTCGGCTGAGTCTGTTGATTGGTCTTCTGGCGGAATCCCTGAATTGTCCTTCCCACCGCACGGACTGACAGGAATAATTCCTGGCGTTGGTTCATCACAATTCACAAAAACGAATCCAAATATAAAAACTGCTAGCACTAGAATTAAAATGTGTGTCAATCGAGATGCCATCTTATCTCTGGTTATGGTTCACTCAACGAACGACGAATAACGACTCAAAAGTTATTCCGTCAACAGTCTGACTGGCTGCTTAGCATCAATAAAATGTATACTTGAGTTTGACAGACACAGCAAAGGCTACGAACACATGGAAACTTGTTTGCGTACCAAAGTTGCATAAGTATCACTCTTTCAAAATACATAACTCACAATTTCATCTCAATGTCAAGTCCAGACTGGCCCAATATGTTGGTGATTCAAGAATTGATATGTTCACACACATGCAATCGGAACCACAAGAGAGTTGCTAGTGAAATAATTCACAAACCTGTCCGGATCGACGGAGTCTAAGGGCGAAATCATTAGAGCCCCCCTCACTTGTGGAACGCAATGTTAACGGGTTCTCATTGAAAGACGTTTTTGTTAAAAGCGAGAACCATCTTAATTTCGTTTGCGATATCCAGTGTTTTCCACTCCGAATGAATGAATTTTGCGGTGGAACAGAAGATGAAAATAGATGTACACACACCGCGTTTGAAAATCGGTATAAATACCACCTATTTCCGATCATATAAACGCCAAATTATTAAAGTTTATTTAAAACGGTTTACAATTAAATACTAGGTGGTTCACAGCATAGAAGGCCTATCATATCGTTTTCATTCACGCTGGTCATGGCCACCAACCTGATCATCATCTGAGTTAACACATTATCAAAATCCATTAGATTGTCAGTTGGTTTTGGATAACTGTCAACGAGAATAGTAATCTGAATTATTTGCTGGCATGTGGTTCCCTGTTCCATTCAATTAAATCGCCCACAAGAAAATGCTGCCTACCCTCAATTTATATTGACTGCATTCCGGTGAGTATTTTGGGGGTAAATCAGCCCATACACCACAACAATTTTAACAATCAGGCACGGATGAGAGACTCACAATTGAAAAAAAGCTTGCATATACCAACAACCACGTAATTGGCAACATATATTTCAACACTCAAACTTAACCAACATACGATTGTTCAGATAAATATCATTGTTGGTAGGGATGTTGTTTTAACAGCTCCATACAATGTATCCAGTCTGCGGTTTCGTTGTCATTTCAGTGGACAATTTTATGGATCCGCTGCATTATATAAGCTTTCATTTTCATTTATCTGGGGGGAATACATTCTTTTTTATTTTACAGCACGATACGTGTAAATTTGATTTGTTTTTCTTTGCTGCCAGTTACAACAATTAATACTTTTATTTTTTTCTATTCAAAATAAATTTAACTTTTATTCACAACTAACACATTTTTTTATTTCTCAAAAATAAAGGAATGACAGTTAACTCATTAAAATAAACTGGGGAAGTGCGAGTTGTACTCGCACGGGTAAGGTTCCGTCGCATAATATTGATGGATGATTTCTGAAGATCAAACGACGTTTCGAAACTATTTCAGTTGAATTTTCTTCTAACTTCAACTCAAATCAACTATTCATTCATACATTTATACATCCGAAAAAATCAAACGTTCATCCCTACATATACCTATATCTCTATCCAAGTTTATCCAACACAGAAAATCCCTTCCATCATACACATACCCAATCTCTGCTCATGCCTGCGGTGTGTGTGTGTATTCATTTCTGTTGGGCATTTAGGGGTGAACACAGCATGAAATTATGTGTGGAAATGAAATTGTTTTCATTTTAAATCTTAGATATCTCAAAATTTCAACATAAATCGATATTTTGAAATGTATCATTTCTTAATGCTTACATTGATGTCTTCAAAACTGCGTTTTCAGATCTTTAAAATTCGCATGTCGATGATTGACCGTTTTTGGCCAATATCTCCAAAACCATTAGGGCCAGAATGCTCGCAATGGATTTAAATGAAAGTACTCAATGAAGCCAAGTTTTTGTGATTTTTTCAGATTTTTAAACACTTTGGTTTAGAAATGGCAGGGGGGGACGCATTTGAAAAAACTTTGGAGCTCCATATTTTCCAAACGGTATTTTGGATAAAAAAGTGTTGAACGAAACCTCCACCTCATTTCGAAAGACCTGTCGATTGATATATATTTCGATGGGGTGCGACAATTTTTCAAAATTAATGTCAACTTCACCTGTACTGGAGCCACCCCCAAATGGCCCCACTTTTCAAAATCGCTGCATAGGCAATGACATCTAGGTCTGAAGTACCTAATTCCAAAATTTTATGCCGATATCTTCATAAACTTCGGAGATAAAAAAGTGTGACAGACACGACGGACGGACGGACGGACGGACGGACACACCGAAATTATAAAGGTTCCGTTTTTGTAGACGGAACCTTAAAAATGTGGACAGAACTAAAGCAAATAAAGCACCCTGCATTGGGAATAATTCGAATATGCTATAATTTCACCCTTCAGCATAGGCAGTGACCTTCGTGGCGTAGTGGGTAAGAATGTCAGCTCCTACGCCAACTTGCTCTTTCAAGACACCAACTCTTTCTAGTCCTTGCGGCCGTGGGGCAACGTACCAGAGGACGCTCACGTTTAAGGTGGCACAGGCAACTGAAGAAGGACCGCAACCAACTTCGTGTGCGTAGTTGGGGACAGCTGGCTAAAGATCGTGCTAGTTGGAGAGGCTTGTTGGTAAAGTTCCAATTCCACTCCAAGCGGCAGTCCCACAGTAAGAAGAAGAAGAAGAGGAAGAACTCTCTCGATTCACTGACAAGGCCCAGAGGGTATAACATTCAAAAAAGCTTCTCCAACTTCGCTTTTGGAGTCATTAAAAAAAACCTCTCGTCATAAGAAATAAGTCGCACGTAAAATAATTATATATTTTCTTACTCAAACACATTATTTGACATACAGGGGAGTGGGCCAACTGGGGTCTTTTTTTTAAATCACAGGTTATTTTGAGACTAAGCTGTTTCACGCTCGAAATGACGCTAGACAGAAAGTCAGTATCATACCTCCGCGGAACGAAATGAGTCGCTTTATGAATGAACAACGTTGGGAAATATTGAAAACTTATTTCCAAAGTGAGTGCTGTGTAGCCCAAACAGTGCGTTTTTTGAATAGAAGTTTTGGCCGGAATGAAGCACCGCGACTGCTGTACGCAAGTTTGCGCAAAAAATTGGAGAGACTGGTATGCTAGTGGACAATACTCATGGTCTCCGTCGTCGTACGTCGTACGGCGCCGCACAGATGAAAATGTGGCTGCTGTGGCCGAGAGTGTGAGACTCAATTCACGAACATCAACTAGCCATCGATCTCAACAGCTCAACATTTCACGCACTCGCCTGGAGAGAATTCGAATTCTGCACAAAGATCTCGGATTATTCGCTACAAGATCCAATTGACTCTGCAATTGATGGAGCGCGACCATTCGCTTCGCAGTTTGGGCCTTGAATTGGACAACGATTTTGGGCTAAAAATCATCTTTTTTGACGAGGCGCATTTTCATCTCGGCGGCTACGTTAACAGACAAAATTGCCGCTGGGAACTGGGGCTCGAAAAACCCGCACCTTATTGTCTAGAAGCCAATCCATCCACAGAGAGTGACGGTTTGGTGCGGATTGTGGAGTGGTGGCATCATTGGACCATTTTTCTTCGAAAATGATGCTGGGAACAACGTTTCGGTCAACGGTAGGCGTTACAGAGTCATGTCAACCGACTTTTTTTTCTGATGACATTGAAGACATTGATTTGGACGACCTCTGGTTTAAGCAGGATGGCGCGCCATGCCACACAGCACACAGCCCATGCCACAATCGATCTTTTGCGCACCAAATTCCCAAATCGTATTATCAGCCGTCTTGACGATGTCAATTGACCGCGATTTGACCCCTTTGGACCCCTTCTTTTTTTGTTGGGAACCGTGATGGACCGATGTTATGCCAACAATCCGGAAACGATTCAAGCACTTAAGGCCAATATCATCCAAGCAATCCGTGAGCTACAGCCCGAAACCATCAACAAGGTCTTGGAAAATTGGGGTGACAGAATGTACTACTGCGAAGCCAGCCGAAGCAGCCCCTTGAACGACGTTGTATTTCACAATCAATGGGAATGTTTGTTCTTACTAATAAAGTCATAATATATGGAACAAGTTTAATGTTGTTCACTTTACTGCATTTTTAAAAAGAAACCTGTATTTGGCCCACCCTGTATATAAGTTATTTCCACGCGTTAAAGCCGAAAAATTCCGATTTTTTTAAAAAAATGTCGGTCGATGTGATGCACCAACTGCAGATGGTGTAAGCAATTTTATGAACAAAATTATTGAGACTGGTTTGCTAAATGATCACCAAACCATTTCCCACTTCCACTTCCCTGTGTGCTCAACCCTTTTGCAGCTCTTACCGAAAGTGTGCGCTTAAATCCGAAAACCCAGACGCTTCATCCAATGGTCACGGGTTATTCGCTAACATGGTCTAAATGACTCAGGAATTGTAGCAAAAGGACAGCCCACTTCGTTAGCACTTTTCTGTTTGGGATTTAGTTGTCATCGTTTCCGAAGAGGTGTATTTCGATCTCGGTGGCTACATAAACAGGGGCGATTGTCGCATTTGGAGCTCAGAAAATCCACACGTAGTCATGAAAATGCCCAGCATCCTGAACGTGTGACTAGTTGGTATGGTGTGGTATGGACGACAATATTGGCCAATTTTCTGAAACTTTACAATCAATGGACAGCGCTACCGAGGCATGAGAACCGATATTTTATGACCAGAAATTGGAGATTTGAACTCGGGCGAGTTATGTTTGCAGCAAGATGAGGCAACGTGCCACACAGCCCTTCCAATAGTCAATTTATTGCACACAAACTTCAACAATCGTTTTTGTGGAATTGCTTGGCTGCTACGGAACTGTGATTTGACAACTTTTGTGGAATAACATCGATACTTTACGAGCAATCCAGAGATGAGTCAGCACTTGTGAACGAAATTGGTCAAGCTGTTCGTGCAATAGGGACCGAAACCAACAAAAATGTATTGAAAAATTACGTAGATACGATGGTGCGCGAGGAACCCAACGTTGGGCAGCTGGTTCTTCGTACGAAAAGGGCTGTACTTCGTTGGTTTGGTCATGTGACACGAATGTCCCTATCATCACGACTTCCGAGGCGTGCCTTGAATGCGATTCCATCAGGTAGGCGACCGCTTGGCAGACCCAGGACGAGATGGTTGGACCAAGTCCAAAAACTCGCCTGGTTGCGGCATAGCTCCTGATGAGTTAGAGTCGATGGCGGAGGATCGAGTGGCCTAGAGATCTCTCATACGTGAATTGCACCCGCGACCCCTTTAGTGAAACATGCGGGTCGCTGAAAATGATGATGATGATGATGATGGTCTACTGCCAAACCAGCCCAGCTAGTCAGTTTTCAAACTAGCAATAGTCGTTGAAAACTATAGAACAGTGTTTTCTGTACAGCCTTTTTAAACAGAAATGAAAAGATGGCTCCCCCTACTTTCGAAAATGACACTTGAGCGACTTTTGCACAAACATGTTATATTTATTTATTTTTTCTAACGCGCTTACAAAATCGTATTAAATTAAAAGCTTAATCGAAAAATAGCATTACATTAAAGTCAACCCCGCAACAGTTACAATGGGGGTAAATTGTAACTTAAAACTGAACTTACGTCGTTCCTTTTCGCCTATTGCACAGACAGACTAGGTTCTCTATGTACATTATATCCCTTCGATATTACCTTCTGAAAGCGATTCTTCCGAGTAATTCTTTTAAAAGCTTTTACCGATATACCCACTGAACTGGAGAAGAATGATTGCTTTGACTGAAAAATCAAACACGAACGCTTGGCAAATAAATCACTTTTAAGATCTAAACAGTCTCTTTGACTGGTCTCTACGAGTATGAAATGAATGCAACGAATGTACCGAAGGATGAAAGTGCTTGCTGCACTCTATGACGTAATCAGATTTAGTTTAATTTCCTTATGTCATCCACCACGTCTTTGCTTTTACGGGATTGGGTCAATTAAATAACACAATTTTGTGTATACATTCGACACGAGAGTAATTAAAAATGACTGGCGAGGATATAAATCATGAATTGATTAGTAGTTTAATTTGTTGGTGTGCATTTTTTTAATCAAATTGGTTCAGTATCTGCATAACGGGTCTTCCAATAGGGACTTCCGAACTTTGACAGTTCATAGCGGCCATATTGTTGAAGCCACATTTGTCAAATTGACTGGGATTTATTCAATCTGCTTTGCCAAATCACCATGAATGGGCACTGCGTTGAACAACACGTACAGATGATAAAATCATTTTATCAAAGTGGGTATTCTGTTCGGGCAACATTTCACGCGCTTCGCCCATTTTACAGTCGCCATAATCGTCCTACCGAGGGGACTTCTGCAGTGTGTTGGATAAATTTGAATCCGCTGGTCCAGTAAACGAGAAATCAACACCCCTACGTCGACGAAACGCAAGATATGCCAAAAACGAAAACATCGCCGCTATCGGTGAGAGTATGCAGGAGAATCTGTGGCAGTCGATTTCGCTTCGCTCACAAGAACTCGGTCTTTCGCTGACCACAATTTAGGGAATTTTATGTCGTGCCTTGGGCCTGCACCCGTACAAATTCAACTGACGCAGGTACTGAAGGTAAGACCATAGACAACGTGTGTTCGCTGAATGGGCTCTGAAGCAGTTGGATACTCACCCTAATTTTCAACGAAAAATCATCTTCAGCGATGTGGACCATTTCTGGATGAATAGATACGTCAACAAACAAAATTGTCGAAATTGGGACGATACCAAACCAATCCACGTGAAATCCAAGAGCATCCGATGCATCTCGAAGAAATCCCTGTTTGATGTGGATTTTGGGCTGGCGGCATCATCGGTCCGTCATCGGTTTCTTTAAGAACGACGTTGGCCAGCCGATCACCGTCAACAGCTAGCGCGATGATAGATTCAGATTCAGTATTTAAGTAGCCGAAGTCCGGATTAGGCTGAAAACTTTTTTGTGAAATACTAACTGAATATATGACGACTTGTTATGATGTTTTTCAAAATATTCTTCAAAAAATAATCGAAAAGTTACATTTTGAAAATACAGTCAAGATCGCTTATAATGACATCGGTTATAACGACAAAATTCTTAGGTCCCGACTGAGCTCCATTATATGTAATCCAATAAGTTTAGAGAATCGTTTTTTAGTTGCACCAAACGAATATGGAATGCTCTTTCCAGCCCAATATTTCCCACTCACTGCAATCCGCAGTCATTTAAAACCAATGTGCAAAGGTACCTCCTCTCCCTTTCTCCCTCTATACCTTCGGCCCGTGCTGTGTCTTGATTCCGGCCGCTTAAGGGTAGTCGTAACCCCTTTTGCACGAGCAAATTATATAAAAAAAAAAAAATTATAAATCGTTTACAACGACATATCGCTTATAACGAGCAAATTTATCAGTCCCTTGAGGGTCGTTATGACCGATTTTGACTGTACCTAACCACGTTCAATTTAAGCTGCCCAGGTATAAGTAACCTTCCTTGGTTGGACGGGGTCTGAATGGTCACTGAAATTCACTCGTACAGCAAAAACTACCTTTGGTTGGTTTTCTCAGAACTGTTTTAATACACGAGTATGATTACCACCGCCAACCCCGGTATTTAATGAGTTTTACTGCAGCTTCACCGGAGCGTATTATCTAGCCGCCGGAATACGTTTCCTCTGGTTGAAATATTATTTAAACGCAGTCTTTGAAGGGGATATGTACGGTGTCATATGCGACACAGATGCATAGGAAGCCATCTCCATAGTCAGTGTGGAGTTGCACCCTACCCGTGCACGGGTACGGCGACCCAAAGCAAAGCAACAGTTTTATACATGTACATCGTCAACAAGTAGGAGCGAGTGTCCCTGAAGCCACAAAACTTAAATTGGTTCTGGCGAAACTCACGACGGGTGTGTGGACTCTGTTGAATGAACCCTCGAGGTCTGTGGCAGTGTAAAATTAAAACACTATTTGTCAACAAAATTGATCAAAAACATCAGAACACTACAACCTTTGTAATAGCAAAGGAAATACAAAAAATGTACTTTTTCATCTCCGGTTATAGCCAAGAGTGTTAACGCTGTTGCAGTGTAAGCAGAGAGACGACAAACATTCTTCTTTAATTATACAGCATTTTGTGGGCAAAAAAATACCAGTGAAGACCGGGCGGAGCTTGAACATTTTACCTCTTTCGACTTCATCCCGCAGGAAGGACATCAACAAAAGGGACACCAAAAAATCCGTTTTTCGTTCGCATTAATTTTCATGAAAATAGTAAACAACAACAAAATGTCTACGGGTCACTGGTAAAAATTTCCCTCTTCGGTACAAGCACGTTATCAGTTGGGTACCCCCTTTGCCTTTGAACTACTAGAATGAAATTCATTCCGAGCAGACCAAACAGCAACCTACTTTTGCTGAAATTTCATCCAGCACTAGCAGGTGCTTCTGTGATGAGGAGCCTACATCATCAGCTCTCACCTCATCAGCACCGAATAACTGCCACCTGATCTGAGCAAAGACGGGACAGTGGCAAAGGAAGTGCTCTACAGTGTCGTCGTCTTCTCCACAGGCGTCGCAGAGGTTTCATCGCTTAGGTCAATCAAATTTAGGTGTTTGGCGAAGGTGTAGAGGCCCGTTAGTATGCCGGTAAGTTGTATGCAGTCTTTTCTGTCAAGATGTACATAACAAGAAAGCCGCAGATTTCTTACAGACGTTGGCATGCGCTTGGTCTGTCTACATTCTGGAGAGTCATGCCACCTCCGGTTGTGCTCTCGAGAGGTCCAACCATCAATGGAAGCCCTAACCAAAGGCGTAGGCAGTCCCAGCGTAGGTTCAGGTCTTGAGAGTACCTCCTCTGATCCTCGCCTAGCAAGCTCATCGGCGATCTCATTTCATGTGATCCCGTGGTGATCCGGGACCCAGACAAGTCTTAGCGAATTTAAGAGAAGACTTCGATTCCTGAACTATCCTGGAAGTGGTTAAAGGGTTGAGCAAGGCCTTAAGCACTGTTGGGCTGTCGCTACAGACACAAATACTTGGCCCCTTCCACCTGTTCTTCACAATATAGTTCGTGGCCATTAGGATCACATAGGTCCGCTTGGAAAACCGACGCCTAACGAGGTGTGCAGTCGAATGTTGTCGCTCTACACGAAGGCGCTAGCACCAGGTCCTTCACTGGTCTTGGGGCCGTCCGTGAAAATTCGACTACATTCCTTTCTCGGCTGTGATTCTGGGCAAAGCCAGTCCTGAGTGCAGGGAAAGTCGACTTTGTATGTTCGTCGCAGCTGGAGTACAGGTGTCCGTGCGTCAGACGACTTATCCATAAGACTTTGGTGCACAAGGTCATCGAAGACGACTGGATGGCGCAGTTGGTTAAGTGCCTGCCCCAAGTTAGAGGGGTTCCAGGTTCGAATCCCAGTAAAATCGGATCTGGTCCAGTCACCATTTGCCGTTGGGATCAAATTAACGGCACTGGAGTAGGTTGCTACCTGTCAGTACAATGAACCAGTTTTGAATGTGAGTGCTCCAGTAGCGCTTCAAAAAAATGGTCATCGAAACTTCAGTGCGAGTTGTACCAAAGACTACTTCTTTGTAAACCGAAAATGGCCTTGAGAGTCCACCCCATAATGTCGACATCAAAAGGGGAGATTCAGCAGTGCATGAAGAGCAAGACCAGGCGTACTAGGGAAAGCCCTCATGCAGCCAAGACAGATCGTTCTTTGAAGCTTAGTGAAAGCAGCAGTTACGTATTTACGCGAAAGCCTATTCCAGCAACGTCTTGGTGGAGATCCGAACCAGAATCGCTCATGGCAACCGCTGGTACTTCAGTTTGTCAAAACAAATCCTAACTCGAAGGAACAATATCTCTATGGAGCCGAAAGCTGAACGGTAAACAGGACTGCAAAGCTGACACTTGGTGCCTTCGAATGAAAAATTCTACGTCGAATATTTGGTCCTGTCCGCGAGGAGGGCGATTGGAGAAGAAGACACAACCGCGAACTCTACGAGCTGCACAAAGATGTGGACATAGTCCAGAAGGCGAAAATCCGTCAACTAAACTGGCTCGACCATATCGAACGAATGAACTCAAATGCTTCAGCCAAGAGAGTCTTCGAATCTAAACCTCCTAGTTCAAGGTCCAAGGAAAGACCGAACCTCTGGTGATTTTTTCTTATTTTTTGTTAAATTTAAAAAAAATTTAAGAGATACACTTGATTTCAGTCAAAGTCAGTATCGAATACAACTGAAAGTATGTGATCTCGTTTCTCAATATTCGAAATTGCTTCTTTCAAAAATGTACCCCGCATTTGTGTGCAGAATTTGCATACGAATTCAAATTTTTCGAACTTTCATGTGAGATGCTTCGGTAGTCAATGCACACTTGTGGAGCACACAATCGATATTTGCAAATCTTTCCACCGATGTCAGAATGTATTTTAATAAATCAGATGCTGCACTTTCATCGGTTTAGTTCTCCTAAGCAGTTTATTATCGTACTTGTGGTATGGTATTTCAAGTTGTTTACTGAAAGAGATTATGAACTCAGCGTGGAACGAATAAACAATCGAGTAATGCATTCCTTTGAACTGGATACCACTGCCAGATAATCTCAAGTAACATACTCGTATGTACGTGCAAACTGAGTTGTTGTACATCCTGTTAGAATCCTATCTCTTTTTTGCATATATCGATAAAGAAGTGGTTCAGTTGTAGATAATTTCTTCTTGTTACCACAGGAAAGACTGCTTGACGCCGTCACGCAGTTAAATAAAAATGAAAAACGCAAAGTTTTATGGGAGTTTTAATATCTGCTGATTGTTGATTTGATTTTTGTGTTTCATAGCCGAGTTCTGATTTATGACATTTGGAAGTCAGCGATAGTCACGCGTTTCCTGGAAACAATAACAAGGCCACTATATTGCCGTTTACAAGATATGCTATGATTCTCAAGACCTATGTATGTGCTTTTGTAAATGGAGGAGAAACGACTAGCAGTGTTTCTGCTGGCAGCCAACTATTTTTTTGGGGTTGCGCTGTTCAATTTAATTCGATTTATGGTAGTTCATCAAGAAACTGTGAAATTCTAGGCAATACCCTACATGTAAACATTTTGTCGGACAAGTACAGAAAATGTTCGTGGGTTTTTCGGATGTTTTGAAGCTCTACTGAAGTACTCAGACTCAAAACTGGTCCATTGTACTGCCAGGTAGCAACCAACTCCAGGGATAGTGCCGTTAATTTGACCCCAACGGTAAATGGTGACTGGACCAGATTCGATTTCACTGGGATTCGAACTTGGGATCCCTCTAACTTGGGGCAGGCACATAACCAACTGCGCCGTCCAGTCACTCTTCTTGGGTTTAGTCCGCAAGCAAATATTTTGAATAAATTAATAAACTTTACGAATACATTCCTTAACGATTGTTATGGGTATGGGTAGAATGGTGAAAGGGTGACCAGATGGCAATGACAGTTTTTCCAATTGTTATGTTTCAGAAACTGTCAAAGTCTGCTGGAGCTAACGGCCTAGCGGCTGAGCTTTTCAAAGCAACAGGCGATGACTTGGCAAGGAGCATGCCCAACTCATCTGTAAAATATGGTCGGAGGAAAGCATGCCCGATGAATGGAACCTCAGCATTGTTTGCCCGATCCACAAAAAAGGAGACCCTCTAAACTGCGCCATCTATAGAGGCATCAGTCTTCTGAACATTGCATACAAGATTCTATCTGCCGTGTTGTGTGAACGCCTAAAGCCATTCGTCAACAACCTGGTCGGTCCATACTAGTGTGGCTTAAGGCCAGGAAAATCCACCACCGACCAAATATTCACGCTGCGGCAGATCTTGGAAAAAACCCAGGAACAGCGAATCGATACCCACCACCTTTTCATCGATTTTAAGGCCGCGTATGACAGCATCTATAGAGACGAGCTATACAGAGCAATGTCTAGTTTTGGCATCCCTACCAAACTCGTCCGTTTGTGTAGGATGACGATGGAGAATGCACGCTGCTCCATCAAGGTCGGTTAAGACCTAACCGAGACCTTTGATGTCAAAAAAGGATTCAGACAAGGCGACGCGCTGTCATGCGACTTCTTCAACATCATACTTGAAAGAATTGTGCAAAACTCGCACGCCAACACCAGAGGCACAGAAGGCCGCGAAGATGGGTTTAACGGTAAATGAGGGCAAGACCAAGTATATGCTGTCAATCAGAAAGGACACCCAACACCCAACAACGATTGAGATGGCTAGGTCATATAGAGCGAATGGAAACCAATGCTCCGGCCCGGAAAGTCTTCGAATCCACCCCCGAGGGACGGCGCAGTAGAGGAAGACCGCGACTCAGGTGGCGCACGCAAGTGGAAAGGGACCTCAACCAACTGTGCGTGCGAAACTGGAGGCAGCTAGCTAAAGATCGAGCTGGCTGGAGACGCTTGTTGGTTGAGGCCCAGGTCCACCCCGGAGTGTAGCGCCACCTTAAATAAGTAAGTAAACTGTCAAAGTCACCAATGACATCCAGCTTTCAAAATATTCAGTAAAGATTGCTGTTTCACACTTAGCGAACCTACAGAAATTATAGAAATTACAAAAAAATGTTGTCGATATTCCGGCTCAGTTGTAAATCCGGTACGGGAACTTCGGTAGTCCTCTTCAGTGTGCAGCCAATTCGTTGCGCCGTGGAAAAGTACACCTTAGGCCACCAATGGTTGGAAATGAACAAAACATAGCCGCCATAGCAAGCAGTATCAACGAAAACCCAGAAATGTCGATTGGGCACCGCCAGAGACTCAACCTGGTTTATTTTGCGGTGGGATTTCAGCCTATATCTGTATGAGATTGTGCTAAGGCAAGTATTTAAGCCAGACCACCGAAGCCAACACCTTGAGTTCGATAATTGGGCGCTGGAAGTGTTGGTCGGAGATCCGGATTTTAGCAAAAAAATCATTATTCCGGACGAGGACAATTTTTGACTCAGCGGCTACATCAGTAAGCAAAATTGCCGTTATTGCAGAGAACACAATCCACAAATGTTCGACCAAGCATCAATGCATCCAGGTTGACTATTTGGTGCCGTTAATGGCATGGTGGCATTATCGGACATTATTTCTTTCGAAATGAGTAAGAAGACACCGTTAATCTCAATGGTCAATGGTAAAGAGCGAAATTAGCCGACTTGCCGTGGCCAGAGTTCAACAACATCGATATACCCGAGCTGTGGTTCCAACAAGACGGCGGTATATGCCAAACAAGCGACGCAGCGCTTGAAGTTGTGAAGGAGAAATTTGGGTTTGGCAAATTGGTCATTCCACGACGAGAATTTATTAATTGGCCGCCGCGATCATGCGACTTGACAACACTCGATTATTTTCTCTGGGGCTACGTCAGACTCTTAGTCTGCATTAACAAGCCAACCACTTTGGACGTGCTGGAGACTAACATTCGAGACGTTACTGCCGGAATAACGCTGTACATATTGGACCGAGTCATATTGGACTGCTTAAAGCACCGCCAGCAAAGCGGAAACGATAATTTGAAAGATGTACTATTTCATGTAGAATGGCATGAACGTAGCTTCAAAATAAACTCAGAATCAATTTTAAAACACACACTTTTGTTGCCTTTTTTAATTTCCTTTCCTACCGTTCTTATCTGGCCATCCTGTTTAATATAAGCATTATCATCGCATAGTGGGCAAGTGCTTGGTAAGTTGAGAAGCTAGGCCCAGGTCCACCTCGGACTGTAGCGCTGCTTTTATTATTATTATAGTGGGTAAGTGGGTTGACTTTAGACAAGTCGACGCGCTGTTATGTGATTTCTTTAACAGCGTTCTTGAGAAGATCGTGCAAAACTCACTGGCCAACACAAGAGGCACGATCTTTCAAAAGTCCGTTCAACTGCTAGCTTACACGGATGACTTTGACGTGATTGGGCGAACACAGCGAGCCGTCAATGATGCGTTTGCTGGCATTGAAACGGAAGCGGCTAAAATGGGTCTGGCGGTAAACGAGGGCAAATCAAAGTATATGCTGTCATCGAGAAAGGACGCACAACATCGACGGCTTGGCCAGAACGTCATCATAGACAGCTATAACTTTGAGGCAGTTAAGGCCTTCGTCTACCTCGGCTCCGCGGTAAACAGTACAAACAACATCAGTACCGAGATCAAACGCAGAATAACTCTTGCCAACCGCTGTTTCATGGGCTCAAAAGGCAATTGAGTAGTAGAGCCCTCTCTCGGAAAACCAACTTGACTTTGTATAAGACCTTGATCATGCCAGTCCTGCTTTACGGTGCAGAGGCATGGACAATATCCTAAGTGGATGAAGAGTCGCTTGGTCTTCTCGAGAGAAAAGTTCTGTGCGCGATCTTTGATCCTGTTTGCGTTGATGGCATTTGGAGGAGAAGGTTCAACCACAAACTATATGGGCTGTACAGCGACATGAGTCTAGCCAGGCGTCTACGGATCCAACGCCTAAGATGGCTAGGCCATGTAGAGCGTATGGACAACTTAGCTCCGGCATGAAGAGTCTTCGACTCTGAGCCTGTGAGACAATGCAACAGAGGACGTCCACGTACAAGGTGGCGCACACAAGTCGAGGGGGATCTCGGCCGGCTTGGTGTGCGAAACTGGAGACAGCTAGCAAAAGATCGTGCTGGCTGGAGAGGCATGTTGAGTGAGGCCCAGGTCCACCTCGGACTGTAGCCCCCTAAGAAGAAGAAGAAGTGGGTCGACTCCTACGCTCGAAGTCTGGGTTCGATTCCCGAAAAAATACCTTTGATATTTTCACAGCTTTTCACTGACAATGCTCAAGGAGTATAACTGTTCAGGAAAAACTTCTCAATCTCGCTGTTCGGAGTCGGCATTAAATTGCAAGTCCCTTCCACCCGTGAGAGCACGCACAACTTGAGTGGATGCTTTGAAGCTAGGCCCAGGTTCATCGCGGACTATAGCGCCGTCATTGTTATTATTATTAACGTATTAACAACCCGTGGCGTGGGCGCCATGGCGTAGTGGGTAGGTGCGTCGACTCCTACGCTCGAGGTCGTCGGTTCGAATCTCGAAAAAAACATCAAACATTTTTTCACGGCTCCACCTCTTTCGAGTCACTGACAATGCTCAAAGAGTATAACTGTCTAGAAAAAGCTTCTCAATCTCGCCGAAGTCGGAGTCGGCATCAAACTATAGGTCCCAGAACAATAACACGCACAACACGAGTGGTTGCTGAGAAGCAACCGCCAACAGTCCACCTCGGACTGTAGCGCCGCCATTATTATTATTATTATTAACATCCCACAACGTTCCCTGTCTACATAAGCTCCTTTCTGACGCGCGTATAACATTATTACCTTTGCCATTTGATTAATTTAGGTCATACTGACGAAGTGATTTCAGGAAAAACTACCAATTAAAAATAGGGTGTATTATATTTCGCAAATATTTTCGTAGTGGCTTTAATCCCATTTTGGGCAGTCGTATGAAAATTTGAACATTGTTTCGAAAATAAAGCGTGGACGGCAATTGAATCGAAATCTATTCACGCTGGAATGCATTCAAATTTGCGTGGGCTTGCTTGAAACGCAGTGTTGGTGTATAAAAGTTTTCCGATTAAACTTTTTATCTCTTTATCCTCTCTTTATCTTTATCCTTTTCGATAATTTCGTTCGCATGACGTCTTTGTTCACAAAATAAGGCTGAGTACGTAATCGCGGTATTAACGCAGTACTGCAACGTGAAGCGTTCTTTATTGTGAACATTTGGCAATGATGCTTTGCATCGCGTTCTGAAATATCACATGAAAGCAATCGCTGCGCAAGCAAAATAAGGTGGCGCAAAATTATTCATCCTATAGGAAAATGTTATAGTTTTTTTGCAAATGGCGTCGTACGTCAATCATATTTGACATTTGTGAACAGACAGACAAGCAATGGAGCGCTGTACTCCGGAAGTGCGTGAAATAACTCGAAAGTCGATTTGTCGGTGGTGTCGGTGGTGTTAGCGTAGCGTGAATTTCGAGGTCGATTTTCTAATCGCGTCGCGCCAACTGGGCAAACATTCCGGGGCTTAGTTACTCGACTAGAACAGACTGGAACCACAGAAGACCATGCAGGGCGTGGTCGCCACCAAAAAAGACTGATCGTTCGACCGAGAATATCGCGGCTGTGACTGCCGATGTCGCTGAGAACGAAGAAACATAAACCAGAGGACGGGCTACGCAACTGAGCATCACCAGACGGACCCTACAACCAATTTTAGTGGAAGACTTACACATGTTCCCATACAAAGTGCAAACAGTGCATCATTAAATGCCTCTTGACCGTCAGTCGCATGTGAATTACTGTCAAGCCATCCTCAATCTCAACAACAAAGAGGAGGACTTTGTATCGCAAATCATCATAAGCGACGAGCCGCATTTCCACTTAAGCGGTTATGTCAATAAACAAAATCTTCATTTATGGGGCACTGAAAATCCGCGTGTGATGCTCGAAGAGTCATTACATCCACTTAAAGCCACTGTGTGGAGCGGCGTTCACGCGAGAGGAGTGGTTGGGCCCTATTTTTTTCAGGACGCCATCGGCAATACCTTCACTGTTACTGGCGAACGTTACAGGGCTAAAATAAACGACTTCTAACTCCCGGAATTGGATGAGCGGTGCTTGATGAAAATTTGGTTTCAACAACTGCACAAAGCGCACGAGCCACAATAAATATTGTGAAGGAAGCGTTTCCTGGTCACATAATCTCCCGTTTTGGCGATTTGACATGGCCAGCAAGATCGCCCGATTTAACCATCCCAGACTTCTTTCTTTGGGGCTACTTGAAGTCGCTGGTTTATGCCAACAAGCCTCAGACAATCGCAACCCTTAAGGAGAATAGTGGACAGGAATGCGAACGGTCATTACCGGAAATCTTGTGGAGAGTCATGGAAAATGCGATAAAAGGGGCACAAATGTGTATCAACAGTGGCAGAAGCCACTTGGCGGATATCATCTTTTCCACTTAGCAGAAAAAAATGCAAAGGTCCAAATAAAGATTTCCAGCCCACAAAATCATTATTTTTTACTTAGTAAAAAAGTAATTCAAAAACAAAATTGGATTAATTTTGCGTCACCTTGTGATGCATTGAAATTAACAATATTTTCGGACTCAATAGTCTCATTTTCATCTCTAAAAATATATTTCAGTATGCCAACATTATTAACCAAATTATTTAGAAATTATTTAGCTGCCAACTTTTTTGACATTTTTCCAAAAAAAAGAAAAGCAAATTGGCACAAAATCCGTTCAGAAACGTCAACAAAATTGAAGCATCGTGATGCATCACAACATCAAAAAATCGTGTCGTCGCATCACATAGGCAGTGATGCATACGCGATGCGCATTCTATTGACGCTTACGAACTCAGCCTTTAAAAAAACGTTAAAAACATCAAAAACATTAAAAAAAAGTTATTAAATCATCCTTATGGAGAGCGAATTGAAAACGTCTGTTATCTGTAACCACACGTTGTCTTTCCAAAAACCCATAAAATACTCTCTTTTTCGATTAAGGAATTCACGGAAAAGATTACATTTTATCCGTTTTTAATGTCAACCTCACATCAGTACATGCAAGGAGATTCCTCTCGAAAGTATCCATATATCTGTCCCTGCATTTTAGACCACAATTCAATCTAAGTAGCAAAAGTTCCAGAAAACAATAACTGCCAGTTCAGTGGAGTAAAGGATGCAAAGTAAAATTAAATTGCTTGTCGATAAGATAATTGGAGATTTATTACGGGCACTGGCAAACAAATTGATTGAGTTCATCAAAATCGTGTTTGTAAAATCGATAGAAAATGGTTAGACCCAGCCAACTGAAGGAAGTCCGTTACCGTATGATTTCGAAATGATTCACTGGTAATGTACATTGATATTCCTGATACTGATTGATACTCCCGCACATATCAGCAATTCTCTGTCGAGAATGGACGTCCTTTATGGCCGTTGTTTTGAACTTGAACCTCAACAAGTCCTTGTATTTCTACACTTCCCTTTCCGTGATGCATATGAGATACTCACTTCCCAGATGAATATGAGTACACTCGTGTTATCTGTCACTGTTCTCTGCATCAGTTGAGACTTCTGCCAGTTAACAACAACCATACGATGACGAATGAAAAAAATTATTACCCGGGAGAATTGTATTGAAGTTTCTCAGAGACTGGCAATGTGCAAGGAAGCATAAAGAATGTTTTCGTTTGAGATGGAAATGATTTCTAGTTGGATACACTTCTGCAGAAGCCTCTGTATCTACATATTTTTCTAATTAATGGATTATCTGTGTTGTATTCTGACCTATTTTTCAACAAGTTTTCGATGTTTATAGACATTGCATTCTGTGAATTCTGCGTCTTTTCATTGGGATTTATAAAGCTTGCTTAGGGTCTTAGAACGTACCGTTTTTGAGAAAGTGAAAATATGTAATATACAGGGTGGGCCATCTATTGGTTTTTCTTTTAAATAGTAGCTTTTTTGACACTGACGGCTGTTTCCCGCTCGAAATCCTGACAGAAAGTCAGTATCATACCTCCTCGGAACGAAATGAGTCGCTCTACGCTCGAACAACGTTGGGAAATATTGGAACTTATTTCCAAAGTGAGTACTGTGTAGCCCAAACAGTGGTTTTTGAAAAGAAATTTTGGCCGAAATGAGGCACCCACCACGACTGCTGTACGCAAGTTTGTGCAAAAAGTTCGTGAGGCTGGTATGCTAGTGGGCAACACTCATGGTCCCCGTCGTCGTACAGATGAGAATGTTGCTGCTGTGGCCGAGAGTGTGAGACTCAATTCACGAACATCAACTCGCCATCGATCTCAACAGCTCAACATTTCACGCACTAGCCTGAGGAAAGAGAGAATTCTACACAAAAATCTCGGATTATCCGCTTACACGGTCCAATTGACTCAGCAATTGAAGGCGCGCGATCACCCGCTTCACAGTTTGGGCCTTAGAGCAGCTCGAATTGGACAACGATTTTGGGCGAAAAATCATCTTTTCTGGTGAGTCGCATTTTCATCTCGGCGGCTATGTTAACAAACAAAATTGTTGCATCTGCGGCTCGGAAAACCCGCACCGCACGTTGTTGTCGAAAAGCCAATGCATCCACAGAGAGTGACAATTAAGTGCGGATTGGGGAGTGGTGGCATCATCGGATAATTTTTCTTCGAAAATGAGGCTGGGAACAACGGTGAGCGTTACAGAGCCATGTTGACCGACTTATTTTTACTAAAATCGAAGACTTGGATTTATACGACCTCTGTTTCACGCAGGATGTCGCGCCATGCCACAATCGATCTTTTGCAAATCAAATTCCCAAATCGTGTTAGCAGCCGTCTTGGCGATGTCAATTGGCCGCGTGGGAGCTGCGATTTGACCCCTTTGGAATTTTTTTGTGGGGAACCGTGAAGGACCAATGTTAAGCCAACAATCCGGAAACGATTCAAGCACGGTGCGGTGTTTGGTCCAACAGAACGAGTCGTCCAAAAAGCCGTTTGGCATGGAAGCGGCTAAAATGGGTCTGGTGGCAAACGGATTTTGTTGATGGCCATTAGAGGACTATGATCATGATGAACTGTACAGACTGTACAACGACATCGGTCCAGCTGGGTCTTTAAAAAAGGTGTTTATTCATTATTATTTAAAAAAGGTATTTATTATTGAGGAATGATAAATTCACAAAAATCTGTCGTTTTAAGTATATTTTATTTGTCTACTTCAATCCGGGAATTCGCTCCGAGACTGTTCCCTTTAAGATAATTGCTAAGCACTTATCGGCACTTAAATTTAAGTTCGCAGCATTTTTTATTAATCTTTTATACAACAGATAAGCGTCTCGCAGAAGGCAATTCAATTTTGTTCTGATATGATGTATCTATGCATAGGATATTTTCTCAACCGTGATTATCAATGGAATCATCACATTGTATGTAAAGATATGTATAGGAGTAAAAATCGATAAGACAATTTATTACGTCTGCATTAAAAGTGAGACAGGCAAAAATTACTTTCTACCGTTTTGTCTGCAAGTAATCACCCTTAATTATGTCGCAAAACCATGGTTGTCAAAGCAAATCGTCCTCAGCCATTATCCACCACATTCAGTGGAGTCATTAATTCTATTTCATATGCCATCAAAAAATATGCAAGCAAATTGTTCATGGGAATTACGAGCAAAACTGCTTCGCACTTAGGTAATTCAAATTACAGTAGAATCTCGAAAAGTTGAACTGTTCTATAACATGAACTGTTCGTTTTTCACATTTTTCTTCTGGGGGACATTCTACTACGAGGCAGTCTAAATACGTGTGTTTTTACACACGTTATAAACAATTTTTTTATTTTTTGGTTTCTTACTTTTTTTTAAAATAAAGTGAATTATTATTTTGATAAATGCAATGGTTTTCTACACGTTCTTCTTTACCTAGATTTCTATGCTTGGAAAGATGAACAATTCGAAAAGATGAATAAGCACTGTTTTACATCTGTCCATCTTTTCGAGATTCTAGTGTAACTCAATCTTCTATATAAAAAAACCTATGAGAAGGCTTTTCTCGGACAATTTTCCAGTTATAAGAGTATTTCAGTCCAAGGCACCGTACATAATCTAATTCTTGATGTGGATTCCAGAGTGCATCTAGAACAGTTGGTAATGATAACCCGCGGAGGTAAGGAAAATATGTAGCAGATCCGGTATTAAAGAATTGTTCAGTGTCGCCGTGATATCGAATTTTTGCAATACAAAACAATTTGTATTTGCTTGCAATAAAAAAGCAAAGAACAATTCGGGTTTAGGTCCTTTAAAAGTATTTGCCATCAAGTACTCAGGATTTGTAACCATGTTCAACCGATGCGATCAATAGTTAATTCGACTGACATGATTTTACTAGATTTTGAAAAGGCCTTTGGCTCAGTTTGGCATAATGGTTTGATTTTCAAAATGATTAACCGTAATTTCCCACCTTATCTGTGCAATGTAGTTTAAAGTTTTCTGTCTGATAGATGTTTTGAAGTGCATGTAAACAGTGGCGTCTCTAGTTTAATATCGTACAAGTCGGAAGTACCCCAATTTTCAAATTTTCCAGAATTACCTGACTGTGGGGCAGCAACATTAGATGAGATTTTTATACATATTTTCTCAATAAATTGAGCGCTGTGGCGTAGTGGGTAGGTGCGTCGACCCCTATGTTCGATGTTGTCGGTTCGATTCCCTTAAAAACACCTAAAATTTTTTTCACGACTCCACCTTTTTCGAGTCACTGACAATGCTCAAAGAGTATAACTGTCTAGAAAAAGCTTCTCAAACTCGCCATTCGGAGTCGGCATTAAACTGTAGATCCCCTCCACGCGTGAGTGAACAATAGCATGCACAACACGAGTGATTGCTGAGAAGCTAGGCCCAGGTCCACCTCGGACTGTAGCGCCGCCATTATTATTATTATTACTCTCAATAAATTTAAATTCTATATGCAAAGTTCTTAAATGAAATATGTTTGTTTATTTTTCCTATACAGTGGATTCTGCTTCATTGCGATATCGCTTTATCGGGACAGCCGCTTAACTGGGACAAAAGAATGTTGTTGGGACACATTATTCCAATTATGGCTGAAACACAACAGTGCGTCAGCGTCAGCGATGTCTTTCAACGCACACACTTCAATGGCCATGCACACAATATTGCGTCGACCTACGTAAGTGAAAAATGAGAGAGATGAGAGGACCGTGAGTGAGGCTCAGGTCCACCTCAGACTGTAGTTCCCTACGAAGAAAAAGAAGAAGAGAGGATCGTAATAAAACGTAATCCCAAAGCACGTCATTATTCAACATGTTGGATATTTTTTTGACAGAGGGATGCGCTGTGAGAGCGGAATTGCGAAATGCTTCCCAAATTGAAATTTGTTTTCCCAAATTGAGAACATTTTGTGGCAACTGTCATTTGAGACATGAAAACAGCTGACTAAAGTTATTTTAACAACAAAACTAGTTTGAAACCCGTGTATACTTGGAAGCACGAATACGCCAAATTAGCAACAAGTAGCACTTTTTTAATTTTTTTTTATCCTTCTCAGCATTCATTTTCTGCAAGTAATTTCTTTAGCGTACAATTGTTTGACCAGAATGTTTTTTGATTTGACATTTCAGAAATTAAAACAGCTGATGGAATATTTTTCATTTGGTATTAGAGACAGAGAGAGAGCAGCTGATTAACGCAAACGCAAGTTTGTCCCAAACTCTGGCAATTTCATTGTCAGATGGTTTGCCTGACAATACATTACCTGGCAACATTGTTATGTTGAATATTGTCAGTTCACACGGTTGACAGACATTTGTTTACAAAAAAATTGCAGATTCGTTGACAGGCAATGTCAGCCAAATTAAACATTATTTTTTAATTCGGCGCTGAGTGAAGTTTTTTTTTGTTGGGAATTTTAATAAAATAATAAATTGATAAAATAATCGAAATGGAAAAAAAAGTTGCACTTGCAATTGTTGAGGGGTTTTTTTCGTAATTTTTCTTCAAAAATATCTGTTTTTAACATTCAAATCTAGTTTGCTTCAAATTTTGTAAAATACTTTTTCAGAAAAAGATATACAAAATATAAAACTATAATATATAATTTTACTTAAGAAATAAATACATCTATCTATCTAAAAGAGCAACGAAAAAAATCCTTCCTCCTGCTTGTGAAATATTCCCCATATAGGTCATGTTCAACAAAAGCCGACTTGACTTGACTTCTTCACGCCCGTAGTCACTGATTGTAAAAGAAAAGTTCAAGGTCAACCCGCAGAATGTGAACAACATCCCAGACGACTCCCCATAACCACGCAGGATGTTCTTCCTTAACATGTTTTTACGGTAGCATACTCACAAAACATCCCTACACAATGAGGTACTCATTACGCTAATCTAATCCTATCCACAGCCATTAAACTCCGTCAGTATCTTCCCCAGCGGAAATCCAATAACAGCAACAATATAATCCCTAAACACCGCACGACATGTTGATGGCTCTCCCTCCTACATGCATACGTCTGACGTCATCCGAAGGATACTCACACATTGTGTGCACAATATTAGTCCAAAATTAAATGAAAAATATTGCCTTACATACTTCGCGTCGACCATAACGTCTTATTTTGTTGGGGTTTCCATTCCAACTGCTTGCCTCTGCTAGCATTCCACAGAATTTCCAGAAAGTCCTTTCGCGAACGAAGCATATGTCGACCCGAGCGATGCTAACAAATCTCGAAATTCCGCAACATCCTGTCGGCATATTAAAGCAGATATCAGAGAGTACAGCTTTTCCTGCCAAACCACAGCCCAGCAACATTAAATTAAATGAGAGCAAATCCAGAAGTCGTCCGCATTATAGTCGTTTTGCCAATTTAGCAAAAATGCATTAGCATTTCTCTCAGTCAGTTTCCCTTCACGCCCAAGGGTTTCCCTACATCATTGCATTCCTTGCCTGAATACCATTTGTATGCGCGTGGCGTTTGTTTGTGTAATCAGATTTCCTGATTTTTTTGTTGTCCCACCATCGACGTTTCTGTTCCCCTTTCGCCATTAATTTGCCCTTCATTTCCCCTTTTCTTTGTTGTGTTTGTGTGGCACCTCGAGAAGGTGCCCTTTTTTTGTTGGATATCATTTCAGCCTACTGCGTCTGATGATGTCTCAGGTTAACCATGGTGGGCCTTGGGGGGAGGTTGAGTTGGGTTTGCTTTTCAAATTAAGCATCCGCTTTGATTAATATGTAATTTCGAAGAGAAATGAGTTCTGGTTGAAACGTGCCATGATCCTCTTGAATAGTAAAGCTCTTCAGCAGCGCGTATACCGAGCACAGTGAGTTCGGAATGAAAGACATTCATTCTAGGCGAAGGGAATGCGGTGGTTCCTGAGTGACATTAAGCCTTATATCACACACACTTCATTCAAGCGACACCGAAAAAGTCCATGGAGTACATTTCAGATATTTACGCAATTACGGCTCGCACAGCGAAGTGCGAATGCGACGGGGGGAAAGCACTGGTCCAGAAATTGAAAGTAAGTCCTTTCAATTCAGTTACTTTGTGTGAAAATGAAAAGGTTCATTTTTAAGTATTAAGTATTTCGAATCGTTCCTCATTAAAGTGCCAAATTGTCTGTGTAACAAGGTAAATGTATAGGGTATTTGGATGAAATTGAAGAAAGCTAGGCGGAGGCGATGTCCTTGAGGGTGAATATGCGACAGTAAAAGCCTAAAAGAGATTCCTTAAATGGGTCACCAAAGCTTAATCCACCAGAAACGAAAATAATTCATTTTTGATTACAAACTTCGACTTAAGATGGAAATTCAAATGAGAAAGGAAGGACACCCTTTTCTTTAATAAAGAGAGTACGCGAAGTGAACATTGGATTGGTGGAGATGGTATGGATTTTTAATTCCATGCACACTTCGTCTGGGAGCTGTCAAAATTGAAGTGAATGTGAATTAAATATTATAATAATAATAATAATAATAATGACGGCGCTACAGTCCGAAGTGGACCTGGGCCTAGCTTCTCAACAACCACTCGTGTTGTGCGTGCTATTGTTCTCTCACGAGTGGAGGGGACCTACAGTTTAATCCCGACTCCGAACGGCGAGATTGAGAAGCTTTTCCTAGACAGTTATACTCTTTGAGCATTGTCAGTGACTCGAAAGCGGTGGAGCCGTGAAAAAATGTTTGATGTTTTTTTCGAGATTCGAACCTTAGACCTCAAGCGTAGGAGTCGACGCACCTACCCACTACGCCACGGCGCTGAAATTTGTATTCATCCCCTAATGTTTGTTCTACGAGCTGAATACATGAGACTAGTCATGTGTCTACGGATCGACCGCCTACAGGTGGCTAGGCCAGCAGAGCGCATAGTCGGACAGCTCAGACTCGAAGGCATTCTGAACTCCGTGTCAATGTAACAAATTGGGGACGACTACGAGGCGGGCCAAAAATGATGCCAGCTAGGATGAGATTGTGTTCTTCTCAGGGGCTTATAGATTGAAGATGAATGTCATCTGGCCTCGTGAGTAACCTGGGCTGCTCAAAACACTGTTGTGGTAAAACCGTAGTTAGTTAATTTGGCTTAGTAAGTACAGGGTGGGTCTTTTTTTTAAATCATACGTTATTTTGACACTGACAGCTGTTTCCCGCTCGAAATTTTGACGGAAATTTTGACGAAGTTAGTATCATATCACCGCGGAACGAAATGAGTCGCTTGAACAACGTTTGGAAATATTGAAAAAATATTGAAAGTGATGTGTAGCTCAAACAGTGCGATTTTTGAAAATAACTTTTGGCCGAAATGAGGCACCCACAAGTTTGTGCAAAAAGTTCGTGAGACTGATATGCTTGTGGAAAACACTCATGGTCCCCGTCATCGTACGTCGTACGGTGCGGTGCTCACAGATGAGAATGTGGCTGCTGTGGCCGAGAGTGTGAGACTCATTCACGAATATCAACTCGCCATCGATCTCAATAGCTCAACAATTCACGTACAAGCCTGAGGAGAGAGAGAATTCTGCACAAAGATCTATGATTATTCGCTTACAAGGTCCAATTGACTGCACTCAGCAATTGAAGGCGCGCGACCATCCGCTTCGTTCGCATCGCTTCGCAGTGTGGGTCTTAGAGCAGCTTGAATTGGACAACGATTTTGTTTTGGGCAAAAAATCATCTTTTCTGACGAGGCGCATTTTCATCTCGGCGGCTACGTTAACAAACAAAATTCTCACATCACGCACCGCACTTTATTGTCGAGAAGCCAATGCATCCACAGAGAGTGACAGTTTGGTGTGGATCGAAAATTAGGCTGGGAACAACGTTTCGGTCAACGGTGGGCGTTACAGAGCCATGTTAACCGACTTTTTTTGAAATTGAAGACATGGATTTGGATGATCTCTGATTCATGCAGGATGGAGCGCGTGGCATGGCTCAGCCCACGTCCACGAGAAAAGGCCACCAAAATTGACGTCTTGGACAAAACGTCTCTATAAGCAACTACAACTTTGAATTTGTCTACCAAGGCCCCGAAGCAATCTCAAGAAATGACACCACCGCGGAGATAAATCGAAGGATTCCTCTTGTCATGGGCTGTGTATTTGGGCCTGGAAAGCAATTAAGGAATAAAGCACTCTCCCGAAGAACCAAGATATCTCTATAATAGATCTTGATAGTTCCAGTCCTGCTGTATGGGCTGGGCCCTGGCCAAGCCAGGCGAGGAGATTCTTGGTCGCTTCGAGAGAAAGGTTCATCGGATTACCTTTGGTCCCCTATGCACTGATGGTGTTTAGAGGAGGAGACTGAACGAAAACTTTACGGGCTGTACAGTGACATCGATCTGGTCAAACGAGTTTAAGACTTCTGTCTCAGATGGCTAGGTCATGTAGAGCGAATGCTAGATAGGGACAGCTAGATAGGGACTTCAGTTAGCTGAACCTGAGTTACTAGTAGGAACTAGCACAAGACCATGCTGGATGGAGAGTAATGTTTACACAGGCTCAGGTCCACCACGGACTTTAGCTTCAGCTGAAGAAGAAAAACCTCAAGTTTACGAAGGGATAAAACATACATACATTCATGTATATATCATATCACGCCATAATTTCTTTTGGTCACCTTAAAATCATACTCAGCTTTAAGCCGTTCAAGACTCCGTCTACAAAAACGGAACCTTTATAATTTCAGTATGTCCGTCTGTGTTGTCTGTCACACTTTTTTAATTCGGAAGTTTATAAAGATATCGGAATGAAATTTTGGAATTTGGCACTTCAGACATCATTTTTCATGCACCCAAATTTAAAATTGGGACCTTTGGTATGGCTCCCGTGGAGGTTTGCTTCAACACTTTTTGATCCGAAGGTTCATTTGAAAAATATGGAGCTCCAAACTATTTTTCAAAGCGTCCCCCTACCATTTCTAAACTAAAGTATTCAAAAATCTGAAAAAATAACAAAGATTTGGCATCAATGAGCACTTTCATTCAAATTAATGTCAAGCATTCTGTCCTTAATATTTTTCGAGATATTGGACAAAAACGGTAAAACATCGACATGAGAATTTTTAAGATCTGAAAACGCAGTTTTGAAGACCTCGGTAGAAGCCTTAAGAAATGATAAATATCAAAATACCGGTTTATGTGGACATTTTGAGATATCTGAGATTTTAAATGAAAAATATTTTCATTTTCACACATAAATTTCATGCTGTGATCGACCACTCTATACGTTGATGAGTGTTATCTCTCAGATCGATTTCAACCCCTAAATGCCCAACAGAAATGCATACACACACCGCAGGCATGAGCAATGATGAGATATGATGGAAGCGATTTTCTGTTTTGGATAAATTTTGATAGAGGTTGATGGATGGATATTTGTTTGATTATATGTGTGAATATAGTAATGAATAGTTGATTTGGGTTGAAGTTAGAAGAAAATTTATTTAAGTTAAAGTTTGAACTCGTCGTCTGATACTCAAAAATTATTCTTTCAAAAAATATTTATGCAACGGAAACTTCTCCGTGCGAGTACAACTCGCACTTGCCCAGTTTATTTTACCAAAGGTCTGCTCCCTCTTCTCGACAATACTCTTTCGTGGTCATCTTTTTCTACACGTCCCATATTTCCATATGTAAATTTATATGTATAGACTTGAAATCAATCTCTACGTCACAGTCATTGGTATCGATTTTGTTTCATTCAATGTCAATTTCCAATCACATATCGCTACCAAGTTGGAGTAGCCACAAGAACGACAGAGGCACGTTTAATTGTAATCACCTCTTTATACACTTACATATTTTATGAAACTCATCTGTGGATACCTATGCTTGTACTCATCTCCGCACACAGTCCTTTGTTCACTCTTCAATATGTACATGAAATTCGCAGAATGGCAGCTTTGCAAAGGCGCTTATTAAAAGGCAAATTGCGGCGACACATTTTTGTTTTTGCGGGATTTACAGTACCAATTTTTATGGAAGATTAAAAAAATAAAAAAGAGGGGGATTAAGGCTTACGGACAATTAAGCCATTTTATTTTCAATTAAAAAATAATTTTCAATGCACACGAGACACGGTTGATGTTTTTCAGTAGGGATATAAAAACATGTTTCGATAGCAACGCACTCTTAAACTTCTTTCATCATCTGTCAATGTCGAAACGCTAATCATCGTTAAGCTTTATAGTGGTCGAACGTGGTCATGAACGAACATAGCTTGGACATTATTGAGAATTAATACCGAAATTCTGAGTTGTTGGTTGCTACTTTAAGAGTCCTTACTCCAAGTAAATAAATAAATTAAATTGAATTCATTCGAATTAATTTAAAGGTCTGTATGAGCATTGATCAAACAATGTCTAACTGACATTTCAGACAGTTGTTGACATAACGTACACGTCAAAATCGTGAAAGAAATTGAACTTGCATCTCAACACCAGCGTTCTCTTTAACTTGAGTGACTCCTTAAGATCGCAATAAAACAATTGCGAAGCATTTCATTCGATTTATTTGCCTCCTTCGTTTTCGGTGTCAGTTTCATTTTATCGATGTCTGACAAGCATTCTCAAGGTTTTTCCCTATTGCTTGCGTGTTGAATACGTAACACTCGCGCAAAATTGCTTGTTGAAACCATATTTCAATTCGTATTCATGAAATGCGTTCATAACTAACGTTTAAGGGAAACGTGGGTGTTCGATATTTATGAGCGCAGCCAATTGGTTCGCTAAAATGGATATCCCACTGGTTACGTAGATCTCCGCGGGATGCCTACAAACCTTTTTTTATGGAAAAGGAAACACCATGGCTTGGGTATACATTTTAATTTGCTTAAAAGGCTCTTGATGACTGGTTTTCACTGGTATTGTATTTATTTCATTAAAAGTGTTTTCTTTTTCCTTTTCATGCTTAGCAATCCATTTGGATAAAAGAAGGTACATTTCATCCCGTTTGATTGTGGACTGTTGACGCTAAGTGGAGGTTCCTGGAGTTGGAGCAATTACCTCGAGTCATTTAAAATCTTGAAGCAAGTCGTAAGAGTTTGTTTATCTTTTACACACGACACAATTTCAAAGGAAAAGTTTTGCGGACTCTTTGTCTGCACACTACTTCTTCTGTTGATTCATATAAAGTGATGTTTAAGCTTTCAAAGCAAAAATAATTGGACCGCTGACTAGTATTGGAAGTGCAAGTAAACAAGAAGTATGAGGTCATATTTATGTGTACTTTTAAAAGTTAGTGTAACGTGGCACACAAATTATAATCACCGTTCATCATGATCTGTACCACGGGAGCAATGGGAACAACTCCAACGTCTGGAATGGAAACACTACTTAAATTCCCTCAGCTACATATTGTTGTTCATGCTGTGAGACTGCAAAGCAAGCCATGCAGAGACCCTATAACTTCAAAAAAGGTAACCTAATGGAACAGCTAACTGTAAGCTAAGTCTTACAGTCTTGGCCCAGTCTTAGACTTCAACTAAAGATACAAAATAATGTTCTTCTGATGACTCTACAGTCCGGGTGGATCTGAACCTCAACCAAGAAGCCTCTTCATCTGGTATTATCTTTAGCCAGCTGCCTCCAATTACGTATACCAAGTTGGCTAAGCTCCTTCTCCACTTGTGTGCGTCATGGGTTTCGTGTGCGTCCTCTATTGCGTTGTTCCACTGGCGCGGAGTCGAAGACTCTTCGGACCAGAGCGGCGTTGTCCATGCGATCTACATGGCCTAGCCATCCTAGGCGTTGAATCCGTAGACGCCTGGTTCGCTGTACAGCCCACACAGTTTACAGTTGAATCTTCTTCTTCAAATGCAGAACGTTGGCCAAGTGGCCAAGTCGTCGATGTTCTGTGTCCTTCATTGAAGACAGAAAAATTGAGAAATTATCCCAAATGGAGAAGAATGGGTCAACCTTGGATGAATGATTATGCCCAAGGTGGTATACGGATGTATCGAAATATGAAAGTGGAGTAGGAGCAGGTAATGTAAGAGCCTAATATCGTACACATTCCTCTTCCCTGATAGTCCACAGCCTTCAAAGCTGAACTCTTTGCCTTAAATTAAGTATTATACTGCATGAAAATAGGAAATTGTTCAACTTAACAATATGGATTTTTCAGGCAATACTCAAAGCCTCCAAGACTCCTCCGACTCCAAGACTCTCTGGAGTTAAGACAAAATACTCAACACGCTTGTAAAAAAAAAATTGGACAAGTGCGAGTTGTACTCAAAATTCAAACTATTTCAGTTAAAATCAACCAAATCAACTATTCATTACTACATTCACAGATAAAAACAAACAAACATCCATCCATACCTCTATCCAAATTCATCTATCACAGAAAATTCCTTCCATCATGCCCAGTCACTGCTCATGCCTGCGGTGTGTACATTGCTGTTGGATATGTGGGGGTTGAAATGAGTGTGAGAGATAACACTCATCACCGTGTAGAGTGTTCGATCACAGAATGAAATTTATGTGTGAAAATGAAAATATTTTTCATTTTAAAACTATGATGTCTCAAAATTTCCACATAAACCTGTATTTTTGTAATTATCATTTCTTAAGGCTTACGTCGAGATCTTTAAAACTGCGTTTTCAGATCTTCAAAATTCGCATGTCGATGTTTTACCGTTTTTGTCCGATATCTCCAAAACTAGTTGAGCCCATTCTGGCTTGCAGTGACTTAAAATAAGAGTACTCATTGAAGCCAAGTTTCTGGGCTTTTTTTGTTCATGCTTTTAAACACTTCGGTTAAGAAAAGGCATTAAAAAAACTTTAATGCTCCATATTTTTCAAACGGTACTTTGGATCAGAAAGTGCCCAAATCCATGAAATCCATGGCAACTTCATCTATACGGGAGCCACCCCAAAGATCCCAATTTTAATTTTGGGTGGATGAAAAGTGATGTCTAGGCCTAAACTACCTAATTCCAAAATTTCATGCCGATATCTTTATAAACATCGGACGGACAGACGTCCGTCTGTCTGCCACACTTTCTTATCCCCGATATTTATAAAGATATCGGCATGAAGTGGGGTGTGGGCGCCGTGGCGTAGTGGGTAGGTGCGTCGATTCCTACGCTCGAGGTCGTCGGTTCGAAACTCGAAAAAACATCAAACACTTTTTCACCACCTCTTTCGAGTCACTGACAATTCTCAAAGAGTATAACTGTCTAGAAAAAGCTTCACAAAATCGCTCGGAGTCGGCATTAAACTGTAGGTCCCCTTCACTCGTGAGAGAACAATAGCACGCACAACACGACTGGTTGCTGAGAAGCTGGGCCCAGGTCCACCTCGGACTGTAGCGCCGCAATTATTATTATTATTATTATTATACCGACATGAAGTTTTCGAATTAAGTAGTTTAGGCCTAGAATTCATTTTTTATGCACCGAAAATATAATGGTTCCGTTTTTGTAGACGGAACCTTAAAAAGGGTACAAGAACTGCATTTATTGAGCCTTTTTCCCTCTATGGATTCACTAACTTGGACATACAGTAACACTTAAAGAATTGGTCGACTAAGTACTGAATTCAGTTTTGGACCATTCAAAAGGGACTTATATATTTCAAGGAATTCATGAAATTCAATCCCAGTAGAACCAGGAAGGACTCAAAACTAAACAAGACTGACCTAGGGTGGGGCACTAACTGGCCATTTCTTATGTAACTACCAGCTGCACAGCAGAACAGAAAACTGTAGACACTGCGGACAATCAAAGGAAACTAGGGAACACCTACTCGTCGAGTGTCCAAATCTGGCATCAAGCTGACTTAATATCATGAATAGAACTACCTTAACATGAGTAGACTATCAGAACATTCCATCTAGAGAGGTTATTAAATTTCTTAAGACACCGCTCAAGTCCTAGATTAAAGAAGGGGGAAGGACCATAGACCAATTATGGTCGCAGTGTATGTGATAGTTACATATATTCACTCCCTATTCCCCATCTTCAATTCAATCATGAGTGCATGTGGTTGAGTGCGGAAAAATCAATACATCCCATCTAATCGTACGTATAAGGAAAATGAAACATGCACTGAAAAAACCTCTTATCTCTGAAACCATTCTCAGTGAAACACATTTTTTCTAAATATTTCGTTTCCAAAATAAATGTGGATCTACAGAGGATTAAATTCGTTTAAAGTTAGCAAAAGTTATGAAAACAAACTTACAATTTAATCATATTTAGTGATTGAGCAAATTATTGACGTAAAATAAATGTTAGCTTATTTAAATGACATTTCAATCAATACTACACAGATCAGCTACTGAACTATCACATGATGAATGTATGAGTGTTCATATTCTCGGTATGCTCACCAAAAGATTTAAAGAATAAACACACGGGGACCAACTCTTGACAGACACATTTTAATTGAATCAGTCAGCATTGCAACTCTTTGCTTGTTTATATATTAATCCACTGATCATAATCTGTCGAAGAATCTTAAATCCCATCAAAATGACATTCACATGATATTGATGATAAATTAATACAAATTTTGAATTATTTATAAAATTTTGCACATGCAAGTGACAAGGTGCTTTTTATATTCCAGGTTGATTTTGTTCGACCGTTTTTTCTATTTGTATGGCGCTTGTCAATTGGCTTTTGATAGTCGTAAAGACTGACCGATAGCAATTTTTAATGAAGCAGCCAATGATGCAAATACGAGCTTTCCTTAAGGATTGGCCAATTTTGAAACAGCTTGGTCAAAGCCAAGTTAGCGGTTTTTGTTTTTCTCACCTAAGATCATGAAATTTGGGTATTGACCGACCGAAAGAATATGACCGCGAATACAAGCTGCCGAGATGAGATTTCTTCGTGCTGTTGTGGGAATTACTCGGCAGTGCGCGAGGAACTCAACGTTGGGCAGCTGCTTCTTCGTACGAAAAAGGCTGTACTTCGATGGTTTAGTCACGTGGCACGAATGTCCCCACCATCACGATTTCCGAGGCGTGCCTTGAGGTAGGGTAGGTAGGCAGGTAGGCGACCGCTTGGCAGACCCAGGACGAGATGGTTGGACCAAGTCCAAAAGCTCGCCTGGTTGCGCCTGGGCATAGCTCCTGATGTGTTAGCGTCGATGGCGGAGGATCAAGTGGCCTGGAGATATCTCGTGCATACCTTGCGCCCGCAACCCTTTTAGTGGAACATGCGGGTCACTGAAAATGATGATGACGAGTAAAAAGTATGAAAATATATTGTTAAAATAATTATTCAATTGTTAATCATTCAACGAGTATTAAATAATTTTTAAAATTCACATGCATTTGAAAATGAAGTAAAGACGGGCGGCAATTAAACAATCGTATACAAAACAGCTTGGCGCTGTGCGGTAAAGTGTTACTGAATACCCGGTTGCGTGTCATCTACGCCGGGCACAAGAATTGAGAAGGTTTCACGCTACGCTTCCCAACCGCCTTCCTTTTGGGAGGACAGACCTCGTTGTCAGCTATTTGCCTTCCCGTCCCCTTTTGATTTCTAATGTCTTGATTTTACAATATTAAAATATTTTTGTTCAAATATTTGTTTGCGTTTTATGCTACTTGATTTGCCACACAGCACAAAGCGTCGTCTATCAAAGCGTTTATTAAGACAAAAGTGGTTATCGAATGCCGTTATCAACTACCACGAGATTTTCAACGATGGATCCAAAAAGGAAACATGTACTGGGGCCAGATTCTACTTGGACACCCTGCATGAACAGGAGTCATTTAGACTCCCTAAAATTCTCAGTGTCTCTATTCTGGCAATAGAGGAAGCAGCCAAACTCATACAAGTAACCGATATCTCATTATAGAATATCACCATCCTTGTAGGCAGCCAGGCTGCACTAAAGTCAATAGGATCCTTTAAAATGAGATCAAAGGCTGTTATGAACTGCCGCGACTCATCAAACCATCAGTCACCACAAGGTCAAACTCTGCTGGGTCCCAGGGTACAGCTTAATCGCAGGGAACAAGAGAGCGGACGAATTGGTCAGACAAGGGTCTGAAATGGACATCAGCGAAGCGGACACGTCACTGCGACCACCGCATTGTATCGGATCCTGGGCGAAACAATACAAAAAGAGGCAAACTTGTCTTGGCTTGCAAGAAATGATTGTCATACGACAAGGTCAACGTGGCCAGAGCATATCAACGGCAAACCAAATAAGCTTCTGGCGTTGGACCCAACCTCGATGCGTGTGCTCGTCAGAGTAATCACAGGACATTGCACTATCGGAACAATGCTCCGGAAATGGAATCCGGAATCCAGCAATTTCTGCATGAGCTGCGGCTGTGGGGAAGAGACCGCGACGATCCAAAATCTTCTTTGCCACTGCCCAGCTCTCCAGAATCGGCGCCTAGCTTCGCTGGGCCAAAAATACTTCACAGAGACTGCGGACTTAGCGAATGCAGATATATTGGATCTTCTAAAATTCATAAGAAGCACGGGGTGGTTTCAGCCATCCCGTGACAGGTGGGGTTATTAGCTTGTGTACTCCGCAATTGAAGGGATTCACAATGGGTCCAATGACCTCCGAGTGGAAGTGATGCCTTAACCATCACACTCCCCTTCCAAAACCTAACCTAATCTAACCTAAGACAAAAGTTTTAGAGAAGGGTGAATTTTAAGGAAAAACCTTTTAAATGATTTAGTTTTTTAAAAGAAAGCGTAGTTTTCTAATACATGTTCAAGTATTTCAATAACATTTTTCTATGATTTCTCCTGGCCAAATATGAAAAATATTTTTTAAATAATTCACTTGATTTGCATGCATAGCAAGCATTACCAAATGGGCAATAATTCATGTGTTTTATTCTGACCTGGAAAATTTCACATTTCACATGTTTTCATGGATTTCGGCTGGAATGTTTGAATGAATTAAATTCATTTGCACATAATTTTCACATTTAGTACAATTTCTGATCGACAACGCAGAAAATCGACTTTTAAATAAACTGGGCTAGTGCGAGTTGTACTCGCACGGGGAGGTTCCGTCGCATAATATTGATGGATGATTTCTGAATATCAAACGACGTTGCCAAACTATTTCAGTTGAATTTTCTTCTAACTTCAACCCAAATCAACTATTCATTACTACATTCATACATCCAAACAAACAAACCTTCATCCCTACATATACCTATATCTCTATCCAAGTTTATCCAACACAGAAAATCCATTCTATCATACACATACCCAATCACTGCTCATGCCTGCGGTGTGTGTGTTAATTTCTGTTGGGCATTTAGGGTTAAGATCAAAAAGATAACACTCATCAACGAATAGAGTGGCCGAACACAGCATGAAATTATGTGTGAAATTGAAAATAGTGATCATTTTAAATCTTAGATATCTTAAAATTTCAACATAAATCGATATTTTGAAATTTATCATTTCTTAATGCTTACATTGATGTCTTCAAAACTGCGTTTTCAGATCTTCAAAATTCGCATGTCGATGATTGACCGTTTTTGGCCCATATCTCCAAAACCATTAGGGCCAGAATACTTGAAATGGTTTTAAATGAAAGTACTAAATGAAGCAAAGTTTTTGTGATTTTTTCAGATTTTTAAAGTCTTTGGTTTAGACGGCAGGGGGGGATGCATCTAAAAAAAACTTTGGAGCTCCATATTTTCCAAACGGCACTTTGGATCAAAAACTGTTGAAGCAAACCTCTACCTCATTACAAATGATCTGTCGATTGATATATATGTCGATGGGGTGCGACAATGTTTCAAAATTAATGGCAACTTCACCTATACTGGAGCCATCCCCAAATGGCCCCAAATTTTAAATTTGGGTTCATAGGCAATGACATTTCATGCCGATATCTTCATAGACTTCGGAGATAAAAAAGTGTGACAGACATGACAGGCGGACGGACGGACACACCGAAATTATAAAGGTTTCGTTTTTGTAGTCTAAACAGATGGTCTTTCTCATCTCATCTCATTTTCAGTGACCCACAAGTTCAGGTAAAGGGGTATCATGGGGCTATGCACGAGAGATCTCCAGGCCACTCGATCCTCCGCCATCGACTCAAACTCATCAGGAGCTACGCCCAAGCGTAATCAGGCGAGTGTTTGAACTTGGTCCGACTATCTTGTCCTGGGTCTGCCAAGCGGTCGCCTAGCTGATGAAATCGTATACAAGGCACGCCTCGGAAGTCGTGATGATTTGGACATTCGTGCCACATGACTAAACCATCGGCCATGTAGATGGCCTTTTGTTTTTGAAAAATTTGTGCCCTCTCTTGTTTCGGTCAAAGTTGGGGACCCTATTTCACACTGGCATGCTTGTTGAAAAATCTCAAAAAAGATTTGTATTTTAATCCGTAAACAATTTAATTGACATAACAGCTAAGGGAAAAACGTCCATGAACAGCTGCGAAAATGAAAACCTCAGTATAGACATTTACACATTTTTCGAAAAAATTTCATTGAAAGGGACGAAGCACATTTTGGCATGGATGACTAAATAGAGAACATGCTATTGGGACATCGAAAGTCTTTAATTCATTCACCAAAGATCACTACACCCTCGTAGAGTAACTACATTGTGCGTCATTTGACCCGGAATCATCATTGGACCATATTTTTTGAAGAAATGTTGTAGCAGTTACTGGTGGACGCTGTCAGGACATGTTGGATAACTTTCTTGTTCTCGAATTGAATCATTTAAGCCAACGAAGATGTTGTTACAACGAGACGGTACCTTGACTTGACCGACATCATATTTCATAAATAAAGTCAAAAATCTTACATTCAAACAATGAAACATAAGCCATAAACCTTGACTTGACCGACATCATATTTCATAAATAAAGTCAAAAACCTTACATTCGAACAATGAAACATAAGCCATAAAATTGTGTTTCATTTAAAAATTATCAACAAAACACATAGACCTTAATCGACCGTGAAATTTAAACATTGCTAGCCATTTTTTCGACACTGAAGAGAAGCCAGATATAAGTAGAAACCCTCCAATGTGGTCTGGACACACCTTCCTCCTTCCCCAAAACCGCGTCGTTCTTTCACCGCAGTAAAAATATCTCAACCAGCATTCACAAAAGATCTAACATTCAGACGATGGATGGTCCTCTTCAACTCCGAATTTCAACGGATGGATCCGAGTTGAATGAGATAGTGGAAATACGTACCCACTCCAGGGATCTAAATATAAACACAGCCGAAACACTGAAGGGTCTTTCAAGCAGAGACAATGGTTATTAGAGCGGCTTTGTCATGGCTTAAAAACAATGTGATATCCATAAGGAATATAATCCTAGGTTCAGACGGCCAGGCTACCATTAATTCTCCGAACTTGGGTATATTCTATTTAAACGCCCGTACAAGGTGGAAGAGTATTTTAACACTCGTCACATGTATGTACCGGGATACTGTGACATTCCAAGAAATTGCGATGCTCATGAACTCGCCCGGTATGGCATCGTCTCATCACTTTCCCCTTGTGGAAAGTAACCGTTCATGCCTTTTGCTACAGGCAAAAAAAATCTAACCCCTGATACGATTAAATTCACTAATCGTATCTGATCTGATAGTGCCTATGTGCTTGAACAACGTTGGGAAATATTGAAAACTTATTTTCAAAGTGAGTGCTGTGTAGCCCAAACAGTGGTTTTTGAAAAGAAGTTTTGGCCGAAATGAAGCACCACCGCAAGTTTGTGCAAAAAGTTCGTGAGACTGGTATGCTAGTGAACTACACTCATGGTTCCCGTTATCGCACTATGTTGATGCTGTGGCCGAACATCAACTCGCCATCGATCTCAACGGCTCAACATTTCACGCACTAGCCTGAGGAGAGATAGAATTCTGCACAAAGATCTCGGATTATTCGCTTACAAGCTCCAAGTCTCAGCAATTGAAGACGCGCGACCGTCCGCTTTGTTATCGCTTCGCAGTTTGAGCCTTAGAACAGCTTGAATTTGACAACGATTTTGAGCGAATGTCATCTTTTCTGACGAGGCGCATTTTCATCACGGCGGCTACGTTAACAAACATATGAGGCTCGGAAAACCCGCACATTATTGTCGAGAAGCCAATGCATCCACAGAGAGTGACAGTTTGGTGCGGATTGTGGAGTGGTGGCATCATCGGACCATTTTTCTTCGAAAATGAGGCTGGGAAAAATGTTTCGGTCAACGGTGGGCGCTACAGAGCCATGTTAACCGACTTTTTTTTACTGAAATTGAAAACATGGATTTGGACGACCTCTGGTTCATGCAAGATGGCGTCATGTCATGCCACAATCTATCTTTTTCGCACCAAATTCCCAAATTGTGTTATCAGCCGTCTCGGCGATGTCAATTGGCCGCCTCGGAGCTGCGGACATTTTTTGTGGGGAACCGTGAAGGAACGATGTTATGCCAATAATCCGGAAACGATTTAAGCACTTAATTCCTATATCATCCAAGCAATCCGTGAGCTACAGTCTACAGCCCAAACCCATCAACAAGTTCTTGCAAAATTAGAGTGACAGAATGCGAAGCCAGCCGAGACAGCCACTTGAACAACGTCGTATTTCATAATTAATAGGAAAGTTTGCGTTTTTAGGAAAAAACTTGTATTTGGCCCACCCTGTATGTTGCCATCAACGTCTTATCCGGTTCTAAAGCCACTGAAGTTAATTTTTTTCTTTTGTTTTGGAAATGCGTTATTTTGAAGTGATATTTTACTCCTCAAGAGCACGGATGAGTGCCAATTTAAAATGTTGGTCATATTCAGAATGTCAAACCACTTAACACCGTTAGAGTGAGCGTTTTCGAATCTACCTCCAGTTCAACAAATGGATGACTTTAGTTTAACTCTCCTGTTTATTTCCATTCGTGGGCACCGCCATAGCATGGTGGGTAGTACGTCGACCCCTACGCACTAGACTTTCAATCCTAGGCTTAAATCCAACAAGCAAACATTTTACAAAAAAAATTGTTGACTGCTCCACCTTTTTCGACTCGCTGATAATGCTTAAACGACATTATTGTCTAGAAAAGCCTTCTGAATATCGCTGGTCGGGGATGGCATTAAACTCCAATCGTGAGAGAACAATAGCACGCACAAAACGAGTGGTTGCTGTAGAAGCTAGGCACAAATCCATCTCGGACGAAGCGCCATCCTTATTGTATTATTATTATTTAAATTTGTTAAAGTGTTCTGATGTACTCGTAGTTCTGGATCACTTCACAAGTTCGAGAAGTGGGTCATAACCAAGTTCTCCAAGTATTTGGATCAAGCAAATAATTAAAAATAAAAAAAGAAAATAATTAAAAATAGCAGCCCGAGATTTGTATCTACAAACGCATGATCAAAGTCGCACATCTGCTGAATGATTGAAATCTGTACGAAAATTCGAAAGAACGAAAATAACACCATTGCCTTAGGTCACTTTTCTTTTCTGTCCCTTGAAATCATCCTTTTTCATGCGTGCCTTAACATCTGCATTCACTTAAATCGAATATCCTTCGATGTGTATTCAATGGTTTTCCTCGAATTTCCCATTTCAATTTTTCTTTCTTATACAGAAGATGTTTTCGAAGATTCGATACCCTTAGATCAGCACCCACCTTCTGTAACCTTTAATTTGAATATTTTTAGATTTTTTTTTGCCAGAATGGTTTTGAAAAACAAAATATTTTCACACCACAGTAAAGGGCACGTATAAAACAAAATTCCCAGAAACCAACGATGGATTAATGTTCTCACATTAAATTCATTTCAGCAAAAATATCCTTTTTCAATTACCCTTAACTCGAACTGGCAACTGAACTGAACTTGGGTAGAGGTTATACAAATATTTATGCACGAATTTCCAGCAAATAAAACTTTTAAATGCAACGATTAAAATGCAACAAAAATGGCTTTAAAGAGACCACAAGAGAACGGGCAACTCACTCATATACATTTTTGAATTACTTGAATAAACAATTTAAAATCATTTCATTTACTTTCAATTTTTCACCTGCAGAAAAAAACCTTTAAACATTCACATACGGCCTAGTTTCAAACGAATTTCGCGGGAGATCTCGAAAAGGCTTAATACATTAGAAGAAAATAAACTCTCTGGGGTAAACTACAATTTTATGTGTTTTTGCACGTCTATTCCTTGCAGTATACAAGTATTCCGCAGGCAGAGGAAATATATATCATGTACCCCAACCATCGGATTTTAAATAAATTGGCAGCATGCGTCGTTTTTTATATATACAGAAATGAAATTCGGTGCGGTTTCTCTAGGAGCAAGCCATTAAAATATTTTGTACATAGAAGTCTGCGCTTTACCAAAAGCACATTCTAATAAAATATTCTAGAAGAATTCCTTATTTTTAAACCCACCAAGTCAGAAAAGCCTCTGCCATCGCTGTTTATTTTCTCAATTAAATCCAAGCGTTAATCACTTAACAGGTGCTTTAAAAAACTCAATGTTCGAAATGATATATTTTTTTTATCTGTAACACAAACTATTTTGTTGTGATCTCACAAGATTCTTCTTGTGGCATGTTTATTGATCGACAAGCCCACCGAATTTCGAAAAAATAAAAGCAATTCATCGCACGCATCTGAGGTATTTTAATTTTCATTAGATTAAAACCGAGGCATCCGGACGTGGCAAATCAATCAAATCTCTATGGTGTAACGTAAACACACAACGGGGCATGCCTCTAACAGAATGTGTGAGGAACAAAAGACCATTCGGAATGGGGAATTATTATTTAATGACTTACCATATTGTCGTACTGCTGGGAGGTTACCAAAAACATTTTACCAACTTAATCCAAGGAACAACTCTTTCGAAAACCGGTCACTGTGGCGTATACGTAACCTTTCTTTTACAAATATTTTCACCACTCCCACATTAACGCACGCACTTCACACGTATTTGAAATTTCACTTCGAAACTATGCTGAATTCAATTCATTTGAATTGTTTTAAAACATTTTTTATGCGGACCAAAAAACTACCCCTGCGTCATTCACATGGCCATTAGCTACTGAGGGGAGGGGGACCAGCTACTATTTGTGTTTGAAGAATGTATAGCCGCGTTTTATTAACCTTTCACGTCAGTCAAACATTGGCGAGGAGTACCGCCGAGTGCAATCGTAAATTACGGCAATCAAGGGGTAAGACGCAAGCGGAAGATCTACTAAAGGCAAATGCAGCATCATTTTTCGATTTTCGCAAAATTTACACAAAAATCAGCGCGTTTCATCTCACTGTTCTTGTTGATCACTTGAACTTTCACTATACACATGCATATATCGTATCTCGTATCTCAGACCTTTTAACGTATCACTTCACAGGTAATTAACAATTTCACTGGAATCTCATTGAATGCGGATGTTGAGATAATAATCAATTGGATTTAACACGGTAATTACGCGAATTGTATTTTTAACCACCACCGCTCGAAGGGATACTCGTTCGTCCAGCACTCCGGCAAACACGACAATAACGTATCTGAAGTGTGTTCGAGCGAGCAACAGTTTTCATCAATTGTACACCGTCCCGTCCAAAGTGACTAAGAGCGCAAAACTGTCTGTGTTTTTTGGCACCAGACACTTTTCATTTTATTCGAAGCAGGATACCGAGCGAATTTAGAGCTTCCTTATCATCAAAAAGCTCACCCGGAGCTTAGTTGAACGCATTTGAACCTGATTGAATGGGTGACTGCGCAGGTTCTTGACTGGTGCACGTGTTTCATCACATTCAGAGAAACGTACTGATTTGACTTGTCTCCGCAGAAGGTGGCAGTGATTTGTCGCCACCCGACACAACCATCGAACTTGACCCCTTTCCTTCTATTATTCAAGAATATGCGATTGCGAGACTGTCGAACTGGTTGCTTGAAATCCCTTCTGGACTTGAGGGTTATCCGGTTAAGTTGGTTTCTGATTATAATTTAATTAACCTCATACCGACTTCATTTCAACGGTGTACCATACCACTACCGCAGAGTGGATGATTTATGGCCAAACACAAATCTGACCCAATTTATAGCGCGGATGAGTAATGAACATAAATTTTGAATTTATGGTTACGGCTGCTGAGGAGGAAATATTTTCACGCCTTTGTTTCCTTTTGCGAGCAAAAAGTTTGGGAGCGCGGAATGGTATAATTTTGTGTGCATCGCTGTTGGCGATAAATTGGCAATAAATTGAGTAAGGACTTTTTTTCAGAGGATCTTATGAATGAGTGGGGCTGATTGGACTAATTAACTTTTTTAGGGGAGCTTTGTATTCAAGGTGCTTGCAAGCTTATGAGTCTAGACGCTGTACAGCAATCATTTTATGACAAGAATAAACAATGGAATCGACTTGTTATTGAATTTCTGCGGCTTCCCGTTCACTTTTCTTTTCAGAAATAGGGTTCAATAAACTCTAATAAAATGAAAGTTGAGTTTCGTGCAGTACGTTTTGGCATATATTTTTCAATTCATGTTTTTAGGTACGAAATGAGGTGTTTTTGTTAAAATTAAGCGAGGTGCGCTGATATTTGCAGTTTTTCTGACATTCAATTTCTCCAAGAAAGCATTCATGAAGGATTCGTTGTTGGTGAGATCACAGGAATTTTTAATTTTGACTGAGGCTATTTGTTTTAGAAGAAAATTAAATTATGTGTTATTTTAAACCAACTACCCTATTTTTAAGAACGGGCAAAATTGAGATTTTTTTTCCAACCCTCCATCAGATTCCATTCTCTTCAGCTTTTCTGAGAATAATGTGGTGTCCATTTACATTATGCTTTACTTTCTTAGCTTAAACTCCCTGTTTCTCGCTTTTCAAGGAGTGGCAGTAAAATACTCCAAGGAAGAGGTCAAATTACAAAAAAGTCGTTGATACACTTCTTTGCAATTTGACCTCTTCCTTAAAGTATATTACTACTACTCCTTGAACATAAAAAAAGCTTTCAAGCCAAAATGATCGAAGAAGAGTGTACGCAGGGGAAATTAGTTGAAGTGAATCGATTTGACAGATATGAAAACTTGCTACAAATCTGTGAAAGAAATTTGTCCAAATATACATCACAGCCTGGGAAAATTCCGCATTTTCTCTTTTAGCAGAAACCATGAAATTTTCGCGTACGCAAACTGGATGTTGTAGCGTATAGTAGAAAATAGTTAAAAATGTGTATTTCTGAGTATTAAAATAATATTAATAATAATGGTGGTGTTCAGTCTGAGTTGGACTTCTCAGCAAACACTTATGTTGTGCGTGCTATTGCTCTCTCGCGAATGGAGGGGACCTACAGTTTAAGTCCAAACGGCGAGATTGAGAAGCTTTTTCTAGACAGTTATACTCTTTGAGCATTTTTGCTTGTTTTTAGATTTGAATCCAAGTGTGGGGGTCGACGCATATACCCACAACGCCACGATCTATTCAAATATACCTAATATATGACAGTCAAAAATTATAATCTTGCAGTAGTTAAGAAGTTTGTCTACCTCTGAGGAAACGTGAACGCCATAAACGATATTTTGGTGGATATCCGATGTAAAATCGGCCTTTGCTGCTTCTTCGGTTGTAATTTTTTCTGATAAGTGGAAAAAGATGATATCCGCTGCCGCCACTGTTGATACATATTTCTGCCCCTTTTATCGCATTTTCCATGACTTTCCACAAGATTTCCGATGATGCTCGCATTCCTGTCGAATATTCTCCATAAGGGCTGCGATTATCTGAGGCGTGTTGGCATAAACCGCGACTTCAAGTAGCCCCAAAAAAAGAAGTTCGGGATGGTTAAATCGAGGGATCTTGCTGGCCAAGCTTCAACACAATTCTGCGTTCGAGAAAAATTTGTCTTGATACAATCAGTAACTGCCCAAAATTCAGGTTCGTATTTTGTTTTATTGCCAGCGATATAATTTTTTAACCAGGAACAAAGTTTTCTAAAGTCACAACCATCATAACTTCTGCCTAATTCAGAAAAGTAACACTTCTGGCAGAACAAATGTCAAGCTTTTCAACATCCTGACATGCAAGCTAAAGATCTCATTATTTCCGTATTTTCTTTGAAGCCCATCTTTTTGTACCCTCCTTCAAATTATTTGTCCGAAATGAAATAAGCAGTCTTGAAAATGGGCAGAACGAAAATAGGGTTTCGCTGCCAGGAAAATCGTTTTTTCAAAATCTCAAATGATTCGAAGTGGATTTAAATTTATGATTCTTTCTAGTTCCAGATGGAATAATTCGCAAAAAGATTCGGTATAGACCTGCAAAGTTTTTTTGCTCATAGGACAAAAAAACCAGAGGTACAATCTGTCCATCCATAACACCGTGTGTGCTGACGCATAATATATGGAATCATAAAATTATTCGTCCATTAGCCAAAACTGACTTTATCCCAAAGCTTTTAGTGAAGTTTTTGCTCCGAGAGTTATATTCTTTTTTCCATTTAATGACTTTTCATTCAAAACAAAGAGTTCGGCTTCTAAATATAATAACTCTTCAGGAATATAATAATTTGAAATGAATTAAAACATACTTTGGAACTCTATAGTTTTCAAACGGTACACTGGATCGAAAAGAGTCTAAGCAAACCTCCATCTCATTCTCCATTTCTCAGATCTGTCGATTGATATATCAATCGATGGGGTACGTCAATGTTTCAAAATCCATGGCAACCGTTTTCCGTTTTTGTAGACAAAACCTTAAAAAAGGAAGCGAAGTCCTCGAAAATGCTCCTCCTAACAAATCATCTGCTGTAGTGCAAAGCGCCTCATCATTTGGACGTCAGGTGGAAATATCCCAGCAGTCTGGTCTAAGACAATGTACCTGCGATATTCTGGGCCGAACCATTAATCCCGTGGCCGCCGCGCCCTACACGGTCTCCTGTGGTTCCAGTCTGTTCTAGTCGAGTAGCTAAGCTCCGGAATGTTTGCCCAGTTGGCGCGACACGATTAGGAAATCGACGTCGAAATTCACGCTGGGCTAACACAACCGACAGATTTATTGGTAAAAAAAAATTACACAATTATTTCACGCTCTTGCGGAGTATAGCGCTCCATTGCATGTCTGTTTTTCTATACTGCAGCTGACTCGTTCACAAATGTCAAATATGATTTGCGTATTACGCCATTTGCAAAACGAGGGCAAAGCGAAGTATATGTACATACATGCTGTCCTCCAGAAATGGCGCAAATGATAAAACTATAATTAAAAATTGCGGTTGGCTCACGTTGTCTCTTAGAACTTGCACATTCGTGACTTCAGGTGACTGTGTGTGTCAACTTTCGCAGTTCCTGTCTGGACACGGCGGTTTTTAAAAATACCTGTACCACATGATCCCTTACGTGATGGAATTTTTAGAAAATTGGAATGAGCAATGCTCGTACATTGCGATAGTCCAAATGAAACCCCGGCAGGCCGAAGTCGAAAGAAATTCTCGGGTGGGTTATATTACTGAAATCGAGTACTTAGGCTTGGGAATCGTGCATGCTGAAAGCCCGGGCTATTAGTATCTTTAGAAGACACGACTGGATGGCGCATTTGGTTAAATGCCTGCCCCAAGTTCGAGAGGTCCCAGGTTCGAATCCCAGTGAAATCGAATCTGGTCCACCGTTTATCTATCACTGGAGTAGGTTGCTATCTGGCAGTACAATGGACCAGTTTTGAGTCTGAGTGCTCCAGTAGTGTTTCAAAAATTCTCGAAAACAAAAAACATCTTTGGAAGATTGCCACATACTCGGACGCAACCAAAACAAAAAAAGAAACACGCTCATAGGTGTCGATCAATTTCGTGCAATACTTTAGAGAAACCATCTACACGACCAAACAAATTCGGTTTGACCATTCGTGAGTTATGAAGTCACAACGCACTTGCAACAATTTTTTTATATATACAGATTATTGAACCGGTTCCTTTACTTTACTTTATCCAACTATGCTATAGTATAAGTTATAAGACATCTAAGTCATCGTAGCTTTAAGTCATTGTTCTCCTTAACCCAATTCCAATTACCTTTCTCACTTTTAGCATTTCCTGTACGTTCACCTCGAATACCACACTATCAGCACTTCCTCTCTACCCCAGAGCAACGCACTCATTTTTATACAGTCAACACTTCCTCTGTACACCAGAACAACGCACTCACTTTTGCACTGTTAACATTTCCTCGGTACCCCAGAACAGCGCACTCACTGTTGCACTGTCAACATTTCCTCCATACCCCAGCACGATCGCCCATAGTTTACATAAGCATATTATTGTTAAGGTAGGTTAAGATAATTTTAAAATGGAAAATAAACTTCAGTCTTTAAAGATCACCATAGGTGACAAGACCGTGTTTAATTTATATTCGCATTGAGAGATAATATTTTATACTTGAAAGTACCCTCATAATAAGACGCGGTTACATCTACAGCTTCTGTGGCTAGCTATGTTCGAAGAAGAGGAGGTCGTACTATATTTTACCACAACCTCTATGTTCATGGTAAATGAGGAAGGATGTGGTTCAAAACAACACCTATTGTGGTTGGCCGCAGCAAGTGGGTACGAAGCCACTTCACCCACATGAGTATAATTAAGCCTTGAATATACATTTCAGTTTGAATTTTATACGTTTAATGTATAGTCGACTGCTCTATATTTTTGGAGGCACAGAGCGGTTTGATGTATACATTTGTATGCCCTCTTAGGCGCACATACTATGGTTTGTTACTCAAACTACAGGGTGGCGCATAAGAAACCTTAAGATATATGTGATGAATAACATTTTTCTTTCTGAAATTATTTAACCTTGACATTTATTAAAATTTAGATTATGTTTTAGAAATATCTGTGGCCACATAACTCGAGTTAGTTCAGCATGTTTAAATCTACTTTCACTAAATTTTTTATGTCTGTATCTTTTTTTAAACAGAAGTTATTCGAAAAAAACTTAGTAGTCTAAGTACTAGTAGTAGTGCTAATTTGAAACTTTGACCGCCTCTCCTAAAAAAAGTAGAAAAACCGACTTAGGCGGTTATGCCTTGTGACCACAGATATGTTCACATTGTGTTGTAAAGATAATATCTCTCAAATGTGGGCGCCGTGGTGTAGTAAGTAGGTGCGTCGACTCCTACGCTCGAGGTCTAAGGTTCGAATCTCGATAAAAACATCAAACATTTTTTCACGGCTCCACCTCTTTCGAGCCACTGACAATGCTCAAAGAGTACAACTGTCTAGAAAATGTTTCTCAAAATCGCCGTTTGGAGTCGGCATTAAACTGTCGGTCCCTTCTGCCCATGAGAGAACAATAGCACGCACAACACGAGTGGTTGCTGAGAAGCTAGGCCCAGGTCCACCTCGAACTGTAGAGTCGCCATTATCATTATTATTACTATCTCTCAAATGGTGCCCATTGCTTGCCTCGACCTGACGTGTGCACTTTCGAAAGCATTTTCCATTACTTTTCTTAAAGTTTTAGGTCCCAGCGTTCTCACTTCTTCTCCGATATTGGCTATTTGGCACACTTTTTAGGTAGCCCCAAAGAAAAAAATCTGGAAACGTTAAACCGGACGAATGCGATGGCCTGTTAAAATAAGAAAATCGCAATTTTATCCGATCAACAAAAATTTCCCTCAGGATGGCCATAGTTGGACGCACTGTGTGAGCTGTTGTGTGTTGAATCTTATATGGAAAAAGGTGTAACCTTGCCTTAAAATTCTTTGCAAAGACCGCCCAGACATCCCCAACTGTTGAGAAAGTTTCGAGGTTTTTCTCAATACTTGCTTGCACCCGAGCAATATTCCCATCATTTGGAACTGTAGGAGGTATTCCAGCACGCGGAAGATCGATCTAAGGGATAACACTCATCAGTGCATAGAGTGGTCGACCACAGCATGAAATTTATGTGTGAAAATGAAAATATTTATCATTTTAAATCTCAGATATCTCAAAATTTGCACATAAATCGATATTTTGATATCTATCATTTCTTAATGCTTACGCCGAGGTCTTCAAAACTGCGTTTTCAGATATTCAAAATTCGCATGTGACCGCTTGACCGTTTTTGGCCAATATCTCGAAAGCTATTAGGGCCGGAATGCTTGAAATTTTAAATTTAAGTACTCAATGAAACCATTTTTTTGTGATTTTTTCAGATTTAGAAATGGAATGGGGACGCATTAAATAAACTTTGGAGCTCCATATTTTTGAAACGGTACTTTTGATCGAAATTTGATTGAAGCAAACGTCAACCCTGTTTCAAGAATCTGTCGATTGATATATCACTCGAGGAGGTGCGTCAATGTTTCAAAATTAATGGCAACTTCACCTAAACGGGAGCCACCCCCAAATGGCCCCACTTTTTAAATTTGGGTGCATGACAGTGATGTCTAGGCCTGAAGTACATAATTCCAAAATTTCATAAATAAACTTCGGAGATAAAAAAATGTGACAGACACGACAGACAGACGGATGGACGGACACACCGAAATTATAAAAGTTCCTTTTTTGTAGACGAAACCTTAAAAAAAAAGTACGTAAACAAAAAAAGTATTCAATAATTAAATCTTAACGTATCATATACGCCACCCTGTACATATGCAAATCACCACCGAGGCATTTTCGTTACATAAGTGGATGTGGGTAGGCAGATATGTCGGTGCCCTAGCTGTGTTCAGCTGCGGTTCACGTAGACTGACAATTTGGGTGCACTGTGCCCTAAATAGATATAAGAAGGTGTTTAATTGATGAATGTGCATTTATGCCAAAATTAATCAGAAATACAGACATAAGACGTGCACTTAATGTATCTTTAAACTCCTGGTATTCAAATAACTATTGCCCCCACGAGGCATTTAGTTAAATATTAAAGCAGCTCTCACAGTTGCCCTTTTCTGGAATTTATCATCCAATTCAGAGCTCCATAGCATACTCGTACACCGAATACTTTCCATGGGTACAGTGCCTATTTAAGTTCCCCTTCAACATTCTGTTCGGGGGTGTAAGCAACTGTTTCTTTGGTGTGGAACATTTTCGAAAGTTTACACTTTTTTTGTTGAACTCGTCTACAAGTCGAACACAATGGATCCTTTAGTCTTTTGTAATGTTAAACTTTACAAATTCATTTAAACGGTCTTTTTAGGGTTTCAACTTTATTCGTCTGTTGAAATATCAGTAAAAAACTGCACAAGTGTGAGTTTTGTTCGTGCCCCGAGGATTGCATGCGTTTAATAATTTCTGAAAGGAACCATTCTGAACATGAAGCAACGTATTTTTGTTATTTCAGTTTGAAAAAAAAAATTTAACAAAATTGAGAAAAATTCTTTTTATCAAAAGCTGTTACTTATTATATGTGTATATGTTGTTGTTGTGTATTTGGGCGCTGAAATAAATGTGAACGAAACCACTGTGGCTGATTTAGGCGACGGATTGATGGGTGGAAAATTAATTTTAAATTTTCCATACCTTTCAACATTTTTGAACTAAAATGTTTGTGTTTTTGGTCAATAGTTCTAGATCTATTACAGTCAGAGTTCTTGAAACAATTCGTTTGAACAAATGTTTGCTTCTCTTTTTAGAGAATATTTTCTTTAATTTTTCGGACATACTATGGTTAGAATGGGATTAATTCTGATCGTACGATTTTAACCATTTCCACTGGTTGCATTCTTTCCTTTCAAATAGTTAATCAATTCGAAGTACAATTTGTTGGGTAGAACCATATTTTTGATTTTGTAGATTTCATTTTTGGAAATTGGATAATCGCACAAACAGTAATAATAATAATGGCAGCGCTACAGTCCGAGGTGGATCTGGGCCTAGCTTCTCACCAACCACTCGTGTTGTGCGTGCTATTGTTCTCTCACGAGCGGAGGGGACCTACAGTTTAATGCCGACTCCGAGCGATTTTGTGAAGCTTTTTCTAGACAGTTATACTCTTTGAGAATTGTCAGTGACTCAAAAGAGGTGGAGCCGTGAAAAAATGTTTGATGTTTTTTTGAGATTCGAGCCTTAGACCTCGAGTGTAGGAGCCGACGCACCTACCCACTACGCCACGGCGCCCACAGATTAAAGTTTAACCTTTATTTTATTTTGCAATGATGTCAATCGATGACGTGCGTGAAATAAAACCAATGCTTTGGCCAAATTAAATGATTTTGCTCATTTACTGTAAGAGGCGTGCGTGTTACGAATTGTATGACAGGCACACATTTTTGAGATTTAGACATAACCCTTCTTGGAGCTGCAACGTAGTAAGGTGGTGCGTCGACTCTTCAGCCGATGGTCTATGGCTTGATACCAGACACACCAATTTTCACTTCCACGGCATCACCTCTCTGGAAGCATTGACAAAACTCAGAGAGTATAAATGTCAATAAAAGCTTCTCAGCCTCCGCAGTTTGAAATTGGTATACAAATTTACATAGGTCCCCTCCACTCGCTGCGCTGGCTGCTAATTCTGTACCATACGAATCCACTGAAGGAAGGTAAAGAAATTGGTTCAGTGCAGCAGATAGTATTGTTTCTCCTCTGCTCCCCTGATACAAATGCATGCCGATCTATGCAAATGTATCCACAACACGGACCTGACTATTGATTTGAATTGCCAGAATACGATGCGTGGTTGCAAGCCCCATTTGGCTTCCCTCAATCCAATCTATTTCTTGCAACAGTTAAGTGCCGCAAATGTTCACCTGATCCGATCCATGGTATTGAGCTTCCAGATTAGTTGATGGACTATAATTAGCTCCAGAATTGTTGGTTTAATTGCGAGCGCCAGCATTGTGCTACACAGATGGGGGTCTAAAGGCTGTATTTTGTATTTACTCGTAATGTGTATTACGTCCGATTGTGGTGGATTATGTATGCTTTAGTCTATGCAGCAAGTGTAAGGAGAGCATTCTGCATAATGTCCTTAAGCGTAGAAACAAATTTTCCAGATACTGATATTGCAACGTCGCACAGTGTGACATTTCTCACATATAGCGAGATTAAATTAATAACTCTTAGAAATTAATGTTTTCGTTAAAGTAAAAAATAAGTATACAATTATTTTTATGAAAATTGTTCACAGAATGAAATGCAAAAAATTATAATAAGATATCTAAACAAGTTTTGACAAAAAATAACGTAAAAGAACCGACAATTTGCACTTTTAACTCGATTGGTATGTCGAGCAGTTTTTTAACTTCATCTTCAATTAAACCCTCTTTTTTTATACGTCTTACACTTGCCAAAAATAGATCTGAGGATATTAAGGAACCCTGTGGGCACCGTGGCGTAATGGGTAAGTGCGTCGACTCCTACGCCCAAAGTCTGGGGTTGATTCCGGAAAACACACCTCTGATATTTACACGACTCCACCTCTTTCGAGTGACTGAGAATGCTCAAAGAGTGTAACTGTCTAGAAAAAGCTTCTTCATCTCGCCATTCGGAGTTGGTATTACACTATAGTTCCCCTTCACTCGTGAGAGATCAGTAGTACGCACAAGTGGTTGCTGAGAAGCTAGGCCCAAGTCTACCACAGACAGTAGCGCCACATAATTATTAACAACTCATTCAGAAGGTCTGTGTTCGTCTCGACTCGCCAAGTTTTTCTGGTAAATATTTACATAATTTTTCTATTTTCCCTTTTTCTTGCATCTTGAGCTTCCTCCTTCTGTGATGAGGAGTCTACATCATCAACTCTCACATCATCAGCACCGAAAAACTGACACCGATCCGAGCAAAGGCAGGACAGTGCCAGAGGAAGAGTTATCGTCTCCTCCACAGTCGCCGCAGAGGGTTTCATCGCTTAGGCGTTTCATGGCGAAGGTGTACAGGCCCGTTAGTACGCTGATAAGTTGTCTGCAGTCTTTTCTGTCAACTGATAAAAAGAATGACGCGGACGCGTTTTGCACATAAATCGATATTTTTATATTTGTCATTTCTTATTGATTACGCCGAGGTCTTCAAAACTGCGTTTTCAGATCTTCAAAATGTCCACGTCGATGTTTTACCGTTTTTGTCCGATATCTCCAAAACGCATCAAAAAACTTTGAAGCTACATATTTTTCAAATGGAACTTTGGATCAAAAAACCTCCACCTCATTTCAAGAGATTGATGTATCACTGGAGGGGGTGCGTCAATGTTTCAAAATGCATGGCCATTTCGCCTATACAAGAACAACCCATAATTATAGGAAATAAAAAAGTGTGACAGACAGACGCACCGAAATTATAAAGGTTGCGTTTTTGTAGACGGAGTGGGCGCCGTGGCGTAGTGTGTAGGTGCGTCGACTCCTACGCTCGAGGTCGTCAGTTCGATTCTCGAAAAAAAACATCAAACATTTTTTTCACTGCTCCACCTCTTTCGAGTCACTGACAATGCTCAAAGAGTATAACTGTCTAGAAAAAAGCTTCTCAATCTCGCCGTTCGGAGTCGGCATTAAACTGTAGGTCCCATCCACTCGTGAGAGAACAATAGCACGCACAACACGAGTGGTTGCTGAGAAGCTAGGCCCAGGTCCACCTCGGACTGTAGCGCCGCAATTATTATTATATTATTATATTTTGTAGACGGAACCTTAAAAACAGCCTCAAAGCGTCCTAGAAATCCAAATATAGAAAATTAGTTTTTTCCTAGTTTCGGTAGATATCCTAGAAAAAGTGCGCAAAAAGTCAAAACGATTTATTGTTACTCAGATACGCGGCTCTAGAACAAATAGAGTATCCAACTTAAACAACACTTCATACATAACTATATTTTTGTCACAAAGTGCGTCGTCCGTATAGACAATAGAATTCAATAGAATGATGCGTTCCATAGAAGGGGAGGGATTCACCACCTTGTGGTGTGTCTCTATAACCAAGTATTGGACTTATTATCCCGTTGGTGAATAAAAGCCACAAAAGACTTTTTGATTCCGAAATTGGTAAGCTCAAGTGTCATTGCCTTAGGTGCGATATTGTTAATGGCTTCTATGAAGTCGAAAAATGCTAGAAGGCTAAACTCCTTGTGCTGTAGGGATTTTTGGGCTTTAATGGCACTTTTCTTTATTTCTTTTCTTACTTTTTTACTTACTTTTTTTTCGGGCATGCGACCTTGAGCCTGAGATATTGCTTCTAATGCAGACGGTCCGGATAAGCTGCTTCCAGTCATCAAAACCAAGTTGTCTTGCATCATTGGTCTTCATGCCAGGGGTTCGATCTTCACCTCCATCTCGAATCGGGAGACTCGGATTAAGGATTGTTTCGCTCGATGTGGCCGATTATTTCCACATCCTTCTAAAGCGATTCGCGATTGTGTCTTATTCTTCATACGCTCATCTCGCTGACAAGACCAATGAATTTTTCTTTCAATAATTAGCTCTGCAGTCCCGCTTATGGTCCATCTTTTCAAGGTGGCGGAAAAAGATTCATCCTATCGGAAGATGTTATAGTGTTTGCAAATGGCATCGTACCTCAATCATATTAGACATTTGTGAACGAGACAGCTGTAGTATACAAACAAACAAGCAATGGATCTCTATACTCCTCAAGAGCATGAAATAATTGTGTCGGTTTTTTTGACCAATAATCGATCGGTGGTGTTAGCGTAGCGTGAATTTCGACGTCGATTTTCTAATCGCATTGCGCCAACTGGGCAAACATTCCGGGGCATAGCTACTCGACTCGAAAAGACAGGGTTACTGGTTCGGCCGATAATATCGCATTTTTTTGAGGACGCCATCGGCAATAATGTCATTGCTACTGGCGGACGCTAAAGACCCATGATAAATTACTTCTTACTGGCGAAATTGAATGAGCGGTGCTTGGTAAACATGTGGTTTAAATAATACGGTTCAATCGCACACACAGCACGAGCCACAGTGGATATTATGAAGGAAGCGTTTCCTGGTCGCGTTTCTTAAAGTTGCTGCAACCAGGTACATTGTCTTAGACCAGACTGCTGGGATATTTCCATAAGGCGTCCAAATGATGAGGCGCTTTGCACTACAGCAGATGATTTGTTAATTGAATTTATATTTCCTGTTAAAAGGAGCATTTTCAAGGACTTCGCTTCCTTTTTTAAGGTTTTGTCTACAAAAACGGAAAACGGTTGCCATGGATTTTGAAACATTGACGTACCCCATCGATTGATATATCAGTCGACAGATCTGAGAAATGAAGAATGAGGTGGAGGTTTGCCTTAACTCTTTTCGATCCAGTGTACCGTTTGAAAATTATCGAGCTCCAAAGTCTGTTTTAATGCGTCTCCCCCACTCATTTCAAAATCGAAATGTTTAAAAATCAGTAAACATCACAAAAACTTGGTTTCAATGAGTACTTTTACTTAAAACAATTTCGAGCATTCTGGCCCAAATAATTTTGGAGATATTGGCCATAACGGTAAAACATCGACATGCGTATTATGAAAATCTGAAAACGCAGTTTTGAAGACCTCTGCGTAAGCATATTTTCATTTTCACACATAAAGTCCAAAGTTGTCTCTCGCACTCATTTCAACCTATTAATAACAAATAGTTCGGGAAAGTATTGTCGGGTGCGAACCGGATTATCGTGTGTACTTAACATTTAAATATGCTCAGAAAATGAAGGTGCGACGAATTAGACCTCCGTTTTTGTTTTTGTTTTGAATGAAAAGTCTTTAAATGGAAAAAGAACATAACTCTCGGAGCAAAAACTTCACTAAAAGCTTTAGGATAAAGTCAGTTTTGGCTAGGTTAGGTTGAAGTGGCTGACTGTAGATAACAGTCACACTTAGGCCAATTTAGGCCCATTGTGATACCACGCGGATCTTATGTTCCTTATCCGAAAAACCATTTAGTACTTTCAACGAAGCTCTTTAATTGATTGATGCCGACGTTGTGCAATTCGCTCAAGTCGTTAAAGAAGTATGCTCCAAGGTGTTTCATCCTGCGAGAGGAGAGAGCGCTACAAGTGCAGAGAAGATGCATTATGCTTTCTTCTTCTTCTTCGTCTCTGCAGCTTCTGCAGAAATCAGAGTGCCAATGGCACAGTGTCCTGTGATAACGCCAATGTGAAATCCTTAGGGATGACCTGTTCATTCTAAGAAGATAGAGTGAACGTTTTAGATCAAGTTTAGGCCAGATTTGATTTGTAATGAGGCACGAGTGCCATCTGACCATCTTGAGTTGGTGTTTTTAATGGTATGATTCTTTAAAAGAAGTTTAGCTGTAGCGAATGGCATAGGCGGAAGATCCCCACTAGGGAGGTTTGTGGAGATCGTACCGCTCCTGGCGAGATAATCAGCTTCACAATTCCCTGGAATGTCCCGGCACCCACATGAGGTGAATATTAAAATGCTCAGCCATCTCGTTAAGAGATAGGCGGCAATTTAGGGAGGTCTTAGAGAGAAAAGTGACCGAGTTCAGGGATTTGATTGCTGCCTGGCTGTCTGAACAGATGGTGATGTCCTTCTTGGATATCACGTTGTTCTTGAGCCAAGACAGAGCTTCTTTTATTGCCATCGTCTCAGCCTGGAATACGCTACAATGTTCTGGAAGGTAGAGGGATATACTAAAATTGAGATCCTTGGAGTAGACACCTATTCGTACTCCCTCGTCCGTCTTGGATCCATCTGTGAAAATACGCAGAGAACCGTCCAGCGTCTGAGTATCAGACTTCCAGTCTGACCTGGAGGGTATGCTGGTAGAGAAGTTTTTTTCAAAGACAAGATGAGGCAGTAGGAGGTCGGTGTCGTGCGGTAGAAACTCGAGGATATCTAGAATGGTGGAATGACCCGTATGGTGGTTATTCCACAGGTGTAGTGTTCTAAGTCTTACCGCTGTGCAGGCTGCTACTTGTCTGGCAAACAAGTCAAGTGGAGGGAGATACAGTAAAATATTTAATGCTTCGGATGGTGTCGTCCTTAGCACCCCACTGATGCATGTACTTGCAGTTCTTTGCACGCGGTTAAGAAGGTTGCGGTTGACGGCTGTGCCAAGAGCTGTCCACCATACTGAGACTCCATAAAGTAGGATTGGTCTGACTACGGCTGTATACCAGTATGTATATACAGAATATTGCCAGTATGCTATTCTAGGCTGAAGGCCCCATTTACATCCGATTGCTTTTTTGCAGCAATAGAGCGCAGTGGTAGCTTTCTTAATACGCTCCATGATGTTGGACTTCCAGCTTAGTCGATAGTTTTCGATCTATGATGAGACCCAGGAATTTGGCCTTATCTGTGAGCGTAAGTTTTACGCCACACAATGAGGGAGGGTCAATGGGGGGAATTTTATACTTCCTCGTGAAGAGTATTAGTTCCGTTTTTTGCGGATTAACTCCAAGACCGCATGCACTGGTCCATGAGGTTAGTCTTTGGAAGGCATGCTGCATGATGTCCCTAAGTGTCGAGACAAATTTTCCGGAAACTGCAATAGCAACATCATCCGCATAGGCAATCACCCTGCATCCTGCCTCCTCTAAGTTCAGTAGCAGTTCATTGACCACAACATTCCATAGAAGAGGAGAGAGTACACCACCTTGCGGGGTTCCTCTATTAACTGTCCTGCGGACATTGGATTCACCGAGTTTAGAGTTTATTACTCTGCTAACCAGTAGCTGGTGAATAAAAGCCACAAGGGACTTTTCAATGCCGAGATTGTTAAGCGCTGAGGTAATTGCCTCGGGCGTGATATTGTTAAAGGCTCCTTCAATGTCAAGGAAAGCTACCAGGGTAAATTCCTTGTATTTTAGTGATTTTTCAATCGTACCTATGAGGGTGTGTAGAGCTGTCTCCACTGACTTACCCTTATTGTACGCATGCTGAGCATGCGAGAGTCTGCCAGACGCAATACTGCTTCTGATGTGGTGATCAATCAACTTCTCGAGTGTCTTTAGGAGGAAAGAAGAGAGGCTGATAGGTCTAAGGTCGTTAGGCTTGTTGTGTGAGGATTTGCCGGCCTTGGGAATGAAGATTATTGTAACCTCCTTCCAAGACCTGGGGACATATCCTAAATCTAGACAAGCTAGACAGCCAGGGGAGAATGAGATCTGCAACTGCTTGGAGCTCTGCAGGCATAATGCAATCAGGGCCAGCTGATTTATATGGCTTAAAATTACTTGACAGACGCACTGTCTATTTTAAGAGGGCTACAAGAGGAGCTGGTTGGTGTACTGCCAGGACAGATTGATCTAGCAGCTAGACTTCCCGGGAAGTGGGTGTCCACAAGAAGGTTTAGAGTGTCTAGACTGGAAGATGTCCAGGTACCATCCGATTTTTGGAGAAAGCTGGGTGCTTTCAGGAGCGATGCTAGTACTTTCCACAGCCTGGAGGCTTCAGAAACTTCTTCAATTTTGCCGCAGAAGAGTCTCTAAGACACACGCTTGGCTCTACTTAGTTCAATTTTGAAGGTGTTGAGAGAACTTTTGTAAGTTTCCCAATCAACAGCATCTCGGGTGCGTTTCGCTTTGTTGAATGATCTCCTGCTTTCCTTGCGCAACTTGTCCAGTTCCCGATTCCACCATGGTGGTTTCGACTTGCCCTTAGGCTTGCTGATAGGGCAGGAAATAGACAGCGCGTGGTTAAGAATTTTTGTGAGCCTCTCCACAGAAGTGTCGAGGTCGGCAGGACAGTTGGGGATGGAGAAAGGTGTATCAGTTAAGATTACCGATACAGTTTCTCTGTATTTATCCCAGTCGGACTCCCGGTGATTTCTGAAAGGTATTTGTAAACGAGGCGATCTTACTACATCGAAGGTGATATAGCGATGATCAGAGAAGGAGTGGTCACGAGAGACCTTCCAGTTTTTGATGTTGTCAGCAATAGAGTCAGAAGTCAGGGTGATGTCGAGCACCTCCTGTCTGTTTTTTGTAATAAAGGTGGGTTCGCAACCTGAGTTGCATAATACTAAATTGTTGTTTAGAATGTAATCAAAGATGAACTCACCTCTATCATTGATGTCCGTGCTCCCCCAGATTGTGTGATGCGCGTTTGCATCACATCCCAGAATGAGCGCGGTCTTAGCTCTCTCCTCATCAGCGATCGTCCTCTTGATTGTAGTAGAGGGGGGAGGTTCAACATGGTCATGTGCCATGTACGCCGATATTACCCAGAATTTGTCTATGCCTAGTTCTAGGCAAACGGCGACTGAATCCAGATCGCTGTAATTGGAGAGAAGAAAGGCACTTAGTGAGCTCTTCACAAGAATCCAGGTTCTGGGCTTACCTCCATTTCTCATGTAAAAGAGATTGTAGTTGGGAGTCAATGACCTAGTGTGTCCTAAGTCCACACCCAGGGTTCTTGGACTAGGACAATATCTTCTCGGTAGGTGTTGAGACGGAGAAGTAGAGCGGCCGAAGCCGAAGTGGAATGGTATAGATTAATTTGGACTATCCGAAGCAGCGCCATCGGGTAGTCCTCCTTCCACCAAGGTGGTGTTTAGATCGTCGCCAAGATCGATCTCAAAAAGAGAGTCTTGGCTGTTAGGCGGGGTACTCGTGAGTTCGAGATCAGAGAAGTTGATACAATCAACATCCTCATCTCGCGCCTCTGGATCTGGTGAGGGCTCTGGAGTGCCCTTTTTCTCCCCCTCATCCTCCATGGGAGCCAAAGAGGTTGACGGGATAGCTTCCGTTTAGGCGATGAAAGACAAAGTGGAGGGAGACGGCTCCACCGTGGCCGAGCATCCCCCCTCCTGCTCAATGACTACGGCCGGTGTATTACCGGCAGGTTTAGCAGACGATGAAGTGGAGGGAAAGTGATCAACCATCGCAGAGTCCTCCCCATCCTTTTTATACACCCTCAGCGTAACACTAGTGAAGCCCTAATGAATGACTCCACTAGATTTCGTGAGGGGGGCGAGCGACTCCTTATTAATGACAATAGTAGCCGCTCGCGTGTCACCCTTGGGATCCTCCAGTTTCGCGATCTTCCAGTCGTGAGTTGGAAGATCCGGGTTGCAAACCTGGATGAGAGGGCTCCACGCGGCTATTGGCGAGCCTAGCCGAAATTGGCTTGGTCGCCAGCACTTCAGGAGCTGAAGGGCTTTTAGAGGCGCTGGGAGTTGAAGTCTCAGCCGGTGAGTTAGCACCGAACTAATTTTTTTTTTTTAAGAGGGGTTTTTAAGGATTTGACATTTGTTCCCACGAGTGGCGGAGAAGGGGAGGTCCGACTGCGCAGAGATCCGCAATACGCAGCTAAGGCTGATTGATCCGAAAGGTCGCCAGGTATTTCAGATACTCCGTTAGCGACTGGGCTTTAGTTTAGGGTGGGCCCCCAGCCAGGCTGATCCTCGGCACGGAACGGTTGACACCTTGATCCGGCCCACCGGAGAGGGAGAGAGTAAGGGAGGAAGGAAGGCGGAGGGAGGAATTGGAAATGGTTGCATCTTAGCTTCGGGTCTCATCATAGAGAATAAATTCTCAAGAGTCATTGACCTTTACTAAGCCTTCGCACCGCGTCAAGGTGTGCAACCGCGCGAAGGCAGTTTTGGCTAATGGACGGAAATGTTACTCCATCTATTATGCGTCAGCACACACGGTGTTATGGATGGACAGATTGTACCTCCGATTTTTTGTCATATGACCTGACTTTGCAGGCTTATACTGAATCTTTTTGCGAATTATTCCGTTTGGCACTAGAAAATATCATAAATTTAAATCCACTTCGAATCATTTCAGATTTTGAAAAACGATTTTCCTGGCAGCGAAACCTTATTTTCGTTCTGCCCATTTTCAAGGCTGCTTATGCCATTTCGGACAAATAATTTAAAGGAGGGTACAAAAAGAATTGTGGCCCTTATTTTTTAGAAAATACGAAAGTAATGAGATATTTAGCTTGCATGTCAGGATGTTGAAAAGCTTGGCCTTTATTTTGCCAGAAGGCATAACATGTTACTTTTCTGAACTAAGCAAAAGTTATAATGATTTTGGCTTTAGAACGCTTTGTTCCTGGTTAAAAAATTATATCGCCGGCAATAAAACAAAATATGAACCTGAATTTTGGGCAGTTGCTGATTGTGTTAAGACAATTTTTTTGAAAATAACTTTAAGTTTGAATATAAAATAACTTTCAGTTTAGGGGCATACTCTAACAAATTCTTAAACAACGATTCCCAATGTTTCATGTGTATCGAAGAACTAATGTTTTGATTTTTGATTAGGGGATCTAAATTGGGGATTTCGTAGCCAACCCGTTTCTTTTAAGTTATTTGCATTATTTTAATGTGCGTTATTGTACGTTTTCGCCAGACTGGACAACCACTAAATATGATGGAACGGAAAATGTCCTTAAAAATGATGGGTTTCTTCTCCTTGATTTCCTGTTTACCAGTGAGTACATCATTATTTATTTTGTCAATGGTGTTCGAAATACGTTCGCTAAACGATAGCTTTTTTCTTAGTGTTATTTGAAAATATTTCACACTAGCCGACCAAGCAGTGGGCGCCGTGCGTCGACTCCTACGCTCGATGTTGTCAGTTCGATTCCCGAAAAAACACCTAAACATTTTTTCACGGCTCCACCTCTTTCGAGTCACTGACAATGTTCAAATAATATAACTGTCTAGAAAGAGCTTCTCAAACTCGCCATTCGGAGCCGGCATTAAACTGTAAGTCCCCTCCACTCGTGAAAGAACAAATAGCACGTACAACACGAGTGGTTACTGATAAGCTTGACCCAGGTCCATCTCGGACTGTAGATCCGCCATTATTGTTATTATTATTATAGCTGACCAAGCAGTAATTATTAATTGTTATTAATTATTAAATTGTTGATTGGTAAGATTTACTCTTACAGTCTATTTTAAACTATGACTCTGGACGTTTAATTTAATGCATCCATCTCTGTCGTTTATAAATAATGCTACTTCTCACACAAGATTGAGTGCATTATTTGCTTCCTTCTTCCCGACTCTAGGCAAACGAATATACATAGTTGTTTTGTTATGATTCTCATCCGTAAATCCTGACGTCGACTGAATGGCGCAGTTGGTTAGGTGCCTGCCCCAAGTTAGAGGGGTCCCAGGTGAAATCGAATGTGGTCCAGTCACCATTTGCCGTTGGGATCAAATTAACGGCACTATCACTGGAGTAGGCTGCTACCTGGCAGTACAATGGACCAGTTCTGAGTCTGAGTGCTCCAGTGCTGGGTTTCAAAAACCTCCAACAAAAAAAAAATCCTGACAATTTTCTAACGAAACCTCTTGACATTTAATGTAGCCCTAAACCGATGGAAGTGTGCTGCAGTTCAATCAAAGTCATAACCTCTATTTATCAATTTCAGACTGACCTACTGCCCACGGCTATTTGATTCAATTAAATATTTTCCGAAGTCTCGACCAATTAATCAATACACTTCAGTTCCGATCCCAAAAATAAATCACCTTTCCCTTCGTCTAAATAGATTTCCCCAATAAACCACCCCCATTTTTAGAGCTTGATTGTGCTCCTCAAATGAAGTGTTGTTCAAATACGTAGCCACCTCAATCAAATCGTATTTACACAAGTAAACGAATCAAACATCAGGTACAGCAGGTAGCATCCTAAACAAACAATGGATCTGCTCGAGCGGTTACACATACAGCGGAAGCAATTAACCACAAAGACGTTACATACACTTAAGGATATTCCACTAATTAGCACCCCACCGCGCCCCGCTGCCGGTCCGTGTTTTTTTCCCAACTTCAACATGTGCTCTCGTAAACAGATTCAAATTCAAGGAAAGCCCAACACAGTCTCGTGAAAGAGCTGTTTTACTTGGTTTTCCCAGCCAGTCTGGGGACTTAAGAAAAGTTGTTTCCCTTGGAAACACATGAATCCAAAAAAGAGGATTATCATTTAAGTGGAATTTGTTTTCAATATTAGCCTCGAGCTCATATTTATGTTAGGCAATGGATTTGCTGTCCTAATCTGAAGGGAAACACTACGACGGAAGTGGGGGCATTTCTCACCGAACCCATTAAGGATTCATCCGCACTTCGGCAAGGCATATCAATGGCTGCAGCAGAAACGTGAGTTGGGTAACCTATTACCACACGTACGTACAAGTGTGTGCCAGTTTTTTTTGCTCACGATTCCTCCCTTAATCCTTGAGATCGTTAATTTATTGGTTCTGGGAATGGGAATACCTCTTTGTCCCACATGAAACCCCATTTGGAGCAATGAAACCAATTTATTGACACAATATAATGGAAGCAAAGCACTCTTCAGCCCTCTAGACCGGAACCTTTCACACTCCCGCACGACGGTTAAGTTGTCGTGGACTTGATTGAGTCACTCCATTGTGAACGAGATTTAAAGGCTGCCGACCGGGGATAAAAAAGAACTTAAATATCCTGCGGAGCGGGAAAATAATTTTAATTGGGCACGCAGCGAGTCCGCAAGTTATGAATGTCTGAATGAATACTCAATGTGAAGCATGGTAGACTACGGACTTGCACACAGAGTCTTTAAATAAGACCGTGGAAGGATTCAGACGAATCGTGGGCCAGTTTGAAGTACTCAGTTGGCAAGTACTAAGATGAAGATGGCTTTAACTTGTTATCCCTTGTTAAATTGATGTCTCGTTGCACAGGATGCGGGCGAGTGCATTATGTTCTTCCACCCACTCTGGCACATGGCTAGTGGGCTTACGCGGCTCTTGTGGGTCGGGAAAAATTCAAATCGTGAGTAGGGAAGAGTGGAAACCATGAAATTTAAGAACGACTTCCTGTGTTTTAGTTTGTACATTGGGTGCAGACACAAGTACCACCTAATCTTTGCCCACTCTCATCGGCTTTAGTTGAAAGCCGATTACTATCAACAGAGATGGACTAATGCAGGGACGACGACATCGTTTTTGAACGGAACGAGGAGGTTTCACTCTAGTACGCAGGACTAATGCAGGAACGACGACATCGTTTTTGAACGGAACGAGGAGGTTTCACTCTAGTACGCCCTTCATAACGGCAATCAACCAGATAATCTGACAAGGAATATTCCACACCATTTCGACCGATTTTCAACTGTGGAAGATACGCCGAGACCTTAAGATCATGTGACACAATCCAAAACAACGCAATAACTTCGATATGAACGGAACGCTGTCTGCAAATGCTGACTCAGCAGAGCGAGTGTTAGTTCTCGTTACAGACCGCTCATGCAAAATTGACTTGCGAAGAACCCTTATTGTCAGGCATTCAAAAGGAGAATTCGCATCTGATTCCAGGCCATTTCGCGACTCATGATTGCAGCACTTAAGGAAGCTGAAGAACTTGCATAGCCCGGCAGACTCAATCCCTTTCTGAGGAACTTCAACTAATGGCGTGTCAGTCTAAATTGATAGTGATTTTTTTCCAAGATGACAATGAAAGAAATGTTACAGTCGACGGAGGACATGATAGATAATTACTTATAGCCAGAAATTTCGGAAATTGGGCGAACTATAGTTCAAGTAGGACACGACACACAACACGTGCAACAATCGATTTATTGGACATTAAGTTCAGTAGCGATTGGATGGCGTAGTTGGTTAAGTGCCTGCCAGGGGTCCCAGGTTCGAATCCCAGTGAAATCAAATCTGGTCCAGTCACCATTTGCCGTTGGGATCAAATTAACGGCACTGGAATACGTTGCTATCTGTCAGTACAATGGACCAGAGTCTGAGTGCTCCAGTGTTGGGTTTCAAAAATCATCCGAAAAAAAAGTACAGTGCTTGACTACCACGCCCCCAGACTAGAAGGATAATAATAACAATAAAGGCGGCGCTACAGTCCGAGATAGACCTGGGCCAAGCTTGTCACCAACCACTCGTGTTGTGCGTGCTATTGTTCTCTCACGAGTAGAGGGGACCTACAGTTTAATGCCGGCTCCGAACGGCGAGTTTGAGAAGCTATTTCTAGACAGTTATATATATTCTTTGAGCATTTTTTCGGGAATCGAACCGACAACATCGAGCGTAGGAGTCGACGCACCTACCCACTACGCCACGGCGCCCGCAGACTAAAAGGATGACGCAACCAAAAACTGCTTGTACGAGCTCCTTAAAAAACGTACGAGCAACATCCTAGCGTCGACGTCCAGATCGTGACTTTAAGTCGAAGTTGGGCAAGGACCCAATCTTTGATAGCACAATCGGAAAACATTGCCTACACGACAGCACCTCCGACAACGAAGTTAGGGTCGTCGACTCTGCACCGGAGCTTAACCTCATTGTAACCGGCACACGGTTCTCGCATCTCAGTATCCGTAAAGGAACATGGCGATCTCCAGATCAATCCACGGTCAACCAAATTGATCATATCTGTGGTCACAAGGTATAACCGCTTAAGTCGATTTTTATACTTTTTCAGGAGAGGCGGCCAAGTTTCAAATTTGCACTACTACTAGTACTTAGGCTACTAGGTTTTTTTTGGAATAACTTATGTTTAAAAAAAGGATATAGACATAAACAATTTAGTGAAAATAGATTTAAACATGTTGAACATAATGGTACTTATAACTCATTTTTGCCCTAACCTGAATTAAGCGGTTATGGTTTGTGGCCACAGATATTGCGATTGACGCAAGACATTCTCCTATCATTCTAGACGTCCGCACATTCCGAGATGCTAACACAGCTTCAGATCACTTCCGAGAGTTGACCAAACTTCAACCGAAACCAACCAAGGAAATTCAATGTCGCACCACTACAATCGCAGGAGATCGCCGGGGAATTTTCCGATCAAGTCAAGATCAAGATCCTATGCCGCCGACATCAATTGTAGAAAATCAAAGGCAATGCTGCCAAGACGCCATCAGAAAAGTCTCAACTTATGTGCTAGGTTTCATCCCGCCTCCAAAAAGAAACTCTTGGTTTGATGATGAATGTTGGAGAGCACATGTAGCCAAGCAGGGTGCATATGAAGTGGTGCTGCAAAGGAAGATGACGGCTGCTCGCGAGCTCTACAAGCAGAAAAGAAGAGAAGAACTCCGGCTTCTTCGTAAGAAAAAGGAAGAGAATGAGAAGCGCTCGATTTTGGGCGAAAAATCATCTTTTCTCACGAGACGCATTTTCATTTCGGCGACCAACAATAACAAAATTGCCGCATCTGGCACTTGGAAAACCCACACGTTATTGTCGAGACGGGAAGCCAATGCATCCACAGAGAGTGACATTTTGGTGCGGAGTGTGCAGTGGTGGCATCATTGGACCATTTTTCTTCGAAAATGAGGCTGGGAACAACATTTCGGTCAACGGTGGGCGTTACAAAGCCATGTTAACCGACTTTTTTTTTTATTGAAATTGAAGATAGGGATTTGGATGACTTCTGGTTCATAGAGGATGGCGCACCATGCCACACAGCCCATACCACAATCGATCTTTTGCGCACCAAATTTCCAAATCGTGTTATCAGCCGTCTTGGCGATGTCAATTGGCCGCCTCGAAGCTGCGATCTGACCCCTTTGGACTTTTTTTTTGTGGGGAACCGTGAGGGAGCGATGTTATGCCAATAATCCGGAAACGAATAAAGCACTTAAGGCCAATATCATCCAAGCAATCCGTAAGCTACAGCCCGAAACCATCAACAAGGTCTTGGGAGATAGGGGTGACAGGATGCGCTTCTGCGAAGCCAGCCGAGCAGCCACTTGAACGACGTTTTATTTCATAATTATTGGGAATGATTGTTCTTACTAATGAAACCATACAGGGAAACAATTTAATTTTGTTAATTTTATTGCATTTTTAAAAAGAAACTTTTATTTGACCCGTCCTGTACACAATGGACCTTTCTTGTGCGTTGCTCCTAGGTCGGCAACAACCACTAATACCTACCACACCCAGAGAATCACCGAGACCACTGTTTATATGGCATTTTTATTAATCAAATCAATATTAAATTCCGATACACATAAAATACAATTGAACCATGTAGAATGGCTTGACTCAGGTCCTATACCCACTGTGGGCACTGTAGGCTTTGCTCGTGCTCCAGTCCTTGGTGTACGTACCAGGGTCATGTGATGCGTAGTATCCACCGCCACTGTGTCCTCCTCCGGGAAAGTTGCCAGCCACAAAAGCGGAATAATCTGTGATTACGATGAAGAAAGAAGAAAATAAGTGTCTCAAGGAGACTGTACGTAACCAGTACTTACCACTTGGATCGGAATCGTAGACATGCGAATGAGACTGAATAAAATGTGGATGGATTTTGCATAGAGTCTTATACTTGAGATAATGAATCAGCCATCCGCCGCCACCAACCAGAAGGACATTCAAGCCAATTATCCCCAAGAGCAAAGGAACTACCGTCATCTTCAGGTGAGCAATTTTCATTAAAATAATGAGCGGCAAGATAATGAGCCATTTTCTTTTCTTCTTATCACCACGGGCACGTGGTTCTGGGAAGCCAAGAGGTTAGTATTGCAATAATCTAAAGACGCTGAACGCAGGTAACCTTACCGACTGCCAAGGTATCATCACTGGTTATCCACGTACCACTGTCACTGGATACGTCAATCTGTAGCCCATGGTTTCTAGCAAAGAGTTCTGCCGCGCGCTTAAGAAAGTTTATTATTCCCGTTATTTCATTATCATCTGCAGAAGAAATGTGAAAAATGAAAAAGCGAAAATGGATGATGGAAGATTTGATCTGTGTTGGCGATTTAAAATTTCAAAGCTAAGAACTGAAACAAAGTTATCTCAAGAAAACTCAATTGTAAAATTGTCCGTAAAACTAAGAAGTTGCCGATAATCTATCCCTGAAGGTACCAAGAAGGAGCTGAATTGTTTATGCGAAAAATCTCTTTAATTTGCTAGACCCAGAGTTGAGTTGCAAACTTTGCAATGTTTCTTTAAAAGGATATATAATCCCTGCAAAAGTTCTTACGTGTTCGAGAAGTACTCATTTTTTGCATCTCGCTGCCTTGTTGCGCTCCTGATATGTTCCCTCATTGGTATGCTCCCTATGGTGCACAATAACACAGTGATTTGAAGGAATGTGTAGCTTTTCTGCTAACGTCGTGCTCAGTGTGCAGTTGTTGACTGCCGGCGATCAAGTAGCAAGCAAACGGGGTTTTGGTGAATGAGAGTAAGAATAAATGTATTTATGTGCATGGACACGTGCATGTTGAGATAGTAAACTTGTTTATCTACCTCGGGGCATTCACAGACCACACCCTTGTATAGATTCAGCAGACTTGATGCATCATCCGGCTATGGCGTGGCGTAGTGCGTTAGTTCCTAGACTGAATGTCTAAGAATATAGCAGTGGCTTGGACTTTTTCCTGCGACAGTTTGACTATACTGGTGAATGAGTATTTACCTAGTGCTCTATTTCTAACTGCTACATGATTGTCTCTGTAACCTGTGCAGAAATGATTGTAAGGAGTTCCCATCCTTCTTGCCTAAGAGCATGTGACCAGTTATTATACCCACAGCATAATTAATTCCTTTCCTTCTTATTGTTAAGAAAGTTTTTGTTCTTTTCGGACTTAATGGTGACACTACTGTCCGAAGTTTACATGGCCCTAGTTTCAACAGCAAACACTCG